>JARFIW010001092.1:1100000-2300000 GCA_036346225.1 Platerodrilus igneus
TTAAGAACCGCTCGCAAAAGACAAATAAAAGCCTGCAAGAATTCGAAGCTGACATTGCCAGATTAGTTAGATTGGCATATCCAACGGCACCAGATAGTTTCCTCGAACAACTGGCTGTTCAAACATTTGTGGATGGCGTTAAAGACAGCGAAATAGAGCGAGCGCTAAGGTTAGCACGGCCAAAAATGTTAGATGACGCACTGGCCCATGCGCTTGAATTTGAAGCAGCTAAGCAGACATCACATAGGGTGAGTCACAATGTTTAGTCTGCCTTAGAGGAACCTGGCCAAGTGCAGAACAGCATAGATAAAATAATCAACCGTGTGGCGGAAAGGCTGGAAAGACAACGACCGTGAAGATGGCGTCTGCGATGCTGGAGCTGCGGTGAAGTTGGTCATATACAGAGCAGCTGCACTCAACCAGCAAACAACCGGTTAAGCAAAAGGAAAACTAAAGCGAGTCGACGTAAGGGAGCGAACGTCGACAGCACAACGTAGTGCCCTGGAGATTATCATCCGTGCTGCATCGTTGATGGGAAGTCTGGACAGCATTTATATCGATGGTGGAATTAATGGTAGGGTTGTCCGATTACTCGTGGATACAGGAGCAACTAGGACTATTGTGAGACCAGATTTGGTTGGTCGCGGAAAAGTGCTACCTGCATCGGTGTGTCTTCAAACGGCAAGTGGTGAGAAAATTTGTACTCACGAAGAGACTGCCGTTACGTTGGCAATTGGGGACAAACTAATTAATCATCGGGTGTTGGTAGCTAAAATTACAGAAGAAGTGATCTTGGAAATGGATCTAATGAGAGAACATGGGTTTCATGTAAACATGAAAGAAAATGTGCTTCGGATAGATGATGATGAGATTCCATTTCAAGGGACGAGTAATCAGACGATGCAAGTCCGAATGATTTGTGATATGAAAATACCAGAAAAGACGGAAATGATAGTAATGGGACGCCCGGATGGTACGCTCCGGGAAGGACAAATATGCATGATGGAAGCAACTAAATCAAAAATGGGTCAGGTGGGATTACTGATTGGAAGAACGCTGGTAAAGTTTCGAAATATGATACCAGTAAGGGTGATGAGCATTAATCCCCATACGGCGACCGTGAAGAAAGACATGATTGTGGGAAGTTGCATTCCAATAAGCCATATTAAACGTTGTGTGGACGACATTAAAGATAAACCAGCCAACGGTTGCTCACAGAAATTGCTGGATATGTTGATACCTTTGTGTCAAGGATTGATCGGCGACCAACTGGGCAAGGTAAAAGAACTGGTCGGACGATATCGAGGTGTGTTTGCACTGGATGATAGTGAGAAAGGAAGGACAAAAGTTGTGCAACACAAGATCAATACTGGAGACACGCAACCGATAAGACAACATCCCAGGCGATTTTCTTTGGCAAAACGTAAGCAAGCCGAGCAAATTATCACCGACATGGAAGAACAGGGAGTGATTGAACCCTCGAATAGTCCATGGGCATCTTCGGTAGTGCTTGTCAGGAAGAAGGAGGGGTCGACAAGGTTTTGTGTAGACTACCGGCGGCTTAACAATGTGACAAAGAAAGACAGCTATTTTTTGCCCAGAATTGATGACACCTTGAATACTCTATCCGGATCTAAATAGTTTTCGACCTTGGACTTGAAAAGCGGATACTGGCAGGTAGGGTTTGAGCCAAACAATAAAGAAAAAACTGCGTTTACAATTGAAACTAGATTATGGCAGTTCAAGGTCATGTCATTTGGATTATGCAATGCCCCTGCTACTTTTGAACGATTGATGGAGTCGATACTGCGTGGACTGTCCTGGAAAACATGTCTGGTGTACCTAGACGATGTGATAGTGTTAGGTCGGTCTTTTGAAGAACATCTTAAGAACCTAGAGGAGATATTCCAAGGATTACGCGGGACAAACCTTACATTGAGCCCCAAGAAGTGTCACCTATTTGGAAAAGAGGTGAAATGCCTAGGACATGTCGTTTCGGAGACCGGAATAAGAGCTGACCCTGAAAAAATAAAAACGGTACAAGAGTGACCTACACCAGCAGATAAACACCAACTACGCAGTTTTCTAGGATTGTGCACATATTACCGACGTTTTATACTTGAGTTTGCGAACATTGCCAAACCGTTAACGAAATTCACCAAAGATGGACAAGAATATGATTTCAATGACGACTGCCACAGTGCATTTGAACAACTGAAACGGCTACTAGTTACAGCACCAATTTTGAGTTATCAACAGATGGAGAGGAAATTTGTGTTGGATGCCGATGCCAGTAACACAGCTATAGGAAGCGTTCTTTTTCAAGTGCAGAACGGACAAGAAAAAGTTATTGGGTATTTCAGCAAGGTCTTGTCGCGGCCAGAAAGGAACTATTGTGTGACAAGAAAGGAGCTGTTGGCTGTCGTCAAATCCGTAGAGCACTTTTATAAGTACTTATACGGCCGTAAATTGCTTTTAGGAACAGACCATGCTGCACTAAAATGGTTACTGTAGTTTCGAAATCCCGAAAGTCAAGTTGCAAGGTGAGTAGAGCGGCTGCAGGAATATGACTTTGACACAGAACATCGTGTAGGAACTAGTTATTAGAATGCAGACGCTCTATCAAGGAGACCTTGTCCAGTAGACTGCAATCATTGCTCCAAGATGGAAGAGAAAATAAGTGTCATCCATAGAATGACGGTAACCGATGATACTTGGCAACCCAAAAGAATACGAGAGGACCAAGAGAATGACGCTGAATTGGGACGTATTATTGAGTTGAAAAGTAGAGGACAACGACCAGCTTAGGAAGAAATTAGTATTTCAAGTAGGAGCCTGAAGGCATACTGGGCACAGTGGGACTCCTTGGTGATTGAAAATAGAATCTAGAAACGACGCCTGGAATGTGAAGATGGCGCTGAGAGACTCTAGTGCCGAGAAGTTGAGTGCCGGAAGTGTTGCAGCACTTGCACGATGGTATTTCCGGAGGGCACTTTGGCGTAAAAAGAACTCTCGAAAGAGTGAGGGAAAGATTCTATCGTGTGAACTACAAAGAAGATGTGAAGGAGTGGTGCCGGAAATGTGAGTTATGTGCCTCTGCAAATGGCCCGGTCCCAAAACGGAAAGCCCCAATAAGACAGTTTAACGTGGGGAATTCTTTTGAGAGGATAGCCATTGATACAGCTGGTTCATTTCCTGAATCAGAGAAAGGAAATAAATACATCTTGGTTGCAATGGATTATTTTACCAAATGACCGGAGGCATATGCTATACCTAATTAAGAAGCCGAGACGGTTGCAGATGTACTAGTGAAGGAGTTGTTTTGTCGCTTTGGAGTTCCGTTGGAATTACACTCCGATCAAGGTCGGAACTTCGAATCAGCGTTGTTTCAAAACGTCTGCAAGCATCTTGCAATCAGGAAGACTAGAACCACGCCACTTCATCCTCAATCGGATGGAAAGGTTGAAAAAATGAACAGGACGTTAGGAAAGTACCTAACCAAAGTAGTCTCTGAACATCAACGAGACTGGGATTAATATTTACATTTGTACCTACTGGCGTACCGATCTTCGGTACATGATAGCACAAGATACTCTCCCGCTTGCGTGATGTTAGGACGTTAATTGCGGCTACCATGTGATCTTCAGTTTGGATTTAAACCTGGAGAAGAGATCGCAGGTGAAGATTACGTTAGTAAGCTTCGTGAAAGATCAAATAGCATTAACGAAAACGTCCGAAAGAATATCCAGGCAGCAAACGATCGAATGAAATCGCAATATGACACGAGAGCACAAGAAGGTGGTTACCAACCCGGAGATTTAGTGTGGTTGTACAATTCACATAGAAAGCGTGGATTGTCGCCAAAATTACAAAGACAATGGGAAGGCCCGTACGAAGAGTTAAAAAGAATTAATGATGTAGTGTACCGGATCAGAAGATCTCCCCGTGGTAAACCAAAAGTGGTTCACTTTGACCGTTTAACATCCTACGCTGACAATAACCAGAAAGGCTCGAATAATGAGAATGGTGTTCGACAAGTTATTAATCATGAGCCAAATGTACATTTTGAGAGTTTTATGGCGGCGTATGGTGCTTTCGCTAAGGCGAGATTTGGCGTTGTTGTTGAAAAACAGCAAGATCTGTTTAGAGCACCAGAAGAGTATTTCCTTGCACATTGCGTAGCTCAAGATTTGGAAATGTCAATGGGAATAAGTAGGGTATAATTGGGGCATCCACCCCCTCATTTGCACCAGCATCCTCATTTGCACCCACATCTGGACCAAATTTACATGTAAAAACCCACTATAAAGTCTTATTTTAGATGAATCTCCTCCTGACTCCTCCTTGCTCTCCTCCTTGCTCGGACACCCCCACAACCATTTTGATTACATCACACCCGCATTCTTTCCACCCGCGAGATAAATCTTTCTCCACATTTCCACCCACGAGATAAACCTATCTTGTTTGGTATCAATTAATATTAGAATTTTCTTAGCTACCCGAATCTCTAAGAATTTTTAGATTGCATCATCCCCAGGAGCTACCCTCATTTTAAGATTTCTTACCTGTAGCGACTTTTGAGCGTTCTTATAAATTTTTTATACATGCGATACATTAAATTAGCTTAGAATTTTATGCACATCCCGAATCTGTAAACAGATTTGAAATCGGACCACGCCCTGCAAAGTTATACCCTTTAAAGTCCTGATCTTCTAATTTTGCTATTTGCTCTATAAGCAAACCTAACAAATAGTTTTCTTCGTCTAGCCATTGCATCTTTCGAGATAAACCTATCTTGTTTGGTATTAATCAATATTAGAATTTTCTCAGCTACCCAAATCTCTAGGAATTTTTCAGATTGCACCATCCCCAAGGAGCTACCCTAATTTTAAGATTTCTTACCTGTAGCGACTTTTGAGCGTTCTTATAAATTTTTTTATACATGCAATACATTAAATTAGTCTACAATTTTACGCACAACCCGAATCTGCAAACAGATTTGAAATCGGACCACGCCCTGCAAAGTTACACATATACCCTCTGCGAGATAAATCTTTCTCCACATTTCCACCCACGAGATAAACCTACCTTGTTTGGTATCAATCAATATTAGAATTTTCTAAGCTATCCAAATCTCTTTAAATTTTTCACATAGCACCATCCCCCAGAGAGCTACCCCCATTTTAAGATTTCTTACCTGTAGCGACTTTTGAGCGTTCTTATAAATTTTTTATACATGTAGCACATCTTGTTAGTCTAGAATTTTATGCACAATCCGAATCTCTAAATAGATTTAAAATCGAACGACCCCTTACCATTTTACACACACCCTTTAAATTATAAATTTCCTGCGGCTTATACATAAAAGAAAATCTAAAAACCATTCTTAAAACTTTTTATTACAAACAATTTTTACTAATACAGTTTAAATTTTGTAAAACCACATTTCTAAATACATATTCACAATTTTTTATTTTCAACCTAGAACTTGTCATATCGGGTCATACTTATTAATATTTATTTCTAAATAGAGCACCTTTTCCAAAGACCAACCGGACTCGCATGTTTCAAATTCCTCTGATTTTGTTCGCATGGTTTCGCTTAAGACCTCGTACGTATTTTCCAGATTACTAGAAGACGTTATAACCACATTTTTTGTGTTAAAGGATTTCACATCGGTAGCCTCTTCCCCCATTTTGATGTAAACGCCGTAGAGTTCGCAATAGACTTTTACTGCTGTATGTTGTATTCTTTTTTCATTTATTAATCGAATAAATCGCTCTTTCTGCTTCCAAAGAAACTCGGGCACTCCATCGTCGACACTGGCGTTCTTTATGCGATAGCTAGCCATACGGTTGTTAAACGCAGTGCTAACCATTTCTACACCATCGTCGCTAGTAGCGGTAACTGATGCATTTTATGTCTGTTGCTCCTTAAATGTGCGGCATACGTAGTTTTCCATTTCGAAATCGCATACTTTACACATAATTCGTGGTTGTTTCGTACAAGACCCTTTAACAGCTGGCGGAGCTGAACGTTTACGGCTTAATGACATGCCGTGCTGTTTTCCTTGTGTCGCAGTAAGTTATCCATTCTCGTAAAAGCGAAACCGCAAGTCCCACAGTTTAAGTACTTTGCTGCGGGCGGTTGTATAAGCAACCGTGGACGATGTTGCACCACGACATTTGTTCTGGTGCCGTTTGAGACATTTTTCCAGGTATAGGAAGCACCGCAAGAGTTGCACTTAAAAACGTTTGCAGATACCATTTTAGTACAAAACAAAATCCGCACTATAAGACTTGACTTGTAAGCGAACTAACTTATAACTAAAGAGTTTATTCTTGCGTACCTGCTTTATGTACCCTATAGAATGCAAACCGAAGGTTTCCGAAGACACCCGAACGAAGTCTCGGATTCATCGGGGGAACTAAATGACGTCATCTTGAGCCAATCTTCGCTGCTCGTCCAATACATTTAGCACCAATGTATGCGCTCGGTTCGCTTTGTCCATGCTGCGAATGCCGTTAGTAAAAACACCGGAAAACGTCTTCCATGTTATACGGATCGCGTGCATATTAAAAATCCAAAAGGGTGGTAGCACACGCACACAACTTGTGTGCAAGTCGTAGAAGATGCAGTGCTACTATAACCAAAAACACTTTAAACCATTACTAAGGAAATACCAACTTGTTGTCTACAGGATACTTACTAATAAAGCAATTTAATTTTAAATAATTTCTACGTCATATTTTAGGTAGGCTTGAATATTTTCCAAATGAATCACCGAGCGAAAGTATATGCTTAGCAGTATTAAATTAACCATTAATTTCCCATTTTTACGACCATGGTTAATTATAGATTAAAATTTAATTTGTGCACGTTCGACCTTCTCGTAAACTAACATATTTTATAGCAACAATGCGCTGTATAATACATGCATACCCCTTCTCTGCGCTACTGCTATTCTTGTAGTTGCTTGAAAAAGTCACTCTCCTTTTTACTGTTAAGACTGGGCAAAGCACCATTTTTTTGTATACTTTCTATAGCACATCGCGCACTTTTTCGTCTGATAATTATGCTTCTGTATGCTTTTACACTTTCGCATAGCGGTCGGCCGCATGTAATGATTTCTAGAACCGGTAAGTACTCGATATCGTCCAAATAGAGAATTAGATGCTCGATGTCTGTCAACTTCCAATTCCCTCGTAAAAGGTAGCAAATACTCAGTCAATAATCCATTATACTTCGACCCGCTCCTGTTCTGATAATTTACAAACATTTTTCAAACGACAATGGGCCGAGAATTTTTAAACCTCCGAGGATCTTTAAGTCGTGATCAATTACACATCCGAGCTACGCGTAAACTAACATATTTTGTAGCAACTGTATAATACATGCATACCCCTTCTCTGCGCTACTGCTATTCTTGTAGTTGCTTGGAAAAGTCAGTCACCCTTTTACTGCTAGGGTCGCTAAAAGCACCATTCCATACTTTCTTTATAAGTGTAGCACATCGCGTACTTTTTGTCGGATAATTAAATCTTTGTTTATGTAGGCATTTACACTTTCGCTTATTTAAACATCTAATACGATTGATTAACCACTTTCGATTATTCTAACGGAGACCACCATACGCACCGTTCTTTTTGAATCCAACGATCCTATGGGCTTCCACGCACTAACACCTGACGTATTTTTCTTACTATTTGTTAAACAAAAACTACCGGTATCGCCATTGTGGACGTAAACAGATGTTTGTGGACGTGTACGAGAATATGTAACCATATACATTAACCAGTCTAAGCTATTTTATTTAGTCCACGAAAACTACTATTTTTCTAAACCACAATTAATAATCGTCTTTATAGGCTCCACATTTCGACCATTACCCAATGGCTGGTGCTACGTACATGGAAACTTTAATTTCTTATTGGAGAGAATTCTTATTCTCCCGCGCACTGCCGCGTAGTTGCATGCCTACCCCTTTTGGAGGTATATGCTCGTTATAGGTTGTAAGACCCTCGGTTTTACTTAACTACAATTCGTGAGACCCCTTTAATCTTTTTAATCGTATCTTTCTCGCCTACAATACAGTAGGACTTAACATTACTACCAACAAATTCTAATACTGGACCCCCATTAAATACGTCTTTAATTTACCCTACAAGTTTTTATCGACAAGTGTTATATTGTATTTATTATACGCGGGTAGTCACTCTTTTAAGATAAATATATTTTGCTAGGTATCAACTAATATTAAATTTTCTAGGGACCCCAAATATGTAAACAGATTTTAAATAGGACCACCCCATACAAAGTTATGCGTTTTAAAGACTAATTTTACCCATCTTTATTTAACACCATTTTTAAAACCTTTTTCGCTACCCAAGACATATGCCTTAGCCAACCATCTTCCGAGAAATCTAAAACCGCAGTGTTCCGCTAACACAACGTGGAGATAACACGTATACTCTGTCAACCAGGATAGAAGCAGAGGAAGGATTTGGAAGGTGGGCGAGGAACTTAAAATTATAGAATCTTAAAACTAATATATACAAATATAAACAACTATCTTATATCTTTACGCCCCCATGCGTAGATTGTTGTACTATTAGGAATGATGTACCTTTTGTCATCTTCCTCGATAAACTAATTTTATTAATAAGCTGCGTATGCAAATCGTATTTTTACTCCGGATACATACGCAGACAAGTACTCGATACCATCCAAATAAAGAATTGGATGCTTGGTGACTGTTAACATCCGCTTCCCTCGTGTACGCCCAGACACATCCCAGCCCATGAGCACCCTGCGCATGCACACCCCGCCCATGCGCACCCCTGCGCGTGCACACCTGCCCATGCGCGCTGCCCATGCGCACCCCTCACTGTGCGACTGCTATTTCGGGGTAACGTCACAGCCTTTTATAAATAAAGAACAATGTTATATACTATTATAAAATGTTTATTCTGACATTATACATAACAAATTTAAAAATATTTAATGACAAGCATGGGGTCATTTAAACTTAATTTTAATACAAAGTTATACACAGAAAACAGTCCTTTCTTTATGTTTGTTTGGAGTGGCTTTAATTTTATCTAATTTTATTCGCAGCTTAAAATTTAAATCGATACCCAAGTCCTCTATCTCCTTTTCTAACCAATAGTTTGATACATAGAGACCGTCTAGGTTTTCGAATTGTAAAATGTACCGAAGTTTGCCTCTATATTTAAAGTCTTTGATTCCGCCGACAACCAGATCCATTCCTTCGTGTAATTCTTGCAGCTTGTGACAATCTTTTAATCGCAGCTTTCCCACTATATCCTGCATACGTATCTTGTTAGCTTGATCGACTTCTTCTTGTCGGTATTGGAGGAAATCCTTATTCTCCCACAGACTGTTGCGTAGTTGCATGTCCACCACTTTTGGGAATATATGGTTGTAAGACCCTCGGTTTTAAATGATCCAAAAGGTTCTTTACTAGGCAAATATACAATGTTTAACGGACCCCTTTGCGTGTGGTGTACGCAAAGATTACGAAACCCGCATTCCTTAGTTCGTCTTTGTTATCTGCCATTTTGATAAATACGTTTTAGAATAACCTTTTAAAAATATACGGATTTAGTACCATCCTTTTCCGCAAGGACGCCTACATAACTAAAAGAGTCTTTTTTACTAACCACAAATGCATACAACTTGTAGAAACCAGATGTATCTAAGTCAGTCCATCGGCACATAAAATAATCTTTTAATTCTTCCTCATTTTCTCTAATAAGATGTTCTTTGTCTAACACATCTTTGTATTGATCGCGTATTGTCGCAGTGTTTTCCATGTAGTCCAATTTTCGCCTTTTGCATCCATTTCCTCTAATTCCAGTTGTCTTTTCCTTCCACTTACAGCGTATGGTATACATAATGGGGCAATTTCCTTTAGCGTAAACGGATAGAGTTTACTACCAATATTTACGCGTTGTCGTACAACCTCTGGACGAATGTTAGGCGTATCTATCAATCCCAAGTCCGAAATTACTATTTCTTTTGGAATTGTAGAATATGGTGTTGCAGATTGTGTAAAATATGTACTACCTGCTTTAATGTAGCACTTGTGTAAGATTTTATTTTATCTTGGTTGTCTTCCTCCTCTACTATCTCCAAATAATTTACAGGTAAATAGTTAAAACATAATAACCGAAAGCACATACTTTATCAATTTTTCCCTTTCCTCTGGTTTTTTGGACAACTTAATTTGCAAGCCTGTCAATTTCTTTGTATTGCCATTCCCCCAATACACGTACTGTAGCAGGTTATTATACACTAAACAGCAGCTATTTTGTAGCTTGTCCGATAGCTTACTCCACATTTTGGTAAGTGGTACCGAGTACATTGGCGCCTTTAGGAAGTATAACTTACTATCTTCCAATAAGGTTAAACAGTCTTTTAAGGGTTTATACACCCGTTCCGCACTGACATAGCTTCCAATTGCACAGTTGTATATTGTCGCTTCCAATCGTGTAATACCATGTTCTTTGGCCAAAGTAGACGCAAATGTTTCCTTAAACGTACATCTGGACAACGTAAAAATCTAGTATATGATTGCCAAGTTGTTTATTAACACCAGGACTTGTTATCTGGCACACAAATTTGTTGTAAATCTTAATTCTTGCATTGGTTGTTAGCCATGTTAAACAATCAATCCCGCAGTTTTATCGTTGTCAACTATAATATTACACTTTTCTTCGTATTCTCCCTTATAGCAAAAGTTATGCTTTGTAGTTAAATAATTACACATCTCCATCTTGCTAAATATGCCTGCAAAATCTTGGGTTACATCCATGTCAAAAGATAGAAATAATCTTTTCGACTTCGTCTAATATATCTGGTAGTTCCTCCAATAAAGTTTCCAACTTAACATCTGCTAGTTCCACTTTGTATGGAACACATATAGGATTTTGGAATTTTTATTAATGCATTCGAGGTCTTCTTTTCCGATAATTTCTTTTACTCTCTGGCCTATCTTGTTACTGCTTTCCAGAGAAAACGGAAGCTTAGCTTTAACACCATGCCTAGCGGAAACAAATCGGTCGAACTTTCTTCGTAGATAGCTGTTAAATGCACCACAAATTTCTTTTTAGGATAAACATTTTTGTTTGAAGATGCTTGTTCGGTGTCAGAAAGGTCGCAAATTTTAACCAACATTATATTGTCACAAAATGGTTCTGTAATTGGTGTGTGTAGTCCGCCAGTCAGCATCTTTTCGCCTTCGACATAACAAATATTACCAATATCTGTCACCAGATTATTGTTGCACATATTTTCTGCCAACAGCCATAATCCAAATCGCTCATTTGTCGGTTTCACTTTATTCCCAAGAAGTTGAGAAACGTTAATCACCTTAGAGACGCTCATG
This sequence comes from Platerodrilus igneus, assembly GCA_036346225.1. Lineage (NCBI taxonomy): Eukaryota > Metazoa > Arthropoda > Insecta > Coleoptera > Lycidae > Platerodrilus > Platerodrilus igneus. Next base: position 1,111,411 of record JARFIW010001092.1, read on the forward strand.
TTTACCGTTCTAGCTACCGTCAAATACTAAATTGAATACGAAAATTTGTTCCCTTATGTATCCTACAGAGTGGGGCGTATATTACCGAAAATAGTCGAATATGTTGTTAAAAATGTCTTACTATAACTAAGCTCAACCCAAAACTACTTCCTTATATACCAAATTTAATCTCCCTGCTCACATAACCACATGACCATATGACCATATGACCACATGACCACATGACCATATGACCACATGACCACATGACCATATGACCATATGACCACATGACCACATGACCATATGACCATATGACCACATGACCACATGACCACATGACCATATGACCGCATGACCATATGACCTAATTGCTTTTTAATGAGTTTTCTTATTAAAAACCCATTAGCACTAATTGCTTTTTAATGAGTTTTTTCCATTAAAAATCAAGTGTGGACCTAGGTTAGATAAAAGGAAAAATTAATAGGTTAGGCCAGCGCCGCGGCGCTGACCTAACCTATTAACAAGATGTGCTACATGTATAAAAAATTTATAAAAACGCTCAAAAGTCGCTACAGGTAAGAAATCTTAAAATGGGGGTAGCTCTCTGGGGGATGGTGCTATGTGAAAAATTTAAAGAGATTTGGATAGCTTAGAAAATTCTAATATTGATTGATACCAAACAAGGTAGGTTTATCTCGTGGGTGGAAATGTGGAGAAAGATTTATCTCGCAGAGGGTATATGTGTAACTTTGCAGGGCGTGGTCCGATTTCAAATCTGTTTGCAGATTCGGGTTGTGCGTAAAATTGTAGACTAATTTAATGTATTGCATGTATAAAAAAATTTATAAGAACGCTCAAAAGTCGCTACAGGTAAGAAATCTTAAAATTAGGGTAGCTCCCTTGGGGATGGTGCAATCTGAAAAATTCCTAGAGATTTGGGTAGCTGAGAAAATTCTAATATTGATTAATACCAAACAAGATAGGTTTATCTCGAAAGATGCAATGGCTAGACGAAGAAAACTATTTGTTAGGTTTGCTTATAGAGCAAATAGCAAAATTAGAAGATCAGGACTTTAAAGGGTATAACTTTGCAGGGCGTGGTCCGATTTCAAATCTGTTTACAGATTCGGGATGTGCATAAAATTCTAAGCTAATTTAATGTATCGCATGTATAAAAAAATTTATAAGAACGCTCAAAAGTCGCTACAGGTAAGAAATCTTAAAATGAGGGTAGCTCCCTGGGGGATGATGCAATCTAAAAAATTCTTAGAGATTCGGGTAGCTAAGAAAATTCTAATATTAATTGATACCAAACAAGATAGGTTTATCTCGTGGGTGGAAATGTGGAGAAAGATTTATCTCGCGGGTGGAAAGAATGCGGGTGTGATGTAATCAAAATGGTTGTGGGGGTGTCCGAGCAAGGAGGAGAGCAAGGAGGAGTCAGGAGGAGATTCATCTAAAATAAGACTTTATAGTGGGTTTTTACATGTAAATTTGGTCCAGATGTGGGTGCAAATGAGGATGCTGGTGCAAATGAGGGGGTGGATGCCCCAATTATACCCTACTGGAATAGCTGTTGTTTTCAAGAAAAGGTAAATGTGGATGAATTAGTACAACAGCAACCAACTTCAGGAAAAGGTTTGCTTCTTCAGGATAAAAATCGTTATGTTTACTATCTGGTCACCAAAAATTTTTCATGGCAGAGACCTAATTATGGACATCTATGGGAGGCTTTGCTAAATCTTAAGGCTCAGATGATGGAAAAAACTAGCGTTGCCCAAGATAGGCTGTGGACTGGATCGCTTAAATTGGAAGATAGTCCGAAATATGCTAGAAGTAGTTTTCCAGGAAACCAAAGTCCAGGTCCTTGCTTGTTGTTATCAACCAGTTGCCTACTAAGACCAAGAAAAGAGTGTTGACTGTTATTTCCAACAACGCGGTGGATGCACCAGAGGAGATAGCTGTCGATTCCGTCATTAGTCATCGAATTGGCGTCAAAATGTATTTACAGTTACGAGACGTTACGGTTTTAAAGAGGGGGCAGTGTTGCGAGCTACTATTAGGCAACACGTCAAACACACAAACGCTGTAAGCACTGCATATTCTCCATGGACCGAGAATCTTCTAGCAATTACTGGAGAATGAGTCATCCTTTTTAATTCAGAGTATATATAAGACCACTAATAAATGTAAGAAGTTAGTCTATATCTAGAATGTCGAATATAAAGTATATCGTATAAAGTTAAATAGTTGAGCTTTTGGAAGTCCAAGAGTATACATAAATGTTATATTATGTGTCTAATGTACATGCAGCTTGTAGAATACATAAATAGACAAAAGTGTAATAAATAAATAGTTGCGTTAGTGTTATTAATGGACCTATGGTTAAGAAGTTAGTTTAAGAAGATATTAGTGCTTTTAAATTCGTTAGTGTGATAGTGCTTCATTGTTAATTGAACTGAAAACATCTATAAATAAGGCATATACTGTTAATTAGACTTGTGAACAGTGAGTAATAAAGACTCTTGTTATTTGTTTTAAATTAGTGAAATGCGGTAGTAGTAGCCCGCTACAATATATTCGGCTTCCACAAAAGATGAGATATATTAAGAAACACTTACCGGGTTTAATCCTGTAGTTTTTCAGCAAAACTAGGTAGCTAAATAGAACTGACGCGATTTGGAATTTACAAGTAATGACATATGCAAAAATTTCAGTAAACTTTTGTTTTAATTTGCGAAACATCTAACGCAAGCTTATTACCGAAAAACATCCAGCATGTGTCTGTCATTATTTGGTAGCACGTTTCGTTGAAAACCAACACTTGGGGCAAAATATTACAAAATCTTGCTACGAGTATTAAAACTTTGTTAGATTATTTGAGCAACCTATTAAATTATTTTGAAAATTTTGTATTGTTTACAACTTTGAGGAAATGCTAGCTAGAGCATCAGAATCAACTTCAAATGTAGACGTAGAAGCTACTTTCCTTCCCCATTTCAAATTATTCCATAAAGGTTATTTGCAGCTGAGGATCCAAAACAAAACTTTATGATAAATTTTATTACATAATTATTGACCAAACCTGACATAGATGAGCTCCTAAATACACATAGATACAAAACAAATGTGAAAAACCGGACACGTACTTCAAACATTGCCTCATTTCTTGTTAAGTCAAATTCTGAGGATCACCTCATATGAGCAACTGAAGGTGCATTGGCCTTCCATACAGTATGTTATCATATGTCTTTTAGTTCTTTAGATTGCAGTTCTGCTCTCAACTGCGAGTTGTTTTCAGGGTCAGATACGGCAAAAAAGACATGTAATCGTACAAAAGTTACTGCTATCGTAATCAGTGTGCTAAACCCTTTATCGACTGCGGAACTGAAAAATGATTTACAAAATGTACTATTCATAAGCATATCTACTGATGCTAGTAACCACGGAAGCACAACATTATTTCCTTTTATTATTAAATGTTTTGATACTCAAAAGAACAGAATCACTTCAAAATTGCTTGAAATAGACTGCACGGAAAGTGAGACACCTAATATAATTACTGAACTTATTATAAAACAAATTTACCAGCACGATCTCTTGTCAAAATGCGTTGCGTTTTCTGGAGACAATTATAACACGAACTTCGATGGAGAAGAAAGATAAAGAATCAACAAGTTTTTCAAAACCTTAAAGAAAACTTGAACCACAACATAGTTGGTGTTGGCTGCTCTACGCACGGCATTAATAACGCGGTGCACCATGGATTTACTGCCATTAAATGCTGAGTTTGTCATCTTAAAAATTTATAAACTGTTACTACATACACGGTTCGAACCGAATCACGATTCTGTGCTACAATTGATTTCGAATACAAGCAGCTTCTCTATCATTCAAAGACGCGTTGGTTAAGTCTGCTACCAGCTATCGAGCGACTTCTGAAGCTGTATCATCCTATAAAAGACTATCTTCAATGCTTAGATAAACCGTCCGTTTTAATTAAACAATTTTTTGAAGACCCCTTCTCGGAAGCGTATTTGTTTCTTATCCACTCGATTATGCACATTGTGCACTCAAAAAGAGATAGGTTATAATAAAGTGATAATTTGCTCATTGAAACATGACATGCATATTTGCATCCTTCACAAAAAGCTTAGACGATCGAAATAAACAACGATTTTGCCGTTGAAAGTTCAAAGCATTTTAAGCAAACAGAACGAAAACACTAAAACTGAGTTTAGGAAATGTTCTTTGAATTTCTCTAACGAACTGAAAATCTACATTGAAGGTTGGATAAAACTTTTACAACAATTTGATAAATTCGACTAGGTATTTTCGCCTAATATAAATGAAAATATCCGATGGACCGTTATGGAAAATGCTGTTTTATTTTTAAAAGACAAGAACATCGAAATTGATGACACTAAATTGCTAGATGAGTGAATTTAAAATCTTTCAGTTCAAATTTAAGCTAGCAAGACAAATTATTAACTGCAAATCAACTTTGGTTAAAAATTTTTTTTAAAACACCGAATACACATTTGTAGTTGGAATTATTGAAAATTGCGCAGTATTTTTTTTACATATCTGCTCATAATGCCAACATCGTGAGAGTGTCTTTACTAATTACTCAACAGTGGACGAAAGAGAGAAATTTATTGAACACTGAAACAGTTTCGTGGCTGATCAAAACAAAATATAATTTTAGAAACTTTAATTGTCTTGATTTTTATAACTTTCTTTTAAGCAAGCAAGTCGTTCTAAAGGCTATTGAAAAACTACTAAATATAAATATCAAAATCCTGAATAATAAAAGTATATTATTAAGTACTTAAATAGTTTTAAATATACTATGTTACAGTAGATGTTTTTGGTTTCTGTAATTATTAGTTGAACTGTGTTGATTTATTTTTTTTTTAGAAATAAGATTAGTTTCTTTAATATTAGATGATATCTACAATACGCTCATAAACATTTATAAAAATAAATAAAAAATGACAAATTACAACAATTTAAAAGACTGTATAAGCTACCCAGAAGCAGACACTGAACACAACATCGTAATTATGAAGGCCGCATTTAAGTTTAAAATTTAAAAAAAAATTGGAAAAAGGCACTTTGACTTTGAGAAACTAAAAGATAAAGATATCGGGAAAATATCTGATACTAAGGAAGTAGAAACAGAATGGAATAACATTAAATCCATCCTAGGCATTGCAGCCAGAAATATTCTGGGGTATACACAAAAAGAAAATAAGATTACAAAGGATATCCTGAATTTAATAGAAAAAAACGAAATTACAAAAATAAATCAGACGAAACAGGAAAACAGAGATACTAAGCCATAAAATGGGAAATTATTCGCAAATACAGGAAAGCTAAAGAACAATGGATTGATGAAAAGTGTAAAGAAATACAAACTAAGATGAAAGTAGGAAAGACAGATGAAGCATACAAACTAATTAGAATAAATTTTAGGGATATAAAACAGTATAGCAAAAATACAAGGGACGCGGGAGGAAACGTCATTATAGAAAATGTAGAGAAAGTGGGTAGATGGCGAGAATATATAGAGAATTTATATGCAGGAGAGGAACTAACTGCATTAGAACAGGAATCAGACATTGAAAATGAGGACTTGGGATATCCTATATTTAGAGATGAGTTTGAACTAGCATTAAAGGGTCTGAAAAATGGTAAGGCGCCGGGTACAGATAAGGTGCAAGCAGAAACTCTAAAAGCCGCTGGACAAGCAGTAACAGAACGTCTCTTCCAACTTGTAAGCTATATGTATGAGACAGGCGAGATACCCAAAGATTTCAAACGTAGCATCATAGTAACTATACCAAAAAAGAAAGGCGCGGATAGATGTGAAAATTTTCGAACAATAAGTTTGACAGCACACGTGTCAAAAATATTAACTAGAATTGTGCAAAGACGAATGGAAAAACGGGCGGAAGAAATACTAGGAGAAGACCAATTTGGGTTTAGGCGAAACAGGGGAACAATGGAGGTTATTTTAGCACTGAGAGTGATAATGGAGAAAACAATAGAAAAAGGGGAAAGCGTGTGTATAAAGTTTGCAGATCTGGAAAAAACATTTGACAATGTAAAATGGAAAAAAATGTTCAAAATACTCAAAAAGATTGGAATGAGTGGTAGGGATAGACTAATAGTACATAGCTTATACAAAGAGCAAACAGCAGTGATAGAATTCGAGCAGAAACGTAAAGAAGTAAACATTAGAAAAGGGGTGAGACAGGGATGTGCCCTATACCCATTAATTTTTAACTTGTACATTAAAGAGGCGATGAATACTGTCAAATGCAGGAAGACATTTGGAATTACTATGCAGGGATAAAAAATTGATATGCTTAGATTTGCAGATAATATAGCAGTATTAGCATCTAGCAAGGAAGAGTTAGAAGCTGCCCTTAATGAATTGGAAACGGTTCTAACAGACAGATACGGTATGAAAATTAACAAAAATAAAACTAAAGTACTAGTTTGCAAAGGAGGGGAAAATAAATCAAAAACAAGAATACAAATAGGTAACAAGAACTTACAAGAGGGTAATGATTTCTGCTACCTAGGAAGCCAAATAACGCAAGATGGGAAAAGCGCAACAGATATAAAACAAAGATTAGCACAAGGTCGTGCTACATTGAACAAGAAAGAGCAACTACTGTGTTCAAAAACAACAAACATAGAAACAAGGAAAAGATTGCTTAAAACATATGTGTGGAGCACAGCACTGTATGGCTGTGAAGCCTGGACAGTGGGGGAAGCGTATAAGAAAAAGGTAGAAGCCTTTGAAATGTGGTGCTACAGACGTATGATAAAGATGTCATGGATAGACCAAGTTAAGAACGACGAGATACTAAAAATGGTAGGGGAAGAAAAAAATATGTGGAAAACGGTAAAAAATAGGAGAGATAGGATGATAGGCCACATACTATGGCATGAGGGAATAGTGCTGAATATACTAGAAGCAGAGATAGGAAAAAGAGAAGTAGAGGTAGACCTAGGTTAGACTACTGCACACAGATAGTGAAAGATGTAGGTTGTAGGAATTTCAGGAAAATGTGTAGGCTAGCTCAGAATAGAAATCAATGGTGGTACGCATCCAACCAGTTCCAAGATGGATAAACTAATGACGAAAAAAGTAATTGTCCTTAAACATGATGATTATTACAAGCAACTACAAGTATTGGTTGGGCAATATTCTTGAATAATGTTAATTGTGTGTAAAAATTTACTGGAAAACTATTAATTCGGCTAATATCTAAGTATTGGGGGACCATGGCAGCCACATGCTGCTTAACCCTCTTCACTGAATTTTAGTGAAATAGGGCATAAAATTATAAAACAATAGAAGGGGAACCGAATTGTAAATAGGCTGTATGAGAATTTTAGGGAACTGTGTAGGCTAGCTCAGAATATAAATAAGTGCAGGTACGTGTCCAACCAGCTTTGAGACAGAAAACCTTGTTACGTTTATTTTCGATGATAGATTCAAATACGTCCTTTTTGTGGTAATTTGTTGTTCATTTACCTAGCTTCTGTTTCTATTCAGAACCTCATCCTGTATTTTTACTTTGTTATAATAGTATACGCAATCATAGCATTTCTTTCAAATCTACTCATTCTAAATCGAAAATTTATTCAATAAATTAAATAATCAATACCTTGTTTTAGGTATCCGTTAATTTTTTAAACATTCCTAAAACGTATAAAAGCTTTCTCTTGTGCTTCCCATTTAAAGACTTGTCGAAATAATAGATCCTACTATTATTTGATTGCGTGTTTTCCAGTTTGATAATCGCGCTTTGATAACGCGAAGATTGCAGTTTGAATTTGTGTTATTTGAACAATTTTTTAATATGATTCTGCAGCTTGTGCGTTAAAATATTTTTTTACATTACTCGTTTCAGTACTTCAAAAGCAATGCACGTCTTTTTGTTCGACCAGTAGGTGGTATCTTGCGTGTATTGGTGAGTTTTCCCGCTGTTACTCATTCTAATCTGACTATTTTTTTTAGCTCTTAGCTGGAGGCCAAATGGGTTCTTTCTTTATGTAGGCCCAACTGTTTGTTGACGTAGACCACCTGTTTTTGTCTGTAGATTGTTGCTGCAGCTTACGGTAGCAGGGGAATTGATCCTGACTACCGTGGCGTTGCTGTGCTGACTCACCCCCGACGAGTTGCAAGATAAGTATCCCGACGCATAGAGGTATGTAACCAGTTTTCTTGTATGCACATTGAGGATTATTATTTATCAGCGGTTGACGTTGTGTTGGCTACGTGGCGCAGTTGGTATGTGTGTGACTATTACGCCCAAGGTCCCGGGTTTGAATCCCGACACGGTCCGCTTGAAAAATGTTAGCAAGCATTTTTCAAAAAAATACGCCCTCGTTCGGATGAGAGGGAAAATGGAGGTCCCGTGTGTGAGTGTTGTCACGCACGTTAAAGATCTCTATTTTTCTTGGAACAGCAAGGGTTCGGCTAAATTCCAAATTTTCTAAGTAAAAAAAACTCGCTTCCTGGCCAATGTAGTGCCTTCGAGTGGAACATTGGAAAATCACATATAAGGTTGATGTTGTGAAACCAGTTCACCATAATTGTTTAAAAGCTAGCTTCGCTAGTGCTTCTGGTTATATTTCTTTAATTCTTAATACAACTTGGTATATATTTAATACTTTAATTTAACACACGTGCTATTGAGAAAATCTACATTGAATACTTTAATTTAACACACTTGCTACTGAGAAAATCTAAGCATTACTTTTTTTCTAATGAGTTAGTTTTATTACATGTTAGCTACAAAATGCGCACTTCGCGGATCTATTATAAAATATAACTTAAATTTAATACTTTTTTTTGTGCATGTGAATTAAGAAATTTTAATTTATTTTTATTGTTAATAGATAATCGTGGGCGACGTGCTTTTTTTTTGATTTTTGGTATGTAGGCAAATCCCCCCACTCCCGCGGTTGATAGTTAGTCTGGTATTTACTTTTCTTCCGGCTACGTCTAGGTACGTAGCAACCTAATTACGAAAAAATAAGCGCAGATAAATCGGATGATTATAATAAACAACTACAGGTGTTGGTTGTGAAATATCTGCAACTAATGTTGACTGGACGAAAAGATATATTGAAAAAAATATTAAATTGGCAAATGTTCAAGTGCTGGGGAAACTTGGCAGCCACAGGCTGCTTACCCCCCTTCACAACCATGCATTTGATTTTCCAATGCTCCACCCGAAGCTGGTGCATTGGCCAGAAAGCGAGTTTTTTTATCTGAAAAATTTTGAATTTTGCCGAAATCTTGCTGTTTCAAGCAAGGTAGGGATCTTTAACGTGCATGACAACACTCACACACGGGACCTCCATTTTATCTTTCATCCGAACGAGGGTGTATTTTTGTGAAAATTGCTCGCCTAACATTTTTCAAGCGGACCGTGTCGAGATTTGAACCCGGGATCTTGGGCATAGTAGTCACACTCATACAAACTACGCCACGGAGCCGCCTACCCTCTCTCCCTTCACAACCACTGCATGTCGGAGAAATAAGGTATAGAATTGGTAAGCAATAGAAGGGGACTGAACTGCATCTAACAAGAAAGAACAGTACCTATGATGAAAAACAACAAACATAGAAACAAGAAGAAAATTGTTGAAAGCATATGTGTGGAGCACAACACAGTGTGCCTATGAAATATAGGCAGTAGGAAAAGCAGACAGAAAAACGGTAGCAGCTTTTCGGAATGCTGTGCTTCAGATGTATGAGGATGATAGCATAGACAGACAAAGTTAATAACAAATAGGTTGTAGAAATAGTAGGAGAAAAAGGATATCTGTGGAAAAAAATAGAAGTAATAGAAGGGTAGAATACGTTCTAAAGCATTTTTGGGGTATAGTATGGGCTATATTACAAGCAGAGATAGGAAAAAAGAAATAAATGTAGACATAGATCAGATAGTGATAGATGCAGACTGTGCAAATTTCAGGGAAATGTGTAGGTTAGTTCAGAATAGAAAACAATGATGGTACGCGTCTAACAAGTTCTAGGACTGAAGACCTAATGATGATGATAACAATTTAAAACTTAATTTACTTTATTGGTAAAATGAAAACATTTTGGTCAAAATGTCCTGGTTTTAAGTTAAAAAAACTCGGATTTTTCGAGCTTCTTGTCCTAAATTTACTGATGGCAACCCTAGTTGTGAGTGAAAATTTACCTTAGTATGAATTGGTTTCGTGAATGATGAACTTTTTGTGTTGTAAAAAACTGTGGACTCGCTATGGTCCGTCAACTTTGTTCAAAAGTCTCATGTACAGACGACAGCTTTAAACGCATCACCAGATATGTAAACCTGTTCGAACGTTTGTTTTGATTATTTTCGTTTTCAACAACATCCATTCTCTCTACCACTCCGCTATTGAAGTAAAACCACATTAACACATTTACACTATTATTATTATACTTGTTTAAATAAATAAGCTTTTAGTTTAATTTATTTTAATTGATGGTTAACTATTTAACCGACCTTATATTTTTTTGGGTTTTCTAACTCGTTTGTCGGAAAGCAACAAAATATTGATGGCGCACGCTAGCTGCTTTAGACCTCGCGGAGTGTCTGTTTGTTTCGACTAGATCGATTATGAACTACACAATCTTATTTTGTGTTGTACTTTGCTACACAGCAAGATTTTAAAAATCGTAAAAGTGCTGCCTTTCTAATTATGCTGCATGAAGAGGTTGCATCGTTATCTCATTTCACGAACTGGTCCTGGCTGTTTTTAAATGACAAAATATACAACTTGTAACATTCAGTAAAAAATATTTTAATTTTCAAACAGAAAACTCTTATTTACATACATGTGTAATCTACTGCAGTGAAAAATTGGTAGCGAAACTTGGGGTTTTGATTGGTTTTAGTATTACACTTTATTTACGGAGTAATTAATACAGGTATCGATACGAAGAATGACCGAAGTACACATCAACAGGTATAAACTATTTGGATATCGGCACGCTGTAATACAATACAGCCTGCTTGGTTGCCTGCACTCACAGTAAAAATTAATCTTTCATTTGGATAAGTGACTAAATTAAAACTTGTATTATAAATACCATCTGGGGTTTTAATTTATAAACATATTTCTTCTATAAGCAGATGCAAAAAAACTGATGAATATTAAGATACGTCCTAATTGTAGGTATATAAATCTCCATATATATTCGGTGCCGCAACGTATATTGATTAGGTCTACGTGACTGAAATAAACAGTTTGTTTTATTAATTGCATAATTTTCTAATATAACACTAATCAAAAACTATATAATAAAGAATGATCTTTCAAGAGACTGATGAATTTTTAATATGGTAAATATATAACTTATAGGAAAATTTGCTAGCAATTTACTTCCATCTGTTTCTGAGCTCCTGATATTTGGATGTTAAACAGTGAGTTAACCACAGATTTCAAAATATTTTATTTCCCGCTCATCATAGAGCTATACTTTAAGGAACATATAAGCCTTAGCTTAATGGTTGTGATCAGGTCACCACTTGAGAGGAGACACCGAAGCGTTAAATATCTTTGATTGTACTGAGTTTTTGCGTACCTTTAAAATAGTAATAGGTTCAGTATAACCATTTAATATACATAATAACGAAATCAAAGGGATCGTTTTATGAATTGAAACAGATCTAATGCAACAACTTGATTATTTCATTGTCATTAATAATTCAAAGCACCTTTAATGTGCACAGTTTTATCGCAATTCTACATATATGCTGCTCTCATATGAATTTTTACGTTACTGTCGCTTTCAGTTATAGATTTATGCCGATATTTAGTGAAAATAATTTCAATACACACATCAAAAATCGAGTGGCGTATACAAAGTTGTTCTAAAGCTTTTGGTTTAATGCAACTTATAAGATTTTAATATTTTACATTAGCATTTATTTTTCATATTATAACGTTGTGTTAAGTTATTTAATTTGACACGGGTTCTGATCGACTAAAAATCAACAAATAATATTTTGTGTTGAACTTTAATGAACGTAGACCAAATACAAATGCATGTAAATCGAACAAAACTTTAAACATTTAGGTAAAGTCACTAAATATTCTTTATAATTGTTCACGGGACGTTCTTAACCAACCGGCATATATGGATGGACTTGACCGACTGACTGTTGGTAAGGCGCGCTTAGTCTTGATCCGTCTGGAACGTACACTATGCGCAGGGGCGGACGTATTATATTTGTTACAGTCTCCCCTCCCGGTCATATACTTGTCCCAAGAAGTAATCGGCACATTAACAATTTTTTTTTTGGTCTACCTCGTAAACGCAACTCAACAATGGGTTTGTCTTAAGGGTCAATATTATCGAGGGTCAGAGAAGACACGTGATAAATTCCAAAAGGTACGACTCCAGAAACAACTTTTCCGACTTCATAACTAACGGGCTGGTAAGGACCGTGTCTTTTAGGGTAAAACTTCGACGTTTGTCCCTTTGCCGAATTGCTCGTAGCAGGAGTGGTAACCCACACTACAGTTCCAACCTTATAGGTTTCTACTTCGCGCCTTTTGGCGTTAGTATAGACAATTCTCTTGTCCTGCTTCGTTGGCGGCTCCGTGGCGTAGTGGTATGTGTGTGACTACTATGCCCAAGGTCCCGGGTTCGAATCCCGACACGGTCCGCTTGAAAAATGTTAGGCGAGCATTTTTCACAAAAATACACCCTCGTTCGGATGAGAGGTAAAATGGAGGTCTCGTGTGTGAGTGTTGTCACGCACGTTAAAGATCCCTACCTTGCTTGGAACAGTAAGGATTCGGCAAAATTCCAAATTTTCCAGGTAAAAAAAAAACTCGCTTCCTGGCCAATGTAGTACCTTCGGGTGGAGCATTGGAAAATCACATTTAATAATGTCCTGCTTCGTTTCTGTATAAAATTTCGCTTCACGCCAAGTTTCGAGCTTTTTTTTTTTAATATAGAGTTATCTGTGGCACAAAAGTGTCACTCTCCAATACAACTTTTATGTCATTTTTAACATAATCCAGGGTCCGAATTTCTTTTCCGAATGACAAATACGCGGCGGTATAACCAGTTGTTTTACATCAAACCGAATTCATTGCGAAACAGATAGAGGGCAACTTTACAGGCCAATTTTGTGATCCCTATTCACAAGCATCGCGAGTCTTGGCTTCAAATCCCTATTTTGCGTTCCACCATATTCGCTGATAAGTGATATAAAGGAGTAAACGATTCCTTAATATCCAAAATAAAACAAATCTGTTGCATCACAGCAGATACAAACTGTACCCCATTATTCGAAATAATCTTTCAAGGTAGGCCATAACGAAGAAATATTTTGTCTACAAGAGTGATAGCACACTCTTCTGCTGTCGCTCTAACCAAAGCAAACAATTCTACCCATTTTGTAGCGGTATCTTCCTTAATAAAAATCCACTTTTCTCCTATTGGGCTCTGAGGCAGTGGCCCAAATAAATCAATTGTAAGAACTTCGAACCGTTGAACATAAACGGGAGTAAGCAATGTTTCTAGTGGCTTTAAATTCGTAGCCTTGTACCTTTGACAACTGGAATACTTGCTTACATAATCACTAATGTACTTTCTCATACCAGTAAAGTAGTATTTTTTAGCGATACGAAAAGAAGTGCGCTCTATACCATAATGAGCGGCGGTGGCTGCATCATGCAGCTCCTGTAGAACCCGTTCCCATTCATAAACTGGAACAACGAGTTGTGCTTCCTCGCCATCATAGGTGGCATGCAGGTAAAGAATGCCTTGAGACAACAAATATCCACGATCCGTCCACTTAGAAAATTCATTTTCGGTCGAATCTTTAAAACTACGTATTATTTTTTCAAGATCCGGATCCTTGAGTTGTTAACGTCGAATTTCATCTGCCGAACGATGAGGCAATTCTACGGATATTTGACATATACCACAAGTCTCTACTTTGTCATGAATACAGGGTGGTCGTGATAATGTATCTGCGAATACATTTCGTTTCCCTGGCAAATACTCAATTTTTACATCGCAACTTTGTATTAACAAGGCCCACCGGGTCAACCTTCCAGTGGGAGACTTAAGGCTCATTAATCATCGCAAAGGTTGATGATCCGTTTGGACAGTAACAGAACAGTCTTCAATGTATCCCCTAAATTTATTCAAAGCCAGAGCCTGTCACTCCGACGTGGCATAATTTTTTTCGGCTCTAGTCAAAAGTCGACCGGCGTATTCTATATGGTGCTCTTCAGCGCCTTTGCCTTGTAAAAACACTGCCCCTAACGCATAATGACTAGCATCCGTACGTATCAAATACGGCCTTGATTCGTCACACTGACCCAAACCCGGGTCGGAAGCTAATGATTGTTTTAACACATCAAACGAATTTTGTAGGGTTTCTTCCCATTTTCAAATAGCATTTTTCTTTGTTAAATCACTTAACGGTTGAGATATCGTAAAAAATTCTCAATAAATCGTCTATCCCAACTAGCGGTTTGTAAAAAGGATTGAACTTCCTTTACATTTCGTGGGGCGAGCCTATCAACCATAGCTGCCGTTTTTCCAGGATCCACAGAAATACCAGAGGGCGTAATAATATGATCTAAATATTTGACTTGAGAACTAGCAAAAACGCAATTTTTTCTATTTGCACACCGTTTAAACTGGTCTAACAGGTCAAATACTAATTTCAAGTCCTCTAGATGATTGTCAAAAGTGCTAGATAACACGATAAGATCATCCAAGTATGCCAACACTAAAATATCACCCAGTCCTCGACGGAACTGGTCCATTAATCGTTGAAAGGTACTCGGAGCAGTCTTTAATCCGAAGGGGAGACGTAGGAACCGATACGTCCCAAAAGTGGTTACAAAACCCGATCACTATCTTTAACGGAGATTTGGTGATAACAGAACGTAAGTCAATAGTTGACATGAAAAATGTTCGCTTAAGCAGCATGTAATAAATCGTCTACGCGCGGTAACAGATAATATTCATTCACAGTGATCGAATTTAACCTCTGATAATCTACACACAAACGTACACATCCGTCATTTTTCGGTACCAATACTACTGGAGCCACCCACGGGCTCTCACATTCTTAAAATATACCATCTTAAAGAAGTCTATCTAATTCAACTTTTAACTGTTGCTTCCTAACAGGAAATAAACCATAGGAAGTTAAGGCGATGGGTGCATGATCGCCTGTATTTACGCTATGCTGAGCAATTGGTGTGGAGTCTCCCCCCAGATTGAAGGTACTATGTCGTTCTTCAAGAAACGCACTAAGACGACCGAGTTTCTCAAACGTCAAAGTTACGTCTTCAGCGGACCTAAGATTAGATTGGGCGGCTCCGTGGCGTAGAGGTATGTGTGTGACTACTACACCCAAGATCCCGGGTTCGAATCCCGACACGGTCGGCTTGAAAAATGTTAGGTGAGCATTTTTCACAAAAAATACACCCACCGTTCGGATGAGAGGTAAAATGTAGGTCCCGTGTGTGAGTGTTGTCACGCACGTGAAAGATCCCTACCTTGCTTGGAACAGCAAGGGTTCGGCAAAATTCAAAATTTTGCAGGTAAAAAAAACTCGCTTCCTGGCCAATGTAGTACCTTCGGGTGGAGCATTGGAAAATCACATGTAAGGACGTAAGATTATCTAGACTACATAACTCAAGAGAAAGTGCATTTTTAGTAACAGAAATATTTCTCTCAAACGAATTTTTAAATTCCAAAGGAAAAATACAATTAGGAAAAATCCACGAAATCTCATGTTTCACTGGCAACGTCCAAAACAATTTTCGCCTGCTTTATAAAATCAATCCCATACAACGTATTGTTTTCAGTCAGGTAAGATTATAAATTTCGTTGGAATAACCCTATCTTTCAAATTTACATCAACCAACGTAGTTAAAATGTCCTTATGCTTGAAGGAGCCATTCGCAAGTTTAATAGTAACATGTACTTTTTGAAATTCTACCCCTTCACTTTCCAAAACACGGTAGAGAGTACTGCCTGCTATACTTTGTCTAGCAGCCGTATCCACCATTCCCAGACCACCGTGATTTAAAATATTCACTTGGAGGTCGGTCTCGGTTGCGGAGAAACCAAATCATCCATGCTACAAAATTCTAGTGCGGCAGTTTCAGTGGTTTTACAGGAAGGACAGTTTGCACGATATAAATCCCTGTTTACCACAACCATAACACACAATTGGTTTAACAGGAGATTTTTCTTTAATTACAGAATTGTCCTGTCGCGAAATTCCACTTACAACTTTTACAGAGTTGCTATTTTTATTTTTCGACAAAAGTTTTTGACATTCAGTTTTTGTATGTCCCGTATTTTTACAGTAATGACAACGAATACGTTTAGTACTATTTCCTGACTCATGTCGCTCAAAACTTTCTTCTACCAATCTCGATCGAGACAAAAGTTTATTAAACTCGTTAACTTAATCGCGCGGTATTCTCTGTCGAACTTTGTTATGCAAAAGTATATAAACCATATCCAGTTGCACTTGTTCCGATAACGTTCCCGACGGCAATTGTGCAAGAATCTATCGCGCTTTACAAATGAAAACGTCCGTAGGGGTATAAGAATCTTGTTCTACCGCGAACAATTCACGATACACTCTGTATGGCGGCTTTGTGGACCAAAAGTCGTTCTAAGCAATTTTAGCGCCATATCCCACGATTGCACGGTATCTTTAGAGCCATGATACAACTTCGATGCAAATCCGTCAAGTAACATTGACAACCCTTTGACTGCGTTTTCGTCGGTAACTCGCATACAATCTCTATAAATGATCACCGCATCAATAAATCCATTAATGTCCGAATCTTTCAAACCATAAAAACGCGAAGTTCAATTTGCTAAAGTACCGGTATTAACAGAAACCGATATTAGTTGTTGCGCAATTGACAATCGTCTCAGCAATTTTTGGAACTGTTCATTACTAAAAACCACGTTGTTTACAGCCATTTCGGATTCTCAAACAAACACTTTGTTTACAACTGTTTCTAAAATTTCCGAAACAAGGTCTATTACTGAATTCTGTTTGCGAACAATTCTACTTGTAGTAGAGCAAAGCAAATACGTTTCTTGACCTTCGTGATGAATTATGTGTGTATACAAAAAAGTAAAGCGTACTTACAGTTTTTTTATCCAAAACATCCAAAAGTACCTTATAGAATGCCAACAAGTGTATTCAAATTCCAAACACTGTACTGCATCAATAACTTTCTGAAACACACACACAAAAAATTTCAAAATTGCATCATAACATAAACAATAACAATCGAAATCGAAAACATTAAGCTATCAACCGGCACGGCACGGCCATGGTCGCGAACGCTCAAGTCGTTTACGATCCACACTTAACTTCGACACGAAAACATCTGCGATTAATCTAATGCCCGTACGTTGGACGACACTTTTATAACGCGATGTTAAGTTTATAATTTGAGATGGGTTCTGATCGACTAAAAATCAACAGATAATATTTTGTGTTGAACTTTAATGGACGTAAATGCATGTAAATCAAACAAAACTTTAAACATTTAGGTAAAGTCAGTAAATATTCTTTATAATTGTTCACGGCGCGTTCTTTACCGACCGGCATATATGAATGGGCTTGACCCACTGACTGTTGGTAAGGCGCGTTTAGCCTTGATCCGTCTGGAACGTACACTATGCGCATGGGCGGACGTATTGTATTTGTTACAATATGCATTTAGAGATCATAAAAGCATAGTAACCAGAAACGGATTATACTGATTTACGCCCGAAACCTGTTGGATGCGTTTCTCACTCCAATACATGCCTGCACATGCCGCCTACATTTTCAAATCATCGTCCTGGCGAAACCTACCTTATTGTTTAGATAAATATTAATTTGACCCTATTTTATTAAGAAAAACATTGTTGAAAATAACTAATCAAAAGTGTGTTCTAACAAGCACTAAACAACCCTGATTTGACACTGATTCACTATGGGTAAACACTAAATAGGGTTTAGTGTATTTTGTGATGGGATCTGGTATGGTTCTCGGTTTATAGTCTTTTTTCTCTTATCTCCTATTTTATTCGCTGTACAAGGATCATTTAATTGGAATTGACAGGGACGTTCAACATTCTGAACCTCCACAAAATTTTTTGAAAATTACGATGTGCTGGTGTCACCAAAATTTTACGATACATTTGCTTAGTATCTGAAGTAAGCACAAGAGAATACAGACGAAAATGTAAAAGCAATACCAAAATGTTCTTTAAAAAAGGGCCAACCCATAAATGATCATTCAGGGCACAATCAATAGATACCACTGCTAAAGCATCAAACACAACGCGCAACTT
Source organism: Platerodrilus igneus (assembly GCA_036346225.1). NCBI lineage: Eukaryota > Metazoa > Arthropoda > Insecta > Coleoptera > Lycidae > Platerodrilus > Platerodrilus igneus. The sequence goes on from JARFIW010001092.1 coordinate 1,129,799, forward strand.
TGTAGTTGAGCTATCGGGTTTTAACACAGCATGATGCGAAATGTAATATCCACCAGATAAATCACAATTTGCTGAAATTTGAGTCATGTGACCACTATTCAAATAATCTTGCCTAAATTGTTTATATTCCAAAAACATTTGAGGAATGGTTTGTAGCCAATGCTAAAAATCTTTTGAGAGCAACCCCTAAAGAATCCACAAATATTGGTTCAGGACCTAAGAACGGCAGGGTTACGATGAATATACCAGTATTGTCTCTTGTGTAAGTATTTACGAAACATTGTTCACAAGCATCTTCTGTCGGAGATAACTTTCTGGAATGCTTTCCAGCTGCCAAAACCTATTGAGACTAACATCCAACGGGTCCATGATTGCACACAATGATGTATATGAGGTAACAGTTGATTCAACTTTACCCGTCATAAACCAATCAAAAGTGGTTTTAATTGCAACAGGTTCGTCCAATGCACCTGTGCGAATTTCACTTAACAAACAATGTGCAAAAACATCTGCACTTAAAAGAAAATCAATATTTCCTGGCACATCAAAGCTAGGATCCGCCAATTTCAAATTATTTATATACGGCCATTCTTTTTTAACCAATTGCTCAGTAAGCAATTTTCCACAAATATTTGGTAGTATAAAACTCCAAGTTCGTATTGAGGATAAGTTTGTCCACAAGGTCTGATTTTACAAGTCGATGCACCTGAAATTTGTGAAGATGCAAGACCTAACCCTTCTACTTTTGCCATTACTTGAGTCTTTTGTAGCCCAAGTCGTTGCCTACAACTTTCAGTTGTGAAACTTTCCATGCTGCCATTGTCTAACAAAGCTCTTACTGTTTGAACCTTACCATTATCATCACGAATTGATATATTAGCTGTTGCTAACAATGTAATTATATTTGAGCATCTTAATATGAATAAGCTACTTGTACTTGAAGTGCTAGTGCACTCTATCAAAGGTCTCGAATTAACCACTTGTTTCGAATGATCAACCACATCACGTTTATTTTGGTCCACTGTGTTTTATGAGGCTTGTTGCATTTTTCACAGAATGATTTTCAAAGGCATTCTGCTGCTTGATGCGGCCCCACTAAACAATTGATGCATAAATGCTTATGTTATACCAAATTATAACGCTCTTGAGATGGCTTACTTAAAAATGTCTGACAGTGATATAAATTGTAATTATTGTCACATAGCAAACATTTTTTACTGGATGAGGTTGTTACCAATGAAGTGTGTGAATTAAATTTTGAATATGTAGGAGATTGTCTCCCAATATTTATTGCCTTGTTTGGTTTTGACTGTTTGTCCAATATCATCAAATTGTTCACTTCTGACGCCTTACAATGTTTTTTCACAAATAGCCTTAATTGTACATAAGCGGCAATTTCTTTAGCATTTTCCAATTCAAATGCTTTCAGTAACTCTGAATCCAATTTTTTAGAAAAAATTGAAATGAATGTCAACATTTAACTGTTGTAAGCCAGTCACATTTTCTACAAAGCAATTAACCACCTTTCATAACTCCTTGTGAGCACTTGCTTTAGCTTTAGGAATGTTTTCTAATGCTACCAAGAATGAATTAATCAATAAACGTTTGCATTCGCATCTTTTGTTCAATATCGAATAAGCAATCCCTAAACTTTCACCAATCACAGGAAAGTGACGAGTTAATTTTTAGAACCTATGTCTAAGCCATCTAATAGTACAATAAATTTTTCCACGTTTGTTAAATTAACGTTATCATAAATCAGATTTTTATAAAGACTATGAAACGAAGTCCAGTCTGAAATATGACCTGAAAATTTACCAATTGAAATTGTTGATAATTTTAGATTAGTCATACAATTAATGCCAGTGGATGGAATTTGTTTGATATCAGGAGCTAATGCATTGATTTTACCAACTGCATCCTCCAAAAAAGCAAATTTGTATTTAATTTTAATAACATTTTTATTAATTGCATGCCTGATGGACCTAACTAAGTCATTATTTTCTTCTTTTACCGAACATTTATGATACGTTGAATCCAACTCAGCTTTTAATTCTAAAGCAGATTGAACTACAATTTTTGCCAATATAACATTTGCATTAGTAGCTTCAAGTGCTGAAATTTCTACCAACAAATCCGCCACTTCTGATAATATTCCTTGAGCGTCATCCAAAAATCGCTCAAGAAACTTTTGTTGCCATTATGTAATTTAATTAATAATGTATATGCCAATAAGATGCAAATAAAATTGTAAAGTTTGTTGTAAATATTTCACAACCCAACCAAATAAAACACTTTGTATGTTTTCAATAATTAAGAACTTAACCCTAACGTAATGATTACAAAATACCATAAACCAGTATAAATTATAATTTGATCAAAATTACTTTCCGTTTTGTATCCAGAGAGCAAAGCTTTAAAAGCGACCTTTAAAACAAACTAGAAAAACATTTACGGAAATTCCTGATTTTATGTATAGCGATAAGCGACTAGCAAGAGCTTCTCGCTTACCTGTATTTCAAAGTTAAAAAACCAAGGTTAAAGTGAACCCTAACGACACTGATGTGTTTGAAAATATTAATGAGTTGTATCTGTAATAATTATTTATTATTAAAGCCATGCATGGTACTTATCAACCAAGAGATTACACGTGCAATTTTAAATTGTGCAATGCCACAATGTAAACCAATTATGTTTGTAATTGTTTACCATTTTTTCAAGCGGTATTAGCACCAAAGTTGTTAAATAAGGAATGGGCGAAAGGTTAATAACATCCGGCTCGAAGGACCAATTATGTACGAGTCAATGGGTGTTTCATACTAATTAATTTATGTATAAAAATCACTTACATTTCTCACCATTACTTGTCTGAGTGAACTGTATTACAATTATACCATTACACATAGGGCAGCCCTTCACTTCTTTACATTGTTTACAACAATTGACACTACCGCACCAAACCACGGTTAGTGTTAAGATACCGACTTTGTCGACCATACTAGCCAGTCGGCAGACACGTGCGATCAGTTCCAAAGTTTGTATACAACTGCTCATTTTACAAGGAAAACAGGTGAACGTAGAAATTAGGATTGCTATTAATAAGGCAGTTATGAATACGTTTAACACTGAGTAACCACTGCGTAACACTATAATTTAATACCAAGCTAGATAAGCAATACTTGAGTTAAACCAAAACATATAAATTTATTTAAACAGTTTTTAAGTTTGTTCTTTAATACAAATCTAACATGTATTATAACTCTGCACGAGTACTTCCAAGGGATTGTAAAATATATTGTATTTAATTATAACCTTAAAGAGCGATGTTTTATGCCCACAAAAATTCGCAGTTATACAATAAGTACAACGGAACGTAACACATCGTTCAGCTTATTAATAGCAAGCTATATCCTCATGTAGGAGTTCATCATCATTTTGTTGTCGACCTTTCTTAAGACCGATTTGACGCAGCTCTAACTTTCTTTCTAAGCTGTGCTAATCTAAAAGTGTAGAGGTTGACAGTAATTAATTCAATTAAAGCACAACCTTAATTATGCTACTTGAAAATATTAGATAACTGCATTAAAATCACACAAATTACCATATACAGCAATATTTCAAACACTGCAGTAGTATCAATTTTAAACAGAAAAAATAATTATTACCAAACTTTATACTTGAGCACAGGTAATCTTCAACAACATGCATAAACTATCACAAACAAAGTATACAACCTTCTGCCATGAAAGAATCAAGATCAATATTGTATCCTGGAGAAATACCATCCAAGAAGTAACAGCTTACTTAAATCTTTGTTGAAGGACTGATACTTGATACCGCTACTCGATAACGCTAGATCATATACTAAATTGTATAATAGATTATGCTTGATCGTACTAAATAATACTGGATCATATACGAAGTCCCCAAAGCATAACACAACAGTAAAACAAAATTAATAGATTAGGGTGCTACTTTAAGTAGCAGACTTACCACAAAAGCGGGATTCACGATTAACGAAGGCAGGGTGCAATGCAGACAAACTAACAAAGATGTGTCAGGTACTTGTGAACTAACTAGACCAATAGTTGATTCAATCCGCTACTGGCGTCTTTTAATTACAAACCCATAATAAATATAGAGGTAGTAAATTAAATAAAATCGTGAAATACTGTAATCATTCGCGCAAGAGGGTGACCAAAGTACAGCAATTAACACAACTATGTCTGATCTCATCGCAGGATACCATAAAAGAAAGTGCAATATCAAAATCTGATCGATTATCGCCAGATAATACAGCAACAACATCCAAATCAAGTTTTTTTTTCTTAATTAACTATTAAGTCAAATAACAAGATACTTTTAGCAATATTAATACGATACGACAATTGACAAACTAATCTGACAAAACAGAATATCAAATAACACCACTATCTAACAGAAAATCGTAGGTTACTATAAATACAAAATGGAATTAAATTCTAAATTAGATTGCATTATATATAGAAATGAGAAAAGAGGGTTACAACCTTTGATTTTTCTATAACACCATGATTACGTACTCTATTTTCTTCTCGTTTGGACTGCTACGTAACTTATAATTATACATTTTCAATCGCAACCTTGCAAAATGTATAATTATTACACTATTCGCTTCATCCCTCATGAACACCAATGCTTTGTTGTTAACTTATGGTTGCGATCCACTATTAGGCAACCCGTCAAACATACAAACGCCCGAGGCACATCATATTCTCAAGGATTCCAGAATTCTTTTAGAAAATACTAGATAATGAGTCATATCTTTAATTCAGGGTATATATAAGGCCGCTTATGAATGTAAGAGTTAGTCTATACTTGAATGTCTAATATAAATTATATCGTGTATAGTAAACGTAGTTGAGCTTTTAGGAGTTCAAGAATTTATACATAAATGATATATGCTGTGTCTAATGTACATGCAGCTTGTAGTATACATAAATAAATAGAAGTGTATAAACAAATAGTTGTGTTAGTGTTGTTAATGGACATATGGTAAAGAAGTTAGTTTAAGAAGATATTGGTGCTTGTAATTTCATTAGTGTAATAGTGCTTCATTGTTAAGTGGACTGAAAACATCACAAATAAGGCATATACTGTTAATTAGACTTGTGAACAGTGAGTAATAAAGACGTTTGTTATTACTTGTTTTAAATTAGAGAAACGCGGTAGCAGTAGCTCGTTTCACTGGTGTCAGGTGTGGGGTATATAGTGATTAATTTAAAAGGAGAATACACAAGTCTAAAGATATTTAAGTAGTTTGTATATGCCAGTTACAAGAAGTCAAAGTAAAATGGAGGCAGAAAGTTTAATGAATTTCTCAAGGATTTTAAATCCGGTATGGAGGAGAGGTCGGCTAAACTGGAATTGACACTTAGTGAAAATGCTGAGAAAATGGAGGAGAGGTTGGCTAAACTAGAAGTGACACTCAGTGAAAACTTAGGAAGTCAGTTGAACTGGAATCGACCCTTAAAGAGTTTAAATACGGTATGGAAATGGCACTTAGTGAAAATGCTAAGAAAATAGAAGAACGGTTTAGTGAAAACGCGGTAAAAATGAAAGAGTTGAATGAAAAGACGGCCACGTTAGAACAAAGATTAGTGGAAAGCTCCATCGCATTGAAAGAAGATGTCACTGAACAAGTAAAAACAGTTGAGCAAAAGTTGGGCAGTAAATTGGTAAAAATGGAAGAAGATGTGATGAAGCTGCAAGAACAAATGATTTCACTTACAACGCGGCCAATTGAATTAGCAAACCAAGTTGTAAATGAAAACATTCAGGAAATAAGAACCATAGAAAGAAGCGAGTCAATACCGTCTAAATTTAAAGTAAAACCACCCACGTTCGATGGCAAAACACCTTGGTCCACATATTTGAAACAATTTGAAGCTGCGGCAATAGCCAACGGTTGGTGCAACACAGAGAAGGTTATCTCCTTAATAGTGGCCCTACGGGAGGAAGCTCTTAACATCTTACAAACGATTCCCGATCACCAGCAGAATGATTACGGCCTCTTAACATCGAAGCTTGAGATGAGATATGGAGACACTCACCTTCAACAGGTTTACCACGCACAAGTTAAGAACCGCTCGCAAAAGACAAGTGAAAGCTTGCAAGAATTCGAAGCTGACATCGCCAGATTAGTTAGATTGGCATATCCAACGGCACCAGATAGTTTCCTCGAACAACTGGCTGTTCAAACATTTGTGGATGGCATTAAAGACAGTGAAACACAGCAAGCGCTAAGATTAGAACGTCCAAAAATGTTAGATGACGCACTGGCTCATGCGCTTGAATTTAAAGCAGCTAAGCAGACGTCACACAGGATGGGTCACAAAGTTCGGTCTGCATTAGAAGAACCTGAGCAATCGCAGAACAGCGTAGAAGAGATAATCAACCGTGTATTTGAAAAGCGAAAAGCGGAAAGGCTGAAAAGATTACGACCGCGGAGATGGCGTCTGCGATGCTGGAGCTGCGGTGAAGTTGGTCATATGCAGAGACGCTGTACTCAACCAAAGAAACAACTGGTTGAGTTAAAGCAGGTCAATGTAAGGGGTCGAACGTCGACAGCACAGCGTAGTGCTCCGGAGATTATCATCCGTGCTGCATCGTCAATGGGAAGTCTGGACAGCATTTATATCGATGGTAGAATTAATGGTAGGATTGTCCGATTACTCGTGGATACAGGAGCGACAAAGACTATTGTGAGACCAGATTTAGTTGGTCGTGGAAAAGTGCTACCCGTATCGGTGTGTCTCCGATCGGCAAGTGGTGAGAAAATTTGTACTCACGGAGAGACTGCCGTTACGTTGGCAATTGGGGACAAACTAATTAATCATCGGGTGTTGGTAGCTGAAATTACAGAAGAAGTGATTTTGGGAATGGATCTCATGAGAGAATATGGGTTTCATGTAAACATGAAAGAAAATGTGCTTCGGATAGATGATGATGAGATTCCATTTCAAGGGACGAGTAACCAGACGATGCAAGTTCGAATGATTTGTGATATGAAAATACCCGAGAAGGCGGAAATGATAGTAATGGGACGCCCGGATGGTACGCTCCGAGAAGGACAAGTATGCATGATGGAAGCAACTGAATCGGGAATGGGTCAGGAGGGATTACTGATTGGAAGAACGCTGGTAAAGTTTTGAAATATGGTACCAGTAAGGGTGCTGAACATTAATCCGCATACGGTGACCCTGAAGAAAGACACGATTGTGGGAAGTTGCATTCCAGTATGCCATATTAAACGTTGTGTGGACGACACGAAAGATAAACCAGCCAACGGTTGCTCACAGAAATTGCTGGATATGTTAATATCTTCGTGTCAAGGATTAAACGGCGACCAACTGGGCAAGGTAAAAGAGCTGGTCGGACGATATCGAGGTGTGTTTGCACTGGATGATAGTGAGAAAAGAAGGACGAATGTTGTGCAACACAAGATCAATACTGGAGATGCGCAACCGATAAGACAACACCCCAGGCGGCTTCCTTTGGCAAAACGTAAGGAAGCCGAGCAAATTATCACCGATATGGAAGAACAGGGAGTGATTGAACCCTCGAATAGTCCATGGGCATCCCCGGTAGTGCTTGTCAAGAAAAAGGACGGGTCGACAAGGTTTTGTGTAGACTATCGGCGGCTTAACAATGTGACAAAGAAAGACAGCTATCCTTTGCCCAGAATTGATGACACCTTGAATACTCTATCCGGATCTAAATGGTTTTCGACCTTGCACTTGAAAAGCGGATACTGGCAGGTAGGCTTGGAGCCAAACGATAAAGAAAAGACTGCGTTTACAATTGGAACTAGATTATGGCAGTTCAAGGTCATGCCATTTAGATTATGCAATGCCCCTGCTATTTTTGAACGATTGATGGAGTCGATACTGCGTGGACTGTCCTGGAAGACTTGTCTGGTGTACCTTGACGACGTAATAGTGTTAGGCCGGTCTTTTGAAGAACACCTTAAGAACCTAGAGGAGATATTCCAAAGATTACGGGGGGCAAACCTTACATTGAGCCTCAAGAAGTGTCACCTGTTTGGAAAAGAGGTGAAATACCTAGGACATGTCGTTTCGGAGACCGGAATAAGAGCTGACCCTGACAAAATAAAAACGGTATAAGAGTGGCCTACACCAGTAAATATACACCAACTACGCAGTTTTCTAGGATTGTGCACATATTACCGACGTTTTATACTTGGGTTTGCAAACATTGCCAAACCGTTAACGAAATTAACCGAAGATGGACAAGTATATGATTGGAATGACGACTGCCACAGTGCATTTGAACAACTGAAACGGCTACTAGTTACAGCACCAATTTTGAGTTATCCACGGATGGAGGGGAAATTTGTGTTGGATACCGATGCCAGTAACACAGCTATAGGAAGCGTTCTTTCCCAAGTGCAAGACGGACAAGAAAAAGTTATTGGGTATTTCAGCAAGGTTTTGTCACGGCCAGAAAAGAACTATTGTGTGACAAGAAGGGAGCTGTTGGCCGTCGTCAAATCCGTAGAGCACTTTTATAAGTACTTATACGGCCGTAAATTCCTGTTAAGAACAGACCATGCTGCACTAAAATGGTTACTGCAGTTTCGAAATTCTGAAGGGCAAGTTGCAAGGTGGATAGAGCGGCTGCAGGAATATGACTTTGACACAGAACGTCGTGAAGGAACTAGCCATCGGAATGCAGACGCCCTATCAAGGAGACCTTGTCCGGTGGACTGCAATCATTGCTCCAAGATGGAAGAGAAGATAAGTGTCATCCATAGAATCACGGTGATTGATGATATTTGGCAACCCGAAAGGATACGAAAAGACCAGGAGAAGGACGGCGAATTGAGACGTATTATTGAGTGGAAAAATAGAGGACAACGACCAGCTTGGGAAGAAATTAGTATTTTAAGTAGGAGCCTGAAGGCATACTGGGCACTGTGGGACTCCTTGATGATTGGAAATAGAATCTTGAAACGACGCCTGGAAGGTGAAGATGGCACTGAGAGACTTCAAGTGATAGTGCCGAGAAGCAGAGTGCCGGAAGTGTTGCAGCACTTGCACGATGGTATTTCCGGAGGTCACTTTGGCGTGAAAAGAACTCTCGAAAGAGTGTGAGAAAGATTCTATTGGGTGAACTGCAAAGATGATGTGAAGGAGTGGTGCCGGAAATATGAATTGTGTGCCTCTGCAAATGGCCCGGTCACAAAACGGAAAGCCCCAATGAGACAGTATAACGTGGGGAATCCTTTTGAGAGGGTAGCCATTGATATAGCTGGTCCGTTTCCTGAATCAGAGAAAGGAAATAAATACATCTTGGTTGCAATGGACATTTTACCAAATGGCCGGAGGCATATGCTATACCTAACCAAAAAGCCGAGACGGTTGCAGATGTGCTAGTGAAGGAGTTGTTTTGTCGCTTTGGAGTTCCGTTGAAATTACACTCCGATCAAGGTCGGAACTTCGAATCAGCATTGTTTCAAAATGTCTGCATGCATCTTGGAATCAGGAAGACTAGAACCACGCCACTTCATCCCCAATCGGATGGAATGGTTGAAAGAATGAACAGGACGTTAGGGAAGTACCTGGCCAAAGTTGTCTCTGAACATCAACGAGACTAGACTGGGACCAATATTTACATTTGTTCCTACTGGCGTACCGATCTTCGGTACATGACAGCACAGGGTATTCGCCCGCTTGCGTAATGCTAGGACGTGAATTGCGGCTACCATGTGATCTTCAGTTTGGATTTAAACCTGGAGAAGAGATCGCAGGTGAAGATTACGTTAGTAAGCTTTGTGAAAGATCAAATAACATTCACAAAAACGTCCGAAAGAATATCCAGGCAGCAAGCGATCGAATGAAATCACAATATGACACGAGAGCACAAGAAGGTGGTTATCAACCTGGAGATTTAGTGTGGTTGTATAATCCACAAAGAAAACGTGGATTGTCGCCAAAATTACAAAGACAATGGGAAGGCCCGTACGAAGTGATGAAAAGGATTAATGATGTAGTGTACCGGATCAGAAAGTCTCCTCGTGGTAAACCGAAAGTGGTACACTTTGACCGTTTAACGTCCTACGCTGGCAACAACCAGGAAGACTCGAATAATGATAACGGTGTTCGTCAAGTTATTAATCATGAGCCAAATGTAGATTTTGAGAGCTTTATAGCGGCGTATGGTGGTTCCGCTAAGGCGAGATTTGGCGTTGTTGTTGAAAAACAGCAGGATCTGTTTAGAGCACCAGAAGAGTATTCCCTTGCACATTGCGTGGCTCAAGATTTGGCAATGTCAAGGGGAATAGCTGTTGTTTTCAAGAAAAGTTTGGATGTGTGGATGAATTAGTACAACAGCAGCCAACTGTAGGAAAAGCTTTGGTTCTTCAAGATAAATATAGTTATGTTTACTATCTGGTCACCAAAAATTCTTCATGGCAGAGACCTAGTTATGGACATCTATGGGAGGCTTTGCTAAATCTTAAGGCGCAGATGATGGAAAATGGAGTAACGAGACTAGCGGTGCCCAAGCTGGGCTGTGGACTGGATCACTTAGATTGGAGGATAGTCCGAAATATGCTAGAAGTAGTTTTCCAGGGAACCAAAGTCCAGGTCCTTGTTTGTTGTTATCAACCGGTTGCCTACCAAGACCAAGAAAAGAGTGTTGACTGTTATTTCCAACAACGCGGTGGATGCACCAGAGCAGATAGCTGCCGATACCGTCATCAGTCATCGGATTGGCGTCAAAATGTATTTACAGTTACGAGACGTAACGGTTTTAAAGAGGGGGCAGTGTTGCGATCCACTATTAGGCAACCCGTCAAACATACAAACGCCCGAGGCACATCATATTCTCAAGGATTCTAGAATTCTTCTAGAAAATACTAGATAATGAGTCATATCTTTAATTCAGGGTATATATAGGGCCGCTTATGAATGTAAGAGTTAGTCTATACTTGAATGTCTAATATAAATTATATCGTGTACAGTAAACGTAGTTGAGCTTTTAGGAGTTCAAGAATTTATACATAAATGATATATGCTGTGTCTAATGTACATGCAGCTTGTAGTATACATAAATAAATAGAAGTGTATAAACAAATAGTTGTGTTAGTGTTGTTAATGGACATATGGTAAAGAAGTTAGTTTAAGAAGATATTAGTGCTTGTAATTTCATTACTGCAATAGTGCTTCATTGTTAAGTGGACTGAAAACATCTACAAATAAGGCATATACTGTTAATTAGACTTGTGAACAGTGAGTAATAAAGACGTTTGTTATTACTTGTTTTAAATTGGAGAAACGCGGTAGCAGTAGCTCGTTTCATTATGGTATTCCATAGGGGTTATTTACATCATACCTCGAAGTGTCAAACTTTGAGAGGTTTGACTTAATAAGATCATTGTGAACATCGTTATAAGTCAACTCATAGGTAAATGAATCAGAATCACCATATATGAGCTCATAGTTTTCCACGCCCATGCTTGGGAACATAAAATTGTAGTGAAAATACATGCAAATTTTAGGTATATCTAAAATGAACATACCAACATATAATGGTATATTAAAGATTTGGCTTGCTTGGCTCAATAGCTATCAACTCATCATCAAAAATTCTGTAACCATGAAACATAGGGCTAGCTATCAAATTTTTGCTCCTGAATTACCCTTCTAATGTTAAGCAAGATTTTACATCACGGTGCTTTCGAATATTTTTCATTGTTTTCTTTTTCAAACTCATTGTTTGCCTTTTTACGCAGCTCTGTGTTACAATCTATGTATGGTTTTAGACAAGCACTCGCACTCAATTCTAAAATTTGGTGGATTTTAGTAAGCTTAAGCCCAGCATTCAATATCTGCCTCAAATTCCTGTAATGTAGAGTATATTATTCAATTTTATGCTATAAAGTGGTCATTAATTTAGGCAGTTTTGATCCTGGAGGGGTTTCATGCTCTAGACAAAACGGCACATCAGGGAGTAAATCGTGTAAATGTTCTGGGTACTCCAAATCAACTTGCAATATGTATCTTTCAAAACTATTGTCAGATATTGACATAACATTAAAGGTTTCAACAACATTTTTTTCTTCAATCCATTCAAGCACACCATATGGTAAAGCTTGTGACATTGCCCACTCGTAAAGATTGTTGGCATCCAAATATAAGAGGATATTTGGATTATTTGGATACACCATAATCATGTATGTATTTATTGTTAGCTTCAGAACATCGATTGCTCGCCTGACTGTGCCACCTCTAATAGCATTTTCAATAAACATAATAGTATCAATGTTCATGAGCAACACTAACTTACATTTTGTATACTTAAACATACAATCCCAGGTATATCCAGGAATACACTTAATTTTCAGGTTAGCTATGGCACAGCCAAAAGCAGTGAAGGTGAAATTTTCTTGGTAACTATGTTTCCCAATCTATCATTTGTGACAATAGTGTCCAAAAGAAGAGTAAAGAATATCAAGCTCTGTGTGAAAAATACCAAACTAAAATATTATTCACTCCTCATTATTACCTTAGAGCCAATCCCACTGAGAGCACTAACAAAGTTTTTAAAACGATGATTGCCTCTTATATCAAGGATTCATATAGATCCTGGGATATGACTTTGGCGGCTATAGACTGCATCTTACGAACTTCTGTTAGTGAAATCACTGGTTATACTCCATTTTTTATCAATTCTATCAGAGAACATGCCTCACATGGAAACGACTATAATTTAAAAATTGGAAAACCAGAAAATGATCTTAAGACCAATGTAGAAACACACGAAAGTGGTTTCTCTAAACTTTTTGCTAAAATTCCAGAACGCCTACGCTTAACTAAAGAGTGTTACAGTCATACCTATAAACTTCTCAGGCGTGATGTGACCTATGTATCTGACCATTAGTTTGGCGTCGTAATTAAGCCCTCAGCGATGCTGCAAACCTTTACTCAGTCAAACTAGCCTCGAAATTAGTCAGATCATATAAAGTGAAGAACAAAATAGGAATGAATAGCTATGAATTCGAATCACTTGATAAAAAGCCCATGGGTATCTGGCATGTCCAAGATTTGAAATTGGCTAATAGGAATGCTGTTGAGTGAAGTTAATGTGATGATGCGTTTGGGTTTTGATTTTTTTTCTATCTATCCATAGTTTGTCTTTGTTAAACTTTTAGGAAGCTTACCTCCTCCTTATGGGAGAGTAATCGGTTCTCGGTAGTATAAATCGAAATACTAAATTTCTATGGTTTTCTATAACAAATAGGTAACCTGTCGTATACTTTACTCCATAATATTGCAAGGCGGGTTGCAAATATACCTAAGCATTTGAGCAGACGCTATTTTTACACACTGACAAATTCATAGAAGTCGTTATGTTATATTGATGTCTTTTGCTTTCGTTAATTGAGCTTGTTGAAAATCATGTTCTAGGAATACTTTACAGTTCTTGTCTTGAAAATACTTTGTTATTATATCTTGCAAGTGTAGTTCTGAGAATACTTTATATTTTATCGTTGTGAAGGGTTACCCTCTGATGTTTTCTCTATCTATAAATACGGGTTGAGCTTCGAAAAGAGTCCTAATTTATTCTATATTGCGCCCTTTCCCGTAAAGACACTGTGTCAAGTAACGGTGTTACTGAAGATGCTTTCTTTCAAGAGGCATCGTTTTACTTTAGTTTTATAAAATCAAACTTAGTCAAGTGAAATTGTTTCCTAGAAGTATCCAGTCAGTCGCAAGTGTAAATACGCACTTCTAGCTCTGCTACGACTGTATTAGAGAAAGGCAGCTACTCTTCTTAAGGACCAATAAAGTAAGAAAATTTTGCTTTTTATACTTCTATGAAGTCTAATGATGTATTGTTTCTTTGGTAATTTAGTTACTCTGACTCGTTGTTATGGCACAATAAATTACAGATTGCCGTGCTAAAAATTTTCTTTCACTTGATAGTGCACAAGTGGTTACGTGATGGTAATCAAGTCACAATTAATATAAACCAAAGTTCGCGTTAGAGCAATATTACTTACTGTAACTTAAGATTTACGAAATGCTAACGTCACAAATTGTTCATTATTTATAATCTAGATTAAGTTTAACACTTGATTCACTTCAGTTTAGAGTTATGCTACTTCAGTTTACGGTTACATTATTACTTTTAGAAAGTGAACTTCAAGGAGTAGGTAAACAGCGTTCTGGTACTGTACTTATTACGTCTTATTTTTTCTTGCATTTATTTAGAGCTGTAAACATTATGTAAGTATGATTGTATGTGTTATTTAGATTTTAAGATTTTATGTCACTGGGATATGATCCCTAATTTATATTTGCTTCAATGTATATTTTGAAGTTAGGTTGTGTTATATTCGAGTTGAGCTTTTGTTTACATCCTGTTTTAACAAGACAATTACGAAAATGTTTGATTTAGTTTTTGTAAATATTTATTTTGGTACCATGTTTGTTAACTAAAGGTTTGTAATGAATCTACCCACTAAAGTCTCCAATTTTTCTTTCTGTGTGATTCACCCCATTCTATGACGTTTTGAGCTAGTAGAGCATCCAACTCTTTTGGATATCTGTTTTACTGTGGTATTCAGTGCGGACAATTTTATTTAACTGCTTTACTACTTTCCTTCTTGTCTGCACGGAATACCCTAACACTCTTATATACAGTGTGATCTATTTCGAACCAGAATATTTTCTTGTCAAGTTTTTATCCGATTTCAACCATTTTTGCTGTAAATGTAGGGTATATGGAACTGCATTTTGTGACCAGACGATTATATTAATGCATCATACCAATGACTACTGCTCTTACTACGACAGTATTTCAAGGTCTGACTGAATCTTCTACTGCACGACTTGCAGCCAATTTGTGTGCGTGAGATACCACCCTTTTGGATTTTTAATATGCATGCGACGCGATTGCTGACCTGTATAACATGGAAGACGTTTTCGGTGTTTCTACTAACTGCATTCGCAGCATGGTCGATGCGAAGCAGGTGCATGCATTGGTGCTAAATGTGCTGGACGAGCAGCAAGGATTGGCAAAAGATGACGTCATTTAGTTCTCCGCTGAATCCTTAACTTTGTTAGGCTGTCTTCGAAAACCTTCGGTTTGCATTCTATAGGGTACATAAAGCAAGTACGCAAGAGTAAACTTTTTAGTTATAAGTTAGTTCGCTTACAAGTTTAACCAAAGTCTTTTAGTGCTGATTTTGTTTTATACTAAAATGCCCTCCGAAAATATTTTTAATTGCAACTCTTGTGGTGCTTCCTATACCTGGAAAAATGCTCTCAAACGGCACCAGAACAAATGTTGTGGTGTAACATCGTCCGCGGCGGCTCCGTGGCGTAGTGGTATGTGTGTGACTACTACGCCCAAGGTCCCAGGTTCGAATCCCGACACGGTCCGTTTGAAAAATGTTAGGCGAGCATTTTTCACGAAAATACACCCTCGTTCGGATGAGAGGTAAAATGGAGGTCCCGTGTGTGAGTGTTGTCACGCACGTTAAAGATCCCTACTTGCTTGGAACAGCAAGGGTTCGGCAAAATTCCAAATTTTCCAGGTAAAAAAAACTCGCTTCCTGGCCAATGTAGTACCTTCGGGTAGAGCATTGGAAAAACAAATGTAATAATGTTACATCGTCCACGGTTAAGCTTATACATCCGTCAGCAGCAAAGTACTTAAACTGTGTGTCTTGCGGTATCGCTTTTACGAGAATGGACAACTTACTGCGACACAAGGAAAAACAGCACGATATGTCATTAAGCCGTAAACGTTCAGCTCCGCCCGCTGTTAAAGGGTCTTGTACGAAACAACCACGAATTATGTGTAAAGTATGCGATTTCGAAATGGAAAAAACTAAGTATGCCGCACACTTGAGGAGCAACAAACGTAAAAATGCAACAGTTACCGCTACTAGCTACGATGGTGTAGAAATGGTTAGCACAGCGTTTAACAACCGTATGGCTAGCTATCGCATAAAGAACGCCAGTGTCGACGATGGAGTGTCCGAGTTTTTTTAAAGCAGAAAGAGCGGTTTATTCGATTTCTTAATGAAAAAAGAACACAACATACAGCAATAAAAATTAATTGCGAACTCTACAGCACTACACAAAAATGGGGGAAGAGACTACTTTAACACAAAAAATATGGTTATAACGTCTTCTAGTAATCTGGAAAATATGTACGAGGTCTTAAGCGAAACCATGAGAAGAAAATCAGAGGAATTTGAAACACGTGGATCCGGTTGGTCTTTGGAAAAAGTGCTCTATTTAGAAATAAATATTAATAAGTATAAGCCGATATGAGAAGTTCTAGGTTAAGAATAAAAAATTGTGAATATGTATTTAGAAATGTGGTTTACAAAATTGAAACTGTATTAGTAAAAATTGTCTGTAATAAAAAGCTTTAAGAATGGTTTTTAGATTTTCTTTTAGGTACCAGCTGCAGGAAAGTTATAATTTAGAGGGTATGTGTGTAAAACGGTAAGGGGTGGTCCGATTTTAGATCTATTTACAGATTCGGATTCCGCGTAACATTCTAGACTAATTTGGTGTGTCGCATGACTAAATAATTTATAAAGATGGTCAGAAATCAGTGCTGGTAAAATATCTTAAAATAAGGGTAGCTCCCTGGGGGATGAAGCAATCTCAAAAATTCCTAGAAAGTCAAATAGCTGAGAAAAATCTAATATTAATTGATACCAAACAAGATAGATCTATCTTGAAAGATGAGCTAAGCAAGATAGAAAGTATAGTATCACATTAAAAGCGATTAGTGGTGCGGTGGCGGTATGCTCTCTAGAGAATATGTGTATAAAACGGTTAGAGGTGGTCCTATTTTAAATCTGTTTACAGATTCGGATTTTACGTAAAATTCTAGACTAATTTGACGTATCGCATGGCTAAAAAATTTATAAAGACGGGCAAAAATCGCTACCAGCAAAAAATCTTGAAATGAGGGTAGCTCCCTGAGGGATGATGCTATCTGAAAAATTTAAAAAGATTTGGGTAGCTGAGAAAATTCTAATATTAATTGGTACCAAACAAGATACATTTATCTTGTGGGTGGCAATGGCTAGTCGAAAAAAACTATTTGATTCAGAATGTTAGCGGTAAAAAAATATTAAAATTGGGGTAGCTCCCTGGGGGGTGATGCTATCTAAAAAATTTCGAGAAATTCAGGTAGCTGAGAAAAATCTAATATTAATTGATACCAAACAATATAGATTTATCTCGTCGGTGGGAATGTGGAGAAAAATTTATCTCGCAAAAGGTATGTGTGTAAAACGGTAAGGAATGAGCCTATTTTAAATCTGTTTACATATTCGGATTCTGCGTAAAATTCTAGACTAATTTGATGTATCACATGGTTAAAAAAATTTTATAAAGACGGTCAGAACTCGTTGCCGATAAAAATCTTAAAATCAGGGTAGCTCCCTGGGGATGATGCTATCTGAAAAATTCCCAGAAATTCGGGTAGCTGAGAAAAATCTAATATTAATTGACACCAAACAAGGTACATTTATCTCAAAAGATGAAAATGGCTAGTCGTAGAAAACTATTTGGTCCAGAATAAGTGAGCAAATGAGGGAAGCTGGAGGAAATGAAGACCCAGGAGCCCCCAAAAAATGCTACTGGCGTCCACATATTTAAATCAATTATAAATGTTTTTGTGGTTTGATATTACAGTTTTTGTTTCTAGGTTGCAATGTAAATATCAGCGAGTAAAGAGGATAGGTTGTTACCCATTGCTAAACCGTCTTGTGATAGGCAAATTGTGAGTAATGTAATGTAATTGTTCGTATCGGTATCATTTACGTTGTTTTATTTTAAGATTTCTGTAATTAAGAGAATAATTTCGTAACGATCAACGTTGCTGTATAAATTAGTAATATCTAAGGTTTGAGTTTTTGATGGTGTCTTGAGGAGTATAGCTTGTTAATGTGTTAAATAGTTTTAGGAGGAGTATTGATAGTATTGATGTGGGTGAGTTAGTGAGTGATACTATTGGTTTTATTGGGATGGAATTTTTGTGGATTTTTGGTAATCCGTATAATTTTGGTATTCGTGGATTGCTGTTTAATATTCCTCGACGGCAACCAGAACACAGCTAACACACTTCTAACAGAATTAAACAAATTATAATAGAACACGAAAAAAACAATTCTATCAATTACCTCAAACTAAAAGTTACTAAAACCATCAACAATTTCATCTTCGACATATACAGAAAAACCACACAAAACAAACCATACAATACACGAATCCTCATGCCACCATATCCAACACAAAATGGCAGCATATAATAGCTTCGCCAATAGATTAATTAACATACCAATGGACAATAGAAACTTTTTCGAAGAGAAAAACTTCTACAGTCCATAGCCCTAAAAAACGGATATAATCCCATCATTCATTCTATTATTAAAAAAAACACAATAAAAAAGCTAAAAAAAGAAGCCTACACTAATATTGATAAAGAAACTAACAAAAAATTTATCTATATACCTTTCATAAACAACAACCTTAACAAAAACACAGAAATCTTTTAAAAAAATTTATCCCCGACATAAAACTAACCTACCGTTCACACAGAAACCTCAACCTGAATCTTAACAACACCAAAGACACTACACCAGACTTATTAAAAAGCGGTATCTACAAATTATGCTGCTCTGAATGTAACACATGATATATAGGCAGAACGACTAGAAACCTTGACACCAGAATTAAAGAACACGTACAGACCCGCCCAATCAGCATTTGGCCACCACTTACTCGAACAAAACCACAAATTCAATAAAAACAAAAGAGCTAAAATTTTACACCACATCACCTCAAACAACCTTACAAAACTGGACCTACTGGACGAATTGAAAATCAATAACAGTATATTAAACAATATAAAATTATGTAACACCCAAAACTAAAACTTAAAAAACTATTACTCCTTATTCAAACGAATTTGAGTTCCTACCCTTTATATGTTTATGACTTCTATGATACCAATGACATGGATTATGTTAAAACCGTTTAACTACTTGCATTTGTCAACTACAGAAGCTGAAGATACTTAAACACTGAAGACGATTTAAAATGAAAAATCGAAAGCGCCTGTAAGCAGTACATATTAGCTACTTTCCACTTATTTCGGCAAATGACCTTCAACCACAAGGGCTCCATGTACAAGTGTTTGAAGCACTAACCTTTAAGTGGAATCTCATACTGCATTGGCGGTTCTAATTTAACCTTACTCTTATGATACAACTATAAAATGGTTCAAGCCAAACAGAAAATATGTTTAAAAGGCAAGAAATATAATATCCATTAATGTTTATGTATATTTATTATTACTTGTAGTTGCAGTAGAGCAGTTATATAATAGTATGGCAATGATATCAACCCTAAGAGTCAGACTCCAAAGAAGATTCAGTTAGTGTACGGTTTATTGCAAAAATAAAAGAATTTGTTGAAGTCGCTGTTCATTTGTATCATGACAAACTATTTCAGCAACATCTCCATGTAAACAGAGCTACTGTATATTGCTTAATTTGTGGGGATTGTGTAATATTTGTGTCTACTTTGACGTTTCGTGCTTTATTATATTGTAAGTGTTTATTAAAGTGAAAATGAATTATTTGTCTAAA
Organism: Platerodrilus igneus; assembly: GCA_036346225.1. Classification (NCBI taxonomy): domain Eukaryota; kingdom Metazoa; phylum Arthropoda; class Insecta; order Coleoptera; family Lycidae; genus Platerodrilus; species Platerodrilus igneus. The sequence goes on from JARFIW010001092.1 coordinate 1,149,492, forward strand.
AAGGAACGAATTGAAGTATTAATAATCTTACGATCAGAAATAATTAGAGCGTTCCATACATAAACTTCACTCCGTACGTCTTAACTAGAGATTTTGCTTTTCATATCATTTTAAGTATTAAAAAGTACTTACACCATGTTCTGTAACTGGTACTTATTAACATATATTATTTGTAAATATACTTTCATTTTATTATTGGTTACCTTTAAAACAAAAAAACAACTTGAAATTAGATATCTTAATATTTAATAATAAAACAAAAAAATACTAGCAAGTATAAAAATAATGTATGCATAATATAAAATTTTAATTTATCTAGCAAAGCTCAAAGAGTTTGTAGCGTTTGTTCCTCTACTTTTAATTTGTCTCTCTCCAACGGCATCCGGTCTTCGTGTCAACGCTGCTTAGCCGATTCTAAAGCATATTTTCTTCTTTTTGCAAGGGGTGTGATAAGAGGTTCATCAAATATACTCTTGGCAGTTACAGTTTGTGCATATGATTCACTATCACTAACGTGAGTACTTGACTCACTTGCTGATGTAGTGGTTGTATCGCTAGAATCAAACACATGTGCACATTTTATGGATGGCTTGTTGCCCAATAGATCATCTAGCCTCTCGAAAAAAAAAATCTCGTAGGTTCTCGAGTGGTTTTATTCTTTTTGTCTTTTGTAGCTACGCAACAGGCTCCGCCATTTATTATGACATGCTATCGCAATATAGCTAAAACCTGCAATCAACATCTCGTTAGCTACATTATTCTACACATGCTTTTCTTTTTTTAGGATGAGAGAGAACTTCCATACTCCCTTCCATAGAACTAATTAAGCACAATGTGGCATCAGGATTCCATATTTGTGACAAGTTTGAAAATGCAAGCATTTGTGCTTCCTCGCTGAAGTTATTTTCATCTTCTAAAACCAAACTGATAAGTATAAATAACTTCATGCTCCTATGTTGCATGCAACAATAATTTATGAGCATATTCCATATCTGTTCAAAAACATTTATTAAAGGATTGGTTATTAATCAACAGAAAAACTTACCATTACAGGTCCTTTCGTAATCATTATTGTTTAAACGTACTTCATAAATGACATTAGTTTCAGGATTGTGCAACCTCAAAATATTCATTGTGGAAGATCCTGCTTAGTCCATAATTATTATTAATGCAAGCACGCCTGCGACAACAGAAAATATAACCTCACTTTTCATAATTGCTTCTCATACATATAAAATTTAGCTTGGGCTTAAGGGGAAAGGGGCGAATTGATTTTAAGCGCCAAATACAAGAAATGAATTCATAACGGAAATGTGCGCACGGCGCATCTGTGCACTCAAATGCTCAATTGAGCGCCCAATCGTTATAACGGGAAAGCATCTATTCAATGCTTTCCCGTTACAACGATTGAGCGCCCAATTGAGCATTTGCATGCACAGATGCGTCGAACGCACATTCCTGTTGTGAATACATTTCTTGTGCTTGGAGCCTAAAATCAAACTGCCCCTTTCCCCTGAAGCTTCTAGCGTTTATTTTGTGCATGAAGCTCAAACTGGAAAAGTAAGGTTAGGTTAGTTTGCATTGTTTATAGAATTTGGTGTTCTCAGTTCTCACGTATGCATTTTCGAATAATCATGAATAAAGCAGGCTCATCCACTTCTAAAGACAATATTTTAAGATTGCATGATGCTGAAAGTGATACTACATACGAGATTCGTTTAAGTAGTGATCATTTTGAAAAGGTCTGTAATGGTAAGTTCCTGAAATTTGATGATAACAATTTCTAAGTAAATTTCGTGTTTTCGAGCAGATATGGAATTTGCACATCGTCTACTGCTGAATGCGGCAAAGGAGAGGCAAACAGAGCAGGTAGAATTTAGTGGTATGAATATTAAGCAGTTGCAGGATATTTATACTTATCAGAATTTTATTATGCAGATGAAATTAACTGTAGTGAGAAAACTCAATCTCTTGAAGCCTCCATTATGGCAGAAAGTTCTCAAACACACATATGGAGCCATGATGCTGTATTATGTTTAATTAATTCCATGGAAGGAAACATGGATGACTTTCATCGTCCAAAAAAGAAAAAACATGTGTGGGATAATGTTGCAAATGATCTTCTAAGAGTGGGATTTGACTATACTGCCAATGCATGTTACAATAAATGACGTAGCCTGGTGCGTAGTTACAAATCTACAAAAGATAGAAGAAACAAAATGGGTAGTGCACCTACACGATTTTTTTACTATGACAAGTTAGACGAGCTTTTGAGCAACAAGCCATCCATTAAATGTTCACATGCCTTGGAGTCCAATGCTGATAACACTATGCCAACATTAAATTTTACTATACGTAACAGCAACAGTGAGTCTGAGGTCCATACTGACAGCAATGAAGTTATTGACCAAAATGTAGATAAGTCCCCCATAACAACACCTCCTGCAAAAAGAAGACGATTTTCTTTCGAATTAGCAAAGCAGCGTCGACATGATGAACGCATGCAGTTAGAACGAGAGAAATTAGATATTGAAAAGAGAAAACTGAAGGCACTTGAATCTTTGATTGAAAAATTATAATATTATTTTGTTTGTTTTTATAGTAAGGGATAAAGAATACTACTATAGTAAGCCTGCTTATCGTAAAAGGCGATTAAAAGGCGCAGCAAGGGGCAGCAGCCTTGCTGGCTAAAAGATATTGGAGGAGGGTCGGTTGGTCTCGGGCGATCCTCAATAATTTACAAGCTTGTTGGGGGTTGGCCGTGACGGATACGGCTTTCTGCTAAGATCTTTAAAAACTGCGTTGTGGAAAGATATGGGAGCCTACCACAATATTTCCCAGGTGTGCGTGGCCTAAAACACGAAATACATATGATGAAGAGCTCACAAGTAAAATTCTTGTACGGAGGTAAAATACTCTCTCATTCGGATCTCCGGGAGGGGGCTCGTCATCGTAAGAATATAAAACAACAGTTCGATTTAGTGATAGGGACTTGGAATGTAAGGTCATTACTTAGAGTAGATAGTAATGACTTTTGGAAAAACAATTATAGAATAATTACAACTTCTTCAACTAATGGACAGGCAGGGGTAGGAATAGTGTTAGGTAAAAGATTAGGGCATAAAGTTAAAGAGTACTTACAATTTAGTGATAGAATAATTATGGTTAGGTTGAGTACAAAACCCACAGACACTGTTTTAGTACAAGTTTACATGCCAACAACTCAGTACGAGGATGAGGAAGTAGAAAAGGTATACGAGGATATAAATAGTATAGCGAGAAAAGTAAAAGGAGATTTTAATGCGTCAGTGGGAGAAGGTAGTGAGGGAAAAATGGTAGGAAAATTTGGGTATGGCGGACGAAATGATAGAGGAGAAAGATTAGTTGAGTTTTGCCAGGAACATAGATTAGTAACTGTAAACACCCTATTTGAACAACATGTTAGGAAAAGATATACCTGGAAAGTGCCAGGTGATAGGGCTAGATACCAAATAGATTATATTTTAGTTAAACAAAGATTTAGAAACCAAGTTAAAAACTGTCGTAGTTACCCAGGGGCTGACATAGATAGCGATCATAACTTAGTTAAAATGAAGTGTAAACTAAAATTCAAAAAATTGAGAAAGGTTAAAAGAGAGGCATGGGATCTAGGTAAGCTTAATGATAGTAGCGTAAAAGAGGAATATAAACAAGTATTAGATAATAAGAGCAAAGAGATAGCTGCAGGAGGGAACGTAGAAAATAGATGGAAAGAAATAAAACTGACTGTACATGATACAGCAACACAGACTATAGGTAAGAAAAAAATAGAAGCGAGAAAACCGTGGGTAACAAAGGAGATATTAGATTTTATAGAGAATAGAAGAAAGCTTAAACCTTTCAGAGAAGTGGATAGTGAAAGTAAGCAAAAATATAATACAGTTAGAAATAAGATAGTACATGAGTGTAGAAAAGCTAGAAATAAATGGATGGAGGAGAATTGTAAGGAAATACAAGATGATTTGAGAGTAGGTAAGACAGACAGGGCAGTTAAAAAGTTTTTTTGGGGAAGATAGGAAAAAATATAATGGTATTAGAGACGAGAATAATGAGCTTCTAATAAATAAAGTTGAGGTAGCAGATAGATGGAAAAGATATTTAGAAGATTTATATAAGGGAGACGATATGGATGAGTTAGAGAACGACCAAGAAGAGGATGTAGAAATAGGGTTCTCAATATTAAGAGAGGAATTTGATAGAGCTGTTAGGAATCTTAAACTAAATAAAGCGCCAGGGATAGACGATATTCCCGCAGAATTAATAAAATATGCAAGTCAGAAAACTTTAGACAGATTATATGAACTAGTAAAATTAATATATGACACAGGTGAGGTTCCAATAGATTTCGAAAAAAATATTATTATCCCAATCCCAAAAAAGTCAGGAGCTGATAGGTGTGAGAATTTTAGAACGGTTAGTTTAACTTCTCATGCTTCCAAAATACTAACAATAATAATTAAAAATAGAGTAGAAGCTTTGACTGAGTTATTTAGGCGAAGACCAATATGGTTTTCATAAAGACAGAGGGACTAGAGAACCGATACTAATGATTAGGGTAATTATCAAAAAAAGGTTACAAAAAAATAAAAAGAATCATTTCGCGTTTGTAGATTTAGAAAAAGCATTTGATAGGGTTAATTGGATTGTTATGTTCAGCGTTTTGCAAAAAATAGGAATCTCTCATAGGGATAGAAAAATTATTTACAGTCTATATAAAAACCAAAGCGTAGTAATTAGATTTGATGAAATAGAAAAGGAAGCTAAGATTAGAAATGGTTTTAGACAGGGTTGTATACTGTCTCCTTGATTTTTAATGTTTATATTGAGGAAGCTTTAAACTTAGCTAGAGAGAAAAGAGATAGGTATTAGTGTACAGGGACAGAAAATAGACATGTTACGTTTTGCAGATGATATAGCCATTATAGCAGAGTCTAGAAAAGAGTTAGGAGAGTTTTAAATATTTTAGATGAGATACTACGGAGTAACTATAGTATGAGAATTAACTCAGTAAAGACAAAGATAATGACAAGTGAGTTACAGCCTAGTTCTAAACCAAAATTAAAAATAGGTAATACCGAGTTAGAGGAGGTAGATGAATTTTGCTATTTAGGTAGTATAATTACAAAGGATGGACGTAGCAGAAGGGATATAGTAGCTAGAATAGCTCAAGCTAGAAAAATGTTTTTAAAAAAGAAAAACTTACTAATAGCTAATAGTATTAGTTTAGATAATAGAAAAAGTTTCTTAAAGTCGTACGTATGGAGCGTTCTACTATACGGTAGTGAGACTTGGACAATTAAAGAACTAGATAAGAAAAAGATAGAAGCTTTTGAAACTTGGTGTTATAGGAGAATGTTAAAGATTAGTTGGACAGATAGAGTAACAAACGAGGAAGTTTATAGAAGGATAGGTGAGGAACCCTGTATGTGGAAACAATTGAAGGTCAGGAGATATAGAATGATAGGGCACCAGTTAAGACATGAGGGACTATTTAGTATAGTCTTAGATTATAGACTACCAAATAAAAATAGAGTAGGAAGGCCTAGACAAAGCTACATTAGTCAAATTATTAGAGATTTAGGTTGTGAAAGGTATGCAGACCTTTTTAGACTAGCTCAGAATAGACAAGAATTTAGAGCTGCGTCAAACCGATTTTAAGTAAGTTCGAAAACAAAAAGAAAAAAATAAATCAGTTAACTAAATGTCACCACGACATAACTCACAATTAGTTAGCGGTCTGGCATGTTGGTAGCGTTTCGTTGCTTAAGCCTTACCACAACATATAATTTAATAAACGTCACCATGACAGAACTCACAATTAGTTAGCGGTCTGGCATGTTGGCAGCGATTCGTTGCTTAAGCCTTACCATAACATATAATTTAACACTTTTCCTTTTTTGAAGCGGATAACCAGGTTATATTTCATTTCCTTATAAATGGTAATCATGTAAACATGTTAGAGTTCTTTAACAACCATCAGGTTGCTAATATCTATGTAGAGCCAGGTGGATACGAAAAAGATAGAAGGATATAGGAAGACCTAGACCAAACTATATTAGTCAAATTATTAGAAATTTAGGTTGTGAAGGGTATGTAGAGCTTTTTAGATTAGCACAGAATAGAAAAGAAGTTAGAGCTGCGTCAAACCGACCTTAAGTGAGGTCGAAAACAAAATGATGATGATCATGATTAAATATAAAAATATCTAATTTCAGGTTACCTTTCTTCTGTTAGTTATAACACTCCAAAACCAATAATACAAATGAGAGTATATTTACAAATATGTTAATATCACGTACAGCATATTGTATGAGTTTGTAGCCACAAAACTTAAAAAATTTAAATAAGAATTACTTGAAATGTGTTACATTTACCAAAATTCTAACATACAATAAAAAACTTACATTGGAGAGCGCAGAGTACAGAGTTTTATATTTACCTGCCTTCTAAATTTAAAACTAATAACTCAAACAATTTTGTTATAAATTCCATTGTTTTTATATTTACATTTAACTATGCTACATACCTTTCTTAAATATATATATTTTACAGTATTTGTGAAACAAACATAAATCTATCAGTATCCAAACATTTCATTGAAAATCTGTATTCGACGTATATCATGGTAAAAATTTTCATCTGGACGATAGTTACAATAAATCTTCATCAATATTTGGTATAGGAAATATTGAATTGTCCTTATCGAGAATGCATATATTGTGTAATATGCAACAAGTCATAAGTATTTCAGAACATGTCGAAATATTGAGATTTGACAAGAACTTTAGTCTTCGAAATCTACCTTTCAACAGTCCAATAGCTTGTTACAACAATCCTTGTAGACGAATGTTTAAAGTTGAAAATTTTTTGATTTTCACTCAAATGTCCATTGTCCCTAAAGGGGGTAATAATCCAATTTGATAAGAGGTATGCAGTCTCCAATTAAATGGTATTCACCAAAGTAATTTGGGTTCTGTGCATTTGCATAGATGCGTGAGCGAGCGCCGAAGAACTCTGGCATCATGTAGCGATCCTGGCAAGCCACAAACCACATCAGTGAATAGTTTGTTGTGTGTAACAATCCCTTGTATAATTAAACTGCTATAATTTTTTCTATTAATATACGATTCATGATTTCTTTTCTGCTTGGTAATATGTACCTGACAGTCAATTGCACCTATTACATTTTTTATACCTTGTTTCCTTCTGAAACGTTCAGATATTTCTTGTATTTCATTCTCGTTTGGCCAGCAAATATACAGATTGCTTAGACTCAAAAAAAACTTTAACACCCTCTGCAAAGTTCGATAACTCGAACTCATACATATACCAAACCGATCAGCAATCTGTCGAAACGTCTCAGTGTTGCTCAAATATCACAATGTTAGTAACATTGCCTTCTGCAGAAATTTTTTCTGAACCAAATCCATGTTTTGGTAGGTATGCGGTTTGTTGTTCTAAAAGACAAAGTTATAAACCACATTAAATTAATATGTAAAACACTACTTGTTACCAATTAATGGATATTCAGTTATTCCATTCAGACAGAAGTGTTGCTGAAATAGCTGGTCATCGTACAAATGTGTAGTGACTTTAACAAAATTCTTTATTTTAGCTATAACTCGTTTATTTACATCATTTTCCAAGTCGGACTCTGAAGTTCATATGTCTGACATACTGTTTGCCAACTGCTCTACCACCACTACAAGTAATTAAATTATAAATACGAACATTAAAGGATACTACCTCTTAAACATATTTTCTTTTTGGGTTGCTCCATTATCCAACCAAGCGATTTTTATGTTTGTCAAAGTAAGGTTAGAATTGCCAGACTGCGTTCACGCATTTAAAAGACGTTCCACTTACGGGTTCGAGCTTCAAACACTTGCGCACTGAACCCAAGTGCACAAAGCCCATTTTCAAATATAAGTAGAAAGCACTCATTATGTTTGCACAATTACACACATCACAATCCCGACTTCATATTATTTAAAACGTGCACGTGGCCAGGGGGCATTTTCCTAATAATCTAAATATTACAATAAAACTTTTTTTAATAATCATTATTAAATAAAACTTGTGTACCGCCGTTTTGAAGAATGCTGAAGGGAATGGCGTAGAAAAAATATTAGAAAAATCCTTAAACCTTTTTCTCAATTTTCGACCCTGAAAAATTGTCGTAGTATGCATTGTTCTGAATATGTCCTATATTTTAAAAAAGATAGGGTTCAAATCGAATTCTAAATAAAAAAAATGATAGGGGTGTTCTGGCTCAAAATGGGTTACACTATGTAATCTGTTGCTGCGAAAAATTGGTTGTGAAAGTAGGGGATTTGGTTGGTTTTAATATTAAACTTTATTTATAGAGTAATTAATATGGGTATTGAAAATAAGAACAAACGAAGTACACATCAAAGTGTACAAACGATTTCCATATCGGCAAACTGTAATACAAAACAGCCTGCTTGGTTGCCTGCACTCTCAATAAAAATTAATCTTTCATTTCGGTAAGGGATTAAAATTAAACGTGTAGTATAAATACTATATATATATATATATATATATATATATATATATATATATATATATATATATATATATGGGGTTGCAGTCTACACATATTTCCTTTATAAGTGACACAAAAACTGATGAATATTAAGTTAGTCCTAGTTGTAGGTATATAAACAACCTATCTGTGTCTCAATTAACAGAGAATACGTTCACGCGTTCTGATATAAACATTTTGTTTTACTGATTGCGTAATATTTCCATACAACTTTGAACTTTTATCATAAACTATATAATAGAAATTGATCTTTTAACAGATTGATTAATTTTAGATATAATAAATATATAACAGGAGAATATTTTACAAGAAACTTACTTCCGCCTGTTTCTGTGCTCCTGATACTAGGATGTTAAACTAAGAGTTAGATTTTCAAAGTTAATTATTTCCTGCTCTTCAAATTTACAACATAGAATAAGGAAACTTGAGGTGCTTAATGGTTGTGATTAGGGTGCCATTTGAGGGAGACCAAGAGCATTGTTTATATTGAGTTTTTGCGTGTCTTTAAAATAGTGATACGTTCTGTGCATCAAAGACATTATTTAATTCAACTTGGGCTTTATCAACCAATTTTGTCAAAATATTCATCTCAGGACGGCAGAAATAGATTTAATGTAAGATGGTTTAAAGAATACGAATTTTTTTAATATAGCGTAGCCAAACATTGCGCTCTTTGCTTTGTCTGTTGTCTTTTTTCTTCTGCATCTGAAAAACAGAAAACCGAGACAGCCTGGATATGCGATGGTATAAAAGTCTGGGGTAAAAAGACAAGTCAATGAAAGAGTGTTAAAAAAAATTAGATACTCATTTCTCGTCAAAAGCATATAAAAGGGTATTATCTGACTATTTGAATTTTTTTACTAAAAGCAAAACGTGGCAGTGACCTTTTGAAGTGAGAAAGAAGAAAAACTATGACAGAAGAGGAGGGAATTTTTCATTTAATAAAGAAGTAATTAAAGTTCTTCTATATGTCCCATATACTTTTTCTAAGCAAGATATAGCCTATAGAAGTCCTGGGGATGATGAAACTGGAAATTTTAAACAAATTGTCCAACTGATAGCTAGACATAACCTAGCGTTAAACTACTGGATCAATCATTAAACTATCGTCGTTATCATGTGTCTTAATTAAGCAGTAAGTCACAAAATGAATTTATTACTTTAATAGCCAATGATATTCGAAAAATCAAAAAGCAAGAAATTAATGATAGTTCCTTTTATACTATCATGGCTGACACCAATCTAGATAGTTCACATAAAGATATACTGTCGTTGGTAATTTGTATAGTTGGAAATGATTTGCGCCCTAAAGAACGATTACTTGGTATATTAAAGAAGTATTGAATAAAACTGGATTTGTATGGCTACCTGTAGGTATGCAACCCAAGTTGCACCTAACAAACTTCACAGGAGTCTTAGAAACGCAAACGTAAACGCCTCTTAATAATACACTCGCCAATCAACGCACCTCTAAATCGAATAGACTCGCCTGGGAATTTCAATTCTTACAATACAGATATTAAGGCGGCGAGCTTTCGTTTGTTGTTGGAAATATGTTGACAGGCAATAGCCAGGAGCAAGCAATAGCTTCTGATCTTCTGAGTTTAACCTTTGTTCACGCTACACCAAAGCTTGGAGGTTAAACCAGAAGGTTGCGCGTCATCCACTAACGTGAATACTCCACGCCCTGTCGGCAAGGTGTACCAAATTGTACCACCAGGGTCTGGACTTCCACCTAAGGAAGTTACTTCGTAAAACATTTTAGTATCAGCATCTGCTGCTGAACACTGTTCGCCGAAACCTAATGTCCGAGTCGTCCGTGACGTCCTCACCTTCGTCATCCACTATCACTGAAACGGACCTAGCTGCATGTACGTGTGAATACCACACATCGCACCAGTTCCGACGCCTTTTACGAAGAATCTGCAGACCGTCAAAAATTCCTTACAACTTAATAATTGTTTTCAGCCACGATGGACAACCAGCGCAGAAACTATCGAGGCGGTCAATAATTCACTTGAAGTTATCGCAGATATGTGGCTTCAAAAACAAGAAGTATGGCTTTTGGACTTTGTCGGAAAATACTAAGCTTCGATTTTATAATCTCAACAATGTTCATAAAAACGGTTATGGTTAAATCAAAAATTCTCACTAAAACATTAGTGAACATAGATTAATGTTATAGATGCAGTAGCTGATATACAATCAACTATCAATTCGTTAAAAATTATAAGAAATACTGATTCAGAAATAAATAATCTAATTGAAAGCAGTAAGCAGCTTTCTTTAAAAATTGGTCTAAATTATGAAGATGATTTCAATAAACATCACAAGCGAAGAGTTTCCACGCAAAGAATTAATTTATGACAACCCAGAAAGTCTTGTTAATTTAAATTTGAAAGAATTCTATCGTTTAGAATTCATTAAAGTTTTGACAGTTTAATAAATCTTTTATCAGATAATATCAACGCCTGTATTAGAGCTGAAAATTATTTAGGTGTTCAAATTACCCTTAAAGAGAGATAACTGTTGTTTAGAAAATGTAACAAAAATATTGGAAATGTTTCCCAATTCTAAAGGTAAACCAAGAGTTCTTGCATTACAATCCGAAATTGAAATTTTATTTGACACCTGCAGTGAATAGCGCTACTATGAGCGACGTTATCGATAAATGTAGAGACATTAATTTTCCCAAGTCACCAAAAGAAATAGTACAACTTGCAATCATAGCTGGATACACCTGCATCTAATGAAAAAAAATTTAGTACACTAAAATTTATAAAAAATGAAATTAGGTCGAATTATGGGCGAGGATTATTAGTGCGAGTTGATGATTATGAAGTCCGAAGACACTTTATTAAATACAATAGCCGTATCTTGGTCCAGACTGAAAAACAGTCGAATTAAATTTAGATAATCAAATATTAATTGTACGACATATTACATTTTGCAAATAAAATTCTCAAAACACAAAATATTTAATAAATTTTGTTCTTCTTTTATAAAAACTAACTCTAATGCAGTTGGAAATTAAACTGCAAAGTTGGTCAATCAAAACTAATTCCTCCACCAAAAAAAGTTCTTCGGTTCGTCTCTGCTTACAATTTGATATTAAATTAACTCAGTAAACGGAGCACAAAACACGATGTAATGTATAGTCTGAATAGAAACGTATGTCGAGCAAGCTCCAGAATGCAATTCGACCTTGGAATATAACGTTCTATAAACAGTGACAGATGTAAGTTAGGTTAGTTTTATGTCCATTTCGACTTATAAACAAACATAGGTTAGTATAAACAAATATTTATTCAAGAATTTATCTAATCCAAAGAATTCGATCTGTATTACAAATAATTTAATAAATTAGAAATGTTTTATTAGTGCAAGTAAATAGATATTCAAGACCAAACAAGTTTTCATTACATCAAAAGTAAGTTATTGTCCGTTTTAATAAAGTTATTTAAAAAAAGCTTTTATAATTTAGAACAAGATAACGAATCTTCTAAATCCATTAATAAATTACCTACAGAATTATATTGATGCCGACTTGATACTGCACTCAGCATTGCTAATGGATACTGTTCAAAAATCATATAAAGTTTTAGTACCTTCTTCAAGTGCAATAAGCATTGTTAGTTGAGAAAAATATTTTAGTGCATCGTTAATACAACGTCAAACGAAAACCTGTACAAAATTGTTAAGCTTGCAAATTTTATGTTAAATATCGATCAAAATAATTAATCATATTAAAATTGTAGATGTGGAATACAGTAATTCGTTAGCTTCGACTATATTTCGAAGATGTTATTGGGGAAACAAGTGAAGATGCCGTGCACTGCTGGAAAGTTAATTAATTTAATTACCTCTTTCTAAATGAGATAGTAAGAGAAAAGTGTTCTGTTAGTCTTCTGTACCATAAAAAAATTACATTATTTAATGTTTAAAATAGTACCTCTACTATATACATTTGATGTATTTCAACCATAGGTTGAAATATCTTGCTTTGCATGTGGCGCAACTACTGAAACCTGCAGTATTATAATACAGTAGTGGGTTTTTGCATTGAAACATTAAACATTAAATCAACATTTTAGAATATTTATTACTTATGTTCTACAATGCAATATAACAAATATAGACATATATAATTGCTAGAATAAAGCTTTATAATTCTTAGATCAGTAGGTTAGTATTTTAAGGTTTAGATTCACTTATTCCTCAATCATTACTACAATCAGTGTCACTCACTACTACTGCTTTCGTTGCTACCATTTATAACTAATGGTTGAACAATGTCAAATTGTTTTTTTAATATCTCACCACTTCTCCATAAATTTGTGACCATGTTGTAAACATTTTTCAATAGGCTGTGTCTATTTGTTGAAGTGATTCAAGCCATATCATTCTTGTATCTTGATCATTGTATTGCTTGTTTAATCATCCCACATTTTTATTATAATAATTTTCAGCTTTAGCCCATATTAACTCAATTAGATTAAATCCACAATGATATGGAGGTAATCATATAACTTTATGACCATGCCTCGCTGCAATTTTATCTAGTTCATAAACTTTAGGTTTTGGATTCTCTCTGAGTAAGGTCAATGATTCTCTCTTTAACATATTAGTTTCAAAAGGTACTTTATGCTTCAGCAGGTAGTCCATTAATTCCTGTTTATTAAAGATTGTATTTGGCATTTTCTCCATAAATTTCGAATGATAAAATGTATTATCCAATATAATAAGGCTGGGTTGGTTTAGGTTTGGAATTAAACTTTCTTGAAATCGCTTTGTAAACAGTTCGGCATTCATATCACCATGATAGTCTGCGTTTGTTGATTTAGTAGAAAACACAAGTGACGCATTCACAACAAATTCATTTTTATTTCCAGCATGCAGCACGATGAACCTAAAATATTAACAAAATAAAGAGGACTATTTAAAACAAGTAATCAGAAACTAACTATTTTCCTTCACCGAATGGCTTTTTCTTAATACTATATTTTCTGTTATCAATCAACATTTTTTGCTAAGCCCCGACTAATGATCGCATAATTCTTTTTGCTTGTTGAATTCGTAATCCCTCAAGAATGGTACTCGTGCTGCAGCAACATGTTCCCATTCAAATAATCCGTCTGCAATCATCATTTTTAAACGAAAAATCGATGGTGAGTAAAAGCCTCTTTAAACTGCTTAGACTAAAAGTAAATACTCCAGACAAAGCAAGTTCTTACTGTAGGGCTTTTATCGTTACGTGAAGTCCTGAAAAATGCAAATAGGTTATAAAATATATCCCAAATTAATATTACCTTTATTACGTTTAAAATGCATGTCGTATATTTTTCTCTTGATACAATCTTTAACAAAATCGTCTACATCACAAGATTTCGATTTGATGCACTTTCGTTTCTTACTACACGATTGCGGGGTTGGTGTACTTCATGTGCTTCGGATACCTTCTTCTTATAACTAGTGAGAGTTTGGTGCCGATACACAGGCTCCAGTGGTACGCTGAAACAACCTAACTAAAACAATCTTTTCTACTAAACTTGACCTATCATTTGTTCTTACCTGCATTACGGATTCAAATGGAACAAACTGACTTTGATTTTCACGTTCCCTTCCGAAGTAATTAAGCACATTCATAATCATTAACTGTGTTTGTAATTTCAAATGTTTATTACGAAGCATTTTTAGTTTCGTTATGAAATCGCAATAGTTTTGAAAAAAACTTCAACAATTAAATTAATTGAGGATAACACAAAACGCTAAATGCAAATGAAAACAGAACCAAGTTAACTTAATTCTCAAAACAAACTGTGTTTGATACTTAACCTTCAAAAGCATAAATAACTTTACAAACTACATGAACCAAAATCAGACACATATCTTTGTATAGTAGAATTTATTTAAGAAGAATCTGTACGTGATCATGCGCACACGGCTAAAACGGCGTCAGATTAATCCATTGTTTGTAAATAGGCGTGTACGTTCAGCATATCAGTGGTGTAGATAATTTGCTGTTAAGTGTCAATTGATATTTGTGACTTTGACATTCTATATTTATTTCTTATGGTTTCATAGTTTTCTTTCTGATTCTTTGTATTTTATGCCTTGCTTATTCGCGTATTCGCCATGTAAATTTAAACCACCAACAAAATAAAACTTGATTTTACAATATTTACTCTATGGAGTTTGATAAAAAATTATAAATTTCGCTACGCCAATGACTTTCAAGGTTTGCGCATATGTCAAATGACGTACATTCTTACAATTTAAAAAATATGCGATAATTCTTACAATTAAAAAGTCGATAATTACAGTTAAAAAGCTGATAAATACATCGCGCAAGCGCGAAATACGCGACTCCATGGGCTGTTAGTAACGCCAACCTTATTACAGATTTGCGCGCCCAACTGCCAATGACGTCACCAATGCACAATTTATATTGCGCAATAATCGGAAATTTATATAAATATACGACAATAGATAATACAGCGAACAAATTAGATAGGGGCTACTTACATCAGAAATCCGAACGTCCTGCGGGGTTGAGCTAAAGTAGGCCTCTATTAAAGTCCATCAGGGCTCCATCCCGGAGGGATTAAAGATGGTACGCCCGACGCTCTTTCAAAGCGTTCGGACCAGCTCCGGCAATCATGGGGCTCCTTCATCCAGGGTCGTGTATTACGGTTCGCCTACGGCTCAAATTGCCACCTACCTATGCAGGGAATGACGGGAACATGGTATAAGGGGCGGCAAACAAAGACAAGCAAGCAAGAAAATCTACATAGGTAAAGATAAGGCACGATACGATACCTGACACGACCACACTCCTTGAAGATCAAAGGCAAACAGCCACGTTACAGAGAGCAGAGGAAAACCCCCACTTTTTTCCCCTACTCCACTCGCGTCGCGCGATCTGGCGCAACGCACTGTGACGTAACGGAAATACGCGCCCCGAGTCTTTTGAAATTATGGCGCGAAACTTCCGCACATCAAAATTATCCTAAGACATGTTTAATTTGATTGGCACGTAACAATCGCGACAAAGCCACAAAAGAAAAAACTTAAGAAAAGAAAAAGTCTGATAGCACAGTAACAGCTTAAAATCTAAATCCTAACTACCCTACATAAAACCTAATTTAAAACCTACAAAATGTTTATATAAGGCGCCACTTTGGCACGTAACAATCGCGACAAAGCCACAAAAGAAAAAACTTAAAAAAAGAAAAAGTCTGTTAGCACAGTAACAGCTTAAAATCTAAGTCCTAACTACCCTACATAAAACCTAACTTAAAACCTACAAAATGTTTATATAAGGCGCCACCTGGTTTTTTGACCGATAACACGTCTACCGAATTACCAGAAAACGGAAAATGTAGCCCCATTGTTTTTGACTACACTAATCATCGACAGCACAAATTTGTCGGGGAGCATGAAACACTACTTAAACTAAAACGGATGCGACAAGTCGCCTAGCCTATCTAAACTAAAGCTAACATTAGTGTTGCATCAAAACTGTTCTTAGTTGGCAAGAAGTGCCCAAATTTAAAAATGTTCATAGAGTGAGTCACTATACACTCTAGCAAATTTTGTTACTGGTACTTTGGTTTTCTAACGATGCACATTTAAAACTTGTCCATGACATAGTTGTGAATCAACAAATTTACCAAAAGTACCACCCTACTAAATCCTTATATGGCTAACCTAACAAATTACATTTCTATATCAGGTTAGCTTTTTCACTCAAAATTCAAGAAAAATAATTCCCACGTCTGGTCATAGATACCACACGTTAGGAAGATAAAAAAATAAGACAAAATCTCAAATTGTTGTTAAAGATAGTAGATAAAATAACGATATTAAGCTTAAATTGTTATCATAAAAGGTAATGGATAAGATAACGATATTAAGCTTTAGTTATTATTTGAGATACTAGGTAAGATAACGCGATGTTAAACAAAAGTTATTACTAACGGTAGTCGGTAAGATAACGATATTAAAACTAAGGGTATTATCAAAGATAATAAACAAGACAAAGGTATTGGCCTAGTTATTACCCAAGACAATGAATAAGGTAAAGATAGAGTGGCTCCGGTAGAGCCGTTAAATAGGGATTGTCTCGTGCCCTCTGAAAAGAGAAACCTGTGAAGCAGGTCCGTTTACAAGAAACGGCACAAGGGACCGGCAAAGGCCTTTGGGTGCATCCCTGCACTCGGCGTTAATCGGTATCGGTGATATGATCACCCGATACCCACACGGTATATACGGTATACACATCCACTCACACATTCACACACTCATACATACCTTCACTGCCAGTGCCCATGCGCTGACAGCGGCACCGCATGACCCCACGAAAGATTCGCAGAGACGTGGTCCAGGTGTCTGTGAAAACCTCCCGCGCAACCACACGGTGACTAACGGAAATGAAAAGGCAGAGAAACAGGAACGGTAAAAAGAAGGAGGTAGGTTATTTGGAATGCATAAGAGGCACTTCCAGGTAGAAGAAAGTAGAGGAAGGGCTCGCATTGAGCAAAAGAGACAGAGAAAGGTGGATAGCAAAGCGCTACTCAACCAGCCAATGTGGTCAGTAGCTCGGAGTGAGGGAACATCACTTTTATGTGGCAGACGGGTGTTCCGAGACAAGAACAGGTCCACCGAAAGAAGAATAAGGCATAGCGGAGACAGCGAGATAAGAAAAAGTATAGTTTTTGGACAAGCGTCCGAGAGAAGGTAGAGAGTTGTCCCTGTTAAACACAGCGCAGTCTGAAGGACCACCTGCGATATTAATCCGACAAGATAAGGTCGACAGCACAAATTTAAAATTCACTAGACTCTTAAGAGAACTAGTACGATCATTTTCCTAACGAGTGCATCCACTACGATAAGAAAATCAGACAAAAGTTGACACGACAACTTAAAGGTATCATTACAGATACAAACACACAAAAACAAACTGTTTTAAGGTAGTTTTTCAAAACGGTAGCACCCTAAACACACAAAAATGCCCAATTATAAGCAGTTAAATACAGGTAAGCTGTTCCAATATGCTAAAACAACCGAGAATTTAATAAGATATCAATAAGAAGCAATAGCACCTCACCACAAAGTTCAATAAAAAACAATGAAAAAAAAATGTTTATAAGTTATGTTGATTTAGTACAAAAAGAAAGAAACAATGGTGTAATATAATGTGGGTGACTGCAATAATTCAGAAGAAAAACGCATGGAATAGACAATTCTAGTTTTTTGCAACTGCGAACATAGACTATTTCTTACAATGGCATAGACTGCGCATGACCTATGTGAGCCCAAGGAAGAAAAACATCCACTCTAACATCAGCTAAAACCAATCATAAAAATTCAATGAGTTATTACAACCAAAGTTACGACAATTACCACACAAAATTAAATGACGTAAGAAAAATACTAAAAACCAAATAATATGCTGTAGGAAAAGTTCGAGGATTAATTAAATGAAACAACAGAGTTGTATTGGGGGGTGTAGAGAATGAAGTGATATATAAGTAAGGGTATGGTCAAGGAAAAGTCAACCAAAAGAAAAAGATAGCTAATTTAAGGTAAGTAAAGTTAAACGTGTAAGAGATTATACACTATATGAGAGAGGGAATAAGTAATTAAAGTTAACTAATTGATGGTGAGAACAAAAAATATTAGGTAAATAGTGAGGAGAATAGAACGTGAAAAACTTAACTAGCATTTGGGTCAGCAGAGAATGGCTTAAGGTCTTTAATATGCCACCTGCCTTGACGTTTTCCTTCAGCATCCTGAAGTTCGTAGATAAGGGGACTAATGACACGAGTGACCTTACAAAGAATGAATTTAGGGGCTAATTTTGAAGAAAATTTCTTAGATGCATCCGATAAGACATAATTCTTTTTCCAAACTTGTTCGCCTAAGGCGAAGGAAATATTTCGTTTACGTAAGTTATAGTGGTCCTTACTCTTTTCGTAAGCTTTTAACAATTTTTTTCTAACGTCGTTAAAGATAGAAGGTAATGATTGTTGGTCTTTGTCCCAGCGTACTTTATCGTCAAATTCAATTACGTTAGTATCGTCAGGCACTAAACCATAGTAACTCCCATCGATTGGGGTAACTCTTCCAAAAACAAGAAATGACGGAGTGAATTGGGTTGCTTCGTGTTTCGATGTACGCAAAGCTTGAGCAATTTTAAAGATATGTTCATCCCATGTAGTATGGTCTGAATCAATATAGGAAGAAATAGCGGTAACTAAAACTCTATTTACTCTTTCGGTAGGGTTTACTTGGGGGTGATATTTTGCGTTAAACCAAATTTTTTGTACTTTGTAACTTTTAACGAAATTCTGAAAATCTTTAGAGATAAATTGTGCCCCATTGTCACAAAGGATAATCTGGGGAACACCAAAGATAAGAAATACATTTTGTTCTAGGAATTTAATTATAGCAGCGGATGTAGCTTTACGTAAGGGTTGCACCATAACAAATTTAGAAAACCAATCGGTGACAACTAAAAGATATTGGTTACCTCTTTTCGATCGGGGAAAAGGTCCTAATATGTCAAGCGATATTAATTGAAAGGGATAAGATACACGTTTAAAGTTACCCATTAAACCAAGACGAGCATCTTGTGAACTCTTATGAGAACCACAAATTTTACAGTTTTTAATATAGCGACAAACAGATTGCTTTAGTGTGGGCCAGTAATATAATTCAGATATTTTAGCGAGAGTTTTTGTAACATCAAGGTGTGCAGCTATGGGATCATCGTGGCATAATTTAAGCACCTCACTGCGGTTAGCAGTAGGCACGACAAGTTTCCATTCAGGAATATTCGATATTTATATAGTCTATTATTAGTTACACAAAAGGTAGGAAATTTATCGGGATTATCGGAAACTTTTTTAATCATATTGAGATACCAGGTATCAGGAATTAAATTTGGAAGGTTAATAGAAACAACATCACGAGATAAGGCATCAGGTACGATATTTAATTTGCCAGGCCTATGCCTAACATCAAAAGTAAATTGAGATATACGCAAGTTTCATCTTGCTAAATGACCTGCGGGCTGTTTCAAGTTATTAAGCCAAGTGAGGGCTGCACAATCAGTGATTACGGTAAAATGTGTACCTTCGACATATCCTCTAAATTTCTCGATGCCAAAGATAACGCCCAATAATTCTCGTTCGGTAGCAGAGTATTTTTGTTCGGCAGAAGTTAAGGCACGACTTGCATAGGCGATTGGATGTTCTAAACCATTTCTTACCTGGAACAACATTGCACCTAAACCAGTAAGCGAGGCATCGGTTTGTATATAAAACTTTTCATCGAAATTGGGTGAAATTAAGATAGGTGCTGAAGTGATTAACGTTTTAATTTGTTCGAAAGCCTGTTGGGATTCTAAATTCCACTCGATAGTTTGGGATTTTTTTTTATTTTTAATTAAAGCGGTAATGGGTGCAGATATAGCTGAAAGATTGGGTAGAAAGATGTGATAATAGCTAATCATTCCAATTAAACGTTTGATTTCGGTAACAGTTTTAGGTGTTTTAAATTTAGTAATTGCGTCGACTTTAGCAGGATCTGCTCGTAGGCCAGTTCCATCGATAATGAAACCAAGAAATATAAGGGACGAACAACAAAATTGACACTTTTCTCAGTTTATCTTAAAACCTGCTGCGTTTAAGCGTTCTGCAACCTCATTTAATGTAGCGATATGTTCATCAAAGGAACTTGAGATAACTGAAATATCATCCAAAAATACAAAGGCACGTTCCTGATGTAAGATAGGACCTAACGTTTGATCTATAGTACGTTGTAGGGTTTGTGGTGCGTTACAGAGACCAAATGGCAAAAAATTATATTCGAAAAGACCTCGGCCTGGAACACAAAAAGCAGTTTTTTGACGAGAAGATAGGTCGAGAGGTATCTGATAAAAAGCTTGTCTAAGATCGATAGATGAGATAAATTTTACGTTTCGAAGCCGGCTTAAAATAGAGTCAGTTCTAGGTAAAGGATAAGCGTCAGAAACAGTCACGGAATTCAACTTTCTGCCATCGAAACAAACACGCCATTCATCGTTCTTCTTACGAACTAATAATATAGGAGACGTCAAGGGTGAATTTGAGGGAGAGATAACACCAGATTCTAACATTTTATCTATTTCGGCATGCAAATGCTTTTGTAATGCAGGCGATAACGGATATTGACGTTGCTTAAAAGGAAGAGCATCACCTGTAGAGATAACATGTGTTGCAGTAGTAACGCAACCAAGTTCAGAGGTATTAAGTTTACGAAATTTTCCTATTGTAGCGTTGAGGGTTACATTTTGGGAATCAGTAAGAGAAATTTTGTTAGATATTCCTGTAGATGCACAGGAATTTGTTTTAATAGAGGTTTGCCATGAAAAATCCTGGAAATAAAGTGATAGATTAAAACGTTTACAGAAATCCACACCTAGTAGAAAAGGATAAGCTAATGCAGGGACAATCAAAAATGAAACGTCACGTTCAAGTGATTCTACTCGAATTTTTAACTTATTTGATTATCGTCAGCTAAATTTATGGAAGTTTTTTCAGGAATAATTTGAATTTTAATATTTTGTTTAGATAATTGATGTAAACCTTCGTTATTTATAAGGGAGCATGAGGAACCTGTATCCAATAAAGCAATTACATTTAAGGAACCCATCGAGATGGACAAGTTTGGACGGTTATCAAGGGGTTTCTTAACAAGTTGTAAAACGGCAGACTTTTTATAATAAAAGGAATTGACGGTTTGTAACCAATTAGACCACTCTGATGGAGTAGTATAACATAATTCTTCTAATGAAGGTAAGGCATTTTGTACATTAACAGTAGCGGTATTATTGTTAGATAAATTTAATAACGGTTCAGCGTTGGAGGTAGTTTTATGATTTAAATTTATTGACGTCTGGGTCCGTTGAATGATTGGTGTTGCGGACGATTTTGATTCCTTGAGATATTCACGCCCTGAGTTGGAATATCTCGACGGGAGTTTCCCGATACATTAGGATTACAGTTCGTGCAGTTAGATTTGTAGATATTTGAGCGGCCACAACCATAACAAAAAATATTTCTGGGGTATGTGCAGACATTATAGTTATGTCCACTTCTCTTACAGTTCCAACAGGTAAGTGAGTTATTAGTTACGGTAGAAGGAACATTAAGGGTAGATACTTTATGGGAAGCTCGGACTTGACAAGCTAAATCGGGTTCTAAAAGGCCAGATTGTTTTTCTGGGGGAGGACGATATTTATCAATTCTTAACTTCACTTCCTGAAGAGAACGACATAAATCTTTAAAGTGGGCTAAATTCTTAACTTCACTTCCTGAAGAGAACGACATAGATTTTTAAAGTGGGCTAAAGAAGAGATGTGTTGTAAGGCCAGACGTTCAGAGAAATAAGGGTTTAAATTTCTAAGTAACTGATCGATAATTTCAGACTCTAAAGGTTTTTTATCGAGTCTACTATATAAAGCTTCTAATGAGGTAATGAAAGAAACAACATTTTCGTCAGGTCCTTGGGTTCGATTTTGTATCTCGTTCCAAAGGTCGGTAATATAACCATGAGGTAGGAAGTCTCGTTTTAGGCACGCAACTAACTCCTCCCAGGTAGAAATTTGGTCTCGGATGTTCCTGTACCAGATCAACGCGGAGTCGGAAAACAAGTCACCTGCTAAAACAAATAAATCTTGATCTGTACACCGGCGAGAGATTTTGAAATCATTAATACGGTCAAGGAAGGACGATAAAGAGACTTGCGGTCAAACCCTTGAAAAGTGAGACCCCATTTGTAAACAGGTATGGATTTTCCTACTGGTTGAGGTGGAGCAAGTACGAGATTTGAAAATGGTGACGATATGTCTACGTCTGCGTTTGGATTGAGTCTGTCAAGAACAATCTCTTCAAGTAATAATATTTCCGACAATAAATTTTGTTTAGCTTGGTTTGCTTGCTCATCGTCATATAGGGACAATAATTCTATACGTTGTTTGACATGCGTTATTCTGGAAACTAAACGCCCTAGCTCAATATCACTGGGACCAGGATCTATTCTATTTATTATACCAGTTATGTCATTTAACGACAATTTAATTTCAGATACGTTGTGAGGCCAATCGGCAACGATTTTCTTTAAGATAAGGACGCCTTTCATTTCCTGGGATAAAATGGCTCTAAGTTGTGATCTCCGATCATTTTGATTAGATGCAAGCGTAATATTTCTGCACTTAATCTCGTAAATTAGCTTGAGAGATTTTAAATGTGAAATATTTATTTTGAATTTATGTTTGAGACACGATATATATATATATATATATATATATATATATAAGGTACACAATACTGAGGTAAATCAGAAGGTAAAAACGCTACAGCTACTTCAAGTCAGTACGATAAAGATATTCAACGGTGAAAACTTCCTATGAAAGCATTTGTAAGGAATAATATTCAAATTTGTATCACGTTAAGTAACCAAAACACTAAAAAAACACGTTTAAAACTATATGGGTGCAAAGTTAGTATTTAATAAAGGGATATATCATTGATAAACTACAAAAAGACACTCCAAATTAGAAAAACACGTAGGTAATCTGTTATTTAAGAAATAAAACAAGAACTGTAATCTAGCATTTTCAAAAGATATTCTAACGGGGCAATTCACTATATTAAACGTTTTTTTAAAACATAAGGTGTCTTTAAAAGCGAGTTTAAATATCCTACTCAAACAGGTAAATGACTTTTTTTAAAAGTGTAAACACGCAAGGTAATTTATGTACGGTTTTTTAAAAAACAGGAAGGGTTATGTTTTAATCTGATATAAATAGATAATTTTTATAATAAACGGTGTTTAAGGGATGCAAATTAGTTAAATGCTTTTTTATTTATATACTTACATAAAAAAAAGTGTTAAGTGATTGATTCTTCCTAAAAGTTTATACTTGGATCTAAAAACAATCCAATCACACACAGTACATCTGTAGTTAACAAACACATCCCACATTGAAAATTTAGAAAAACATTATATTAAAACACATTTTATAATCAACAGTTATATTTAATCAAAATGGCGGTATTCACCTTTATTACCATAGCAACTTGATTTTGACATTTAAAGGAATGAGGCGTGTTCTAAAACACGAACATAAAATTCAAGGTTACAGATATTAAATAATTGATTTGATCTTTTTTTTAGTGAAAAAGCTAATAAATTACATTGGTAATACATTGTATGTTTATAAAAACAAAAGAAAAACCCTAAATGCCATATTCACACGTGAGGGTGCCAATTCTTACAATTTAAAAAATATGCGATAATTCTTACAATTAAAAAGTCGATAATTACAGTTAAAAAGTCGATAAATACATCGCGCAAGCGCGAAATACGCGACTCCATGGGCTGTTAGTAACGCCAACCTTATTACAGATTTGCGCGCCCAACTGCCAATGACGTCACCAATGCACAATTTATATTGCGCAATAATCGGAAATTTATATAAATATACAACAATAGATAATACAGCGAACAAATTAGATAGGGGCTACTTACATCAGAAATCCGAACGTCCTGCGGGGTTGAGCTAAAGTAGGCCTCTATTAAAGTCCATCAGGGCTCCATCCCGGAGGGATTAAAGATGGTACGCCCGACGCTATTCTAAAGCGTTCGGACCAGCTCCGGCAATCATGGGGCTCCTTCATCCAGGGTCGTGCAGTACGGTTCGCTTACGGCTCAAATTGTCACCTACCTATGCAGGGAATGACGGGAACATGGTATAAGGGGCGACAAACAAAGACAAGCAAGCAAGGAAATCTACATAGGTAAAGATAAGGCACGATACGATACCTGACACGACCACACTCCTTGAAGATCAAAGGCAAACAGCCACGTTACAGAGAGCAGAGGAAAAACCCCACTTTTTTCCCCTACTCCACTCGCGTCGCGCGATCTGGCGCAACGCACTGTGACGTAACGGAAATACGCGCCCCGAGTCTTTTGAAATCATGGCTCGAAACTTCCGCACATCATAATTATCCTAATACATGTTTAAGGGCCAATTTGATTGGCACGTAACAACATGCTCTTCTTAATTAAATTCTACTCTAACAACATTAAGAGACGCACCTTTCTATAGCTATGCTATTTTATAACCATGAAATTAAGAAACACAAGTAATATATTTTATATTATTATGGTTGTGTTTTCTTTCTATGTATTGCGGCGATTCACGCGCAAGTTTATTTAGTCCCGACTATAAGACGTTTCGTCAGTTTGACGTTTTGATTTATAAATATGTTGCATTTGTTTTCCATGACACACCATCTAATTTATAAATAAACATTATCTCAACAAAATAATAAACTAAATATTACAATTAAAGTATTTCTAGTAGTTATTATTAAATGGTGTATACCCGTTTCGAAGAAAGCGGAAGAGAATATTGTAGAAAAAATAATAGAAGAATCCTTAAAGCATTATTTGCAATTTTCGACTATGAAAACTGTGATAGTAGGCATTGATCTGATGGATTAATATAATCGGCTTGTCGCAAAACATAGTTTCATATGCTCTACATGTTAAAAAAGAAACCGTTCAAATCGAACCATAAATAAAAAGTTTACAGGGGTTTCCTAGTTCAAAATGGGTCATACTGTATGTAATCTCCTGATGCTAAGGATTTTGGTTAGTTTTAGTATTAATCTTTATTTATAGAGCAATTAATACATGTATTAAAAAGCAGAAGGAACGGAGTGCTCATTAAGTATAACGATTTGCATATCGGCAAGCTATAATACAACAGAGCATGCTTGGTTGCGTGCTTTCTAAATAAAAATTAATCTTTCATCATTTAGATATGTAACGAACATTAATGTATTAGCAATACTGACTCGGTTTTTAATCACATATTTCCTTAATAAGCAGATGCAAAAAAGATATATATTAAGATACGTTCTAACTGTAGAGCTTTATAGATATTCAGTACCGCAATCCATATTGATTAAGTATATTCCTTCTGAAATGAATATTTTCATTTGCTCATTGGGTAATAAGCTGAAACTTTGTGATATTAACATAAACTAAAGAACAAAAAATATTTTTACAGACCGATAAATATGTAATATAGAAAATATTTTACAAGCAATTTACATCCGTCTGTTTCTGCGCTCCTGATACTCGACGTTAGACTGAGAGTTGATCATCAGTTCAAAGATATTTATTTCCCGCTTTTCAAATTATGTGCTTGATAGGTGGATAATCTGTGGCTTGATCCAATAAAGAACATGAAGATTAGCTTAATGGTTGTGATCAGGTCGCCATTTGAAGGAGATAATCAGAATTAAATTTCTCTGGTTATAAGTTTTTAAGTACCTTTAAAAGTAGTGGTCCGTGCATTGCATCGCTTTAGTAGTGAGATAATAAGGAAATCAGGTAGGGATCGTTTACATATATTAATTGAAACAGATCGAAAGCAACAACGTAAATAATTCATTTTTATTAATAATTCAAAACAACTTTAATGTGCAAAATCTTATCGTAATTGTACATATATGCTGCTCTCATATGCATTTCTACTTCGCTATCGCTTCCGGTTATAGATTTATTTCGATTTTTAGTCAAAATCATTTTAATAAACACATCAATTTTCCATGAGCTTTTATGTAAATCTGTTTGAAGTTTTTGGCGTACTGCAATCTATCAGATTTTATTTTTAGATTAGCATAATATGCATAATTTCTCTATGCATATGAAAATATATTATTTTTTTCATATACATCCAGAATCATAAGAACAAAAGGTGAGTTAATACTGAATTACATCCGGGGGTCTGTTGGATACGCCTCTCCCCCAACAAAGACACCACCTTCTTAATACCGTCCTTTTCAACCAATTGTCCAGGCAAAACCTATCTTAATGTTTAAATCAATATTAATCAAGTTCTATTTTAATAAAACCAAAACACAGTTGAAAATAACTAATTAAAAGTGTACTCTAACAAGCAAGGAATAACATTGATTTGACGCACTCAGGGTCGGAGCCTGATATTAAGGGCGACAGGGCAGGAATTTAGAGAACTCTATCTCTCTAAATCCTCTAATAAACCAGTAATTTTTTTTTAATTCTATGGTCGCTTTTAAATAAAATAAAAATAAATTTTTTGGCTTACCTCAGAAGTAAAAAATAAAATGTTTAAAGATATGCAGAATTATTAATTATATACTAAAGAAGAATAACAATGAATTTAGCTCGACTTGCAAATATTCCTCGGTGTCTTGCTTAATAGACAGCAATATTTAACTTTACACAGGATTATTTATTGTGCCAGGTTGCAAATAAGACTAAATGACCAATTATACCTTATTTTAGTGGAACAGAGACTCCTATAAAATATATCAAGGCGCGGGCTAAGAGTTAACTTTTTTGGCTTGCACGTCAGGTTGAACGGTTATCTACAGTACCACATCTTTGCGGCGGCGTGATAGTTCGTTGTAAAGATGCTTCCCCAGGGTTGTTCGAATCCCGAATTCCCAGCAATAGAAGGCGGTGGTTGCATAGCAACGGTGCACGCGTTACACTCTCCTCCACTAGTTCAGGGCCTATTCTCTTTTACGGAAGGCTCGTAAGCATAGAATAATAACACCCCCAAAAGAAGTGACACTCTTTAAAAATTCTTTGTTTTTCATGTACCAAAAATACATGACCTTCAGCCATTATTTTGTAGGTACACAGATGCAGCGGGAAATTCAAAAACGTTGAGTTAGAAATTGCTTTAAATATTTAAATTGATTATTGTATGCAAAACTGCTTAATTTAGGCTCTACCGTAATAAAGAAACCTATTGAAGTGAAATTACAACGTAGAACAAGAACAGTACAATAAACTTAAAGAAGGTTGAAGGATATACCGCAGAATAATAATACACTACACTAGCGTGAGTGTATTATAATTCTATGGATATACCAGCAAAATAATGACGGATTTTATACATCCGCAAAGAAATTTGGTCTCCCTAAAAACGCCGAGTGTCACTTTTTGTTGGTGTTATTATTCTATGTCGTAAGAGGAATCCTAGCGCCGTCATGCACTTCGGATCAGTACTTATTTCAAAGTCTATCGTTTTTTTCCAGATCCCTAGTTTGATGTGATGTGACGTCGTGTTTGGATAACAATGCTTTATGTTCGTTTGTCTCGTACATCGTAAACAACGTATACTGCTAAACTCCGATTAAGTCAAAAATTGCTTTGCACCGTTCTGTAAACTGAGATTAAATCCATCTAATCCGAGATTAAATGGACGAATTGCATTATGACGTAGCACCGCTAGCGCCGCGGAAAAAATTGTAACTATCCGTACAAACAAATGTCTGTTATTATTATCTAACCTATGGTTATAGGTTATAAAAAAAGAATTCAATATAAAATATATTCTATTCAATCAAATAGTATATTTCTAGTGCAATAATATTTATTACCATTTAAATTCAAGATACATAAACTGAATAAAACAATAAATAATACGAGAGGCTGTTGCAGCATATATTCTAAAAAAAGTATCCCAACTCTTTTAAAGTAAAACCTCTTCTGAGACGCACTGATGTTAATAAAAGTTTATCTTTATCAGACAATGTGGCACTGCTCGTTCTTTTAGTTTTTGTTCCAATCGGTTGCATTTTTAAAGATTGAGTTTTATCTTGACCCAGGAATGTACACAAAGTGTTGAATATTTCTAAAGAAAGGCCATAAAAAACATATTATATTTTCTGTAGAGGTTGATAAAATCTCGTAAGACATTTTAAACTCTATATGTTTATGACTCTGTTCAATTGATCTAGTATCTTCTATATTTTTAAACAGTTTGAGAGCGTATTGAGCACTAACAGTTTGCACACATTTATTTACTTTAAGATTGGTTTTGTTTATATTTGATGTAGAAGCTTCTTGATTATCCGCTCCATATTCATCAGCCGTGTCCACGATTGCTGAAACCTCCGTAACCTCAATTGCTACTGAAGCTTCCTGCTTTTTTTAGAGATTTTCGTGGATCCTGCCTTTCTTTAAATGGTGGTTTTCGTTTTTGAATGATGTCCCCTGTTTCCTAAAAACAACACAGATTGTAAACAAATAACTGTAAACAAATAAACTATAAAAACTTACTTTGTGTTGTGGAATTAGTTCAGGGTATTTTTTAGTCGGTCCTTTGCCACCCACAAAATGTTTTGTACACATGTACGTGTTTAATGAAACATTGTAAAAGGTAAATCCACTTCTACCACAAGCATGCGCCCCATTTTTTTTACATTTATTAATGTTTTCATGAGGTCTTGAAAATAAAATGAACTTCACATCTTTCATATATTCTTTATGTCTATATCTTGAATCACTATTACATATACCATACGCACATCTCATTTTAAAACTATATTCGAAATTTATCCCCTTATTCTTTTAAGTTAACCCTGTAGGTAAATATCAATTCCATTTGTTTGTACTGATAGTTACCCATTTTGCCGTAGGCGCTGCGGTCGATTTCTTAGTGAAATTCATCCATTAAATTGTCAATTTTGGGGGTTTAATAATTTAAACCTAGTTTAAAGTCTAGTTTCATATTTAAAACCTTACTTTTTGTTTATCTTACTTTAATAATTGCTATTAAATTGATATAATCTTGTTCAGCAGCAGCGATTTTCCGTACTTAATTTTTTTATTTTTAAAAAAACGTTTTAAATATTCAGCTCCTCTATAAATGCCGCCCTGCAACTTTCTGTTGAGGTAACCTAGTCGGATTTTCCAGATGTCTTTGTACTTGGCACAAGTAGAGATAATATACATTTTTTCATCGTTTGTAAAATTTGAAGTTTTGGATCAATTTTTAATAACGTTTTCCTCCACTTCAATTGCTCCGTATATAAATAAAGTAATATATAAAAATCTAACTGAACCTCAAAATCGTATTTGATAATTTAATGCAGTTGCCTAGCAACCACGTGACTTTTACAAGGTTTTCAAATGCTGCTGGTGTCTTAAACTTCGTTTAGTTAACTGGTAGTTAACTGGAGATAAATCTAGTACCTTACAAATCAACCACACCTTAATCGTAGGGTAAAATATAACCTAGATTAGTTAAACGTCGTTTCAAGTAAATACGGCGCAAGTGGCCCTTCTTTCCTGCAAATTTGCAAATAATTGGAAATCGCAAAATTGTAACTTGGCTTGAATAGCCTATATATATATATATATATATATACATATATATCTGTCTGTGTGTGTGTGTGCGTGCGTGCGTGTGCGTGCGTGCGTGCGCGTGTGTGTGTGTAAAACGTTTCTTGATCCTTAAAATTTCAATTTGTGTGTAATTTCTTGGGAAGTAGGTCATAAATGTAAAAATGCTTTTTAATATGTGTATATAAACATTACGTCTACAAAAAATATAAAAATATTAAAACTTAAATAATATATAATAAGATTAACTTATTATAATTTAAGTTTTAATATTTTTATATTTTTTGTAGACTTAAACATGTGATCATGATTTAATATACCGATACGCGTAATGTTTATACAGGGTGTTCGGAAAATACGTGTACAACGTAAGAACAGAGATTCTTTGGCTCGAAATAGATCGATTTGAGCCAACTTACCTTTTATACAACTTGCTTCATTTAGCCGCTAGATGGCTTCAATAATCGTGAAAAATATTTGATATTTTAAAATAACTCGAAAACGCGTCGATAGATTTTGACCATTTTTGGGGTGTGAGTTTTTACTTTCAATTGACATCTTTT
This sequence comes from Platerodrilus igneus, assembly GCA_036346225.1. Lineage (NCBI taxonomy): Eukaryota > Metazoa > Arthropoda > Insecta > Coleoptera > Lycidae > Platerodrilus > Platerodrilus igneus. The sequence goes on from JARFIW010001092.1 coordinate 1,179,906, forward strand.
GGTGGTGTACGCAATAATTTTAAGAGCATACGAGTGTCCCAAAAATGATGTATTGTATAAATATCCGACCATTACCTTTTTCCTGTTTATGCAATGACTACCAATTTTCTTTTATGAGTAGCCGACTTAATTTGGAAACTTTTTTGTCTCTTGTAAAATTTTGATTAGACGAGCGGTTTGACAGAAAAAAATAATTTCAAATGTCTGCATACTTTCGTCATCATTGCTGCATTAAGTATAAAACAGGGCAAATCAAAAAGCATAGTTTAGTAGATGGCTTTGCTTTTTATTTGTTATTTAATTTGACTGTCATTTAACATCAGTTTGCCTGTCAAGTCGTGAATTTCTGCTTAATTCAATAAAAGTTTGCATCTTTCATCTTATATTATGAGTACTTACACAAACAACGAACAGGTGGATATGCTTTTGGTTTTCGGATTTTGTCAAGACAATGGTCGTGAAAGCGTCAGGGTCTATAGGGAAAGATTTCCTAATCGCCGAATGCCAAACCACCAAACATTCGCAAATATTGAAAGACGTCTTCGTGAAAATGGTAGCTTTCAGTCAAGAAATGCGGATCGAGGACATCAACGTACCACAAGAACTGCGGATCTGGAGGAACAAATTTTGGATAGAGTTGAATAAGACCCAAAAATAAGCACCATACGCTTAGGACTTGAACTACAATTTCCTAAAAGTATTGTTCATGACATTTTAAAGGAACAATTATTACACCCATACCACGTTCAACAGGTACAAGACCTTTTGCCTATCGATCATGAAAGGCGTCTAGCTTTCTGTCAATTTATTCAAGATCAGAGAATTCAAAATGCAAATTTCAGTCGCAAAATTTTATTTACAGACGAAGCTTCTTGTACAAGATCTGGTATTACTAACATACACAATGAACATATTTACGCTGTAGAAAATCCTCATGCAACTAAAGTGACTCACTATCAACATGAACTTAAAATTAATGTCTGGGCTGGAGTTATTGATAATTTTATTATCGGGCCTGTTGTGATACCAAATCGATTAAACGGAGACAATTACTTCAACTTTCTACAACAAACTTTGCCGAATTTATTGAAAGATCTGCTATTGTTACTTCGCCAAGACTTGTGGTTCATGCACGATGGTGCTTCTCCCCACTTTACTCTAGCTGTTCGACAACATTTACACAAAAAATATCCGGATCGATGGATCGGAAGGGGATATGATGCTCCTACAAATTGGCCAGCACGATCGCCGGACTTGACGCCCTGTGATTATTTTTTTTGGGGTACCTTAAAATTCAAGGTTTATTCGTTTCCACTTGATAGCGAAGAAGAATTGTATAGACGAATTTTAAATGCAGCCAACTCTTTAAAAAATAATGCACAAACAATGCTGAGGGTTCAGTTAAACTTCTTACGAAGAGTTAATTTGTGCATTGAATAAAATGGCGGCCATTTTGAAAATTTATTATAATGGTCCAACACTTGTACCGCGCTGTTAATTTTCGATGATAGTAATAAAAAATAAACAAAACATGAAATAAAAAAAAACAGACATTTGAAATATTTTTTTTCGGTCAAACCGCTCGTCTAATCAAAATTTTACAAGAGACAAAAAAGTTTCCAAATTAAGTCGGCTACTCATAAAAAAAATTTGTAGTCATTGCATAAACAGGAAAAAAGTAATGGTCGGATATTTATACATCATTTTTAGGACACTCGTATGCTTTTAAAGTTATTGCGTACACCACCAAAAGATGTCAATTGAAAGTAGAAACTTGCACCCCAAAAATGGTCAAAATTTATCGACGCGTTTTCGAGTTATTTTAAAATATCAAATATTTTTCACGATTTTTGAAGCCCTCCAGCGGCTAAATGAAGCAACTTGTATAATAGGTAAGTTGGCTCAAATCGATCTATTTCGAGCCAAAGAATCTCTGTTCTTACGTTGTACACGTATTTTCCGGACACCCTGTATATAAATACTAAAAAGCATTTTTACATTTATGATCTACATCCCAAGAAATTACACACACACACACACACATATATCTATATATATATATATTGTTATGGATTCAAAGGGTTAAATTTGGGGTAAGCAATGCAATTTCAAACACCCTGTATAGAGAAACGAACAAATTATTTACGCGCAAAATTTATTTAATTTAAACGGACAAGTATTGACGTAATTTTATAGGTAATAATTGAAAAGTTAGAAGTACATAGAGAAAACCAGTTTTAAAAACAAATAGAAACGCATAATTAATTTAATTAATTTTAATTCAACATAGAAAAGCATTGGAAAACACACCAGGGTAAAAAAAATCGATAATCCCAAGGCAAAAGGTGTCTTGGTAACAAACAAGGACGTCAGTTTATAGAATACGTTGAAATATAGACTCCAAGAATTGTTGTTTTAAACGGTCTATAAATAAGAACACCTGCATGTTTAAAAGGTTACCTTCTTCGAAATTATCAGCATAATAAAGCGGGCTTCATAGAAAATAGTGTTCAACCGTCAGTTGCTTCGAATAAACAAGCTAACAAAGTTTCTTGAAGAATAGGTGAAATGCACGATCAGTAATATGCTACAGATAGAGACGGATATAAAAGCATTGGTTTTCAAAACGCACGTACTTAATCCACGTGAAGTGATGAGACGCGGTCAGCAATATCGATTTTCAACAACTCAAGTGAGGTTTGGAACGCGACATCAAATATGCATAAGACAGAGATAAAAATATTACAGGCGGAGTTTCATGACGACACAAAACAGAATCATTGGTTGAAACGGATAGTTTTATAAACGGACAAAAATGCGACAGGTGGAAGCGGTTTTCGGATTATACGGCGCGTCCACGAGGTGAGTTTTTGGAAGCTTTAAGGCAGTTATATTAAAATTTGCAGAAGTGTTATTTTAAAATAAGTTTTTCGCCTGAAGTATGGCCTACAGGTGGCATTTTAAAGATATAAATACTATTAACGCTCGGTTAAGATACAGTGGACTGTAATTTTTTAAACATGAACAAACAAAAATAAAGCAATGAACTTAGCCAAGATCTGCAGCTCACTTTAAATAGGCGTTTAAAGGGTGAGATTTAGGATGGTCATTGAAGGAAGGCAAGGATCACCAATTTAGAAATTTAACGTTTTCGAACCCACTCTAAGACGGGTGCAAGGGGTTATTTTGATGTACTCACCGATGCCACAATTTACTAGCGAACCGAATCACACCGATGTTTGTTACTATCTGTTTTAATTTAGTTATTGTCAGAATTGGCATATGTTTCAATTTATCTATAAATTAAAATAACCTGAATTGAATGCTATTCTGGCAATAATTTATCGAATTAATAAACTGTAATTTTTAAAATAAAAGGAATTTGTTGCCGGCGTTACCATATCCTCCGGCCTTAAAATAAGATTTTAACAAAATGAAAAATTCATATTAAATGGAAAAAAAAAGAAAAGAAAGCTATAAACAGCGCATGTAAAGAAAATGTTTACTGCGTGGGGAGTGAACACAGCTTTGCTACTGGACGGGTATAAACCCCATCTTTTGTACGTACTGTGACAACCCTAATAATGCCGTCTTTTCCGGGGTGAGTTTGTTCAATTACCCCTATTGGCCACTGCAAAGGCGGGCAATTATCGCGCATCACTATCACGACTAAACCTGGCTCAACAGGACAGGAAGGTGTATTCCACTTCTGTCGGTATTGTAGTTCACACAAGTATTCCTTAGACCATCGCTTCCAATAGGATTGAACAATTTGATCTAAAAGTTGCTTGCGATTTACAAGCGTAAGCGCCTTTCCGCTTTTGATATTCCCCTCCCATATTCCTCCAAAATGAAGAGCCGAAGGCGGATTGAATTTCCAATCAATGCGCCTTTGACTAAGTTCATAGCCAATGGCATTTAGGCATTTTGAATTTCGGAAAAATTCTTGAAGGGAATCTAAATAATTTTTCGCGCCCACGAAATTTGTCCCGCGGTCGGAATACATAACCGCACATGGTCCCCTTCTAGCAAGGAAACGCTTAAATGCGGCAAGGAATATGTCGGTTGACAAACTTGACGCTAATTCTAGATGCACGGCACGAGTTGTTAAACAAACTAATATGCATATATAGGCCTTTTGAGCTTTAACTCCCCGGTGTCTACTAAGAGTTGTATTAAAAGGTCCGGCAAAATCAGTGCCACTATACATAAATGCTTTGGCCTGATTAACCCTAGGAGACGGCAAATCAGCCAGAAGAGGAAAAGAAGGTCGAGGTTTTCTTCTGAAACGATGATTACAATTTTGAACACGAGTCCGAACCAAATTTCTAGCCGCTATAATCCAAAAATGCTGACGTAATAGAGAAAGCAGAAGATGTGGCCTGTATGTAAATTTTTTACATGAAAATGATCAATTAATAAATCGGTAAAACGATCTTTCTTAGGTAAAAGAACTGGATGCTGCTGATCATATGAAATATTTGCATTTGACAGACGACCTCCAACTCTAATTAAGTTATTTGAAAGAAAAGGATTCAAATGTCGAAAAGGTTTCGAACAAAGTTGTCCCTTTTCCAGAAAAGTCGTTTCGGAGAACAAATGTTTATCTTGCACTGCTAAAATTAGAATATTTTCCGCCGCAACAAGATCTTCCGCAGAAATGCGGTTCCTTTTAGGCAAACGTTTAACAAATCTCAAAACATAAACAGTTATGCTTAACAAATTAGAGTAAGAGCTGCATCTATCAATCAGGGCGTATAAGGGATGAACTTCTGATTGTGTCACAGGAAGTGAAACCAATTTCTGTTCAAGTTTATTGTCAGCCAAAATAATTTCTTCCGTGTCAATGATTTTAATAGGCCAATCGCTTTCTTGAGAAAGAAGCCACGATGGCCCCTGCAACCACAACTCGGCGTTAAGAAATTGATTTGGAGATATACCGCGAGACGCACAATCGGCAGGATTTTAAATGCCATCAACATGAAACCAGCGAGTTACTGGTAATAAATTTTGAATTTTTGCCACTCGATTGGCTACAAAAGTTTTCCAACAATGGGGCGATCTATGAATCCAGTTAAGAACCACCATGGAATCAGAAAACGCAAAAACTTGTTTGATAGTGCATCGTGAGGAATATGTGCGAATGATGCAATTTAATAGTCTTGCAAGCAATAAAGCAGCACATAATTCCAAACGAGGAATAGTGACAGTTTTTATTGGAGCCAATTTAGCTTTACCGCAAGTTATGTATCCCCCAATTACCTAAATATATTGATATATTGAATCTAATAGGAATTATTAGAAATTGTTAAATAAAAGTATAAGTCCATTGCTACATTGTAACACAAGGATAACCCAGAGAGGTTATCGACAGTTCATGAGAACGGACATGCAACTTTGCATCCGTGAGGGCAGTGATACTGCAGGTGGCAGGTCACAGGCGGTCAACATACCGCAATTACTTAGAATTAAGTTGTTACATTGTAATAAAGTGTACAATTAAGAGAAACGCAGACATGAGATCTGCAAGTTCCCACAGCCGTGTGAGGGGCAGGTTATTATAAAAAGCCCGGGAGCTCAATGCCCGGCAGTCAGTCTTCGAACTCCATACTTCGTTGTTCAAGCTACTCACTAGTACAATAATTATTTTTTAGTATTATGTACAAGTTATCTAAATTTCAAATCAAATAAATGTGTTAAGAGTTTGAAGTTGTTTTTTAAAAACACAGCTCCAAAGGCCCGAACCTTAACTGGCGCAGTCGTAACGGATGTCAAAAGGGCACTAAAAATCCAAAAATCGGAAAATTGGTGACCAAGAATTTTAATTCGAAATTTTGGCAGAACCCAAACCAAGTTGGACGCAGAACAAGAATCGTCTAAATCCAGCAACAAACCAAGTTGGACGCAGAACAAGAATCGTCTAAATCCAACAAACAAACCAAGGTGGACAAGATACAGCATCGATCGAGCCCACCAAAGAAACAGATGAAATTAATGTAAGTTCATTTCCATACCTTTTTTTTTAAAACCAGAAACTATAATTGATATATGCTAGTATTATTATTATTGATTACCATTTATTATTATTGTTTTATGAATTTTATTTTATGCCAATATTGTTTTGAAAATAATTACAAAGTGAATTATTTCCAAAAAAAAACGAGACCTTATTTTGAGAAAGTATTAATCTATGAGACGAATGTTTAAAGAGATTTTTTTTTCCTTAAAAAAGCAAATGAGACTTGAATTTAAAAGAGATTTTTACCACAATTATTAAAACAAACTCAAAATAAACCAAAAAAATAACGGGCGCACATTCACTAACACCAAATAACTACCGCGATTTAAACTCACGTTTATAAACCGGTAAACTAAGGCAAAAGCTAAAGCTAATTCTTCAAAAGCAATCACGGAACGATTATTTAAACCGTTGACCTTGTAAATTATAGCAAAACACTCTGCTACGGTAACCTAAAACCACCTTAAGAAAGCAAAGTCCGCAAACGCAATACAATTAAAACCTCAGAGAAATCGCTTTCAGAACTAAAGTATAACTTCAACAACGCGATTTGCATCATAAGTAATAAACCCATCACGACATAATAAAAGTAATGCAGTTTTGCATTAATACCCACAAGTAATTAATCCATAAAAGCAGCATTATAAGTAATTAAATTCATCACGGAATAATAAACGCGTAAAATTGCAACCAACATTTAATGAGAAATTTTACCACAACGATCTATAAATAAATTGCATCCCCAATTTTTACAGAATTCAAATTTATCTAATCCAAAAGGAAAATTAATAAAACCAAAGCAAAATTAACATCACAAATAGCAAAACCAACCCCAATTTTTACAAAATTAAAAATTATTCAATCCAAAAGAAAAATTAATACATCCCAAGCATAATTTACGCTACAAATAGCAAAACCAACCCCAATTTCTACAAAATTTGAAATTTTACAACCCAAACGGGAAAACTAGTAAATCCGAAGCGAAAATAACAATACAAATAGCGAAATAAACCTCAATTCAAAAAAAAAATAATAATAATTTTTTTTTGAAATTACCCAAAATCGAAAACAACCCTTAATCAACATGAGTAGCACAGACATGCAACTCTATTTGGAGACAATACAGATATATGATGGCACGGAAACACATTTCTCAAATTTCATTGGAGCATCTGAAATGTTCCTAAAAACCTTCTACAAACCCGGAGATAACGAAAGAAATTCATTGCTTATACGCTTGATAATAAGTAAACTAACCGGAAGGGCACTAACCTTAATCGCCAGTAGGGACGATTTACAAGAATGGGAACAATTTAAACAACTACTAATTGCATATTTTCGAGACCAACGTAACATAAAATGCCTGGTACGAGACCTAATAAACCTAAGAATGGAACACAACCAATCCCCCTACCAATTCGGAATGAAATGCCAAGACGTGAGAAGTTTAATACTAACCAAATTAAAAATAGAAGAACCCGATCAAAACGTTAGACATTTAAAAACCAAAATGTATGACGCAATGGCACTAGACACATACATAAACGCTTTACCAGAACGACTATCGGATAAAATCAGATTCCAGCGACCCCAAAATCTAGAAGAAGCTATGAACCTAGTCATAGAAGAAGAAAATGTAATGTATTACCGCAACAGACTATACAATCCCAACGCGAATAAAAGTTATTCACCAATAAAAACCATACAAGCCACAAGACAAACAATACCTCAACAAAAATTCACACCCTTTAACGCACAAACAAATCAACCGCGAATTAATAAACCAAGTTTTAACAATACGAATTTTAATATACAATATAAACATTTTTCAAAACCAACGTTTAACCCAACTTTTACGAGACCCGCATTCCAACCAAGATTTAATCAAAACCTAAACCAACAAAGACCAGCATTCAACGCAAACCCCAATAGAAATACACCAATGACTAATAATAATAACAACCCTAATAATTATTACAAACCAACACCAATGGATACCTCATCTGGTAACACCAGACAAAATACAAAAATAACACATATCCGACCAAACCCTTATCAGAAACGCAATTTTACATCGGAAGAATTATTCCATCAAGAAATAGAAAAATTTGACACTGACCAGAATAATTACATTGAGACAACTACGAACAATGAATCAAACCATGCAGAAACTTATGAACGTGACGAACAATACGAAACTTACGAGGAGTACGACGACGAAAACTCTAATTCAAATTTTCAAATGGACCCATTCATAACCGACCAAACTTAATAAACTTAAATAACATAAATCACTTAGTATTACCATACATAGAAATACCCCACGCCAAATTCAAACTATTAATCGACACCGGATCATCAAAAACATTAATTAGCCCCAGAACCGTACAAAAACATTATTTAGATTATGTAGAAAGAAAGCCATTTAAAATTAAAACAGCCCATCAAACGACAATACACCAATTCGTAGCCAATATACCCTTACCAAGAACATTTAATGTTAAAATGAAACATAAATTTTGTGTATTGGAATTTAACGACAAATATGACGGATTAATCGGAATGGACCTTCTAAGAAAATTAGGAGCCAACATTGACATTAAAAATCGCCTATTAAGGACAAAATACGGAAAAATCCCAATTAAATTTCAAAACACACAAATCGAACAAAAATACACTATAGAACCCCGAACGGAAAGAAAAATAAAAATCCCAGTAAAATCTAACAAAAATTTAGGAATAATAAATCATATGACATTTCAACAAGGAGTAGAAACCCCAACCGCTTTAGTACAAATAAAAGACAATTATGCAACCACAACAATATTAAATTCAAACGACTATCCCGTAGAATTATCACTGACCGACCCAAATTAACGTAGAAGAACTAAATTTTAACAAAATGGAAATAGACGAAAATTTAGAAAACGATTACAACCCAATAGAACATGACGAAATGTTAAGAGAAAATTTAACTAACATCCGCTTCAATACCGACATCAATCAAGAAGAAGAAAGAGCAATTAAAAACTTATGTTTTGAATACCGAGACATATTCCATTGCGAAGGAATACCATTAACATTCACCAACACAGTAAAACATAATATCGAGTTAACAGACGATAAGCCAATTTTTACAAAAGCATATAGACTACCTCATGCAAGCCAAGAAGAAGCTGACAGACAAGTAGCAGACTTATTAGACCAAGACATAATCCAGCACTCTAACTCACCATGGAGCAGCCCCGTGTTAATAGTACCTAAGAAATTAGACGCAACCGGAAAGAGAAAGTACAGAATGGTAATAGATTATAGAAAGTTAAATGAAAAACGGTAGATGACAAATATCCACTACCAAATATAACCGAAATTTTAGACAAATTAGGCAAATGCCAATATTTTTCAACATTAGACCTAGCATCAGGATACCATCAGGTAGAGATGGAAGAAAAAGACATATCAAAAACAGCCTTCAGCACACCTAGAGGACATTACGAATACAAACGAATGCCATTTGGATTAAAGAACGCACCGCTACTTTCCAGAGAGTCATGGACAATATACTACGAGGAATACACAATGAAAAATGCCTTGTATACCTTGACGACATCATAGTTTATTCTACATCATTGGTAGAACACATAGAAAGATTGAAAGAAGTATTCGAAAGACTTAGACAAGCACATTTTAAAGTACAATTAGACAAAAGTGAATTTTTACAAAAAGAAGTATCATTTTTAGGACATGTAATAACACCCCAAAGAGTAATGCCAAATCCAGACAAAACAAATGCAGTTCTAAATTACCCATTACCAAAGACAACCAAAGAAATTAAAGGATTTCTAGGACTTGTGGTTACTACCGCAAATTCATTAAAGGTTACGCTCAGATAACCAAACCCTGACAAATTGTTTAAAAAGGAAACAAAATTGAACACACCCGGAATTTATTAAAGCCGTAGACAAAATTAAAACATATTAACGAATCACCCTGTATTAGAATACCCAGACTTTACAAAACCATTTATACTGACGACAGACGCATCGAATGTAGCATTAGGCGCAGTATTGAGCCAAGGAAAAGTAGGTAGCGATAAACCCATCAGCTACGCATCCAGAACCCTAAATGAAACCGAACAAAATATAGTACCATAGAAAAGAATTATTAGCCATAATTTGGGCAACAAAATATTTTAGACCTTATTTATACGGAAGAAAATTTTACATATACACCGATCATAGACCACTAGTATGGCTATGCAAACTGAAAGAACCGAATTCAAAATTACAAAGATGGAGAATCAGACTCGAAGAGTATGATTACGAAATTATATATAAAAAAGGAATATATAACAACAACGCAGACGCTTTAAGCAGAATCCAACTCAATGCATTAGAAACGGAATCCATTATAGGAAACGTAGACGAAGCAGAAATAAGGGAAGATCCAGACGAGATCGACACGATACATTCGACACAAAACGAAGAACCAAAAAACGCGATTAAAATTTTAAACGAAGCAATCGATATGAAACCCAACCAATTTATAATAACCGAAGTTTTAAATAACCCCAATCCAGTAAAATATACAAAAGTAGATAACAAAAAGATATACCAAATTCAAATAACTAAAGACGACAACGAGGAACAAATAATTAAAATTTTAAAAGAATACACCCCCGAGAAAAAACGATTTTATTTTTATTTCAACACCGAACATTTATACCAAAGATTTTCAGAATTATACATTAAACTATTTAATAACTCTGGACCTGAACTCATCAGATGTACTAGAAAACTAATAACATTAGACGACCCTGACGAAATAAACGATGTAATTAGGAATCAACACGAAGGAAAAACCAACCATCGTGGAATTAACGAAACTATAAAGCAACTTGTAAGACGTTATTATTTTAAAGACATGAAGGAATTGACCACAGATTTTATTAACCAATGCGAACTATGTGACAGAGCGAAATACAATAGGAAACCCCCAAAGATACTCTTAATGTTAACCAAAACACCCGACAAACCATTTCAAAAACTACATGCCGATACTCTAGTAGTAGAAGCGCAAAACTATCTAACAATTGTAGACGCATTCACAAAAATAGGCCAAGCAATACCAATCACATCCAAAAATAGCATCGACGTGACCCAAGGATTTTTACAATATTTCACATTTTACGGAACACCCGAATCAATAACTCTAGACAATGGTAGCGAATTTAAAAATGAGACGATACAAAACACTTTAGAACTACACAAAATAAAAATTCATTTCATAACGGAAAACCACCCTGAATCAAACGGACTAATTGAACGACTACATTTAACCCTGTTAGAACAAATTCGATTATTAAGAATAAATTATAAAAAGGAACATATAACCAATTTAATGTCATACGCACTAATCGCCTATAATAACACTATTTACTCATCAACAAATTTTACACCCTTAGAATTAACATTAGGACATTCAGATTCACGAAATCCCTATGACATACACTACAAGAAGGAAGTATACCAACAATATGCGAAAGACCACAAACAAAAACTAAAAATAACTTATGACAAAGTAAAGGATAAATTAGAAAACGATAAAGAACGTATCACCACAACCCGAAACAAAAATACCGACTCAAATAAACTTTCAATAGGACAAACTTTCAAAGCAAGCGACATAAAACAGCACCCAGAAATTTAGGACCATTTAAAATTAAGAAAATATCAGATAAAAACATAGCAGTAGTAGACAAAGGTAAAATAACAAAGTACATTCATTTGAAAAACCTAAGACACCCTGTAATTTCAGATGGACAATCATCACCCTTACCGTCAACCTCCGCCCAGTTAGAACGGACAACCCAATAATAATAAAAGATACGATAAAGAACAACCCCGGTATATTACCAATTAAATTAGGCAGTATGCAAAACACAATCAACCCTTACTTTAATGCAACAAATTTTAGCAACGTTAGAAAACGCAGTAACATTTGCAAAATTAAATACCCTACACTCTAGCATTATTGAACCAACCGATTTATTAAACGCATTAATAAGAATTAGATCACTTATAATTAACAGTAAATTACCTTTTGATGTAACAGAATCGAACATTCTAATATTTGAAAAGATAGCTATAGTAAAAGGCTACATTAAGAATAACGAAATAATATTTTTAATAGAAATCCCGATAGTAGAAAGTAACAATTATCATTATTATCATTTATTTGCTTTTCCAACGAAAGTTACTAGCACATACCAAGTAATCATACCCAAAACCAAATTCCTATCCCTAAATGAACTGAGATATGGTTATACAAACGAAAAATGTACTGAAGTAACACCAAACCAATATTTATGTCAATCGATGACGACAACAACCATTAAAGAAGACAGCCCTTGTGAAGTACAACTATTAAAATTCTCAAATCATTACGAAAACTGTGAATCCAAACAAGTGCAAATAACTAACATGAAAATTCAAAAAGTTACAGATAACAAATGGATAGCCATTTTCCAACAGAAGTAATAGCAACCATCCACTGCAACCAAGATGAAAATAACCAAGCATTAATCGGAAGCAAACTAATTACCCTCAAAGAAGACTGTTATGTGAAATTGAAAGATGAAGTAATCAGAGTTTATCAAGATCCCATAGCAACAAAGAAACTTGCAAACCTACCGGAACTACAGTTCAAGATACAACAAGAAGACGAAGAAATAATCAAGAAACCTATGAAGCTAGAGCATCTAGACTTAGACGATCTCAACCACACCGTGAAATTAGTGGAAAGTTATAAAGAACAATTAAGTGAACTCAAAACGCCAAAGTTACATTATAATAATATAAGTGTTTGGACAATTGTATTAATCATTTTAATAATTTTTGTAATTATATATGTATTTTACAAAATGTACCTTAGATATAAGAATGAAGGAAACAGTTCTAGATTTAAGGAAACAAAGAGATAGAAAGAAACAATAAGTATACCCTTAGAAACAATGAATTTTAAATGAATTTGAATAATGAATTTTATGTATTTAAAATTAAGAAAACCTTAATTTTTCATTTACGGTGGAGGAGTTATGTATCCCCAATTACCTATATATATTGATATATTGAATCTAATAGGAATTATTAGAAATTGTTAAATAAAAGTATAAGTCCATTGCAACATTGTAACACAAGGATAACCCCGAGAGGTTATCGACAGTTCATGAGAACGGACATGCAACTTTGCATCCGTGAGGGCAGTGATACTGCAGGTGGCAGGTCACAGGCGGTCAACATACCGCAATTACTTAGAATTAAGTTGTTACATTGTAATAAAGTGTACAATTAAGAGAAACGCAGACATGAGATCTGCAAGTTCCCACAGCCGTGTGAGGGGCAGGTTATTATAAAAAGCCCGGGAGCTCAATGCCCGGCAGTCAGTCTTCGAACTCCATACTTCGTTGTTCAAGCTACTCACTAGTACAATAATTATTTTTTAGTATTATGTACAAGTTATCTAAATTTCAAATCAAATAAATGTGTTAAGAGTTTGAAGTTGTTTTTTAAAAACACAGCTCCAAAGGCCCGAACCTTAACTCGCATAGTAAAATAATTTTTACTTCGCCATCCAGAGACACTGTTCGGGCGTATACGACGGCACTGTATGCCTTTTCAGAAGCATCGCAAAATCCCACAAGTTGTAATGACGTTACTGATGAATATCCGATGTGTCGGGATATTTTAAAGTCGGAAAGTTGAATTATTTCTTGCTGAAAGGTATTCCACAAACCTTTAATATATGGAGGGGTTTCTTCATCCCAAGACAACTTTAATATCCATAATTCTTTGATTAGTAGTTTGGCAAAAATTGTCACAGGAGATAAGAGCCCTAATGGATCCCACATTCTAGCTACAGTGGAAAGAATATTTCTCTTTGTACAGATTTCATTTTAACCTTTAACCGCAAATGTTAAATTATCAACCTTTGGATGCCATTGAAGACCCAATACCTTTAAAATATTGCTTTCGAGATCTACAACATTGTCCATTCGAATATTTTCAGATATTTCGTTTGTTAAATGCGAAGAATTTGTGGCCCATTTAACTAACTGAAAACCTCCGGCCGTGAAAAGCCCGAGCAGTTCATGATAAAGGACTTTGGCATTATCTTAAGATTCCACCGAAGAAATTGCGTCATCTACATACATATCTCTTTGTACAACTGCGGATGCAAGCGGAAAATTTTTTGCTTCATCTAATGCTAGCTGAAGTACAGTACGTAGAGCTAAATATGGAGATGATTTGACACCAAAAGTAACTCTTGTGAGTTGATACGTTTGTAATGGTTCATCGGTGCTGAATCGTCAAAGCAAACGTTGATAAGATTGATGTTCGGAACATATTTTTATTTGGCGAAACATCTGACGAACGTCAGAAATAAGGGCAAATTCCATTAATCGAAAATTAATTAATATGCAAAATAAATCGGTTTGCAATTTTGGACCGGCATAAAGGCAGTCATTTAAAGATTTATTAAATGCATCTTTAGACGATGCATCAAAAACGATGCGTAAAGGGGTAGAAACCGATTCTTCCTTAAACACCCCGTGATGAGGAATAAAGTATCCTTTGAAATGAGGAGTACAATTTGGAATAAGGTTTATATGACCTTGCTCAATATAATCTTTCATCGCCGCACTATAGGCTACTCTGTATGACGGCGATAAAGAAAATCTTTTCTAGAGAATAAAATCTGCGCAAAGCTGTGGAAAAGGAATTTCATAAGTTTGGCGGATATTCTGTAAAAGGTAAAGCAACAATGTATCGGCCGGTATCATGTCGTTTTGTTGAAGTAGAGAACAATTCTTCACATTTAATATCATCGGAACTACGAGTAACGACTTCACCTACTTCTTCTAGCTCCCAAAATTTCTGTAGCAAAGGTTCTATGACCTCGGACCCTTCAACACAACAATAAACCTGTAAATTGGTCGTGACATTTTGAATTGGAGTTTGGCCCATAATTATAAATCCTAAAGTGGAATTTATGGCAACGGGTAAATCGGGACTTGAATATTTGAATGATTCCAAAATATGTGGTACAAGTTCAGCACCTATAATTCTGTGAATTTCTCCAGGACGAAAGAAAGTTTCATCGGCTAAACGTAGATTGCTGAAATGTTTACAAACTGCTGGGTCGACAGCACAAGATGGCAAACGATCCGTGATTTTGTCTAACACGAACGCTTGCATTTTGTGTTTAACATCTGCATCATGTTGAGATGTAAATGCTATTTGCGTTTGACCGCGAACAGGTTTGAAAGACGCACCGATCCCTGAAATAGACGTGTAAGTTTTATTTACAGGTAATCGAAGCAATTGACTGCATTTAGATGTAATGAAGTTACATTGACTAGCACTATCAATTAGGAATCTCAACCGCAGGTGAGTACCCATTGTTGATTCAACTTTAACGATCGCAGTCACTAAAAGAATCGTGTAATTTTTATCTGAACCTTCCTTAGTCGACGTTGAACAAAGACTCACATTAATTGCTTCATTTGTATTTATAGGATTAGATAACGCTTGATTATTTGTGTCAACAATCGGACTAGGAATATGTAACACTGAATGATGACGGTCACTGCACAACCTACATGAATATGTGGAAGGGCATAACGACAAAGCGTGCTTAGAACTGAGACAGTCAATACACAATTTTTGATCTTTAACAAAAGAACCATTTCGAATGGACCTGCACCTTGCCGAAGTTCTAAATTACTAGAACAGGTGAAATGGCTTGCGTGTTCTAATGAGCTAAAGAGCCAAGCTACAGGTCCAACCAAAGTAGTAGTGTCGTTAGTGAGGAACCAGACTAAGACAGGTCCCCGAAAGAGGGCAGCGGCTCTTTCGGTACTTAGATTGGCAGAGACCATAGGGGTCGGTATGGCAGTCTAAGACACACTACCGCAATGTGGAAGGCAACGGGAAACCACCACATTATCTCCCAAGTACACAGCGTACCTAAATTATAATTAAATGATGGCATTCTCTGGGGTAAAATATTCCGGAGTTAAAATAGTCCCCCAGTCGGATCTCCGGAAGGGGACTACTTCGGAGGATGCGATCGGAAAGTTAAAAATAAGAGTCGGGAACATTCTGCGAGTCGGAGCGTGGAATGTTAGAAGTATGAAGCAAGTAGGTAAGCTAGAGAACCTAAAAATCGAAATGAATAGGTTATCACTAGACATAGTAGGGATCAGCGAAGTTCGGTGGCCAGAGGCGGGGGATTTTTGGAGTGGAGACTTCAGGGTAATTCATACAGGAGCAGAGGAAGGAAATTTGAGCGTGGGGATAGTTATGCGGAAAAAGATAGGATACTGTGTAGAAAATTACTTACAAAAGAACGAAAGAGTACTCATAGTTAGATTAGAATCTAAACCGGTAAACACAGTAATAATACAAGTATACATGCCCACCTCTAGCTACAGTGACAAAGAGGTAGAAGCCATCTACAAAGATATCGAAGACATTAAGATACGTAAAAAGACATGAAAATTTAATAATTACGGAAGATTTTAATGCCGTGGTAGGTGAGGGTAGGGAAGGAGCGGTAGTAGGTTTATTTGATTTAAGCACGAGAAACGACAGGGAAAATAGGCTGGTAGAATTTTGCGACAAGAACAATTTAATCATCACAAACACATTATTTCAACATCATGCTAGAAGACGATATACGTGGAAGATGCCAGGAGATATAGGAAGATATCAAATAGATTACACTCTTGTAAGACAACGGTTTAAGAATCAAGTAAAAGACTGTAGAAGCTACCCAGAAGCAGATATAGATACTGACCACAACATCGTAATTATGAAGGCCGCACTTAAATTTAAGAATGTGAAAAAAAGAAACGGAAAAAGACACTTGGACTTAGAGAAACTAAAAGATAAAGATATTCAAGAAAGATTCGAAAAAAAGTCAAATGAATTGCTCAAAGATATCGAGAAAATATCTGATACTAAGGAAGTAGAAACAGAATGGAATAACATTAAATCCAGCCTAGACATGGCGGCCAGAGATATTCTGGGGTATACACAAAAAGAAAATAAGAAACCATGGATAACAAAGGATATCCTGAATTTAATAGAAGAAAGACGAAAATACAAAAATAAATCAGACGAAACAGGAAAACAGAGAAACAAAGCCATAAAGTGGGAAATTATTAGAAAATGCAGGAAAGCTAAAGAACAATGGATTGATGAAAAGTGCAAAGAGATACAAACGAAGATGGAAATAGGAAAGACAGACGAAGCATACAAATTAATTAGAATGAATTTTAGGGATATAAAACCGTATAGCAAAAATATAAGGGACGCACAAGGAAACGTCATCATAGAAAACGTAGAGAAATGGGTAGATGGCAAGAATATATAGGGAATTTATATGCAGGAGAGGAACTAACTGCATTAGAACAGGTATCAGACATGGAAAATGATGACTTGGGATATCCTATACTTAGAGATGAGTTTGAATTAGCATTAAAGAGTCTGAAAAATGGTAAGGCGCCGGGTACAGATAAGGTGCAAGCAGAAACTCTAAAAGCCGCTGGACAAGCAGTAACAGAAGGTCTCTTCCAACTTGTAAGCTATATGTATGAGACAGGCGAGATACCGAAAGATTTCAAACGTAGCATCATAGTAACTATACCAAAAAAGAAAGGCGCGGATAGATGTGAAAATTTTCGAACAATAAGTTTGACAGCACACGTGTCAAAAATATTAACTAGAATTGTGCAAAGACGAATGGAAAAACGGGCGGAAGAAATACTAGGAGAAGACCAATTTGGGTTTAGGCGAAACAGGGGAACAATGGAGGTTATTTTAGCTCTGAGAGTGATAATGGAGAAAACAATAGAAAAAAGGGAAAGCGTGTATATAGGGTTTGTAGATCTGGAAAAAGCATTCGACAATGTAAAATGGAAAAAAATGTTTGAAATACTAAAAAAGATTGGAATGAGTTATAGGGATAGACGAATAGTACATAGCTTATACAAAGAGCAAACAGCAGTAATAGAATTAGAGCAGGAACGTAGACAAGTAAACATTAGGAAAGGGGTAAGACAGGGATGTGCCCTATCCCCATTGATTTTTAACTTGTACATAGAAGAGGCAATGAATACTGTCAAATGCAGGAAGACATTTGGAATTACTATGCAGGGACAAAAAATTGATATGCTTAGATTTGCAGATGATATAGCAGTATTAGCGTCTAGCAAGGAAGAGTTAGAAGCCGCTCTTAATGAAATGGAAACGGTTCTAACAGAGAGATACGGTATGAAAATTAACAAAACTAAAACTAAAGTTCTACTATGCAAAGGTGGGAAAAATAAATCAAAAACAAGAGTACAAGTATGTAACACGAACTTACAAGAGGTTAAGGATTTCTGCTACCTAGGAAGCCAAATAACGCAAGATGGGAAAAGCACAAAAGATATAAAACAAAGATTAGCACAAGGTCGTGCTACATTTAACAAGAAAAAGCAACTACTATGCTCAAAGACCACAAACATAGAAACAAGGAAAAGATTGCTTAAAACATATGTGTGGAGCACAGCACTGTACGGCTGTGAAGCCTGGACAGTAGGAGAAGCGGACAGAAAAAGCTAGAAGCCTTTGAAATGTGGTGCTACAGACGTATGATGAAGATGTCATGGACAGACAAAGTTAAGAACGAAGAGGTACTAAAAATGGTAGGGGAAGAAAGAAATATGTGGAAAACGGTAAAAAATAGGAGAGATAGGATGATAGGCCACATACTACGACATGAGGGAATAGTGCGGAATATATTAGAAGCAGAAATAGGAAAAAAGAGAAGAAGAGGCAGACCTAGGCTAGACTACTGCACACAGATAGCAAAAGATGTAGGCTGCAGGAATTTCAGGTAGATGTGTAGGCTAGCCCAGAATAGAAATCAATGGAGGTACGCATCCAACCAATCCCAAGATGGATAAACTAATGACGAGAAAATAACTGTGCTTAAACACGATGATTACTATAAGTAACTACAAGAATTGGTTGGACAACATTCTCAAATAATGTTAAGTGTTTGAAAGGATTTACTGGAAAACCATTATTTCGGCAAATATCTAAGTGTTGGGGGATCTTGGTAGCCACAGGTTGCTTAACCTCCTTCACTGAATCTCGGTGAAATAGGGCATAAAATTAGAAAACAATAGAAGGGGAACGAGCTGTATACACAGTCTTTTGAAATGCTGTGCTTCAGATGTATGAGGACGATAGCATGGACAGACAAAGATAATAACAAATAGGTTATAGAAATAGTAGGGAAACAAGGATATCTGGGGAAAAAGATAAGAGAAATAGAAGGGCAGAGTACGTTCTAAGGGATTTTTGGGTAATAGTATGGGATATATTACAAGCAGAGATAGGAAAAAAGAGGTAGATGTTGACCTAGATCAGATAGTGATAGATGCAGACTGTGCAAATTTCAGGGAAATCTGTAGGTTAGTTCAGAATAAGAAACAATGATGGTACGTGTCTAACCAGTTCCAGGACTGAAGACCTAATGATGATGATGAACAAAAGAAATTCGATTTTGCGGAGAAAGATTAAGAAATTTGTAACACCTAGCTAATCGATGATGTTCGCCTTTACAATAAGCACATTTCAAATTGTCGTGATTATTTACTTCTTTTGTGGCGAAGACATGTAAGACCTTCGTCTTGTGTGTGTGGCCACTAATTTGCTTTGTATTGCTACTGCTGGTTTGATCTAAAATTTTAACTTGTTCTTTTACGAACGTGGCTAGCTCATCGTAAGTAGGAATCGAACCTCTCTTTAAAGATTGTTCAAAAATTCGTCTTGTATGATTGTCTAGCTTTGATAAAGCAATAGAAGTAAGAATAAAATCAGACAAGTTTGTAATGTTTAATTAACGAAGAGCATTGATTGCAGAGTCGACCTTTTCTATGAATGAATTTAGACTGATAATACCTTCCGTTTGAAGCGCTTTAAAGTCGAAAACCTGAAAAAGATAAGTGTTAGCTAAAGCGCGTTTATCTTCGTATTTTTCAATTAAAGCGGCCCATAGTATAGAGTAATTTTCAGCCGTCGGTAACATACCAGAGCTTAATGCCAGAGCGCTACCCCGTAATTTTCCTAATAAATAATGCATTTTGCAAGTATTGTCCAAATTAGAATTATTATGGATAAGGCTTTTAAATGTTTCGTAGAAAAGAGGCCATTTTAGAAAATCGCCGTTAAAATCAATTAGATCAATTTTGGGCGACGAACAGTAGCTTCAGCTGCCTGCATAGTTTGATTTTGAGAAGATTGATTGGTAACTTTCGAAGTGATTAGACCGGTAGCAACATCCTGAATGTAACAATAAAGTTCATCGATAGCGTTTAATTCATTGTAGTTCGATTTAAATTCTGGATCCGTTTCAAACCCTATCGTATTGTTTTCATCTATGATTTCATCTAATTTACGTTTTGTGTCATCTAGGGTTGCGTGGCTTATCTTAAATTCTTTTAAAATTACCGAATCTTGAATGTTTTTACTTTTATCGTAAAGAATTTGAATTCTTTGGAAATAGGTTTCCTTTTTAGATTGAAGTGATTTTAATCTATTAACCGCTTTACTCATTGTAATATTAATAATTCGGTGATTAATAACAAATTGCAGATGTATAACAAATATATAAATTTAGAACGAAAGATTTGTATTGTTTACGCTATTTCAAATGTACTCACTATTGCAAAGATAGATTAGCGAATTTGAAATAGAAAAGCATATGCGACAACAGAGCGCGAAAGGTCTGTTTAACATACACCTGTTTATGTTATCTATAGTGAACGATTCTTGTAAATGAACTGTGGCATGAACAAGCAAAATAACCTTTATAACCCGGTATTTAGTAGAGTGCTAAATTCCAGCTACTAACAATCCGTGCCCGAAGGTAACCAAAATATTAACGCTCGGTTAAGACACAGTGGACTGTAATTTTTAAACATGAACAAACAAAAATAAAGCAATGAACTTGTTACGTAGATTTATTACCTGGAACAAAAGAAACGTTGCCTGTTTGTACCGCGGCTAGTCAGAAGCATAATGGGTCGGGTTCTGAAAGCGAGATGGTACTAATATTTTGTTGAGCGCCAAGGCGGGCTCCGCGCAAAAAGGCAACTATAATATAAAACCAACCTTACCTGCCTAATTGGCTGATCCAGGATCTAGGACTAATATTACTGTAGATATTGTGTGAACTTCAGGTTTATGAGAACTACGATTAATATTTGCACACGTTATGTAAATATGTATATATTGTAAACATTCAAATTAACACTGATTGAAGAGAAACAGCTGATTGCACCTGCAACTCCTAATAAGTCGCATAAAGTTAAAACCAGTACTACGGGGTTGGTTTGCGCAAAACAACACTTTATATATAGCAAAATGTATATAGGAAAATTATCACTATAGGCCCTTTCAACTGCTTTAACAGTGATAATAGAACAAAGCGAAATTATTATTTTTATATATCAAAAGTTTAGTTAGTTGCAAAGTAAGCAACTAAGTCCGTCGGAGTATTCTTTATTCTTCCCAGGTCACTTACGTAAAAAAGGATACGTTAATACATACTGTGTAATGTTTTGCATTCTGCATGTAGCACTTGTCCCTCGCTGTAGATATGTAACTAAATGATCAATGTACAAATGAATAACAAGAAATGTAACATCTGGATAAAACTTGTATCTGCTGTACGTGCACCAAAAATACAATAAGGCAATTCCAATAAAGGAAAACCAAAACGAGAACCATAACCAAGAAGATACCAGAGAAGAGAATAAACAAATAAATAAACCAGTGGATAAAAAAATAAAAAAACAAAAAAACCCCTAAAAGCATAAAATTGATTAGTGCTCAAGCAATTGTACCGGCAAACCTTCAACGCTAACCAGCGTAAGGGTTTAAAAATATTTTTATAGCGACGTTATCTTCAAACAGGTAGCAACTTCAAACAATTCCTAAAAATACAGATTATAGTAATTGTACGCGGCGCGATCTTACTTACAATGAATGTGAACCATCGACCTATAACATTCAAATACTTGAACCAAAGTTGCAGAAACTTCCAAATAAGCACAGCCCACGCTATATGCAACTCCAGAAAATTAACGTTTCGTTATATTTATATCCTGCAACGCAGCTAGGGAAATATCTTTTAGCACACGCTAACCCTTGGATAACGAAAACGTGTAGGTCACTTCACGAAGCGCATTCAAGACGAACAACGTCTAATCAAGAATGTATTAATTCGTATTTCTATTTATCAACAATTATCACACACCTGTCGGACAGATAAAGTCGCGTTGTATTTAATATTAAATGCTTGGCCCTGAATCAATATTTTACAAATAAATTGTTACTTTTAATCTAATTAAGTTATATACAGTGAGAGTCAATGTAACGTAACAAAGTGACCGTTACAACTCCCCCCTTCCTAAATTTAACCATCTCCCAAAAAAAAAATTAAAAACTCCAACTCAAAGAAGATGGAAGTATATCTAACTACCCTCAATCAAAGGATTCAAACTATGATCAATTTTTATGTCTTTAATATGCCAGTTGCCTAAATTATGTCCAGAATGAAAATCGGATAACTGATAGACATTCGGCGAAATTTTTTTCTTTACATGACACTTAATAAACTTTGGGCTAAGCTTAGACGCAATGAAGTCCGAAGCTTTAGACAATGTAAAATTTCTTTCCCACACAACTTGACCAACATCTAACTGTAATAGTCGATGCCTCAAATTGTACCGATGAGCACTTTTTTCGTAGGCAGCTGCTAACCTCTTTTTAACCATCGGAAATAAATCGCGAATAGATTTTAAATGATCCGTGATCGGGATCCAATTCTTAAAATCAAGCGGGTCTTCCTTGTTGATTTCTATCCCTCTAAACATGTCCCCCGACAAATAAACTTCCCGTCCAAAATTTAAATAAAAAGGGCTAAACCCGGTGACATCGTGAACGGCATTACGAAGCGCAAACCCAAAAGCCGGAAGTTGAACGTCCCAACTTCTGTGTACTTCACCTACGTATGACCGGATCATCGTTTTCACAACTCGGTTTACACGCTCTGTGGGGTTAGCTTGTGGATGGTACTTAGCATCAAAAACAATTTTTGTTTTATAAGATTTTGCCATCTTCCGAAATTTATCGCTAACGTATTGGCTACCATTATCACATAAAATTCTTTCGGGCGCACCATATATTAAAAAGACATCTTCTTCAATATGCTTTACAACCGCGGAACTGGTAGCAGTTTTTAAAGGGAATAACAAAACATATTTTGTGAAGCAATCCGTTACAACCAGTATAAACCTATTCCTTTTCGACGATAACGGCAATGGACCAACCAAATCGGTTGAAATCACCTCCCACGGGCGAGAAATAATACGTTTGTACATAACGCCATGAGGCGCTTTTTGTTGTACTTTTTGTGCCTGGCACGTTTGACAACCCCTATCATATTTAGCAATTTCAGCATTCATTTTTGGCCAATAATATTTCATACAAATGCGTTTACGAGTTTTAAAATAACCCATGTGACCAGCTGTGGGCGCATCGTGGTTTTCTAAAAACACTTCTTGCCTCAAAAATTTAGGAACAACCAATTTCCATTTATTACCGTCATTCAAGAGTATTCCTTCGTTATCCACCAACCTATAGATTTTATTATCTAGCACACGCCAATGTGGAAATTTATCAGGTGATCTTGAAATTTTCGCTCTTAAATCAACATACCAGTGTTCTAACGATCCATCCTTGATGTCAATGAGAGCAACAGCTCTAGACAGAGCGTCCGGTACTTGATGAAAAACCCCTTTCCTATGAACAACATTAAAATCATAACCTTGAAAACGTAACGACCATCGGGCTAAACGACCTGAAGGGTTCTGTAGTTTATGTAGCCATAAAAGAGAAAAATGATCGGTAATAACCGTGAACGAAACTCCTTCGATATAAGGCCTAAATTTTTCGATACCCCACACTACAGCCAAACACTCTAATTCTGTAGTAGAATAGCGGCGTTCTTGTGCCGTAAGGCTCCTACTAGCAAAAGCTACCACGTGCTCTCCGTCATCAAACTCTTGAGTTAGCACGCAACCTAGACCCACTTGCGACGCATCCGTTTGAATACAAAACTTTTTGGAAAAATCAGGACAAACTAATATCGGAGTGGAAATCAAACATTGCTTAATATCCAAGAATGCTTTTTCAGCCTCATCATCCCAAACAAAATGTTTCGATTTCCTTGTCAAGCGATTGAGCGGGGCCACACGGCAAGCAAAATTCTTGACAAACCTTCTATACCACGAAATTAGTCCTATAAAACGACAAACTTCTTTTACACTTCAAGGGGTAGGGTAATTTACCATTGATGTAATTTTTTCGGGATCAGCTCGTAAACCGTCTTGATCTACAACATAGCCCAAGTATCGGAAACTATTTTGACAAATTCACATTTTCAGGGTTTATCGTAAGCCCTGCTGAATTAAGACGTTTAAAAACTTCTTTCAAAACCTTAATGTGCGTGTCGAAATCCGATGTTGCTATGAGAATATCGTCCAAATAAATCGACACCCAATTTTCTAAATCCGGCCCAAGAATTGTGTCAACTAATCGCTGAAAAGTAGCAGGCGCATTATGTAAACCGTAGGGCATTCTGGTGAATTGAAACAGACCTTTACCCGGTACAACAAAAGCAGTTTTCTCTTTACTAGTTTCGTCCAAAGGGATCTGATGGTACGCCGATTTTAAATCAATCGTTGATAAATATTTAGCATCTCTAAGACGATCTAAAATGTTTGAAATGTAAGGCAATGGGTACGCGTCTTTTTTTGTAACTTGATTAACTTTTCGAAAATCAATACAAAATCTAAACTCGTCGTTAGATTTTTTCACCATAACAATAGGCGAACTCCAGGCTGATTTAGATTTTTCAATGACGCCAAGCGCTAACATTTTATCTACCTCAGTATCAATCACTTTCTGTACATACGGGGATACGGGATAATATCATTGTTTAATGGAAGGGTGATTTCCTGTATCGATCATGTGTTGCACACCTTTAGCACAATTTAAACCTTGACCTATTTCTGTAAATGCTAAAGTCACCAATTTCTCTAGCTCCTGCTTCTGTGCATTATTTAAAGAATCCCTGACGCAAATACCGCTCAAATAATTATGGGATATAAACTCCCATTTGTTGCCTTTAATTACTGGAAAAACAGCCATTTTACGTAAAAAATCAATACCCAAAATAATATCCTCAACCACCTCGGGGATGACTAATGCCTTTATTAAACTGACGTGGTTCCTTAATTTAATTAAAAGCTGCACAGTTCCGATAACATTACATGACCTGCCATCAGCAACGGTAACCAACAAATTATTAGATTCCAACTTAATACCAGCTTCTTTTAATTTAAACCAAGCCATACGACCAATTACAGTTTGACTTGCACCCGTGTCTACCAAACCTATACACGTAATATCGTATACCAAAACAGATGCAAAATGGCGAGAGTCTCCCTCTCTATCTATAAATAAACCTTTTATTCGATCTTTCTGAAATTCAGTTCGAACAGTTTCAATCCAAGATTTCCATGATTGATTTGCCGAGCTCGTATCTATGATCGCCGACCGGCTACTCGACGACCTGCGTATCCGTTTCCCGAACACACGCAACTAAATTTAGTAGTGCCATCTTTGCCACAACGAAAACAAAATTTCCTTGTTTTAGGAAGTTCACAATACTTAAACGCATGCCCCAATTTACGACAATTCCAACACTGTACGCCTGTCTCAAGAGGTGAGATACGTTTTTCTAAAATGGGTTTACTTTCCAGTTTAAACAGTGTGCCTAACAATTCGGGTTCTAATCGAGGTAAAGAAGTAATGGGTCTTTGACGTGTATCTGAAGCTAATTGTTTGTTCACCTCTAATCTTTTACATAGATTAAGCAATTCGTCCACCGTAGAAAAGTTTTGTAAGCCTAGACCGTGAATATAGTAAGGAGAGATATTCCGGCGAAGAATAGCTAATTTTTCTTCCTCTGATAAAGGCTTTGAAAGTCTAGCAAACAAATTTATCATGCACGCGAAAAAGTCTCCTACTCGTTCTTGCGATTCTTGTTTCCTATTATGTATTCTCGTCAGAAGTTCACGTTCATAATCAAACGGTAAATATTCAGAACGCAACTGAGAAACAAAATCTTGCCAAGACGTAATGGAGGATCGAACTGACCTATACCATATACGAGCATTTCCTCTCAATAAATCTATAATAGAATTATTTAAATCTATGACGCTAACATTGCGAGCCACCCTGTATTCTTCAACCTTTTCCAAAAATTCGTTAACACTACAGTGGTCGGGATCTCCAGAAAAAGTAATTCCCCACTTACATACAGGTATACTTTTTGACGATAACACAGGGGTGTTTATATTTTCATTTAGAAATCGATTTTCCGGAACAATATTCAACTCATGGGCACTTACAGTTTGTTCTGGTATTGCGTCGGACTCATCTAACAACACATCTATTTTCCCTAAGCGCTCCATCAACGAATCAACCGCGCTCTGATATTTTTTATTAGCATCTACTAAGGGAAGTCGTACTAACCTTCCAAGCAAATGTTTAAGTTTACTTTCAGCATATAATATATTAACTGGTTTTCCACTCAGAACTAAAGACTGAACTTGAGATTCTAATTCTGTAGACTTACTCTCACAAATACCTAACTCTTCTTTTATATTCGGAGCATAATTTTGTATAGTTTTAACCTCACCAAAAGATTCCTTTGATAATTCCTCTTTTACTTTTTTCCTTAATTCGCGAAATGTTTCAGTAGCAGACAGTTTAATACCTCGTACCAACAATTCATACTCTAACTCGTCTTTGGACAATCGATAAGGGTCCATTTTTAAATTAAATTTATCACAAAGAAATATAACATACAAATTCAAACACTTTTAAACAAGCTTCTCTACCTACTGATAAAATTTAAATTAAATTTTTAGCTGAAACTGATGTTCTCATAAACTCGTCCGTTACACAATAACTACACAAAACGTTGTGTTGAATATTTTAAGCTTGAAGCTGATAAAAATGAGCCCCAAACGCTGCGGCGCCAAAACCTGTTACGTAGATTTATTACCTGGAACAAAAGAAACGTTGCCTGTTTGTACCGCGGCTAGTCAGAAGCATAATGGGTCGGGTTCTGAAAGCGAGATGGTACTAATATTTTGTTGAGCGCCAAGGCGTGCTCCGCGCAAAAAGGCAACTATAATATAAAACCAACCTTACCTGCCTAATTGGCTGATCCAGGATCTAGGACTAATATTACTGTAGATATTGTGTGAACTTCAGGTTTATGAGAACTACGATTAATATTTGCACACGTTATGTAAATATGTATATATTGTAAACATTCAAATTAACACTGATTGAAGGGAAACAGCTGATTGCACCTGCAACTCAGTGGCGTAACTACACCCCTGCCAGCCCCCGCTATGCGGGGGGCCCCAAGTGCAAGAAGGCCCAAACGATAATAAACTCAACTTATTCATCTTCAACGTATTTGGCAGGTAAGAAACGGTCAAGAAAATATTGCAGATAATTCAGAAACCGCAGGTTAACGAACGTTTTCTTGATGTTACTACTAGGAACTGCTGAAATACAAGAAATAATAATTAAGATAAATACTGAACACCACCTGCAGCCTGCATCCTTTCTTCTTTCTATCCGTTCTGTCCTATTTTGTAAGGGTTAATAAACAGATGAAAGAGACTGTAAACTTTAATAACAAAGATGTCTATATTATTCTTAAGTGATAAGTTGTATAAAGTGGTAAAGCATTATTAAACGACGTATAGTAGGGTTAGTTTGGTTTGTGGGATTTTAAATAGGAATAAAGGGCTATTGTCTGTACAGTACAGATTCACAGGATGGCAGGTAGCTTAGTAACCTTCGCTTTCTAGAAATATAATACTAGAAAGAAATTCATTTTGTGGTTTCTAGTCAGCTGGTTGCAACGTATTTGCATTAGCTGCATTATATATAACGGAAAGGAAGTAAAAAGCATTCCAGTACGTTTTACTCAATAGTGTTGTGTTCGTATTACAGGAGGTCTTTCATATTTAAACGTAAGTATTTATATCTATTTTTATTAAACTACTATTGATTTGATCATAGTTGAAGTCGCGCTGAGAAATACATATAAATAAATCTTTAAGCATTCAATAAAAATCATTTATATTTTGTTAATTAAAGCATTTAAAGCAAAGTATGTATGTGTTATTTGTAATTTCAAAAGGCTTTTAAATAATTATTACTTATCTAATTACATTATAATTAATTTCATTTAAAATTGCAGGAAATAATATACAATGAGCACTACAAGCGGCGCTGCAAAAACGAAAAAGGAAACTATTGGAAGAATCAAAGAGCAAGATTCCAAAATAAGTTCCTTTTTACTTCTAGAGTCCGAAAACAAGAACAATCTATGAAAGAAATTGGGCTTTCGACAGTAGCATCTACTAGTTCCGCTACAGACGAACAGCAGTCGTCAACAATTTTAAAAACTCTCACCCAGGACGCAAGTACATCACATAATGACGGCCGCGATAGAAATTTGGAACTAGATACCACTACAATTACAGAGGTAAATGTGAGTAGTACTTTTCACTTAATGAACTATCTATGGATCTGACGAAAGAATATCCAACCGATTTTGCACATTTTTAAAAATCAATGTTTTACAACATGACAATTTAAGAAAAAAATAATTAATTACGGATTGTGTAGACCAGATGGTGCGTTTCCTAAAGATAATAAAATAGAAGTTTTTCAGTTCACTATTATTACTTAATAACTGCAAGCGAAAATAAAAGCAATACGTTAAACTTACCACACAATTCAAATGGGTGGTTGTGTTATTCTAAATTAAAAATTGTGTTTATTGTCAACCATGTTAGCTGTTTGCTTCAGTAAGGTCAAGTTGGACGACCGGAATTAATGATTGGCAGGGTTTATCAAAAAAATTAAAGAGCATTTGCTTGCTCAATCTCATTTAACTTGTTGTTTTATTTACGATATGTGGAAAAAAATTATACCATAGATAAGAAAGATACTCTACTATTAAAACAAGAAACTGAATTTTGGAAAAATGTTTTACACAGACTTTTCAATGTTACTTTAACACTATCCCAGCGCATGCTGTCATTTCGAGGACATAGAGAAAGTTTTCTGATTCAAAAGACAGTTACAACGGTAATTTCTTAAGTTTAGTTCATTTAATTAGTAACTATGATCCTATATTACAAAAAGTGCTTGAACGACCCAAAGGTTCAATTAAATATCTTTCCCCAAAATTCAAAACGATATTATTAATACTTTAAGCGCACACTTAAAAATATTTTATTAAATAAAATTAGATCCGCTCCTTTTTCTCAATCATAATAGACACTACACAGGATATAACTAAGATTGATCAATTAAGTAAAATTGTAAGATATATTGATTTTAAAAAGACAGCTTGGGAGAGGTAACCAAAATAGATATTTGTGAAACTTTTGTGGGTTTTACAAAAGTAGAGTCCCAATCTGCTGAAGGACTATGTAATACTATATTAAGCAATTTAACCAACATGCAATTAGATATAAATAAATGTAGAGGGCAGGGCTACGATGGAGCTAACGTTATGAGCGGTACGTATTCTGGCGTGCAAAGAGAATTTTAAACATAGAGCCTGCAGCCTTATATATGCACTGTAGTGCCCATAACTTAAATCTAGTCATAAATGATGCCGTTAAAGGTATAAAAGAAATAGAATCGTTTTTCTACTTTTAGAAAACATATATACATTTTTGCTAATAGTATAGTAAGATGGAATTGGCTTTCTGTTTTAAAGAAAATTTCACACAATTGAAACGCTTAAATCCGACACGTTGGGCGGATCGAGTAAAATCTTTAGCTGCCATAAGAATTCGGTATAAAGATATAGTAATGTCTCTTAATAAAATTATTATGATATCAAAAAACAGATGAACGAAATGACGCAAAGCAAATATTAACTAGCATGGATAATTTTAATTTTATTTTTTAAGTGTTTTTTAAGTCAAATTCTAGAAGAGCTTAACAAGCTCTCACAAACTGCTCAGAGTGAAAAGGCGAATATTAATCAGATAACTCTCTTATTTCAAAAACTTTAAAATTTTTCAAGGAAACAAGAAATAACTATTCCAACATCAAGGAGGAAGCAGCGAAAGTTGCAGGGCAATGGAATATTAAACCGGAATTTATAAAAAAGGCAACCAAAAATAAAAAGCATTACGATGAATTATCCAATGATTATCGATTTAATGATGAAGAATTTAAATTTAAAATAAATGTATTTTATCGCGTAATGGATATTATAATTTCACAGCTGTCGAATCGTTTTAAATCGCTTTTCATGTAAACGAAAAGTTTAATTTCTTAGAACCTAATGTATTTTTGAATTTAACTGCAGACGATATTTTATCTAAGGCAAAACAATTGCAAAAATTTTACTACAAAGATTTAAATGATGCTATAGGTATAGAACTTACTACACTCAAAAATAATAGACTTATTTGTGATGAATTAAAAATGTTAACGGTATCTTACAATTTTTAGAATATCTAGTACTTTCCAAATCTACAGGTTCTAGCAGTTTTCCAAACACCATAACAGCCTTAATGTTATACCTAACTTTACCCGTTAGCGTTGCAAGTGGGGAGAGATCTTTCTCAAAATTAAAAATTATTAAAAATTATCTTAGGAACCGCACTTCACAAGATAGATTAGACGATTTATCCCTCTTAGCAGTAGAACATGACACTGCCAAAAATATGAATATAGAGGATACAATAAACGCGTTTGCAGCAAAACATGCAAGAAAAACAAAATTTTGAATTTGATTTGGAATGTCTGCTAGCTCATAGGTTTTTTTACTGTATCAAATTTTTAGGTGTAAATAATTTTGTGCGGCGTATAAATATGTAGATTTAATATTAATTAACTTATAAGTTTGAATTTATGTAATTTGGTTTTATAATTAATAAAGCACTTGATTAATATAGTATATGTATTTAATTCTATACTGCTTCCTTCTCTACATGTACTATAATTTAAAAATATGGCTAAATATAAGCCAGTAAAAGTAATACATTTTAAAGAGAGCCCACTTTAAAATTTTTGCGGGGGGGCCCAAAAATCGTAGTTACGCCACTGCTGCAACTCCTAATAAGTCGCATAAAGTTAAAACCAGTACTACGGGGTTGGTTTGCGCAAAACAACACTTTATATATAGCAAAATGTATATAGGAAAATTATCACTAAAGGCCCTTTCAACTGCTTTAACAGTGATAATAGAACAAAGTGAAATTATTATTTTTATATATCAAAAGTTTAGTTAGTTGCAAAGTAAGCAACTAAGTCCGTCGGAGTATTCTTTATTCTTCCCAGGTCACTTACGTAAAAAAGGATACGTTAATACATCCTGTGTAGTGTTTTGCATTCTGCATGTAGCACTTGTCCCTCGCTGTAGATATGTAACTAAATGATCAATGTACAAATGAATAACAAGAAATGTAACATCTGGATAAAACTTGTATCTGCTGTACGTGCACCAAAAATACAATAAGGCAATTCCAATAAAGGAAAACCAAAACGAGAACCATAACCAAGAAGATACCAGAGAAGAGAATAAACAAATAAATAAACCAGTGGATAAAAAAATAAAAAAACAAAAAAACCCTAAAAGCATAAAATTGATTAGTGCTCAAGCAATTGTACCGGCAAACCTTCAACGCTAACCAGCGTAAGGGTTTAAAAATATTTTTATAGCGACGCTATCTTCAAACAGGTAGCAACTTCAAACAATTCCTAAAAATACAGATTATAGTAATTGTACGCGGCGCGATCTTACTTACAATGAATGTGAACCATCGACCTATAACATTCAAATACTTGAACCAAAGTTGCAGAAACTTCCAAATAAGCACAGCCCACGCTATATGCAACTCCAGAAAATTAACGTTTCGTTATATTTATATCCTGCAACGCAGCTAGGGAAATATCTTTTAGCACACGCTAACCCTTGGATAACGAAAACGTGTAGGTCACTTCACGAAGCGCATTCAAGACGAACAACGTCTAATCAAGAATGTATTAATTCGTATTTCTATTTATCAACAATTATCACACACCTGTCGGACAGATAAAGTCGCGTTGTATTTAATATTAAATGCTTGGCCCTGAATCAATATTTTACAAATAAATTGTTACTTTTAGTCTAATTAAGTTATATACAGTGAGAGTCAATGTAACGTAACAAAGTGACCGTTACAAACTTACCCAAGATCTGCAGCTCACTTTAAATAGGCGTTTAAAGGGTGAGATTTAGGATGGTCATTGAAGGAAGGCAAGGATCACCAATTTAGAAATTTAACGTTTTCGAACCCACTCTAAGACGGGTGCAAGGGGTTATTTTGATGTACACACCGATGCCACAATTTACTAGCGAACCGAATCACACCGATGTTTGTTACTATCTGTTTTAATTTAGTTATTGTCAGAATTGGCATATGTTTCAATTTATCTATAAATTAAAATAACCTGAATTGAATGCTATTCTGGCAATAATTTATCGAATTAATAAACTGTAATTTTTAAAATAAAAGGAATTTGTTGCCGGCGTTACCAAATACTCTGAGTGAATTGGGAGCTTTCTCTTTTATCTTTATATTCTCATCGCTTTTAACTACTTACAACGATAGACCGACGTTATAGTAGAGTTTTTGTGAGTATTAAATATATTCATTATACCGTAAATGTACTGCTAGCACTTATAAATTGGTAGTTATGACCTTCTAGTTATTAACGTAAAGATACGAGTAGTGTAGTGAAAAGCAAATTAACAGAGGTCCAATTACTACCATACCAAGCTAGTAAATCAATAAATAGACGCATAATATATGTGAGTTTGTATGCTGTTATAAAATGGTATTTTGAAGCAATGCTTGGTGATCATTAGGGTTTTCATCTATGAATATGTGGAGGAGCAGAGCGCATAATCACGAAGCCGAGGGGTTCTGGAAATCATCGTCTGAAGGGATAGAGGCTTGAAGCATTCTCCAGGTAACTTATTTGAATTTTCTGTTATCTGATAAACTTTTGGTATTATTTTGGTGATGTGTGAGTGAATATTGGTGTTATTTATAGTTATTAACGCAAGATACGTTTACTGGAAAACTATTGGGGTTATTTAAATTATTGAAAAAAGGGTGTATTGAAAACTTATTGAATTTTGTTATGAATATAAATTGGATTGTTAGGGGTATATGGGTTTATTAGTTTTGTAGTAATTTTATGCAAAGTAAAAGGCATACATTAATAAACTAGGTTATTATGAGCTCACCATACTCCAGTGTGCAATAAATATAGGGTATTATTTGGGGCCCATCTACTCATATTGTATTAAATGTGTTTGCAAATAATGATTTAAAACAAGGACTTTAAAACACATCACTTATTGAGTTGTGATAAGTGTACCAAACTGTGTATACCTGTGAATAATTTGTTTGTAAATAGCGGTAAATAAAAGATTGTATGATCGTTGTATTATTTGGTGATTTTATTGAATGGTGTGCGAGTGGGAAGGAAGAATGATTATAAATGTAGGTATTCGAAAAGAGGCACAGCTGAGCTAGCCAGGGAAGCTGCTGAAGATTGTTGCAGCAGAATAAACGGGTAAGAATATTTTTATAAATTTCTTTTATTTTTTTTTTGAAAATCAGTGTTGACACTGGTGATGTCAAACCAGTAAGACCCCGATCAGAGCAATCTTATGACGACCCAAAGTTGGGGTTTGAATGGTTTTTAGAGAAATCCAGAACTAAGTCCCTGATCTACAGCAATATATATATATATATATATATATATATATATATATATATGCCGTGAAACCTCAGTAAAATTCGTGCCCCACCTGGACAACCACAAAATTTTCAAAAAAATTTTAAAAGAAAATGTTCTTACCCTTTTATTTGGACGCCTGTGAATTTCTCTGCTCACCCTGGCTAGCTCAGCAATCGGTCTCTTCTTGAATTCCTATCTTTACGTACATACCTCTCTCACACTCACACACCATCAAATGAAATTACCAAAATAATACAACAACAATACAACCTTTTATTTACACATATTAACAGATAAAATATTTACACATGAGTATAAACGGTGTGGTACAATTATTACCAGCTCAATTTATTTAATGGTTTAAACTCCTTGATTTACAAATGATTTTAAACAAATTCAAGTACATATGAGTAGATGGGTCCCACATGTGACCCTAATTTGACTTCATACTGGTCTATTGTGAGCTCATTATAACCCAGTTTAATGCTTTTTAAACCTTGCATTATTAAAAACAAATTTACAGACCCGTTTACTCCTAACAACCACAATTTATAACCTGAATAAATCTTTATATATCATCAATAAACCCTTTTTCAATACTCAAAATTATTAAATTGTCCTGCACATGTACCTTTTTAAATAAGTTTTAAAAACAATAAATACGCCACCAATAAGTCAAACACACAAACACAAAAATATCCACAAATGTTTATATAAAAACAGAAATTTCAAGTTTATTACCTAGAGACACCTTCACTCTTCGTCACCTCTGGAGATAGCTACCAGAAACCCCTCGTCGTTGTGTCCATCTACTACGCTGAGGCCAGGATCCATAGATCCCCACCATATAGTATCTCCGCTACCACTACTTTACTTCTCAATATACTAGCTACGTCTCAACAGTAACGTTCTATACCAGATATCTCACGCATACAAATTGCTTTCAGTTCTGTTTACCCCAAATACCATCCATCCATTTACTAACTTTGTCGTAGCAACGGCACCTTTAATTTAAATAAGCACCAACTCGTGCAATCACTTTTATAACTAGTGGTCCGCTATTACCGCTTTTATAGATTTTAATAGTATGTTAATGTAACTGTACGGAACGCACAAAAATTTATAACCGAAAGCTTTGACTGTTATGTTGTAGATCCGAGCCCGCACCCAGATCTCTATGGAAGGAAAAGAGAGCTTTAATATCCTCGTTCGCTTATTTATATTATTCCAAAACTCTCCAGTGGAACCCGTATCAAGTAAAAAGCTTGTTTTCGAAGCTGCTTCCTAAAATTTTTAATGTAACCGACTATAATTTCAGAAAAATTTCTCCCGTGCGTCGTGCTGTTTACTAGAATTTAGCTTACCACCGTCACAATCGCGCATTTCTTGAAAACTGTTCGCTATCAACCAATGATATAATTTCCTGTCGTCACAGCGCTCTACCTATCAGCGTTTATCTCTGTTCTACACATATCTGTTGTCTCCTTTTAAAACCCCACTTGAGTTACAGAAAATCGATATTGTAGACGTCCTTCGCAAATATACGTGTTGTCCTACGTGACTTCTATTCAACGCTTCATTTATATTTTTTTCTGTCTGTTGTATATTATCGATTGTTTATTCCACTCACTCCTTAAGATATTTGTTATTGTTGCTGCCCATCCAAATCGACCGTTGAAAACAATTTCTATGGAATTCTATTTTAACGTTCGTTTACTATTCTCTGAATGTAACATTTAACCAATAGGTGTTTCTTGAAATTATCGACCATTTGAAAATAACAATTCCTAGATTTTCTGCTTCAAAGTATTTGTATAAACGTTGGCTTTTAAAACGAACAACATTTGCGTTTGAAATTATTGATTTTCTAATGCATGCAAGCTCCCTTTATGCTTTCATGCGTTTGATTAAAAGAAATTATAATTAGTTATGCGTATCCTTGAGTTGTTTATGTACTCTAAAGTTTTCTTCCCTTATGTAATTTTAACATTTCAATTTAAATATAGAAAAATACCTTAATACCCATTCGTTTGCACTATCCAAATTAATTAATTTGGCGCGTAAATAATTTGCTCCTATTTCTATATACACGGTTGCTAAAATTTTATTGTTTCACCTATTTACCCTTAAAATCCACAATAATATGTATATATATATATATATATATATATATATATATATATGTATATATATATATATTACATGATCAAAAAATGCTAACTGAAAAATTGAGAGTTATTTTCAGTTGGGAACACTAACTGGTAGCGAAGATTTCTTACTTGAAGCAACAGACCTTTTCCGTACAAAGTATGCTATCGATGTTAGATGGCGAGCCAATTGTGCTGAATAAACTGTAATACAAAATCCATTAGTATTGGCCCACCCCGAACTGATGGTGGTGTCAACTCAGTTTTTGATTTATTGTAATGAAGATTGTCATCTTACTCTTTATTGATCTGTGCACTAGTCTGCGTCACCGTCCTTGGTAGCAAGCTAGCACTCTCACAACACGTAGCACTTGAAGCAACTGGTTTTATACTTTGCACCAGTTGAACTTTGAGTGGCCGCGACGTTTTATCGGATTAACCGGGTATATTTCAAATATATTTTTAGGAGCAGCTATGGTGGAGATTTCATATGTTACGAATTTCATGACTACTAATAACAGAGGCCGTCGTGTTTTGGAGTAAACTTTGAACTTAGGCTCTTAGCCGCACTGCTTAATACGTGTGTTTTCACTAAAACCGCATCACCTACTTTAAATTGTAACACCAGACGTCGATGTTGGTTTGCAATATCGGTTCTTGAGCTTGGATGGCGTTATTGCGTACTTTACGTAAAGTGGAAGCTAGATGTATTAAGTAAGGCATAATGACACTCACAAAATTTTCTTGTTGCACTACAGCGAGTAAATCATGATGAACATTACCAAGCGTACGAAGTTCTCTTGCAAACATCAAAAAGCAAAAGTACGTCCTGTCGTGGAACACTTTACCGTATTCATAGCAAATCGAACAGCTGATAGCTTTGCAGACCATTCACGATGATCGTTTTCAACACAAATCGATAACATAGTTTTTAAATCGCGATTCTTACGTTCGACCGGGTTACTTTGCGCGTGATATAACGGAACTAATTGGTGTTTGATAGCTAAACAAAACATAGCCTTTTGACTTATCAGTTTCGGTTAGTTTTCAAGTGATCCAAACCAAAAATGAGGACGATGAACTAACTGTCTGAATTATGTGAAATCTCATTATCATCTAAAATAAAAATTACATAAATCTTTTACAAAGATTTCTTATATACCGATATACATATCGTATAATAATTTCTCACTCACTAGGTCTGCCTCTTCTATTAACTCTACATATTTCTTATTAATAACAAATTTTAACAACATATTTATAGGCTGTACAGTAAATTTTCAGTCATTTTTAGTTATAACCGTAGTCTTATCTAGGTTAATACGAACGTAAACACGGTGGTAACCGTGACGCTGTAACAGGACATTTTACCATAACAATGTCATGTTACAGCTAAATAAATTTTTCGGACTTTCCAAATTTTTTTCTTTCTTACATGAGTTTATTTTCTACAGATTTTATTTAATTTCCTTAATTTATGAGCTTTTTAATCTAGTGTGTTGGTTTCATCATATTTAGCTTTGTACACAAATTTCTATTTATTATACGTACATTTCACTTTATACACAGTTATATTCATAACTTTTTTAAGTTCTCTCTTATCTAATTGGCAGTAATATTTACCTATACATATTCGGTGTGGATTTAAATCTGAGCTCTTCACTTGACATCTCGTTTTGATTTTCAATGGATGAATTTCACTAAGAAATCGACCGCAGCGCCCACGGAAAAATGGGTAACTATCAGTACAAACAAATGGAATTGACATTTACCTAGAGGGTTAACTTAAAAGAATAAGGGGATAAATTTCTAATATAGTTTTAAAATAAGGTGTGCGTATGGTTAATGTAATAGTGATTCAGAATATAGACATAAAGAATATATGAAAGATGTGGAGTTCATTTTATTTTCAAGGCTTCGTGAAAACATTAATAAATGGGTGCATGCTTGTGGTAGAAGTGGATTTACCTTTAATAATGTTTCATTAAACACATACATGTGTACAAAACATTTTGTGGGTGGCAAAGGACCGACTTAAGAATACCCTGAACCAATTCCTCAACACATGGTAAGTTTTTTACAGTTTATACTTAGGTAGTTATTTTACAATCTGTGTTGTTTTTAGGACACAGAGGGCATCATTCGAAAACGAAAACTACCATTTAAGGAAAGGCAGGATCAACGAAAATCTCTAAAAAAGCAGGAAGATTCAGTAGCAATTGAGATTACAGTGGTTTCAGCAATCGTGGACACGGCTGATGAATATGGAGCGGATAATCAAACTGTTAGTGCTCAATATGCTCTCAAACTGTTTAAAAATATAGAAGATACTAGATCAATTGAGGAGAGTCATAAACATGTAGAGTTTACAATGTCTTAGAAGACTTTATCAACCTCTCCAGAAAAATGTATGTTTTTTTGTGGCCTTTCTTTAGAAATATTCAACACTTTATCTACATTCCTGGGTCCAGATAAAATTCAATCTTTAAAAATACAACCGATTGGAACAAAGACTAAAAGAACGAGCAGTGCCACATTGTCTGATAAAGATAAACTTTTATTAACATTAGTGCGTCTTAGAAGAGGTTTTACTTTAAAAGAGTTGGGTACTTTTTTAGAATATCTCGTATTATTTATTGTTTTATTCAGTTTATGTAACGTGAATTTAAATGGTAATAAATATTAAAAATGAACTATACTCTACTAGTTATATGTATTTGCACTATAAATATACTATTTGATTGAATAGAATATATTTTATATTGAATTCTTCTTTTATAACCTATAGGTTAAATACTAAAACAGACATTTGTTTGTACGGATAGTTACAAATTTTTCCATAGCGCTAGCGGTGCTACGTCATAATGAAATTTGTCCATTCTGTTGGAATCGTGGTATGCATAGACA
This sequence comes from Platerodrilus igneus, assembly GCA_036346225.1. NCBI lineage: Eukaryota > Metazoa > Arthropoda > Insecta > Coleoptera > Lycidae > Platerodrilus > Platerodrilus igneus. Next base: position 1,219,022 of record JARFIW010001092.1, read on the forward strand.
ACTAATATAAAGGTAAGCACTTGCTAGCACACAGTTGACTATTGGATTTCCTCATTTTGTACTAAAAGTGCTTTCGATTTAAAATCATTTTAACACTGTTCATTTTAATTTGAGAAACTCAGAATTTTTGACAAATCAACCATATTTCTTCACCTTGGCACATTGTTGACATAACCTAGCTTTCTTCCTGTTTAAAATTGTGTTTACGTATAAATGGAACTAATCTGTGCTGCTATGGAAAGGGAAAATATTAAAATAATATTGGTTCGTATCATATTCCAAAAAGCTTTGCAATATTGAATGCTTCTTTTTTAGATTTTGTTAGTTGATAGTATTGGTGAGCCAGTTTTTTATTCAGAAAAATTTTCATCTTTCGCGAAGAATAAAAAATTGAGGGAGATTGTGTATAAAATCGAAAATTATGTTGAAAGAACTGTTCAACAGTATTCAAACAAGACGTTTCAACAACATTTTCGAATGTAGAAAGCAATAGCTTATGAACTAATATGTGTTTATTTTGTCCTGCATAAGTGACGATTCTATGTGTGTACTTTGCAGGTAGATTGGGCAACTCTGGATTTATACCATCAAACAATTCTGGAAGACAAAGCATTTCTGCTGAAAAAAGTTTTCTGATGACAGTGTAGTACTTAAGTAATAGCGAAACCTTTCGGCAAATTTCAGACAGATTTGAAATATCTTATAATTTGGCCCATTTAGTTTTACGTAGAACACTAAAATTTATTTTGAGTATAAAACAGGAATTTGTATACTGGCCTTCTGGAAACAAAATAGTAACCATAAACAAAAATTTTTATGAAAAGTGCCAAATTTTACATGTCGGTGCAATTGATGGTTGCCATGTAAGAATTAATGAGCCAGTGGGAAATGCTGTCCTATGTAAACCACAAGGGGTTTAATAGTTTACTTATTTAAGGAGTAGCTTTACCTAATCGTTTATTTTCAGATATTTTCTGCGGAGAAGTAGGTTCTGTACACAATGCCAGACTTTTAAGAAAGTATCGTCTATATGCTAAAGCAATTGAAGACGGAACATATTTTGGGTACAATGTTCTACATGGAGATTCGGCATATCCATCCCTACATTGGTTAACACCTTCTTTTCAGAATAACGGATAGCTCACAGAAGAACAATGCCAAAATAATTATAAATCTTCTACAGCAAGAGTGGTAGTAGAACACAGTTTTGGCCTTCTTAAGGGAAGGTTTTGCAGACTGTTGGTAGGGTTGGATTAAAATTTGGTATCTAAATGTATAATCACAACTTGCATTTTGCATAATTTATGCATTTTAAAAAAAGATAACAGTTATCATGTTGCCAAATATAGAGGTCGATTCGTAGGGTGATCCTTGCTGTTTAACATATACGTACCATGTCAAGCACCCAAGAAACAAATACCTACATGTGATGGAAGTTTTTTATTGAGATATCCATAAATGTAAATGTAAAATAATCATTTTACTTGATTAACAGAAATTGTATTTTGTTCTTTTATTATTATACATGAATGAAATTGTACATTGTAACTTTTTAACATATGGAATGAGCATAAAAATAAAACACTGAATTTACAATTTATCTAACAATTTTTTAAGTAGTTCAACCTTTTGTTTTTCTACTGAAATCTTTTCCCGTTCCATTTCCATAAAATCAACATGTCGCTTTTCACTAAGCAACATATCAGTATTGTGTTTCCGCTTCGTTTGAGTTGTTGGAATAGATGCTGCACGGTCTGATACAGAAGAACTGCATGCTAATGTGCTATTTCCATTCTCATGATCATCTGTAAATTGATATCAAAAGTTGATTCTAATGTATGTTCACTAGAATTTTCTGGACTTGACCCCAAGATATTATCTAACAGGTCGTAAAAATGAAATCTATTGGCAGCACGAAGAGTTTGTTTTTTATGGTCTTTTATATTCCTGTATGTTCGCACTAGGTTTTTCCACTTGTGAACATTGACCTGCATCATAAGTAAAATTGCAACTGATAATTTCATTGCTTACACATTCAAAAACGGTTTTGTATTTCTTTGAATGATTCATTAAATAATTTTTCATAATACCAATTAACTGAAGAGTAGCATTGTAAGTCCATACAACACAGAGCGACGCATTTGTTTCTCCTAAGCAAACATTTTGAATTTTGCTTTTTAAATTTAATTTATTATCTGGAAGTTCTTCCTCCATTAGCTGTTCTTCGATAACATTATTAACATTGTTAGATGATAGATCTTCATTATTCTTTGCATATTGCAACGGTTGTTGGTCAAATATAGCATCTAAACAATTATTAACCACTTAATTCGTTGATTTAAGTTTGAAACTTACCTGCTAGGGCTTTGTTGTAGTCAGTTTCATTTAATTGCATACTGAATATATTTTCTGTTTCGGGGTCAAATAGTTTTGCAACAAAACTATTTGAACACAGCCATCTTCTGTAGCTACAAAATTCAAAATAATTATTGTTAAATACGTTAAACATAAATAGACGCTTGTGTACAATAACCTCTCTTTATTGTAGATCAGTTTAGTCCCGCAAATATCCACGAGCGTCTCGCGGTAGAAATAACGCGGCTGTAATGACAGTTGTAAACAGATTGAGGTTACGTCATTTTTTGTTTACATAAATTAGATGAGGTCTGTGTTAATGTTAAATTGATTGTTTATCTCCTTATTTATATAGGAAAAGTAAAAAATGAATATTTGCCAAGATTGTGGTTCTGAATTTACGTAAAATAAAACTTTGTATGACCACTTAAGAAAATTTCATGATTTGAATATAAGAGACCAGTTTCTATAAGCAACCAACTTTGGATAAAAAAAAAAGTTAAATTTAGTGCAATGAAGGAAATTAACTTTACACGAATCTTATCTATATATGTTAGCTCTTGTATGTAAACAACTTGGTATTTTGTACTAACTTGTTGCTATTCTAGGTATCTTTCGTACTTGTGTCAATATGCAGTTTAAAGGTACTTTGCTGGAATTTCTTTAATTTGATTTGTAAATTATTAATTACTTGAGTGAAATGTGTTTAATAATAGTAATAGAGGCTTGAGGTTTCAATAATTGTATTTTTATTATTTAAAAAGTAAACACGTTATGTACCCATATACATTCTCAATAAATACCTAAATTAATTAAGAAAGAAACTAATTTTATTTTGTCGAGAATTTTGTTTGCACTGTCAGTCGACTAAAATATGTAAAAAAACAAGATAGAAAATTTAGATTATTGTGGTACTCCGACTAAAAGTAAAACTAAAATACTGCACTGTTAATATAAGAACACTCAATCAGACAAATTTGACGAAATTACTATAACTTACCAGCGCTTGTAACACTGATAAAACAAAGTGAGAACTGAGGATTAAATTAGATTAGTCGCGTATTTGTAGGTTTCCCATCAAAATCGCTGGGATTGTAATAATTTCCAGTAATTTGTACATGTATTTCTGCGAGTGGTTTCCCCATCGGATTTTATTCCCAAATAAGAGAAAGCAGAACAAAATCTAACCTTATAAGCTTTAGTGTTAATTAAACCTACTTTTTACTGAGATAATACATTGTCTTATCTTAACATAAAATCAGATGATGTATGATCAGATCTTGTATGAACATTAATATTAAGGTTTGAGTTATTAACCAAACCATCCCTAATAAAAATTTCTTCTGTTAGGGTAGGTTTTTTAAGATCATTATTCCTTGTTGATTTCTTCTTTGTTGAAAAAAGCCTCACCTGGTGTTCAACTTTTTTATTAATATTAATCTCCTCTGTAGTTTTTAGATCAATAGATTTTGCTTTATTTAATGTGTCAATGATTTTATCAAATTGCCTTATTATAGTCAGATGTACGTCGTCAGTTAACGAAGCATTCTCACATAGGCCTATTATTAGCTCGGCTCTTTTTTTTAATAATATCATTTTTTGAAGATTTTGCTTCATGTAAAATATTACAGCTGAAAAGTTCATTAACGTTACTAATATGCAAAGGTGTCAAGATTCGATTTGTAAAACTGTATCGCACAAGCATGTACGTGTTTGCAAATGTTAAGCTTTATCATGTTGTCAATACAGGTGCATTGAAATGTATGAACACATATGCTGCACTTTGTACAACTTAGGCATGAACCTTCACAGGCCTCATCTACTCTAGTAACTTGATACTGTTGAAAAGCACAAGTGGACGACATAACTAAAAATTCCTTATCATTTTCAAGACGTCTAATGAAATCTGATGTAATTATTAGACTTGCTTTATGACTTTGTTTAATTCTATTAATTTTGTCATTGGAAGTATTCTTTGCAAGTTTAATTATACGTTTAAACAAGCTATCTCGAGCAATTTTCATTACTGCATTAATGCTTTTGTCCAAACGTTTTACCTTCCGACCTCCCAAATACACATACTTCAAAACTTTGTGCATGGATTCAAGATACATGTTAGTGTTTATTCCTAAAACCAATCGATAGCAATATGCCCAAGATGTTGGACGATTTGCAAAATTATTATGAAAAATTCAACAAATGATTGTGTATCAACATCGTCATAAAGATCTTCTACTACCTGATTTAAAATGTCTTTAAATTCATCAATAGATACACACTGTAATAAAACACGACTGGATTTATATACTACTACTTTCTTTTCAATCCCTCCATTGATTTTTGACAAATTCTTGCGTCAATTACGATCCACATGCCAGGTACATAGCAACTGGTGAGGTACCTTGGCCATAACATAAGACCATGCATTATAAAATGCTGGAGCATCATCAGACATAAAAACAGTAGTTGATATAATACCCACTCTTGATTTAATTTTTCCAAAAAACAACTTGAAAATCATTTCGTCAGCACGATTTGAAAAACAAAATGCCACTGGGCACCCTGAACCAAATTCATCCACTGTGATTAGTGTGTAGAGCTGAAAATCGTAACTATTTGTACCGTGTGTACCATCAACGCACACCTTGTCGTTCCCAAATTTAAGCAACTGTTCACGTTGAAAAGAAGTGATTATGACTAATGCAAAATCTTGAACATCTAAAATTATTTTTGAGTCATTTGGGTTTTCTTCTACACCTTGGCTTTTATAATATAACACTGGGCAGTCGCTTCCTAAGTTCATCATCTCCTCTACCCAGAGCCGTACGCTAATTGCATCATTTAGGTGACGTTTCACACCATACTCAATATTGAAGTCCCTAACAATATTGTGCATATCTTTTGTTTCTAACAACAAAATTCTCTGTGAATTTTCTTGTTTTAAAGCAGAATTACGAACATCATCCAATATATGTTGAAATGTAATACCTTCCTGTAATTTTCCTGAAACACATCAATTGTAAAATTTCAAACTAGAACTTTATGTTCGAAAATATCTGCAATATCTGCTTTACTCTCTTTACTTAAAAAAACTCGACCAATATCGTTGGTATGTCCAACATGAGTTGTCCAGAAGTCTACTGCAAACCCATCGTTCTTTATCGTCACTTCCATTCTTGAGGGACAAACACTTCCAATTTTATTAGTGGCTGTGCTTTTTAAGCTTCTAAAATCCTTGCCTTTTGGAATGTAGTTGTACGATCGATGGAAATTATAGTACTCCTTTTTGGTGCCATCAGACAATAATTTAGCTGAAGTGTGAAGTATATACATGGCCAAAGATTTTTCCTGTTCTTGGTTTTTTCATTTTTTGAACTCTGTTGAACACAAAAAAATTAGTATATAATTAACACTTTGCATAATAATCTTCAAACCTAATTGTGAACTAAAATGTAGTTGAACAAATTTAGTTTCAATTTGATGTTCATTTGTCAAATGTTGTCGAAATTTTTTATATCCCTTTAGATGTGTTATACAATTTTCATAAAAGCACTTGATTCTTGACGAGTTGAGAATTATTGGAATACTTTTATGAACAGTTCTGAAATGACGACGTAAAGTTGCTTTACTGGTCAAGGATTTGCCACATGTATCACACAAAAATTTACTAGTTAAAGTAACTGGTTTCTTTCAAAATTATGAATCTTTCTTAAATGGGCATACAAATTCTTCTTTTGTGTAAACTCAAAACCACAATCTTCGCAAGTATTCATTTTTACTCCTCGTTTACAAATAACACGATAAACAAAATTAATAGGTAATTTCCATGGATCTCATTTACTATATGTAAACAAAAAAATTACGTAACCTCAATCTGTTTACAACTGTCATTACAGCCGCGTTATTTCTACCGCGAGACGCTCGTCAAATATCCCTGGTGCTGTAGGGGTAAGAGGGGTAGCTATTCTGAGTAGATCCGAATCATTTTAACACTTAAAGTCGAACGAGTCGATGTACCCGTGGTTACTTAGAGTAGCTCTTTTACTTAAATTGAAAGCTCCTTACAACTATACTTGATCTAATGTATTAGGAATGCCACTAGTTCCATCCCCATTTGTGCTTTGTCCACCGTCCTATCGAGAGCACAGATTATCCACCTCTTACAGATGCGAAGGCTTTGTCAGATCGTTTTGAAGTTTGTAAGGCAAAATTCTATAACCTTGAGCGCAATCCGCCATTACATAAAAGGTTTTTTTTTACGGAGAATTTGAATGTGAATAATAAAATCTACTGTAATGTTTCTAACAGTCATAAATGTGGATTCTCATAATAATAAAACATGTTTGAACTTTTTTTTAATTAAGACAAACAATTACAAAAAGTAAATTAAAAATAATTTTACTAAGAAAATACTTCTATCAGGATCAAATGCTTTGCAATATATCAATAATTTGTCTATAAGTACTGTTTGAAGATTTTGTGGAACACCCCACCCCCTAAAAGTACAAAATGTGCCACCTTTTTCATTTTATCAGTCCATATTCATTGTTAAACGCCAAATAACAATAATTATAACAATACGAATCGAAATAAAAAGTTAAGTTATCCAGAAGAAAATTCTAGGTTAATTAGAAAATCTTACATGTGATTTTCCAATGCTTCATCCGAAGGTACTTCATTGGCCAGGAAGCGAGTTTTTTTTACCTGGAAAATTTGGAATTTTGCCGAACCCTTGCTGTTCCAAGCAAGGTAGGATTCTTTAACGTGCGTGACAACACTCACACACGGGCCCTCCATTTTACCTCTAATCCGAACGAGGGTATATTTTTGTGAAAAATGCTCGCCTAACATTTTTCAAGCGGATCGAGTCGGGATTCGAACCCGGAACCTTGGGCGTAGTAGTCACACACATACCACTACGCCACGAAGCCGCCTTAATTAGAAAACCACTTATTTAGAGCATGCGCAAAGAAAAACATTTAAGCAGGAAACGCTAGTCTTCGCATACGTAAGAGGTAGATAATCTGTGCCGAGAGCACGAGAGCTTCTGGCGTGATGCTGTATTCGCGAGCTGTGTAAGTGTAATACGCGTGCGCGGTACCTAATCGAAAACTTGTTAAATGTTTGGAACCTATCACAATTAGTCGAAACATATAATAGTAAGTTTTTGTTTGACGTTTTTATCTAGATTGCATTCTAATAGCATAAATTAGTGTAAAGCATGTTTTTTGAGTGCTTATAGGTACTTATACCATAAATTTATAACCTCAAACTTTAGTTAGAAATTTTAATGCTTTATGAGAGTGACTTGCACTACTGAATTTGCAGATGTTTAAACAAAATATTTAGAGGTATGCTACTTTGTTTTGCAGTAAAACATTTCTATCAGAAACCTAAGCTTAACATTATTTCTGCAAACCACCAAAGGACACCTACAGATTGCAAACTCGGAATTCTTGACTGTGCAGTAGTCACTTCTTGTATTAATTAGCATTGTGTAGGTTTTATAGGTGCTATGCATTGTAATAATGAAGTTTCAGCTCATGAAATTACGATAAATGACCCTCACCAATTAGCTGATGAACAAATTAAAGAACTTATTCCACTTTTGGGACATCGATTACAATTTTTGAGACATTTGCAGAATTTCAAAGAAAATGCTTTGATTATAAGTTTGGTAAGTTAAAAGCATCATGGTAATTTTAATAAACGTATTGGATTTAGGAAAACGACACTGAATTTGATTTTAGGCAAACGACACTGAATTTGAAAGTAAATTTGTAACTTTCAACGATACTGACACTTCTTTAGCTTCTACCGTTACTGGGGCCGTGGAAGAACTATATGTTGTACCTGTAGCAAATGCATTTGATGTGAAATAAACTTGTTGACATAATTGTTAGGCATTTATATTTACACATAATAAAGCAGCAAGTTAAAATTTATTTATAATAAGTGGGCATGGTTGACTTTAGTTATAGCACTTGTAGTATTTCCATGGCAGTAATTTAAAGAATTGTGAGATATGGCTGTGCGATATTAAAAAATAACTATCAACAATTATTAATTAGTGTCGATTAATCGATAACTATCACAAAATGTAAGCGACAATATATTCAGAGATGATATATGATGATGTTCGTGTATACACTATTGAAAGGTTGAGAAACTCGCTATCTAGTGCCTCACATTCTATGAGCAAACATATTTTTCTGATGTACTCTTTTCTCTTCTGCTACTCTTCTTGCCCTTGAACGTTGCTGCATGCTTTAAACACACTTATAAAAACTTGTATCATGATGTACTATTATATTTTAGTCCTCTCAGTAAAGGATGATGTTCCTTCGAAAACAGTGCCGCCGCCGCAGCGCGCCGCCGCGCCGCCGCAGCGGGCCGCCGCCGACGCCGCAGCGCCGCCGCAGCGCCGCCGCAGCGCCGCCACCGCACTAATTGCTTTTTAATGGGTTTTCTCATTAAAAACCCATTAACACTAATCGCTTTTTAATGGGAAAACTCATTAACGCCAATCGCTTTTTAATGGAAAACTCATTAACGATGTTATCATTTTTCCCAACGTCACATATTTCCTACTTGCTCTCCTCCCTGCTCCCCTCAGATAAATGTACATTCTTTGGTATCAATTAATATTAGATTTTTCTTAGCTACCCGAATCTCTAAGAATTTTTCAGAAAGTATCACCTCCCCAGGGAACTACCCTCATTTTAAAATTTTTTACCGGTAGCGATTTCTGACCAACCTTATAAATTTTTTAGTCATGCGATACATCAAATTAGTCTAGAATTTTATGCTGAATTCGAATCTGTAAACGGATTTAAAATACGAGCATTCCCTGCAAAGTTATACCCCTTTAAAGTCCTGAACCTCTAAATTTTGCTCTTTGCTCTATAAGCAAACCTAACAAATAGTTTTCTTTGACTAGCCATTGCATCTCTCGAGATAACCCTATCTTGTTTGGTATCAGTTAATAATAGATTTTTCTCAGCTACCCAAATTTCTAGAAATTTTGTAGATAGCATCATACCCCAGGTAGCTACCCTCATTTTAAGATTTTTTGCTGATAGCAATTTGTAACTGTCCTTATAAATTTTTTAGACATACGACACATCAAATTAGTCTAGAATTTTTACTAATACAGTTTAAATTTTGTAAACCACATTTTTAAATACATATTCACAATTTTTATTCTTAACCTAGAACTCTTTACATCGGCTTATACTTATTAATATTTAGTTCTAAATTGAGCACCTTTTCCAAAGACCAACCGGCCCCACGTGTTTCAAATTCTTCTGATTTTGTAAACCACCCTTTACCATTTTACACGCACCCTCTAAATTATAACTTTCCTGCAGCTCTTACCTAAAAGAAAATCTAAAAAACCATTCTTAAAACTTTTTATTACAGACAATTTTTACTAATACAGTTTAAATTTTGTAAACCACATTAGTAGTGAGGTAGGGCCGGTCCTACTTCAAAACGCGACAGACGTATTTTCCATGTGTAGAATACGGCTGAATCGTTTTGAATTAGGATCGGCCCTATATGATTTCAATGTAAAATAGTCGTGAAAACATTTCAATGTAAAATAGTTGTGAAAACATGAATTCTTCTATACTTTCAATGTAAAATGCTTGTGGGCACGTTTTGAATTAGGATCGGCTTTATATTACTTTCAATGAAACACACACGTATGTTGAAAAGTGCAGAGAAGAATGTGTGTAGCTGTTTTGAATTCGGTTTTCTATCGAGAAGTTAGACGTGCACCGTTTTGAATTAGGATCGGCGTTATATACTTTTAATGTAAAATGTGAAAACCTGAATTCTTTTCAAATGTAAAATACTTGTGGGCACGTTTTGAATTAGGATCGGCTTTATATTACTTTCAATGTAACACACGTATGTTGAAAAATGTAAGTGCAGAGAAAATGTGTGTAGCTGTTTTGAATTTGGTTTTCTAGTTAGAAGTTATAAAGTATGACAGATGCAAAAATATCGCATTCAAGTCAATTGTGTTTAACACGTGCACCGTTTTGAATTAGGATAGGCGTTATATACTTTTAATGTAAAATGTGAAAACCTGAATTCTTTTCAAATGTAAAATACTTGTAGGCACGTCGGCTTTATATTACTTTCAATGGAACATACATACTTCAAAACACACGTATATTGAAAAATGTAAGTGCAGAGAAAATGTGTGTAGATGTTTTGAATTTGGTTTTCTAGCTAGAAGTTATAAAGTATGACAGATGCAAAATATTGCATTCAAGTCAATTGTGTTTAATTAAAGTGGATTCTGATTTATGTTTAGAGGCTGCAAATACACACATGGGCCGGTTTCAATTCAAAATGTGTTCACTCTTGTGATAGGTTGAAAAGTGGGTTGGCAAAGTACGCAGATGGTGGTAATCTGCTATATAAGGAGATTGCTCCTGATATTAATTTAATTAGTCAAAGTTTACTGCATATATTTACATACAAACATGTATATAATTGATATTCAGGGATTTAAATACAAGAAAAACGAGTTTGTGTGTAAAGAAATTGCGGTTTTGGACTTGTTGAAAAGTGTTGTCTGGCATCAAATTTTCAAACTGCCAATGCAGTCCAGTTGTTTGAGCCAAGATCATATAAAACATAACGACTGGGTGACAAAGAATATTCATGGTCTTTCTTGGGATGAATCTTCAACGGCTGGAATGGGTTTATCATATATAGCGCTTTATTTGAAGCAAATTATCCTACCCGGTGAAGAAGTATTTGTGAAGGGTCTAGAAAAGAAGAAATTGATTGAAACCTATCTAATGCAAAACGTTGTAACTGATATGCTTGCACTAGGTTGTCCTAAGATATCGGAGTTAAAATCAACAACCGTTTAAAATATAACATACATTGTTGTAGACACAGCAATAATAATCTGCAATGTGCAAAACAAAATACCTTGTTATTAAAAGAATGGCTTGATAATAATAAAAACAATAGAAAGATTGTGTCTGTATTATTTATTTTAATATAATTTTACAATGTTAGCCGAAGCAAATTATCCGACTCGGCGAAGAAGTATGTGTGAAGGGTATAGAAAAGAAGAAATGGATGGAAACCTATCTATTGCAAAAACAAAATACTTTGTTATTAAAGAATGGTTTGATAATAATAAAACAAATAGAAAAGATTGTGTATGTATTATTGTAGTCAGTAAGAAATCTTTAATGCTGATGTCTGCAGAAAAAACAATTAAACTCAGACAGCACGAATGGGACTCTCAACCCTGAAAGCAATTATAATTGATCAACGCAATAGCTCTTTACTGGTTTTTACAACATTTAACAAATTGTACAGATATATCGAAAAATTTGCCAAAGACAGACAAACAGATAGGCAGACTGACTGCACCAATTTTCTCATTCTCGCTTTTAAAGAATAACAAGCCGTAGTTATTTAAATCGCGAACTCAGTTTATCTACAAGAACTATATAAACGTGGAAATTTATGAAATGCTCCAACTTAAAAAAAAAATCCACTATCATTATTCTTTCCTGTCAATTTTAACAAAAGTTTTTATTTTTTTTATTTGTTCTATAGAACACAACTACAACTTGACAATAAAGATTGAGCGATTATCACACACATATCTTGAGTATATATAAAGATATTAAACAATAAGAACAGCAGAAAATTCAACTCATGTCAGACAGCTTTTTTCTTGTCAACGATAGTCTAGTCTAATGCTTTTCAGCATTTGCATTTCCATATTTACGTACTGAAGGCAACTCTGCAATTTTAGATCACATGCATTTCTAATTTCAATTACAAAAAAATATGAAAGCATCTATTTGAAATGCATTTCTAACTTTAATCGCAAAAAAATGAGAGCATCTATTCGAAATATGCACTCAGATTAAAAGTCAAAAAATTGCTTTACACCGTTCTGTAAACTGAGATTACGTAGTTATTAAATCGGAGTAATGTGAAATGAAACACACAATGTATGTTTTTATTGTAATCTATAAAATACATATATATATATATATATATATATATATTTATAATGTTATGTACTCTAGATTAAACATACTATAATTCACTTAAGTTTCCCAAATATAAAAGAACAGTTCTAACTCACTCCAACTCTGAACGGTTAAAAAATATTGCATTATCAATTCTATGAGGGCTGTCTTCTTCATCTTTGACGCGCGGTCGTTTTCTGGTTGTTCTTCTTCGTGTTAACTAAAAAGATTCAAATGAATATTATATATCAAGTAAATGCATTAAGAAAATTAAATCTATATATTAAGCTAACGAAATACATACTCTGTATTGGAGTCATTAGATCGTACGTTGCAATTGGTGGATCTGCTCACGGCGTCAACGATTTTTCACCAGTACTTAATTTGGATTGACTATAAACTACTCAATAATTTTAGTCCAATCACTATCATTATTCTTTCCTGACAAGGACAATTTTTTAAAAAAGGTTTTCATTTTGATATGTTTTATAGAACACACAACTACAACTTGATCATAAAGATTGAACGATTATCACACACATATCTTGAGTATATAAGGATATTAAACAACAAGAACAGCAGAAAATTCAACTCATGTAAGCAAGAATTTAATGCTAAGGTATTGTCTAGATAGCAATTATAGAAAATATGAAATCTATAGAAAATTTAATAAAGCCAGTCATGTATAAATTTTTAATGCTAACATCAACAGAATAATAAATAAATTAGTCAGCATTAATGGAAGACCGGCCTGGCTTCGAAACTGTGCACGCGTATATACCATATTTTATCTAGAAATCATTTTAAAATATTTACTGAAAGAACTTGACTTTTATACATTTTTTAATCGATATCATAGACTTTTTCTATACTGTTGATAAAAATCTACGTGAAGTATTTATATTAAATAATAAACTGACCTGTTAGAAAAATTAAAAATTTGCATCGTTTTCTGAAAAAATTGCGTACTTTTTCAGTACAACTGAAAGAACTTGAGTTTATACATTTTTTAATCGATATCAGACTGTACAGAAACAGTAATGTTTAATTATATCAGTCAAAAACATGATGTGTTTACTATTAAACAAAACAAAATTGTTCTTAATACAAGTGATGATAAAAGAATTCTTAGTACCTCAACCACTGATACATACGACCAGCGAGTACTGCGTTAAAAATTGTTTTCGTTGCAAAAGTAACATCAATTCCCGTCAATATTACTGTATTAGTCGATTAAGGCATGAGTTAATTTTTACAACGTTTCTTTTTATTCGCTTAGGGCAATGCAGAGAAAGAAGTTAGAATTGAACACATTTTATAATAAAATAAACCTTGATACTAAAATCACATTCAGTTTTACTGAAAAGTTACAATTTACATGCATATAGGTAATTTGTGTGAAATTCTTTAAATCCATGAGTGTGTAAAATTATTAAACAAAGACGGTTTAATCTGAGACATTTTTTTCAAAATTTGCTTTGTTTTTATTTAAAATATTTCATATGTAATCATAATAAAAATAGCGCTGTAATTATAATGTATATTCTGTACACATCATATATCAAAGGTCGTATAAAACGCAACTGAATGAAAAAATGATGTTGTATGCTAAATTCCTTTTGTAGTGGTTTTTGTATGTAAATATTGGAAATGCGGCATTAGCGAATTGTTTGTCATAGATATGTACTGAAAGCAACTCTGCAATTTTAGATAGCATGCACGATTCAAGCTTGAAAATCGCCTTGAATAAAAACGTAAATATAGGAGATTTTTTTTAAACAATTTGCATCCAAAGCAATTTGCTCATCAAACTCATGCGTTTTGTTTGTTTAACTAAAAATATAGGGAAAAATCGTCAATATTACTGTATTAGTCGATAAAGGCATGAGTTAATTTTTACTATGGAGACTTAAATTCCAAACATACTACGTAGAATTAGCGGTAATCTAAACGAAATAAATCTAATTTAGGGTTTTTATTATGTGCATTCATTGCAATTTCTTTTCATACAATGAAACTAATTCATTATTTTCTGCTGAGGTATAATTATATTCGCTTACATACTGTTTTGTTCATTAGAATAGATTACAGAGCTGAATTTTTTCAGAAAAACGATGCAAACATTTTTAATCGGTATCAGACTGTACAGAAACGGCAATGTTTAATTATATAAGACAAACATGATGTGTTTACTATTAAACAAAACAAAATTGTTCTTAATCCAAGTGATGATAAAAGAATTCTTAGTACCTCAACCACTGATACTATCTATTACCTATTTTGTAGTATTGATTACAACAAATACATACGACAACGAGTACTGTGTTAAAATTGTTTTTCGTTGCAGAAAGTAACATCAATACCCTGAAAAATCGTCAATATTACTGTATTAGTCGATTAAGGCATGAGTTAATTTTACTACGTTTCTTTTTATTCGCTTAGGGCAATGCAGAGAAGAAGTTTGAATTGCAATGCAGAGAGAAGAAGTTTGAATTGGCAACATTTTTTATAATAAAATAAACCTTGATACAAAATCACATTTCAGTTTTACTGAAAAGTAGATCGGATGAGATTTCTAACTAAACGGTGTTATAATATTTTTATATATCTGTGTGTGAATAAACTCACAAAGCGCCAAAAGAGCGGTTTGTCTCACTGATTTTTTTTTCACTTAAAGCGATTGACATTCATTTCAAACAAGTATTTATTAAGGTTAGCTAAATTACTTTATATATAAATATGTTCTGATGTATGCAAAATAGCTATGAAATTAAACATTTGCAATTTTTCAGAAAAAAAGCAAATTCGAAATCTTGCATTAACAAAGCACGTTCATCAGCAGAAAACTTAATACTGAATTTTAATTTCCAAAAAACAACAATCTCACATCATTTGTTTTTCATTCAGCTGCGTTAAGGAAAAAATTTGCTTTGCTCGCTTCAATTAAAAAATTCCTAAAGATTTGAGTATCCCAGAAAAAATCTGCATCAAACTCATGCGTTTTGTTTGTTTAACTAAAAATTTAGGGAAAAAATAACTTTAACGTCCTGCAAATAGAATATGCAATGTGCAACGCATGACATTTTTTCCATAAAACTGTTAAAGCAATTCATTTTTCATCATTATTTAACGAAATAAATCTAATTTAGGGTTTTTATTATGTGCATTCATTGCAATTTCTTTTTCATACAATGAAACTAATTCATTATTTTCTGCTGAGGTATAATTATATTCGCTTACATACTGTTTTGTTCATTAGAATAGATTACAGAGCTGAATTTTTTTCAGAAAAACGATGCAAACATTTTTTTAATCGGTATCAGACTGTACAGAAACGGCAATGTTTAATTATATAAAACAAAAATGATGTGTTTACTATTAAACAAAACAAAATTGTTCTTAATCCAAGTGATGATAAAAGAATTCTTAGTACTTCAACCACTGATACTATCTATTACCTATTTTGTAGTATTGATTACAACAAATACATACGACAACGAGTACTGCGTTAAAAATTGTTTTTCGTTGCAGAAAGTAACATCAATACCCGTCAATATTACTGTATTAGTCGATTAAGGCCCGAAATAATGAATTACATTCATTGTCTGAAAAATAAATTGCAAAAAGGCTCTGCATATATAGGGATATAGTAATTTGTGCGAATCATGCTGAATTTTTGTAGTAAACGCTAGATGATTATGTATGTTCCATTGAAAGTAATATAAAGCCGATCCTAATTCAGGTTTTCACATTTTTCATATGTATCCATAAAAATAGCGCTGTAATGATTGTGTGTATTTTTTATGTATACACATCATAAAATCAAAGGTCATATAAAACATTTTTCATAGTAAACGTAACTGAATGAAAAATGATGTTGTATGCGAATTCCTTTACAGCTGTTTTGCTCAAAGTCGCCTTCAGTTTGTAAATACTGGAAATGCTTGCTTAGCGAATTGTTTGTCATAGTTACGTACTGAATGCAAACTCTGCTTGAAAATCATCTTGAATAAAAACGTAAATAAAGGAGATTTTTAACAATTGCATTCAAAGCAATTCGCTATGCAATTATTTTGATTTGATGCTATTTCTTTTTACAGTTGTTTTGCTTACGTGTTTTCCGTAAACTCAGATGAATGAACCTTTTGAAATTGTTTTGCTTACGTCAGATGATATTTGGTATAAATATTAAATAGAGAAATACGTATATTGAGTAGTGTATTTTGATTTTTCTATAGAATCATGAATGCTGAAACCGTATCCGAGATTAGTGCAGCAATTTTGAGATTAACTGTAAAATGCGCCTCAACCACTGATACTATCTATTGCCTATTTTGTAGTATTGATTACAACAAATACATACGACAACGAGTACTGTTTTAAAATTGTTTTCGTTGCAGAAAGTAACATCAATACCCTGAAAAATCGTCAATATTACTGTATTAGTCGATTAAGGCATGAGTTAATTTTACTACGTTTCTTTTTATTCGCTTAGGGCAATGCAGAGAAGAAGTTTGAATTGCAATGCAGAGAGAAGAAGTTTGAATTGGCAACATTTTTTATAATAAAATAAACCTTGATACAAAATCACATTTCAGTTTTACTGAAAAGTAGATCGGATGAGATTTCTAACTAAACGGTGTTATAATATTTTTATATATCTGTGTGAATAAGAAACAGCAATGTTTAATTATATAAGACAAACATGATGTGTTTACTATTAAACAAAACAAAATTGTTCTTAATCCAAGTGATTATAAAAGAATTCTTAGTACCTCAACCACTGATACTATCTATTGCCTATTTTGTAGTATTGATTACAACACAAATACATACGACAACGAGTACTGTGTTAAAATTGTTTTTCGTTGCAGAAAGTAACATCAATACCCGTCAATATTACTGTATTAGTCGATTAAGGCCAGAAATAATGAATTACATTCATTGTCTGAAAATAAATTGCAAAAGACGCTGCATATATAGGGATATAGTAATTTGTGCGAATCATGCTGAATTTTTTGTAGTAAACGCTAAGGTTAGCTAAATTACTTTATATATAAATATGTTCTGATGTAAGCAAAATAGCTATGAAATTAAACATTTGCAATTTTCCAGAAAAAAAGCAAAATTCGAAATCTTGCATTAACAAAGCACGTTCATTAGCAGAAAAATTAATACTGAATTTTAATTTTCAATAACAACAATCTCACATCATTTGTTTTTCATTCATCTGCGTTAAGGAAAAAATTTGCTTTGCTCGCTTCAATTAAAAAATTCCTAAAGATTTGAGTATCCCAGAAAAAATCTGCATCAAACTCATGCGTTTTGTTTGTTTAACTAAAAATTTAGGGAAAAAATCGTCAATATTACTGTATTAGTCGATTAAGGCATGTGTTAATTTTTTACTACGTTTCTTTTTATTCGCTTAGGGCAATGCAGAGAGAAGAAGTTTGAATTGGCAACATTTTTTATAATAAAATAAACCTTGATACAAAATCACATTTCAGTTTTTACTGAAAAGTAGGTTTTCGTTGCAGAACATCAATACCTGTCAATATTACTGTATTATTCAATTAAGGCATGAGTTAATTTTTTACTACGTTTTTTTTTTATTCGTTTAGGGCAACGCAGAAAAAGTTTAAATTGGCAACATTTTTTATAATAAATAAACCTTGATACAAAATTACATTCAGTTTTACTGAAAAGTAAATATTTCACATTGATATTTTTGTATAAACAGTCAATAAAGTTGTCAATTGCAAAAAACCACAAAAATTAAATTTACCTAGAAATCATTCGAAATATTTACTTTTTTCAGCACAACTAATGTTTTGTACTTTTTCTAAATAAGATCAGCTATTATAAAGCACTAACGATTCATAAAAAATTATTTTAAAGCTACATCATGAGTTAGTTTACATGCTATAATTAATCTTTAACCTGATGTATAAATGAATTGCTTTAACGTTTTTTATGGAAAATGTCATGCGTTGCATATTACATTTACAAGATTACATGAAACAAGAAAGGTTCAGTTTAAACTTTCATATATTACTTTATTTTATATTGCAGGATTTACGTTATTTTAAAAAAAAAATTGATTCAGAACTTATAAAAAAATTCAAGATGCTCTAATTTTTCTTGTAATTGAAATTAGAAATGCATTCATTTATCTAATTACATAACGTTGGCTGTACATAGCTATGGAAAGCAAATAAATGCATAAGTCCAAAACATTCCTCGACAAAGAAAAAATGCTTGTCGTATGTAATAGAAAAAAGAATGTCTTGCAACTATCAAGGAATGTATAACATAGGATGTTTAATATACTATACCTTCCTTGAAACAATAAACCGCTTGTATGTGTGAAGGACTTTTGGTATTCAAGTACTTTAATTTATGCAATAGATAAAAAAAATTCTGCGTTAACTGCAAGTAATGCAAATTATATGGTTGTTTATAAAATTGATGTAATCCCATTTGCTTTAAGAGGTATCAAAGAAATCTAAAAAAATGAGTGATTTAGTTTTTTATAATAAAATAAACCTTGATACAAAATCACATTTCAGTTTTACTGAAAAGTAGATCGGATGAGATTTCTAACTAAACGGTGTTATAATATTTTTATATATCTGTGTGAATAAACTCACAAAGCGCCAAAAGAGCGGTTTGTCTCACTGATTTTTTTTTCACTTAAAGCGATTGACATTCATTTCAAACAAGTATTTATTAAGGTCATACAAAAGACCAAAAGTTTTATCATATAAATAACGTTGTATAATTTAAATTTCATTACGTAGCATTCGTTGAATTTTAAAAATTATTTTATACCTCCATCATGAGTTAGTTTTACTACGTGATATAATTATGCTAAATAATGATGAAAAATGAATTGCTTTAACAGTTTTATGGAAAAAATGTCATGCGTTGCACATTGCATATTCTATTTGCAGGACGTTAAAGTTATTTTTTCCCTAAATTTTTAGTTAAACAAACAAAACGCATGAGTTTGATGCAGATTTTTCTGGGATACTCAAATCTTTAGGAATTTTTAATTGAAGCGAGCAAAGCAAATTTTTCCTTAACGCAGCTGAATGAAAAACAAATGATGTGAGATTGTTGTTTTTGGAAATTAAAATTCAGTATTAAGTTTTCTGCTGATGAACGTGCTTTGTTAATGCAAGATTTCGAATTTGCTTTTTTCTGAAAAATTGCAAATGTTTAATTTCATAGCTATTTTGCATACATCAGAACATATTTATATATAAAGTAATTTAGCTAACCTTAATAAATACTTGTTTGAAATGAATGTCAATCGCTTTAAGTGAAAAAAATCAGTGAGACAAACCGCTCTTTTGGCGCTTTGTGAGTTTATTCACACACAGATATATAAAATATTATAACACCGTTTAGTTAGAAATCTCATCCGATCTACTTTTCAGTAAAACTGAAATGTGATTTTGTATCAAGGTTTATTTTATTATAAAAATGTTGCCAATTCTAACTTCTTCTCTCTGCATTGCAATTCAAACTTCTTCTCTGCATTGCCCTAAGCGAATAAAAAGAAACGTAGTAAAAATTAACTCATGCCTTAATCGACTAATACAGTAATATTGACGATTTTTCAGGGTATTGATGTTACTTTCTGCAACGAAAACAATTTTAACACAGTACTCGTTGTCGTATGTATTTGTTGTAATCAATACTACAAAATAGGTAATAGATAGTATCAGTGGTTGAGGTACTAAGAATTCTTTTATCATCACTTGGATTAAGAACAATTTTGTTTTGTTTAATAGTAAACACATCATGTTTGTCTTATATAATTAAACATTGCCGTTTCTGTACAGTCTGATACCGATTAAAAATGTTTGCATCGTTTTTCTGAAAAAAATTCAGCTCTGTAATCTATTCTAATGAACAAAACAGTATGTAAGCGAATATAATTATACCTCAGCAGAAAATAATGAATTAGTTTCATTGTATGAAAAAGAAATTGCAATGAATGCACATAATAAAAACCCTAAATTAGATTTATTTCGTTTAGATTACCGCTAATTCTACGTAGTATGTTTGGAATTTAAGTCTCCATAGTAAAAATTAACTCATGCCTTTATCGACTAATACAGTAATATTGACGATTTTTCCCTAAATTTTTAGTTAAACAAACAAAACGCATGAGTTTGATGAGCAAATTGCTTTGGATGCAAATTGTTAAAAAAAAATCTCCTATATTTACGTTTTTATTCAAGGCGATTTTCAAGCTTGAATCGTGCATGCTATCTAAAATTGCAGAGTTGCTTTCAGTACATATCTATGACAAACAATTCGCTAATGCCGCATTTCCAATATTTACATACAAAACCACTACAAAAGGAATTTAGCATACAACATCATTTTTTCATTCAGTTGCGTTTTATACGACCTTTGATATATGATGTGTACAGAATATACATTATAATTACAGCGCTATTTTTATTATGATTACATATGAAATATTTTAAATAAAAACAAAGCAAATTTTGAAAAAAATGTCTCAGATTAAACCGTCTTTGTTTAATAATTTTTACACACTCATGGTTTTAAAGAATTTCACACAAATTACCTATATGCATGTAAATTGTAACTTTTCAGTAAAACTGAATGTGATTTTTTGTATCAAGGTTTATTTTTATTATAAAATGTGTTCAATTCTAACTTCTTTTCTGCATTGCCCTAAGCGAATAAAAAGAAACGTTGTAAAAAATTAACTCATGCCTTAATCGACTAATACAGTAATATTGACGGGAATTGATGTTACTTTTTGCAACGAAAACAATTTTTAACGCAGTACTCGCTGGTCGTATGTATCAGTGGTTGAGGTGCTAAGAATTCTTTTATCATCACTTGTATTAAGAACAATTTTGTTTTGTTTAATAGTAAACACATCATGTTTTGACTGATATAATTAAACATTACTGTTTCTGTACAGTCTGATATCGATTAAAAATGTATAAACTCAAGTTCTTTCAGTTGTACTGAAAAAGTACGCAATTTTTTCAGAAAACGATGCAAATTTTAATTTTTCTAACAGGTCAGTTTATTATTTAATATAAATACTTCACGTAGATTTTTATCAACAGTATAGAAAAAGTCTATGATATCGATTAAAAAATGTATAAAAGTCAAGTTCTTTCAGTAAATATTTTAAAATGATTTCTAGATAAAATATGGTATATACGCGTGCACAGTTTCGAAGCCAGGCCGGTCTTCCATTAATGCTGACTAATTTATTTATTATTCTGTTGATGTTAGCATTAAAAAAATTTATACATGACTGGCTTTATTAAATTTTCTATAGATTTCATATTTTCTATAATTGCTATCTAGACAATACCTTAGCATTAAATTCTTGCTTACATGAGTTGAATTTTCTGCTGTTCTTGTTGTTTAATATCCTTATATACTCAAGATATGTGTGTGTGATAATCGTTCAATCTTTATGATCAAGTTTTAGTTGTGTGTTCTATAAAACATATCAAAAATGAAAACCTTTTTTTTTTTAAAATTGTCTTTGTCAGGAAAGAATAATGATAGTGATTGGACTAAAATTATTGAGTAGTTTATAGTCAATCCAAATTAAGTACTGGTGAAAAAATCGTTGACGCCGTGAGCAGATCCACCAATTGCAACGTACGATCTAATGACTCCAATACAGAGTATGTATTTCGTTAGCTTAATATATAGATTTAATTTTCTTAATGCATTTACTTGATATATAATATTCATTTGAATCTTTTTTAGTTAACACGAAGAAGAACAACCAGAAAACGACCGCGCGTCAAAGATGGAGAAGACAGCCCTCATAGAATTGATAATGCAATATTTTTTTAACCGTTCAGAGTTGGAGTGAGTTAGAACTGTTCTTTTATATTTGGGACACTTAAGTGAATTATAGTATGTTTATTCTAGAGTACATAACATTATATATATATATATATATATATATATATATATATATATATGTATTTTATAGATTACAATAAAGAAACATACATTGTGTGTTTCATTTCACATTACTCCGATTTAATAACTACGTAATCTCAGTTTACAGAACGGTGTAAAGCAATTTTTGACTTTTAATCTGAGTGCATATTTCGAATAGATGCTCTCATTTTTTTTGCGATTAAAGTTAGAAATGCATTTCAAATAGATGCTTTCATATTTTTTGTAATTGAAATTAGAAATGCATGTGATCTAAAATTGCAGAGTTGCCTTCAGTACCTAAATATGGAAATGCAAATGCTGAAAAAGCATTAGACTAGACTATCGTTGACAAGAAAAAAGCTGTCTGACATGAGTTGAATTTTCTGCTGTTCTTATTGTTTAATATCTTTATATATACTCAAGATATGTGTGTGATAATCGCTCAATCTTTATTGTCAAGTTGTAGTTGTGTTCTATAGCACAAATAAAAAAATAAAACTTTTGTTAAAATTGACAGGAAAGAATAATGATAGTGGATTTTTTTTTTAAGTTGGAGCATTTCATAAATTTCCACGTTTATATAGTTCTTGTAGATAAACTGAGTTCGCGATTTAAATAACTACGGTTTGTTATTCTTTAAAAGCGAGAATGAGAAAATTGGTGCAGTCAGTCTGCCTATCTGTTTGTCTGTCTTTTTCGATATATCTGTACAATTTGTTAAATGTTGTAAAAACCAGTAAAGAGCTATTGCGTTGATCAATTATAATTGCTTTCAGGGTTGAGAGTCCCATTCGTGCTGTCTGAGTTTAATTGTTTTTTCTGCAGACATCAGCATTAAAGATTTCTTACTGACTACAATAATAATACATACACAATCTTTTCTATTTGTTTTTATTATTATCAAACCATTCTTTTAATAACAAAGTATTTTGTTTTTGCAATAGATAGGTTTCCATCCATTTCTTCTTTTCTATACCCTTCACACATACTTCTTCACCGAGTCGGATAATTTGCTTCGGCTAACATTGTAAAGTTATATTAAAATAAATAATACAGACACATTCTTTTTATTGTTTTTTATTATTATCAAGCCATTCTTTTAATAACAAGGTATTTTGTTTTGCACATTGCAGATTATTATTGCTGTGTCTACAACAATGTATGTTATATTTTAAACGGTTGTTGATTTTTAACTCCGATATCTTAGGACAACCTAGTGCAAGCATATCAGTTACAACGTTTTGCATTAGATAGGTTTCAATCAATTTCTTCTTTTCTAGACCCTTCACAAATACTTCTTCACCGGGTAGGATAATTTGCTTCAAATAAAGCGCTATATATGATAAACCCATTCCAGCCGTTGAAGATTCATCCCAAGAAAGACCATGAATATTCTTTGTCACCCAGTCGTTATGTTTTATATGATCTTGGCTCAAACAACTGGACTGCATTGGCAGTTTAAAATTTGATGCCAGACAACACCTTTCAACAAGTCCAAAACCGCAATTTCTTTACACACAAACTCGTTTTCTTGTATTTAAATCCCTGAATATCAATTATATACATGTTTGTATGTAAATATATGCAGTAAACTTCGACTAATTAAATTAATATCAGGAGCAATCTCCTTATATAGCAGATTATCACCATCTGCGTACTTTGCCAACCCACTTTTCAACCTATCACAAGAGTGAACACATTTTGAATTGAAACCGGCCCATGTGTGTATTTGCAGCCTCTAAACATAAATCAGAATCCACTTTAATTAAACACAATTGACTTGAATGCAATATTTTGCATCTGTCATACTTTATAACTTCTAGCTAGAAACCAAATTCAAAACATCTACACACATTTTCTCTGCACTTACATTTTCAATATACGTGTGTTTTGAAGTATGTATGTTCCATTGAAAGTAATATAAAGCCGACGTGCCTACAAGTATTTTACATTTGAAAAGAATTCAGGTTTTCACATTTTACATTAAAAGTATATAACGCCGATCCTAATTCAAAACGGTGCACGTCTAACTTCTCGATAGAAAACCGAATTCAAAACAGCTACACACATTCTTCTCTGCACTTTTCAACATACGTGTGTGTTTCATTGAAAGTAATATAAAGCCGATCCTAATTCAAAACGTGCCCACAAGCATTTTACATTGAATGTATAGAAGAATTCATGTTTTCACAACTATTTTACATTGAAATGTTTTCACGACTATTTTACATTGAAATCATATAGGGCCGATCCTAATTCAAAACGATTCAGCCGTATTCTACACATGGAAAATACGTCTGTCGCGTTTTGAAGTAGGACCGGCCCTACCTCACTACTCACATTTCTAAATACATATTGACAATTTTTATTCTTAACCTAGAACTCCTCACATCGGCTTATACTTATTAATATTTATTTCTAAATAGAACATCTTTTCCAAAGACCAACCGGCCCCACGTGTTTCAAATTCCTTTGAATTTGTTCTCTTGGTTTCGCTAAAGACCTCGTACATATTGTCCAGATTACCAAAAGATGTTATAACCATATTTTTTGTGTTAAAAGAAACTTGGACACTCCATCATCGACACTGGCGTTCTTTATGCGATAGCTAGCCATACGGTTGCTAAACGTTGTGCTAACCATTTCTACGCCATCTTCGCCAGTAGCGGTAACTGCTGCATTTTTATGTCAGGTGCTTCTCAAGTGTGCGGCATAGCCAGTCTTTTCCATTTCGAAATCGTATACTTTTCACACAATTGGTGGTTGTTTTGTACAAGACCATTTAACAGCTGTCGGAACTGAACGTTTACGGCTTGACATACCGTGCTGTTTTTTCTTGTGTCGCTGTAAGTTGTCCATTTTCGTAAAAGCGATACCGCAAGACACACAGTTTAAATACTTTGCTGCTGACGGATGTATAAGCTTAACCGTAGACGATGTTACACCACGACATTTGTTCTGGTGCCGTTTGAGGGCATCCTTCCTGGTAAAGTAGACGTGACAGGGCTCGCATTTAAAAACGTTTGCAGGTACCATTTTAGTACAAAACAAAATCCGCACTATAGGACTTTGGTTAAACTTGTAAGCGAACTAACTTATAACTAAAAAGTTTACTTTAGCATGCCTACTTTATGTACCCTATAGAATGCAGACCAAAGGTTTTCAAAGACGGCCGAACGAAGTTGAGGATTCAGCGGAAAACTAACTGACGTCATCTTTCGCCAATTTTTGCTGCTCGTCCAGTACATTTAGCACCAATCCATGCACCCAGTTCGCATCGTCCATGCTGCGAATGCAGTTAGTAGAAACATCGGAAACGTCTTTCATGTTATACGGATCAATAATCGCATCGCGTGCATATTAAAAATTCAAAAGGGTGGTAGCACACGCACACAAATTGACTGCAAGTCGTACAGTAGAAGATGCAGTGCTACTATAAACAAAAACTTAATAAAACACTTTAAACCTTTACTAAGGAAACACCAAACTTGTTGTCTACAGAATACTTACTAATAAAACAATTTAATTTTAAATAACTTTTACGTCATATTTTAGGAAATGGCAGGCTTGAATATTTTCTTTGAAAACAATCGAAGATTGCCGAAAACACTTGAAGAGTGTACAAACGCGGTCACTAAACCAATTAGCATTAATACCGGGTATTCCGTATTTTCGTAGGTTGCTCATTTATTAGAACCAAATCTTCCGCATAGCGGTCGGTAGCGCGAAATTATTTCTAGAACCCGTAAGTACTCGATATCGTCCAAACAGAGAATTAGATGCTCGATGTCTCCTAAAAGGTATAAAAAAACTTGGTCAATCATCCATCTAACTTATACTTCGACCCGCTCCCGCTCTGATAATTTCCAAACATTTTTCAAACGACAATGGTCCCAGAATTTTAAACCTTCGAGGGATCTATAAGTCGTGATCAATTACACGTTTGAACTACGGGTAAACTAACATATTTTATAGTAACAGTGCGCTGTATAATACATGCATACCCCTTCTCTGCGCTACTGCTATTCTTGTAGTTGCTTGAAAAAGTCAGTCGCCCTTTTTACTGCTAGGACCGCTGCAAAACACCACTCATACTTTTTTTAAAAATATAGCACATCGCGCACTTTTTTGTCTGATTATTAAATTTTGCTTATGTAGGCTTTTACACTTTCGCATATTTAAACATTTAATACAATCGATTAACCACTTTCGATTATTCTAACGGGGGCCACCATACATTCCGCCGCACCGTTCTTTTTGAATTCAACGATCCTATGGGCTTCCACACACTAACACCTAACGTATCTTTCCTACTATGTGTCAAACAAAAACTACCGGCATCGCCATGCCCGTATGCGGACGTAAGCACATGTTTGTGGATGTGTACGAGAATATGTAACCATATACAGTAATCACTTTAAGCTATTTTATTTAGTCCACGAAAACTACTATTTCTCCAAATCACAATTAATAATCGCCTTTATAGGTTTAACATTTCTACCATTTCCCAATGACTGGTGCTACGTACATGGAAACTTTAATTTCTTATTGGAGAGAATCCTTATTCTCCCACGCACTGTTGCGTAGTTGCGTGCTCACCCCTTTTGGGAATATATGCTCGTTATAGGTTGTAGGACCCTCGGTTTTACTTAACTACACTTCGCGAGACCCCTTTAATCTTTTTAATCGTGTCTTTCTCGCCTACAATACAGTAGGACTTGGCTTTTGTACCAACAAATTCTAATACTAGATCCACATTAAAGTTGTCTTTGAATTTCCCTACAATTTTTTGTTGACAAGTGCTATATTGTATTTATTATCTGCGGGATAGTCACTCTTTTAAGATAACTATATTTTGTTTGTTATCAACTAATATTAGATTTTTCTAGGGAGCCCAAATCTGTAAATAAATTTTAAATAGGACCACCCCATACAAAGTTATGCCTTTTAAAGACCCAAACCTTTAATTTTTGCCCATCTTTGTTTAACTCCATCTTTAAAACCTTTTTTTCGCTACCCAAGATATATGCTTTAATCAGCCATTTCCCGAGAAATATAAAACCGCTGTATTCCGCGAACACCACGTGGAGATAACACGTATACTCTGTCAACCAGGATAGAAACAGGAAGGATTTCGAAGAAGGGAAGGTGGGCGAAGAACTTAAAAATTATGAAATTTAAAAACTAATATATACAATAGATTTACAAAATCTATACAAGTATAAACAACTTTCTTAGACCTATATCTTTATGCCTCCATGCATAGGTTGATAAGCTTCCAGGGATGACGTTACGCTTGTCATCTTCGCTCGATAAACTAATTTTATTAATAAGCTGCGTGTACAAATTGTGTTTTTACTCCGGATACATACGCCGGCAAGTACTTCATACCAAATAAATAATTAGGTGCTTGGTGACTGTTAACATCCGCTTCCCTCGTGTACACCCAGACACATCTTAGCTTATGCGCACCCTTGCGCGCGCACCCCCTGCTTATGCGCACCCTTGCGCGTGCGCACCCCTGCCCATGCGCAGCATACCTATGCGCACCCTTCTCTGTGCGACTGCTATTTCATGGCCTTTTATAAATAAAGAACAATGTAATACTATTCCAAAATGTTTCTTCTGGCATTATACATATCAAAATTTAAAAATATTTAATATTAAGCATGGAGTCATTTAAACTTAATTTTAATACAAAGTTATACACAGAAGACAGTCCTTTTTTCATGTTTGTTTGGAGTGGTTTTAATTATATCTAATTTTATTTGCAGCTTAAAATTTAAATCGACACCCAAGTCCTCTATTTCCTTTTCTAGCCAATAGTTTGATACATAGTTTGCCTCTATATATAAAGTCTTTGATTCCACTGACAACCAGATCCATTCCTTCGTGTAATTCTTGCAGCTTGTGACAATCTTTTAAACGCGGTTCTTCCACTATATCCTGCATATGTATCTTGTTAGCTTGGTCGACTTTTTCTTGCCGGTATTGGAAGAAATCCTTATTCTCCCACTCACTGTTGCGTAGTTGCATGTCCACCACTTTTGGAAATATATGGTTGTTATAGGTTGTAAGACCCTCGGTTTTAAATGATCCGGAAGGTTCTTTACTAGGCAAATATACAATGTTTAACGGAACCCTTTTGCGTGTGGTGTACGCCAAGATTACGAAACCCGCATTTCTTAGTTCGTCTATGTTATCTGCCATTTCGATAAATACGTTTTTAAAATAACCTTTTAAAAAGTATACGGATTTAGTACCATCCTTTTCCGCAAGGACGCCTACATAACTAAAAGAGTCTTTTTTACTAACCACAAATGCATACAGCTTGTAGAAACCGGATCTATCTAAGTCAGTCCATTGGCACATAAAAAATCTTTTAATTCTTCTTCATTTTCTCTAATAAGACGTTCTTTGTCTAACACATCTTTGTATTGTTTGCGTATTGTCGCAATGTTTTCCATGTAGTCCAACTTTCGCTTATTTGCTTCCATTTCCTCTAATTCCAGTTGTCCTTTTCTTCCACTTACAGCGTATGGCATGCATAATGGGGCAATTTCCTTTAGCGTAAACGGATAGAGTTTACTGTCAATATTTACGCGTTATCGTAACACCTCTGGACGAATGTTAGGCGTATCTATCAACCCCAATTTCGAAATGACTATTTCTTTTGGAATTGTAGAATATGGTGTTGCAGATTGTGTAAAATATGTACTCCCTGCTTTAATGTAGCACTTGTGTAAGATTTTAATTTTATCTTGACTATCTTCCTCCTCTACTATCTCCAAATAATTTACAGGTAAATAGTTAAAACTAAAAGCCGAAAGCACATACCTTATCAATTTTTCCATTTCCTCTGGTTTTTCGGACAACTTAATTTGCAACCCCGTCAACTTCTTTGTATTGCCATTCCCCCAATACACGTACTGTAGTAGGTTATTATACACTAAACAGCAGCTATTTTGTAGCTTGTCCGATAGCTTACTCCACATTTTGGCAAGTGGTACCGAGTACATTGGCGCCTTTAAGAATATAGAAATATAACTTACTATCTTCCAATAAGGTTAAACAGTCTTTTAAGGAATTATACACCCGTTCCGCACTGGCATAGCCTTCAATTGTACAGTTGTATATTGTCGCTTCCAATCGCGTAATACCATGTTCTTTGGCCAAAGTAGACACAAATGTTTTCCTTAAACGTACATCTACACAATGTAAAAACTCTAGTATATGATTGCTAAGTTGTTTATTAACACCAGGACTTGTTATCTGACACACAAATTTGTTGTATTTGTATTTTAATTCTTGCATTGGTTGTTAGCCATGTTAAACAATCAATTCCCACAGTTTTATCGTTGTCAACTATAATATTACACTTTTCTTCGTATTCGCCCTTATAGAAAAAGTTATGGTTTGTAGTTAAATAATTACACATCTCAATCTTGCTAAATATGCCAGCAAAATCTTGGGTTACATCCATGTCAAAAAGATAGTAATAATCTTTTTTTGAGTTCGTCTAATATATCTGGTAGTTCCTTTAATAAAGAGCGATAAAAACACGATTAAAAAGATTAAAGGGGTCTCACGAAGTGTAGTTAAGTAAAACCGAGGGTCCTACAATCTATAACGAGCATATATTCCCAAAAGGGGTGGGCATGCAACTACGCAACAGTGCGTGAGAGAATAAGGATTCTCTCCAATAAGAAATTAAAGTTTCCATGTACGTAGCACCAGTCATTGGGAAATGGTAGAAATGTTAACCCTAGAAAGGTGATTATTATTTGTGGTT
Organism: Platerodrilus igneus; assembly: GCA_036346225.1. NCBI lineage: Eukaryota > Metazoa > Arthropoda > Insecta > Coleoptera > Lycidae > Platerodrilus > Platerodrilus igneus. The sequence goes on from JARFIW010001092.1 coordinate 1,249,157, forward strand.
TGGAGAAATAGTAGTTTTCGTGGACTAAATAAAATAGCTTAAAGTGATTACTGTATATGGTTACATATTCTCGTACACATCCACAAACATGTGCTTACGTCCGCATACGGGCATGGCGATGCCGGTAGTTTTTGTTTGACAAATAGTAAGAAAGATACGTTAGGTGTTAGAGTGTGGAAGCCCATAGGATCGTTGGATTCAAAAAGAACGGTGCGGCGGAATGTATGGTGGCCCCCGTTAGAATAATCGAAAGTGGTTAATCGATTGTATTAAATGTTTAAATATGCGAAAGTGTAAAAGCCTACATAAGCAAAATTTAATTATCAGACAAAAAAGTGCGCGATGTGCTATATTTTTAAAAAAAGTATAGAGTGGTGCTTTGCAGCGGTCCTAGCAGTAAAAAGGGCGACTGACTTTTTCAAGCAACTACAAGAATAGCAGTAGCGCAGAGAAGGGGTATGCATATATTATACAGCGCACTGTTACTATAAAATATGTTAGTTTACCGGTAACTCGAACGTGTAATGGATTACGACTTATAGATCCCTCGAAGGTTTAAAATTCTGGGACCATTGTCGTTTGAAAAATGTTTGGAAATTATCAGAACGGGAGCGGGTCGAAGTATTAGTTAGATGGATGATTGACCGAGTTTTTTTATACCTTTTACGAAAGAATCGGAAGTTGACAGACATCGAGCATCTAATTCTCTGTTTAGACGATATCGAGTACTTACGCGTTCTAGAAATAATTACGTGCTACCGAGCTTTATGCGGAAGATTTGGTTCTAGGAAATGAGCAACCTACAAAAGTACGGAATACTCGGTATTAATGCTAATTGGTTTAGTGACCGGGTTTGGGCACTCTTTGAGTGTCTTCGGCAATCTTCAATTGTTTCCAAAGAAAATATTCAAGCCTACCATTTCCTAAAATATGACGTAGAAGTTATTTAAAATTAAATTGCCCTATTATTAAGTATTCTGTAGACAACAAGTTTGGTATTCCCTTAGTAAAGGTTTAAAGTGTTTTATTAAGTTTTTGTTTATAGTAGCACTGCATCTTCTACTGCACGACCTGCAGTCAATTTGTATGCGTGTGCTACCACCTTTTTGGATTTTTAATATGCACGCGATGCGATTATTGATCCGTATAACATGGAAGACGTTTCCGATGCTTCTACTAACTGCATTCGCAGCATGGACGATGCAAACCGGGTGCATGGATTAGTGCTAAATGTACTGGACGAGCAGCAAGGATTGGCGAAAGATGACGTTATTTAGTTCCCCGCTGAATCCTCAACTTCGTTCGGCCGTCTTTGAAAACCTTCGGTTTGCATTCTATAGGGTACATAAAGCAGGTATGCTAAAGTAAACTTTTTAGTTATAAGTTAGTTCGCTTAAAAGTTTAACCAAAGTCCTATAGTGCGGATTTTGTTTTGTACTAAAATGATACCTGCAAACGTTTTTAAATGCGAGCCCTGTCACGTCTACTTTACCAGGAGGGATGCTCTCAAAACGGCACCAGAACAAATGTCGTGGTGTAACATCGTCTACGGTTAAGCTTATACATCCGTCAACAGCAAAGTATTTAAACGGTGTGTCTTGCGGTATCGCTTTTACGAAATTGGACAACTTACAGCGACACAAGAAAAAACAGCACCGTATGTTAAGCCGTAAAGGTTTAGTTCCGACAGCTGTTAAAGGGTCTTGTACGAAACAACCACCAATTGTGTGAAAAGTGTGCGATTTCGAAATGGAAAAGACTAGCTATGCCGCACACTTGAGAAGCACCTGACATAAAAATGCAGCAGTTACCGCTACTGGCAAAGATGGCGTAGAAATGGTTAGCACAACGTTTAGCAACCGTATGGCTAGCTATCGCATAAAGAACGCCAGTGTCGATGATGGAGTGTCCAAGTTTTTTTTAACACAAAAAATATGGTTATAACATCTTTTGGTAATCTGGAAAATATGTACGAGGTCTTAAGCGAAACCATGAGAACAAAATCAAAGGAATTTGAAACACGTGGGGCCGGTTGGTTTTTGGAAAAGGTGTTCTATTTAGAAATAGATATTAATAAGTAAAAGCCGATGTGAGGAGTTCTAGGTTAAGAATAAAAATTGTCAATATGTATTTAGAAATGTGGTTTACAAAATTTAAACTGTATTAGTAAAAATTCTAGACTAATTTGATGTGTCGTATGTCTAAAAAATTTATAAGGACAGTTAGAAATCGCTATTAGCAAAATATCTTAATATGAGGATAGCTCCCTGGGGTATGATGCTATCTAAAAAATTCCTAGAAATTCGGGTAGCTGAGAAAAATCTAATATTAGCTGATACCAAACAAGATAGGTTTATCTCGAAAGATGCAATGGTTAGTCGAAGAAAACTATTTGTTAGGTTTGCTTATAGAGCAAAGAGCAAAATTTAGAGGTTCAGGACTTTAAAGGGGTATAACTTTGCAGGGGGTGCTCGTATTTTAAATCCGTTTAGAGATTCGAATTCAGCGTAAAATTCTAGGCTAATTTGATGTATCGCATGGCTAAAAATTTATATGGATGGTTAGAAATCGCTACTGGTAGAAAATCTTAAAATGAGGGTAGCTCCCTGGGGGGTGATGCTATCTGAAAAATTCCTAGAGATTCGGGTAGCTGAGAAAAATCTAATATTAATTGATACCAAACAATGTACATTTATGTAAGGGGAGCAAGGAGGAAATATGTGATGTTAGGAAAAATGATAACATCATTAATGAGTTTTCCCATTAAAAAGCGATTAGCGTTAATGAGTTTTCCCATTAAAAAGCGATTAGTGTTAATGGGTTTTTTTATAGAGAAAACCCATTAAAAAGCGATTAGTGTTAATGGGTTTTTAATGAGACAACCCATTAAAAAGCTATTAGCGGCGGCGCTGCGGCGGCGGCACTGTTTTTGAAGGAACATCATCCTCTACTCCTCTCGTACATTCGCAGTATAACATAATATGTGCCTGAATAATAAATCGGTTTCCATATGAATGCACGTCTAAATACTATAAATCTAGATCCAGGATTAATAAGTTGGCTACTTGGGCCAAAGGCAAGTTAGTTGATAAAATAAGAAATCTATTTAACAAAAGTCCTGACAAAGTGTACGTTAGGGATAGAAGATGTTGTGCAAATTTGGAAATATCAATGCAGGAGGAAGAAAGGTGCAATGAAGGTAAAATAACTTTGCGTGATATCTGTATATCTATTTCTAATATTGTAGAACAAACAAATGCAGTTACATGGTTGAAATTTAACAGAGAACCTTGGGAGAAGGTTCTTAAGCTTTGGATCCTCACTCGTACTTTACGACAAAAAACTTGTGCAATATCTGTACAGGAGTTTATCGCAACTTGGCCTGCTATTGAAGATCCCAGAACTAATACTTTGGTAGGAATGGGTAGCATATTTAAACAAAGGTTGCTGCTTAAAAGGAATATTTTTTTAGGCTGTATAAAGCTTTTAGCACATTTGCTACACATAGCGTCATACTTAAATAATAATACAGTTCATTATAGTACCTACTTTCATTTGAAACATTGTAGTTGCCATTGATAGAGTAAATCTAGTGTTTGTGTTCTAAAACAGTGTTGTCCAGACCTGAGATTTTAACGGGCTAATATAATTTACAATAGGACTGGAGGATAACAAAAACCAAATATAATTGTTTGTTTTATTCCTTATAGTTATGTTGAGTCACTATAATCAAAACCAACTTTTCTAAATGTAAAGCTTGAAAATTTTATTGCAGATTTTCAAATTTTTTATCCAGGAAATGAACTAACCTTAATTAACAAATGGAGTAAATTTTTTGATATAATTTTGAATTCAAGAAGTGATTCGATTACTAATAAAGATCCAACATGACAAGATTTGTTAAGTCAATTAAAATAAAATTTTGAGAATTTATCAAATAGTATAAGGTGATTGGGTTAACCTTTATTCTTAAACTAATGCATATATGTATTCATTTAGATTCAAAATGTTCAATCCAGTTAATGACTTTACCGAGATTAATTCCTTCAAAAGACTGGATGCTTAATGGAAGAAATCAATGGAAATTTTCTACAGTTGATTCTGCTGAATTAATTGTACTTCATTGTCTGGTTAGTGCTATAACTTTTAAAACTATTAATGAAATTAATCTATCTATGCATTTAATGGTTGCTGTGAAATTTACATTGTGTTATGTTTAGAAATAACCTTTAATAAATGTTCTGGTTTCAGCATTTCAGTGATTAAATGCTGAATATTTTATTTATACTATAAAGAAGTAGTTATACTAGTAGTACCAGAGTAATGATTGTTTTGAGTTTTCGATATTTTTCTAATTCATAGTCCTTGTTCATTTAAAAAATGAAGTGTTTTTATTGTGGGAAAGATGTAAACGATTTGAAAAGTATGTGTTGCATTTTCAATATTCATATCGTGATATAAATTACAAGTGTTTTGTTTGTCTTTTTCCAAATTGCTCGAAGCAATTCCAAAGGAAAGACAGATTGATAAAGCATTTTTTAACTAACCATGTAAGTGACAATGTCAGTATTGTGCTTAATACAAGCACGAATATTTGTACTTTTGCTTCGCTAAATCGCGATCTTGTTGTCGTTGGTTAAAAAAAATTTTTTAGCATACCTAACTTTTCGCTCGACCAAAAAGTACAGGAACCGTTCGGTTTGTTGCATTAATCGGTTTTGGATTTAATAACAAAACTATACACATACCGCTCCTTTGCAAGATATTTTATACAAAAAGTAGTTATTTATATGAAAGTATTTTTAAATTCGGGATTTTTGCTATTGTGAAGGAGCTTATGGTGCATGCCACGATTTAAGCAATAGAATCATTATTTGACAAAATCTAAAATAGGTTTGATTTTATTGACACTGATTATAAACAAGAAAAACTTTTTCTAGGTTTTTCAAAATACATTTTCCCAATTTCATTTATTATTGGTTCATTTCCGGATGACTCCAGATCAAATAATACAGCAACTTTGATTATAAAACGGCACACTGTCATATTTGTTTCTCTCTCCAAAACCTTGAAGTTGTTTTTAGAGTTACCGAATGTATTTGCTAAAATTTTACACTTCCATAACCAAACATATACTCAAAATTATTTATTGACGGTAAGGTAATGGAATACTTCTTAAAAACGATTTAGATGGAACACTATGGAAAAACTTACTTTCAGAAAATTTCAATAAATTGTTAGTAGTAGTAGTAGTAGTAGTTAATTCTATACTTTGATGATTTTAAAACATCAAATTTTTTAGGAAGTCATGTTGTTGTATATAAAGTAAGAGTAGTATACTTTTATATACCAGCTTTGCCACCAGAATTTTCAAGCCGATTAGAAAATATTTTTGTAACTTTAGGTTCTCATAGTTCAGAATGAAATGTGTGTAAAAATCAAGTTGTGTTTCATTGTTTATTAGAAGACCTAAAAAATCTTGGAATTACAGGTTTAAGTCTACAGACTGATTGTTGCACAAAACAGGTTTCTTTAAAGTTTTACTTATAATAGGTGACAATTTAGGATTGCATTCAATCTATGATTTGATGGAATGCTTTACTGCAAGTATTTTTTTCAGATTTTGCTTACCTTCTAAAGAAAAGAGTCAAACTTAAACATGTTTGAATGTTGAAGATGAACGTTGTAAAGATCTTTGTAATTTTCACCTTGAAAATAAAACTTTTGGAATAAAGGAATATTGTGTATGGAATGATTTGTTTAGTTTCCATTTTTATGAAAACCAGTCTGCTGATATAATGCACGATTTATTTGAAGGCATAAACAGGTATGACATGGCACTTATTATAGACTATTTACAACAAAAATATTTTACTCTGGAGATTTTAAATTCTATAACTAAAAATTATAACTATGAATACAGATACAAAAATATTCCCCCTCCTGTTAAAAATGAACATCTTTCTAACAAACTTATTATCTTTTCTGCCTCTGAAATGCTTTTAAATGTTATGAACTTTCGATATATTAGAGGTAAACTTGTCTCTGATACAAAACCCGCATGGAAACTTTATTTATATTTATTAAAAATTACTAATATCGTAACTGCCCCTGACATTTGCTTAGGCACTATCAATTACACCCACACCTCACTTTACGGCCTAGATACGTTCCATGAAACTTGGCCAAAAAGCGAAAAGCCGTAAAAGGAATCAATTATTCTAATACAAATTCATACAAATTCAATGGGATCGGTTCTAAATTTGTTAAATATGTAACATGGTTTATCACTCAAAATGCATTTTATCAACAATAATCTATAAACAAAAATGAAACAACTTCATGTTACATAAAATATGTGTGTATACATTCGTAATTTTTTTTATATGGCTTTAATCTGAAGACGATGAAGAAATGATAACCTGCAGATCACCGTCGTCATTATGAGCACACGCTGAATAACGCTCGTAAACAAGAGGAAATAAAAAAAGAGTGTGCATCGAGATTGCGCTTGCGCAAGATTGGCAACATGTAGATATATCGACATCAAAAAAAAAGTTTTTTGCCGTTATAGCGAAACATTTTAGGCCATAAATCGAAAACGTGCCTTAATTGAAGAGGGCCGTTATAGCGAAATGCCGTATAAAGAGCGGCCGTATAGCGAGGTATGACTGTACCTGTAATTGTAAATAGAAGAATATTTTAAGATGCTGCATACTTTATTTCCTGCCAGTACTATTAAATCAAAACATAATTTTTTTGCTTCATTATCCAGGTATAATTAAAAAAAGTGGACCTTTATCTAAAATATCTTGCATGAGGTTTGAATGAAAACATTGATAATTAAAGAAATACGCAAATAATATTCAGTCGAGAAAAAAATTCTTCTTTCATTGATTAAAAAATCTCAACTAATCTTTGCTTCCCGAACTCTATCAGAAATTGGGGTAGAAGATAATATTGAAATGGGCAAGTCAATACCTGAATACAGTAACTTCCAAAAATTTATGTTGTACATAGATCCAAGTAATTGAGTTGATTATTTTGAAGTTAAGTGGTATCAGAAGAATGGCATTAGATGTAATAAAAATGATGTTATTTATTATAATACATCTGATACAGTATTTCCACAGTGTGGTATAATAAGGCATGTTATTGTCAAATATTCCGATATAGTTGTTGTTATTTACTATGTGAATGTTTGGAAATAATTGAAGTCAAAGAGCATTTTCATGCCTACAAAGTTATGGAAACCACAAATTGCTTCGCATTATTCCTAAAAGTTTAAAATATGTCTTTTCCACAATCCTGCACACTATTACATGATTTTCATACCATACGTAAATGTAAACATTGTTTACTAGGTTTTAGATTTATTGGATACTTCACTTTTTTCCGTACTTTATGATCGAGGTTTGTAAGAAAATGTTTTAAACATTTGTTTTTTATATTTACAAAGTAATCAAGTAATAATGGAAAAAGAATTGTAAATATCTTTTAAAGACATACGAGAATACAGTGGAACCTCGTATAACGAGCACCTCGCATAACGAGTAATTCGCATAACTTGTAAAATAGTAGCTCGCTTAACGAGTGACATTTCGCATTATGAGCGACGTGGATAGGGGAATCCCCAAATCGTGCGATAGACTTTCCGTGCTATTGCTACATCAGTCCGTGTTTAAAACTCTTTGCCCTAGCATCTTGATGTCGGTAGAATCACACATTTTTCCAAACTTGTGTTCAGACATTATTTGCAGTTTTTTTATTCTAATTTTATTCCCTTTGTAAAAATGTTCCAGAAGAAAAGGCCGCAAGAGAGCAGCTGTAAGAGACTAAAAATAACATTAAAAATAAAACGTGAAATCATTGATAAGCGAGAACTGGTGTGAGCGTGACTGATTTAGCATGCACATACAATTGGCCTACAAATCTATTCAATGATAATGTGGTGTCGCATTTTTAGCAAATTTTGAAGCGTCGGCAAAAACAAATGTCTCTAGACAGTTTTCTAGTAAAAAAAATTAAGTATGTTACTAATTATTTCGATTCTTTTGTTTTCTTTAAATCTAATTCTTATTCAATTAAGTTGAATAACGGTCCTTAATAATTCATATGCATTTTTCTATAAATAAAAGTTACACATAATGTTTTTTTAAATATTTTTTGCATGAAACGCATTGTCATATTTTATATTAATTTATATGGTTAAGATTGTTTCGCTTAACGAGTGTTTTGCATTACGAGTAAGACTCCAGAACAAATTATGCTCATTATGCGAGGTTCGACTGTAGATTATTATTACTCATTTGTGTTAGTGCTATGTATTTCATTTAATGTCAAACTAATCATAAAAGTATACTATGGTATATACCGTATAGAACGGTTTAAACATGTTTCTAGTTCGTATGTGACGTATTATTTTTGTTTTGAAATAAATATTTTTAATGTATGTGTATATCTTTTTTTTTAATTATTTGGCATTGGTTTTTTATATATTAGATTGTTTCAAAATTTTTGCCATTATGATCTGTTTAACATATGTTTATTAAGAAGACTGGGAATGCACAAAATTAGAACCAGCCAAAAATAAAATATCATTCCATTTTTGTATTAAACACTTGACTGCGGTATTCTTAACAAATGTAGATTCAATTTAGAAATTTTTTACGTTTGGCAAATATATCGGGTCGATTGATTATCAAAATTAATAAGTTATTTTCAATTATTGCAATAATTGCATAATTTGATCATGGTTATCCGAGTAACTAGTTGTTGAAGAAGAGGTTATTGATTATTTTGTTATGCCATAATGTCAATGTTATTGTTTGGAAACTTCTAAAAACTTCCAGACTATGAATATGAAATGGAATATTAGAATACAAGAATACATAGTTGTTACCATAAGTAAATATTGAAAGCTGTGTAACCACAAATTCACTTATTTCACAGGTTGCACTTAACCATCCTGGAAACTACATGCGTACTTTATGGTTGCTAACAAAAAGCAACATCAATTCAGTAAAATCAATTTCCTATTTTTGTCAATATAGACTAAATGACAAAATAGACACAATTGTGTAAAAACAAATTACATTCTTCAACATACGAGTGTTTTAAATCTTCTGTACATCAATACTCAATCGTTAAAACATGAGAAAAGTTGAAAAATAGCATATGTTGCAATATTTATTTTTTGTTTTGCAGATTGTTCACCACTATTATTGACAATATTTTAGTTGTGATTGGACCAAAACTATATTGAACTAATATCATAGACATTGCCTTATGATGGATATTCACATTAGCAACTTCAATCAAGGTTAAAATATACACAAATATCAGTATAGTGATGTCCGGGCCTATGGAGCTGTAGTAGATATATGTTACCTTACTGTTGCGTGCAAGCAATCATAGTCTTAGGTGTCAATTGCATTATTTGCCATTTTAGGATGGATTAGCAGTTCTTTATTCGACTCCCATCACTTTCAGAAGTATAGTGATTAAATGATCTGGATGGAATAGGTGTTATATTGGACAACAACTAATTCCTGGAAAAATTAGTAAATAATAAAAAAGCACCTAATGTAGTAGTACAACACCAGTTCTCTTTGTAACAAGCTTATGATTATGGTTGCCACAACCATCTACTTATGTTGCAACAGACTTTAGGTTATGGTTGCCATAACCATCTATTTCTCTTGAAACAAAGACAATTCTAAATTCAATTCATTTTTATATTCTGGAAACAACGTTTGACATAAGTGCTTTGTTAAGGTGGAACATATTTAACTGCCTGTATGAGTAAACATTATTTAGAGTCAAGATAAATACAATTTATTGCAAGATTAGTCTAATCTTATTGCTACACATAGACTGATCTTGCAAATCAACTTCAGTTGTTACTCGAGGTTCAACCATACTCTATTCTTAACTTAAGAAAATGCTCAGCTTAGATGCAAAGTATAGGTAGTAGTTACAATCTATACTAGTTTGTGTTGAAGCTAATTTATACACAGTATTGTATCGAATCAGGATGATTCATGTTAAATACAGATTCGATTTTTCTATGTGTATGAAGTGTAACTAGTATGGAAATTAAAAAAATTAACTGGAGAAATTATAAATAAGCAAGATAATACAGAATAATTACTTTATTAAATACAATATATTAGAATTAACCACACTGTTGAATAACTGCCTTATTTTTCCAATTATAATTGCAGTAATACTATAAGCAGATTAACCCACCAAGTCTAAGTGATTCATATATTTACTACATTATTATTAATATTATTATTATTATTATTATTACATACCTACTACTTATTTGCAGAATTACATAATGTATACATGCTAGTGAGTGTTATGGTTTTGTTAACAATAGGCTCCTAATCTTTAAATTAAAATCTAAGTACAGAGATTATCAAACGGATATAAATCACATTAATTTCATGCAATGGTTGGAAAAACGGTTAACTCTCAATTTGCCTCCTAATGGAATTATCGTTATGGATAATACACCCTATCATAGCGTCCAAATTAATAAACCCTATACAACAGCTGCACATAAGCAAACACTTCGTAATTGACTTGACAATCAAGCCATACGCATAACAGACGATATATGGAATGCAGAATTACTGAGTTAAAAATGTGCTATGTAATAAGATGTACTATATTGCCGAGATTCTTAAAAATCATAGTCACTGATCAACATAGTATTGTCAATAGTACATTGTCTTATCAAAGTAAATTTTGCTGTTGAGAATTCGTCGGATCTCTGACTTAGTTGGTATTTATGTAACTACTATCTATGGTCAAGGTCCAGAATTCAAATCCCGGCACGGTCCGCTTGAAAACTGTTAAGCGAGCATTTTCCACAAAAGTACGCCCTTGTTTAGATGAGAAATAAAATCTAGGTCCCTTGTGTGAGTGTTGTCATGCAAGTTAAAAACCTTTACCATGTTTGCAATAGCAAGAGTTTGACAAAATTCAAAATTTTTTAGGTAAAAGAAATTTGTTTCCTGGCCAATGTAGTATCTTTGTGCGGAACATTAGAAAATCAAATATAGCGTTAAGATTGTCAAACTGATTAACACGCTATCATTGATCATACAGATGGTGACAAACTAAAGCCGATTTACCCTAAAAGTTCCTTGTCAATCGAATGTCAATATCTAGGGAAAAAAAACCAATGAAGCTTTTAGTTATAATTCAAATCCAGCATTTTGGATAATAAATAACGAACTTCGTGATTGTGCAGCAAAATATTGGTTGGGCCAGATTAAGAATGCCCATTTCGAAGACTAAGAGGCTCTTGGAGTTTGGTGTTGGTCTTTGAGTGTATATATTTTCTTCAGAAAATTACAAGCGGATATACACAAAACAGAAAAGATGGGCAGTGTTTTTGTTGTCCTTGATCTATCTTCCATTTCAACATAACTTCCAATTTAAGTCATCTTTAGCAAAAAATGAATTTAACAATTTAAAATATATTTTAGCTAGACTTAATTTACATGAAAACGTTATTTATCGTAAAAACAATATAATCGCTTTAAAGGAAAGAGGCGATCAAATTGGTAAAGTTGATTCTTTGTTGACGGAAACGCTTAAGAAAAAGAGACATTGTTGCACAAAGGTTTTAAGAAGATTAGTTGTGGTAGTCAAAATCTTAGCATTTCGTGTGTTGCTATTTCGAGGAAGAGAAGAACCCTTTGGTTCCAATAACAATGGCAGTTTCAAAATGATGCTAGAAACACTGTCTGGATTTGATGACTTTCTGGCTATGCCGGGTGTTCCAAAAGTATAAACGGTAAGATATTTTGTTTGGAACGCCTTTTCGGAAAGAATGTCTCGAACAAAAGTTGTAAGATTTTGACGCTCGATTGAATGGTGACTTTGAATTCGACCTTGATCATGTCCTTCAAGGTTATTTGAAACTCAATTATGTTCTTTTAAATGGGAGCCTCTATTTTTTATTGCGGATTTGGAAAGAGTAGGAAATTTTACATTCAAATACGTCCTTGACCAAGACCTTGACCATAGACCTCGACGTCATTCCAAGTTCAATTTTGTTTTTGCAACAGGAATACCGAATAACTTTGAGACAATTAAATTTTTTGAAAAATGATAAGAACAAATGTTTTAGGATTTTTGCTTGGCGATTCAATGGTGACCTTGGATTTGACCTTGACCTTGTTCTTCAAGGACATTTTAAGGTCAAATTAATTTTTTCAAATAAAACCCCTAAACTAAAACTGAAAATTCTGGCAAATAAAAGCAAGGAACAATCACAGCTTTTTAAGGAAAAGCCAGTCAAGGCGAGGCCAAGGTCTCCGGCCAGTTAAGACAGGGCTAACAATCTTGGTTCAAAATGTTCTTCATCAAAATCCTAGCAGACTGACATAAAAATTTTCAATGGCGCTCCTAAAGTATCAGGTATAATGTTAGCACAACCATTGTCTTTTCTTTGTCTCAGATACCCCATATCTTTCGGTATAGTAACGTGCACGATTATCTTTAAGTAGCCGTTAAAGAAAAAATTAAGTAGAGTCAAATGAGGGATCTTAGCTAGCTGCTGAATAGTTACTTTCTGTTATATCCAATAATTATTAATTTGAAATTTTAACAGCTATTTCATGAATCATTGAGACTATTTCCTTTTGCAGCGATTCACTTGAAATATCGATTTGTTTGAATAAATAGTAACTCAAAATTAAAATACTGAACAATCCTTTCCATCAGGTTTTGACAAAATTCAATTTCCCCGTCCTAATCATCTACATTAATTTGTTGATGTAAGTATGTTCTGTATTTATCTTTAAAATTATACAATTTTTCATTTAATTCACTTGAACCCGTTAAGATATCTTGTCCGCCATCCTGCAATCTTACTCTGATTTTCCAAAAACTGAGTGCAGAATCTCAATCGGTAACCGGAAAAATCCCTCTGTACCGAATTTGGCGTAAATTGGTTAAGTTTTGGAAAATCTCGTCCGCCATCTTGGATCCGTCATATTGGACTCTGAATTTCCCACAACTAAGTGCAGAATCTCAATCGGCAACCAGAAAAACACCCCTGTACCGAAGACTTAAAGGTTCCACTTGATAAAAAATAGTTCATCTTGAAATGAACTTGAAGGACAAGGTCAAGGACAAACACAAGGTCATTGTTGAATAGCCAGGGAAAAATTCTAAAGCATTTGTTCTTATCATTTTTTAAAAAATTTAATTGCCTCAATGTTATCCCGTTGCAAAAATAAATTTGACCTTGGAATGACGTTAAAGGTCACGGTTAAGTGCATGTCAAAATCAAGTTTAAATGTAAAGTTTCTTGCTCTTTTGAAATCCGCAATAAAAAGTAATGACTCTTGTTTAAAAAAACATAGTTGACCTTCAAATGACCTTAAAGGACAAAGTCAAAGTCAAATTCAAAGTCATCACTCAATCAAGCGTAAAAAATCCTACAACTTTTATTCGAGACATTTTTTCCGAAAAGGCGTTCCAAACGAAATATCTTACAGTTTCCATACTTTTGGAACACCCAATAAATATATATGTAAATATAGAAAACCTGGAAAAGGCAAAGTATGCTACCTGTCATTAACATTATAAGATGAATTCATTGATTTACCAACACAACGAGTATAGCAAAATATAATCAACGCAGGAAAACAGTCCAGTTATTTTTCAGTTATCGTGGAATCTACGCCTGATATATCCCATATTGTACAAATGTCATTCATTCTAAGATACGCTAAAAATGTTGAAAGATTTGATAAGTTTCTGCAGAATGCTGGTCACAAGAAAAATAACATGATTGAATCAGTGACAAATACCATAGACGGCATTGGATTAGGTATAATGAAGTGTTGCGGTTTATCTGAGGACAATACCTCAAACATGCCAGGTCTGTATTCTGAGCTTCAGATACAAATTCTTAATGTTAATCAACTTGCTCTAAACATCTCATACGTAGGAGGATGTCATTCGCTGAATTTAGTAGGGATTTATTCAATGAACTACTGTCTTAATGCATTGAAATTATTTGGCCTTTTTCCAGAACTGTACAAATTTTTTTTCTAGCTCGACTCACAGATAGACAGTTTTGCATAAGCACAAAAATGCAAATCCAGCAACCATAAATCTTTTTCGCACTCGATGGTAGGCAGGTGCGTTAAGATCGTTAAAGAAAGAATGCTCTGGAATTATAAAATTACTCGAAGAACTTGGAAATGACCCAAACCAAGAACCCGTTACCCGAGGGTGGCAAACGACCTGGAAGAAAATTAGAAAAGATAGAAACTTCTATAAAGGTTCAACTATGAGGGATTATCCCTTTTAAACTACACTACATAAACAAAGTACTTTCAAAACAAGGACGTAGTGGCCGTTTTTTCAGTTTTTAAATCCATATTACAATGTTTCGAAACTTTTTGTGATGAATTTAATCTATATAAAAGAAAAATTCTTGTGGTATGTGAGATGAAAGCTTACGAAAGTGAAGAGAGGCGCAGACCTTTAGGAAAACTTTGATCTGGCAAGTTACAAGACGACAAAGTTTTGTTTTTCTGGACAAGGTAACTTTAGGATAAATATTTTTATATGTATTATTGATAAAATAAAACCTGAATTAAACAAAAAAAGTTACATACATAAAGTTTGCAGAAAAATTGGGGACAATAACAAAACCGTGGGTGTTAAAAATTAGGAGTTAAAAGCAGAGAGTAATAAACCGACTTCTCTTTTTAAAGAAGATTATGATCATCTCTTTTTGATTAACCTCATATCGTTGCAAAAAAGGAGTATTCTAAGAAAACAAAGCCCCTATCACTTCTGAAATGGCTGACGGTAAACGATTATCAAGACCTACAGATTTCGGATATGAATCAGTGTCCATAAGTTCCATTTGCCTTCTTCATTTCTGAATGCATATGAAAAATATATACCAATATAATATTGAAATATTCTAAGTTGGATTAAAACAAAAATTTAGAATGGGTTTGCATAGGCATCTGGAAAATATATGTGTTTATTGAGATGATTTTCACTAGCAATAGAAATACATTTTTAACTGCAATATAGTCGTAGGACTATCATAAAATACTGGAACAACCTCAAGTAAACCGTTACTTGAGATTAGCACGAACGATGGCTGCAAAAGGTTAACATAAATTAAGATTACAACACGAGAATCTAGGAGCCCTTATTTTTTCGACATTTTGTCTACCTTCTGACAGTATATATGTATGTGGGAGTCTCTACTACATCACAATAACCGAAAGCGATAATAATGTAATAATGGATATGAAAGCAACATGTATGTAGAATTCTCATAAAATTGTACATATGAAAGTTGTTTTGAATTATTAATGTGGATAATCACCTTGTTGCTTTAGATTTGTTTCGATTCATATATGCAAAACGACCCCGCCTATTTCGTTAATATGTAACTACTAAAAGGATGCACTGAACGTATCTCTATTTTAAAGGTACACAAAAACTCAATATAATCAAAGGCATTTAATGCTTTTTGTCTCCCTTAAATAGCCAACTGATCACAACTATTAAGCTCCTTAATTTTATGTTCCTTATTGGATCAAGGTTATAAGTTGAAGAGCGCGAAATTGTTGACTTTGAAATTTCTGAGTTTAACATTGGCGATCAGGAGCACAGAAACAAACGGAAGTAAATTTCTTGCAAGATATTTTCCACGTTATATACTAATGACATCTAAAATTAATCAGTCTATTGAAATATCCCTGTTAGTACAAAGTTTCAGATTATTATGCAATTAGTAAAGCAAATTGTTTATTTGAGAACCAGTAGATGTAATCAATATGTGTTGTGGCTTGTATATCAATAAAGATTTATATACCTACAATTAGGACATATAATAATCATGAATTAATTGCATCTACTTATAAACGAAATAAGTGAATAGATTAAAACCCTAGATAGCATTATAATACGAGTTTTATTTTATTAGTTTATCCAAATAAAAATATAATTTTTATTGAGAGTGTAGGCAACCAAACAGACCGTATTGTATTACAGCGTGCGGATATGCAAATTGTTTATACTGGATGAGTATTTCATTTATTGTACTTTTAAATGCCTGTATTAATTGTGCTATAAATAAAGTATAATATACTCAGTTCACACAAACTCTGCGACTACGTCACCTTCAGTAGCTTAAGGTAGGCAAGTTAAGCTAAAGAAATATTATTTGATTTTCGTTTAATTCTATTAAATATAAATAGCATAAGGTTGATAGGTCCGTGCGGTGTAGTCGCGTATATGTCATTTTTTTGTTTTGTCACTTGCTTCGTCATTTGACATTCAGCAATCTTTTGTTACTACTCCCTTAAATTTGATTATTTTATTGTAAAACATTCTTTTTAGAACTAATAATACTTTAAATCTACTATGTAGTGATAATAATTATTCTATGGTGTTGACCCACTGAAGCTTAATACGTCCCAGCACAAGAAGTCCTTTTGTAATGAAATGGTCACTTTGCTCATAAAATATTTTGAAAACAAGCTTAACAACAACGGACAACTTCTACCTCTAATAACTGTAAGAGATATGTACATATTAATACTAATATAATAAAATTTTACTTCGTTTTGTTTGAAATAATTATAAAGAAAAGTGTTTGAGGTTAGAAAATTTTTCAGCTCTCAATCTTAGTCTGTGTACTGTTAAAGATATTGGAGCAAAAATTAACAGTAGAACAGCACTCACAGACCCAAAGAAAAGGAAGCATACTAAATCTGTCATGTAAATGGATTCCTTCGCTCAGGATGTTATTAGAATCCATATATGTGATATGTATAAAAAGAGTTGCGTGTTTACGTTTAATAATAGTATGTTTGTAACCAATTTCTTTAATATTAGGAGAAGATATTAATTTAAACACTCTATTGGAAAGACTTCGTAATACAGAAACATTTAAAGGACGTATAATTACCTTGTAAGTTTTAAAGCAACTTGGTTTTGAATACAAGAAAGACGATCCATGCAGGGGCTTGATGGAATTGCCCACAACCACTATAAAACATGGACTATAAAAAGAAATACATCAGAATTACAAATGAAGGCTTCAGACCGTTTATTTTCTTAGATGAAACTTGGCTCGTCAAAGATGACATTATTGGTAAATTATGGCAAGATGCAAACATTCAGAGTGTAAAGAAGCTCTCTGTTGAAAGCACAAGGTTAATTATTTATACTTGGGGCATTTAAGAAGAAATTACATAATTAATATTTTACATATATTATTCTTTATGTACGTTGCAAGGATGGATTTGTAGCAAACGCTGAGCTTGCTTTTACATCTAAAACTAAGGACGGTGACTATCATGGTGTATGAATCAAAAGAATTTCTGTTTGATGGTTTTAATTTCAGCACTTGATGAACTTTAAAAAATCTTCCACAATTGTTATGGATAATGCCAGCTACCATAGCACATAGCTAAATAAAGCATCAACTGCTGCTAATCGTAAAACTGAAATTCAACATTGGGTAACTGCAATAACATAAAATTTGACATCAGTATGATGAAAGATGATTTGCTGAAAATATTAAAACAGTAAGTTTATTGTGCTTTTGATAGCAATTAAATTAATTTTTAATTATTTTTTAGTAATAAATCTCAACCATTATATGCAGTTGACAAAAAATATGGACATTCAGTATTGCAACTTCTTCCATATCACCGTAACTTCAAACCTATTGAACACATTTGGCATACCACAAAAGTATACCACTGAGGTCATATTTGAAGTGGTGGCATGTCTATAGAAAAGTTATTAACAATTTGGAAAGACGCTTTTTGGAGAATTACTCCTGAAGTATAGGCGATAGCTAATGCTTTTACAAAACAAGAAATTAAGAGCTGGTGGGATACTGAAGTATTTATCCAAACAGAAGATGTGCGTCCATTATTACTGGTTCGTGGAGTGATGCGGATTAAAATTTAAATAAATGTGATCATTTTTAAATAAAAGTAATTACTAACCTTTATAATAGTCACAGCTTGTACAGTTACCGTGATAGCATTATTGCATCTGTCAATTTTTAATTCTTAGTCATAAATATTTTTGATGTAGTTTTTTTTACGCTTGTATTACATTTTTAAACCATGTGAAGAGGTTTGCAATAACATGTGTAGCTTAGTTTTTACATCTCATTTGCCTTTATTAAATTTCTAAAAAATGCTTTCTAATATTATTTTATTTTGATCTCAGAATTATTTTCATAATAAAGACTTATACTTTATGACAATTACAACGTTTATGCCCTCATGAAACTAATGAGAGGTAATATAATAACGACAGAAGTAATTACATATTGGTGAGGTAACTAAACTGGTAATATTAAATATATAATTACTGATTAACGAATATGAAATTAACGCGAGATTTTAATAATTGTTCACTGTGTTAATTTATATAAACAACCAAACCTTTTTTTTATAGGTACATTTCCTTCTAACTCAAAATTTTTCCGTCGGCTGTTTTGCTTGAAAAGGTGATATTTGATAAAATTACTGATTGGCAAAATTGTTTCATTGTAAAGAGAAACCTATACGATACAAAAGTTTTGTGTCTACTAATAAAAAGTCAAAGCTTAAATTGTTATAAGGTTGATTACTCAATGTTACATCAGTACTTTTATATTATTCTATATAAAGATATGATGAGCTTTATTCAATAATACACTCACAATAAATAGTCTGATATAGAATAATTTAAAGGTACTGATATAACATTGAGAAATCAACCTTATTGTAAATGTTGTATAATAATTTAAGCTATAACATCTCAGTAGTAAAAACATGAGTTTTGTATTGAATAAGATTGTTACAGTATTCCGTGCAGACAAGTAGATGCTACGTACCTAGACATAGCCGAAAGAAAAGTAAACACCAGGCTAACTACCAACCGCGGAGAGTGGGGGGATTCGCCTACATACCAAACAGAAACAAAAAAAACACATCGCCCACGACTATCTATTAACAATGAAAATAAATTAAAATTTCTTGATTCACAGGTACAAAGAAAAATATTGAATTTAAGTTACCTTGTAAAGACCAAATTTTATAAAGGATCCGCAAAGTGCAAATTTCGTAACTAACAGGTAATAAAAATCATTAAAAAAAGGAATGCATAGATTTTCTCAATAGCAAGTGTGTTCAATTAAAATATTCAATGTAGATTTCCTCAATAGTACGTGTGTTAAATTAAAGTATTAAAGATAGGTTTTCTCCATAGCAAGTGGGTTAAATTAAAGTATTAAATGTAGACCAAGGTGTAGTAAGAATTAAAGAAAGATAACCATAAGCACTAGCAAAGCTAGCTTCTAAACATGGATGGTGAACTGGTTTCACAACATGAACCGCTGATAAATAAGGATTCTCGATGTACGTTAAAGAAAACGAGTCACATAGTTCTATGCGTCAGGATGCGTATCTTGCAAACCATCGGGGGTGAGTCAGTATCGCAACGCCATGGTCGTCAGGGTTTATTCACCCTGCCATCGTGATTATAGATCCACGGCAACGTACAGGTGGGCTTACACAAAGAAAGAACCCATTTGGCCTCCAGCTAAAAAAGCGAATACACGCAAGACACCTCCTAGTTGTCGAACAGAGACACGTGCATCGCTTTAAAAATACGGTGACGAATAAAATGTAAAAAATATTTCGACGTACAAGCTGTAGAATCAAATTCAACAATGGTTCAAACAACACGAATTCGAACTGCAAATCCTAGCTTAACGAAGCGGGGTAAAACTGGTAAAGCCGGCTTATGGCGGATAGTGCTCGACCTTATTTCAACAAGTCGTTACATTGGAACAATAGAGAAAACCATTATACGGCGATCGTAAGGTATGTCAAGATAGCAGGTACTCAAAAACAAGATATAGCTATTTAATTTGAGCATAAACTTGTCATTTCGAAATAAATAAGTTCAAAATGAAAATTTGTAGAAAGCGTATTTATTATAGTAAACAGGATGTTATCGAAGAATTTAAGAGATTACCGGATACCTAACACAAGGCATAAACTATTTAATTTATAGAATAAATTTTCGTTGTAAAAGAAAAAGGGATTTGAGTTATGGAATTTATTCGAGAGCGTGTTTATTATCAATTATGTTGAAAATCAACGTAACAAATCTCCCCCAGTAAAATTGAAAGGTCTGGGTAGGAAAACAACAGTAATGAGAGTGAGCAGAACCAAAAAAAGAACAGAGAGAAAAAAAACCCAAAGAGAAGAAAAAAAGCCCAAACAAAAACAAAAAAATTCGCTTAAGAACTAAGAGAAAACTCGTTACGAAAACGAAACAAAAAGAAAACGGAAAAAGGAAAAAAGAAAACTCCAAAATAAAAAAAGAATAACTCTCGTCCGACTAGAAGATCAATAATAGAAGAGAACAAAAAGAAGGAAGGAAGGGAAGCAAGCAACGAGGACTAGGATGGAACGGCATTGACACTGAAAAAGTCGTCGGAGGACGGATGTTTATTGTAAAGAAACAATACAGTCTTCAACTTCAAAAGAAAAAAAGGAGCGAGGAAGAAAACCGACAGTACAAGCTCAAAGAGGACCCAAAGGTCAAACCTCAAGTAAACAAAGGGACAACAAGGTAGAACGAGAGGAAGAGAGGAGGAACGCTGGTAAAAGGAAACGGTGTACTGCAAACTGTGGTAATTAAAAATCTCAACAAACGAAGGGCCAAAGAAAAGAAATGCTAACTAGTCCTAAAATCGACTAAGTCGTGGTTTCCGAAGAATGAAAGACGGACTAGAAAGCACCTACCACAGTAGGTTTTGATAGTAGTAGCAGGATGACCTTGGAGGAAAGACAGAAGAGAACGTAGAGTGAGAAGCAGAAGAAGTTTGGCTCTTAGAGCTGAGAACAGAATTGGAAGTATGATTCGAAGACTTATTAGTAGTAGGATGACAGTATGGACAGTTGCGGCGAAAAACTCCCCTATATCCGCAACCATGGCAATGGAGTATTTCAGGACGAGTACAACGTGTTGAAACATGACCGGGTTTATCGCAATTAAAGCATACGAGCTGACGAGTAGAAGTAGGAGGAGAACAGTAGAACGTACGGAAGAAGTATCGGATCTACCCGTAGGCGTAGGAGAAATCTTAACAAATCGGTCATGTGAAGCAAAAGTATTTTCCTCAGTAGTAGCAAACTTATACGCAACATCCAGGTGTTCAAAATGTTGAATCAGTAAATTGGACAACGACTTCGTCAGAAAACCTATGCCGATAACCACGATACTAAAGTAACGCTTTAGCCTCGAATAAATCCACTGCAGGCTCAAATAACTGCAATTCTAACACATGGTGAGCTCGTCGGAGTTTTTCGGCTTGTTCCAAAAATCATGTACAGTAAGAGTGTTCGGGACACCAGAAAATATCAAGTTCGATTCCCACACAACAAAACCTTTATAGGAAGCCGAAAAGGAAGTCATTTTGAATACGAACAAGAAAGAAAGTGGTAGAAAGTAACTAAATAAAAGCTAACCGTAACTCGATAGAAGCCAAAAGAAATTTATTGCGAATACAGGGCAATTCGAAACATATCCGACGGATAAACTTCAGCAACGCCAATAAAAACAATACAACAAAATAGAAATTAGAATAGGATTCTAGAATAAAAGAAAAATCAGAAGAAAAAAATCAACTCTAGACTTGAAGGGAGAACAAAAAATACAGAGAGGGAAGGAAGAAAAAAGAGAGATGTTGGGCGCCAGCGTTTTCAATGGACTAGCATTATTGGTGAAAACACAAGTCCAATAATCTGAAATTAACCAACCGATAATATGGAGCGATTAGGAAAGAAAACAAAACTAAAATTGAAGAAGATCGAACCGCAGGTGAGGGACAGTAAAGAGCCGAAAGAAAAAAAGGAAATAACAGTTCGAACGTAAAGGAAGAAAAAACAAATAGCATCAGGCCGAGAAATGCGGGTAACGTAGGAACTTAGGCACTACCAATAAAAAAAATCAGAGTAAAAATTAACTAAAACAAACTAAGAGCAGAAATTAATCAACACCAAATCGAGGTAACCGTTAACTAAAACAAAATCGAGGTCAAAGTTACACAAAACAAAATCGGAGCACAAAAAAATTAACTAAAGCAAACTTGCAGCCCCACGCCAGGGCGTCAGAAATTATGCTACGTACCTAGACGTAGCCGGAAGAAAAGTAAACACCAGGCTAACTACCAACCGCGGAGAGGTGGGGTAATTCGCCTACATACCAAACAGAAAAAAAAACACATCGCCCACGACTATCTATTAACAATGAAAATAAATTAAAATTTCTTGAGGGTACAAAGATAAATATTGAATTTAAGTTACATTGTAAAGACCAAATTTTATAAAGGATCCACGAAGTGCGCATTTTGTAGCTAACAGATAATAAAAATCATTGAAAAAAGTAATGCTTAGATTTTCCCAATAGCAAGTGTGTTAAATTAAAGTGTTCAATGTAGATTTCCTCAATAACACGTGTGTTATATTAAAGTATTAAAGGTAGGTTTTCTCCATAGCAAGTGGCTTAAATTAAAGTATTAAATGTAGACCAAGGTGTAGTAAAATTTGAAGAAAGATAACCAGAAGCACTAGCGAAGCTAGCTTCTAAACATGGATCCTCGATGTACGTAAAAGAAAACGAGTCACATATCTGTATGCGTCGGGATGCGTATCTTGCAAACCGCCGTGGGTGTGTCAGCATAGCAACGCCATGGTCGTCAGGGTTCATTCATCGTGATTATAGATCCACGGCAACTACAGGTGGGCCTACACAAAGAAAGAATCCATTTGGCCTCCAGCTAAAAAAGCGAATACACGCAAGACACCTCCTAGTTGTCGAACAGAGACACGTGCATCGCTTTAGAAATACGGTGACGAATAAAATGTAAAAAATATTTCGACGTACAAGCTGTAGAATCAAATTCAACAATGGTTCAAACAACACGAATTCGAACTGCAAATCCTAGCTTACCGAAGCGCGGTAAAACTGGTAAATCCGGCTTATAGCAGATAGTGCGCGACCTTATTTCAACAAGTCGTTACATTGGAACAATAGAGAAAACCATTATATGGCGGTCGTAAGGTATGTCAAGATAGCGGGTACCTAAAAACAGGATATAACTATTAGTTTGAGCATAAACTTGTCGTTTCGAAATAAATAAGTTCAACATGAAAATTTGTAGAAAGCGTATTTATTATAGTAAACAGGATGTTATCGAAGAATTTAAGAGATTACCGGATACCTAACACAAGGCATAGACTATTTAATTTATAGAATAAATTTTCGTTGTAAAAGAAAAAGAAATTTGAGTTAAGGAATTTGTTGGAGAGCGTGTTTATTATTAATTATGTTGAAAATCAACGTAACATAGGAAAAGTAAAACGAGCAAAGAAAATCGTCCCTAATGAATACCGCAACAAAACAAGGAAAATTCAAACAATTAATGCGATAATAGTTGAAAACATTGTAGAGAGTGGTGGCTCACGCAGCAAGAAAAATAAGAAACCTCACGAAATAAAGTTATTACAAACCTTTAGTTAACAAACATGATACCAAAAGGAATATTTACAAAAACCAAAACGAACATTTACGTAGCGTCCTATTAAAACATGATACAAATGAAACGTCAACTGGCATCTAACACAACATTTCTCCAGAATATACATAAAATTAAAAAAATATCAATTAAGGATTATTTCCAGTCATATAAATTCTTAAAATTTAAATAACAAGTATGCTTACACAATGTTCCCAGCCCTAAATAGATACAATACGAAAATTAGACATACCTAATATATACAGTAATATAATAAGGCTGTTTACCTACTACTTACCGAAATGTATTTTGGGGCAAAACCTAAAAGTAATAGCGCAATCCTAAACTGAAGGTAAGTTTTATGGATAACCAGTGCTAAACTTATTCTAGTTTATAACTAGTAAACGAGTTGTTGGCGTTAGCATTTCTTAAATATTAAGTTATAGTAAGTAAATTTTCCAAATTGCTTCATTTCAAGCTTACGTTTATCTTAATTGTGACTTGAAACAATTATGTAATCACCTTTTGCACTAACATTTGATAGTTAATTTTAAAATCGAAGTCTTTAATTTATAGTTCAATAACCACGCGAGTTATGTTTCTCCCAATCTTTATATGTATTATAAAATAGAATCTAATAGGAAATTATTAGAAATCATTAAGAAATTATTAAGTCAAGTACAACAATGTAATTCAAGGATAAATATAAAAAGGTTATTAACAGTTATGAGAACGGATGCAATACATTGCATTCCAGACGATAGTGATACTGCAGGTGGCAGGTCACAGATGGTTAAGATACCGCCATTACCTAGAAAGTAAGATTGTTACAATGTTTTATGAATAGTATTAAGAAATAAGCAGACATGAGCTCGATAAGTTCCCACAGACATGTAAAGGGCAGGGACACCATAAATACTCTGGGAGCCCCAGAGCAGTCAGTCAGTCTCAAGTATTTCAGATTTAACATTACAGTTTGCTTAGGCTACTCACTCATATTAGTTCAATTACTAATTATTTTTCGACTTAGAATATTAAATAAAAATTTACAAAATTCCATATTTAATATCTGTTTGAAAGGTAAATAAATTGTTACGAAGTTTTTAGAAGTAGTTTTTAAAAACACCGTTCCCAAGGCCAGAAACGTAACTCGCGTAGGAAAAACCAGAGCACTGGCGTGGTTATCAACCATTAAAAAATGAACTAAGTTTTATATGAAGCATCAACAACAGAACAGAGTATTTCTACGTTAAGTCAATTTGTGTGGCAAAAAGGAGTGGCTGCATTCCAAAGAGACGATTCGCTTATCTGCAGTATGTACCCTGTCGTACATTGTCAGCCTGCCTCTAGTACCATTGTAACAGATATGAAAGTGCGTATTTACAACTGTTAACAGACCGGACACTTCTATGAAACAATTTCACTTAGTTACTAGTTACAGAGCATTGACTAATTTTGACTTTTGACTCTTAAAAGAGAGTTTTAAGTAACATTGCGACTTTTCAGGTTTCTTCACGTGAAAGGACGTTGCATAGTAATCTTCTCTTCCGCCGCACAGCTTGTATGCATAGGTGGAAATAATCCACCAAATGGTATCGCGTTTTCCTTCAAAAATATTTCCCATCCACCAAACAACAACCTGGAAAGTATTCTCAAAACACCACCTGCAGATAAGCGAAAATAAGAAAGTAAATGGCCTCAATACTCGTCGGCTTGTCTGCTAGGAAAACCTTGCCTGGTAATATCAAAATTACGTCTGTTCAATCTGTTAAGCATATCTGTAACGCATATTGCAGAATTATATAGTTAAGTGTATAATGGGTGGCCTACATCCTGTATAAAACCATAAAAATTTCCTATTTTGATTAATAATACCTTGAAAAGATAAGCAGCTGGAAAATTTCCTTGTCCACAATCTGTGTCCGTAAACACAAGTTCGATAACGGAATACCACGTTTTCATGTGATAATAGTATTTTCAAAGTAACTGCTTTGGTAACCAACCTTTTCCCACATTAAAGCAAATACATCTTGCAAGACATTTTTAATGTATGCTAACAAATTCAACGCATTTCCAATCCATATCCTCGTTATTTATTTAAGAGATGCGAGTGTTTATACAGATTTTTTCTTATTACAAGTTTTCTGAAGCAAATGTTTTAATAAAAAACACGTTCTAAACTTATTTCAGCGAACCCATATCACAAGAATTGTTAATCTTTGATAACTAAAATAAATTTTCCTACTATGTAGTAATAAAATGCTAGGTTTAGTACCTTATCAAAATCGAATAGAGTAAACATATTTAACTTTGTAACTGAATATTTAATAAAATTCTACAGAATGTTTGGACATTGATTAAAAATTGAAAGGAGAACAATCTTGCTACTAGCATGTAAAATAACCGTGGAAATAGTGCTGGATATGCAATTTTAAATTAACTATGCGCCAAATTATTTAATTACGGGGACGGAACGTAACAAGTCAGCCCCCCTCCCCCTAGCAAAATTAGAAAATTGTGGTAGGAAGCAGAAGCAAAGGACTAGGCAGTACACTGATACAACAAACCAAAACAAAATTCATTTCAGAAACCCAAAAAAAACCAAAAAACGAAAAAAATTATTTATATCTGGTTCGAGGGCCCAATATACACTCATAGGATGAACAATAAAAATTTATTTTAGAAAACCCCGAAAAACCCAAAACAAAATTTATTCGGCTTGGAAGAACAAAACACCCGACCTGGTCAAGTAATATAAAAGAAAGTTTTTAACCTCCAGGAAAGGAAGTAGTTTTTTTGCGAGAAACCAGAAAGTAAGAAAAGAAACGTGGAGGAAAACCAACAGTACAAGCGAAAGTGAGAAAATAACTGTGAAGCCTCAAAGTATGCAAAAGAACGACAAGAAGGTGGATAGAAAAATTGAGATACTTCATGCTGTGGTTGCAAGAATCTTATTAAACGAACAACAGAAGAAAAGAATAGCTAACTAGGCCGAAAAGTCGACTAAGTCGTGGTTTTCGAAGAAAAGAAAAAAGTCTAGAAAGCATCACAGGAAGTGGATCAAAAAATTTAATCAAGTCAGTATGAGAACTAGCAATAAGAAAAACCAGCAAAAGAAAAGGGAAAGGAAAGGGACAATAAGAGCGGAAAAGCAAAACCAAATTCAAAAACCCAAAAACAGCACAAAAAGGAAACAAAACCTAAGTCAAGTCTAGTTATGTATGGGTATGTGTGTGGGTGGATGTGCGTGCGGATGTATATGTGTGTGTGTGTGCGTGGATGTTTTGGATTGAGTTAGTTGCCTCTTACGACAGGCAAGTCCTACCGTGAGACTATACTAATCCGGACCCACACGGGGTGGGGTAAGTATGCGAGCAAAGCGATAAGAAAAGAATAAGACAGATTAAGTAAGGAAATAATAAAAAAAACACAGAATCTAGAAGTCAGGTTCCAAAGGAAAGAAAAGATTGATTCAAGAATCTGGGGGCGCAAAACCTATGAATGAGGTTTAAGATGTTTGCATCGCCAGCAGGAAAACGAGGCAAGGTTAGGGGCATTAAACGGTCGTGATGGGCAGGTTTGAAATCTTTGAAGTGCCAGATGCTCATGGCACTTGAAAGATCGCGTCGGACAAAGCAAAATTTTGCCAGATGTAACGAGCGACGTCAGCTCTGAGACAGTGCCGGTATTACTTTTGGAGGGGACGGGCAGAAATTTTAGTCGCGCAACAATAACCGGAAATAGGAGGATTGTGATGGAGGGATATCAGACGTTTACGCTGCTCAAAAGGTACCACGATTTTTCAATCGTGCGCAGAATCCGCAGCGATAAAAGTTTTGTGGCGACGGAAAGGATATTGTCATCTACGGACAAAGTTAGATAACGTCTAGGGGAGTTGGGCATGTTTTGAAGCATAGAATTGTACCAAGGGTCAGGTGTAGAAAGTACAAATTGGTTCAAGTATAGAAACAGGACGAGAAAGGCATCAGGCTCAACATTATCCTTGCCTATACGATGAATAATGTAAAAGTCATATTGTTGGAGGCGAAGAAACCAGAGCGCTAGACGACCGGAATGACTTTGAAGCTCATCGGGCCAAAGGAGGGAATGGCGATGGGTTAGAGAACGAAGCAGTGATGGTGATAAAGCGCCGGCACCAATCTATTGACGGAGATAGGGGTAGTAGCGCTGCTTAATGCGCTCGGCGGAAGTGTGGATATGATGTTGGACTATGGTGGTGCAACATATGCTCGGAGGTTGTTTGGAAAAGACGGAGGGAATAAGGGGATTTAACTGATTACGTTAGGTAGGAGTAAAATGTGGGCAGGATCAGGAGTAGTGATGACCAATGAGGAAGAAGAAACAAAGGTCCGCTACACTTGCGGCCACGTCCCCAATGC
The DNA here is from genome assembly GCA_036346225.1 of Platerodrilus igneus. NCBI lineage: Eukaryota > Metazoa > Arthropoda > Insecta > Coleoptera > Lycidae > Platerodrilus > Platerodrilus igneus. The sequence goes on from JARFIW010001092.1 coordinate 1,277,162, forward strand.
TTTATATAAATCTTTATATAAATCCGACTTCGAATTTAATGTATTGTTAAATATAATTTATAAATTAAAACTAAAGATAGGGTTTGAATGATGATACCCATCGCGTAGATTTTAGAGTGTGTCTGTTCAACATGACACTAACAAAAAAGTAAGAAGGAGATACATAATACCGGATAGAAGTCGCCGGCTTTGCTTACTGGTGCGGCTTGAGGGATCTACTTAAAACTATCCAAATCTTGCTAAAGTAGTATTTAAATAGATTGGAATTTCTAAGCATACGCCAAATTTATTAAAAGCTTACCCAGCTATTTGTTACTACTGTATAAATTTACCATATTGTCCGCCCTAGTCAAAGCAATTTATTCTGGCTTCAGAATAAATTCATCCTTAACGTTCACTATCGTTCCCAAACTGACTTATTCTAATTTCAATCTTCATTTCTATAGATAATACGACAAAAAGCAGGCAAAACCCTAAACAAAACAAATCAAGCAATAGAACATAAAATATATACAATACAGGTATAAAATTTAAATATATAAATATCTAAGAAAGCATTAAGCATATAACAGTGCATAGAATAGCAAAGAAGCATTCCTCAAAGTATCAGGTGCACTCACATAAACATTATGTCGGTTAGCGCCATCACATTAAAACGTGCTCGTTCACAATAAACTGCAAAATCTATTTATTAATACAAATCAATGCTTATGCGAGTACAGTCGCCATAATATTCATAAATACCTCGAATATAAATTTTTCCAGGTTCCGAAGATTTGGCCGTCTACCTACACCTAATTATCTCTTACTGATAAGGGGCGATGGATATGCACTGTCTAGTCCTGGTGGGTATGCACTAAATGTACCAAGGGATCACAATCACTATCACCTTTGGGTCCTGAGAGGAATGCGTGGTTTCAATCAAATTTAATTTCTTAGTTTAATTGATTTATTTGGTTGGTTAAGTTAATTAAGGAATCTGATTTAGTATTGTTATTTATTAGGGGGTTTTAATGGTTTGAATTAATGCACTATATTTTTCCTCGTGATTTAGGAAAAACTGACTGATTTAGTGTGAAATCTATCGTGCACATTTAGATATTTGGGTGCTTTGTTTTGTTTTTTTTTGTATATATTTATATTTTTTGTTGTTTTTTTATTATTTTTGTAAATTAAGTTTTATCGTGCCACAAAATAAATTGTATGCCAACTCTAGACTACCTTTGACCCCTCCCTCCCTTCAATTTACACACGGTTCTCAGTGTGCAGTCTCGCAACTCTTCCCACAAACTCCTTCAAGGCTACCCAGAACGCCCTCTGGTTAGCCACTCCCTGGACTTCTTCCAAGTTCTTGGGCCATTCCTTCTCGAGTTGATTTTCAATATGTTTCAAAATAACAGTTGCGTCAGTATCTACATGCCTCTGATAAGGTTTGTTGGTAGTTTTTGCACCCGCAAAATTCAAGTCAGTAAAAATATTTGAATCGAAAGGTTCTATTCTGGAGCCTTTAAAGCTGTTTATATCATTTGATATTGAAGCAGCTTTCAAGTCATCATCATTAGGTCTTTAGTCCTGGAACTGGTTAGACGCGTACCATCATTGTTTCCTATTCTGAACTAACCTACAGATTTCCCTGAAATTTGCACAGTCTGCATCTATAACTGTCTGATCTAGGTCTACATCTACCTCTTTTTTCCTATCTTTGCAAGTAGTATATCCCATACTATTCCCCAAAAATGCCTTAGAACGTATTCTGCTTTTCTATTTCTCTGATCTTTTTCCCCAGATATCCTTGTTCCCCTACTATTTCTATAACCTATTTGTTATTATCTTTGTCTGTCCATGCTATTGTCCTCATACATCTGAAGCACAGCATTTCAAAAGGCTGCTACCGTTTTTCTGTCTGCGTTTCAGACTGCCCGTATTTCATAGGCATACTGTGCTGTGCTTCACACATATGCTTTCAACAATTTCCTTCTTGTTCTATGTTTGTTGTTTTTCCTCATAGACGCAGTTCTTTCTTGTTAGATGCTGTTCGGTCACCTTCTATTGTTTTACAATTATATACCCTATTTCTCCGACCTTCAGTGGTTGTGAAGGGAGAGGCGTCGCCGTAGATCAATGTAGTAAGCGTTAGACTACGGATTCCAAGGTCCCGGGTTCAAATCCCGACACGGCCGACTGCTTGAAAAATGGCAGGTGAGCATTTTTCACATATATTACGCCCTCGTTCGGATGAGAGGTTAAATGGAGGTCCCGTGTGTGAGTGTTGTCACGCACGTTAAAGATCCCTACCTTGCCTGGAACGGCAAGGGTTCGGCAAAATTCTAAATTTCCAGGCAACAAAAAACTCGCCTCCTGGCCAATGTAGTACCTTCGGGTGGAGCATTGGAAATGTAAATGAACGGTTGTGAAGGGAGGCGTCGCCGTGGATCAATGTAGTAAGCGTAAGACTACGGATCCCAAGGTCCTGGTTTCAAATCTCGACACGGCCGACTGCTTGAAAAATGGCAGGTGAGCATTTTTCACAAAAATTACGCTTTCGTTCGGATGAGAGGTTAAATGAAGGTCCCGTGTGTGAGTGTTGTCACGCACGTTAAAGATCCTTACCTTGCCTGGAACGGCAAGGGTTCAGCAAAATTCTAAATTTCCAGGCAACAAAAAACTCGCCTCCTGGCCAATGTAGTACCTTCGAGTGGAGCATTGGAAATGTAAATGAACGGTTGTGATGGGAGTTAAGCAGCCTGTGGCTGCCAAGTTTCCTTAACACTTAGCCATTTACCGATTTAATATATTTTCCAATATATCTTTTCGCACAGTCAACATTACTTGCAGATATTTCGCAATCAACAACTAGTTGTTTATACTAATCATCAGATTTATCTGCGCTTATTTTTTCGTCATTAGGTTTTCCGTTTCAAAACTGGTTGGACACGTACCTGCACTTATTTATATTCTGAGCTAACCTACATAGTTCCCTGAAATTCTCACACAGCATGTGTATACAGCTTGTTCCCCTTCTATTGTTTTCTAATTTTATGCCCTATTTCACCGAGATTCAGTGAAGGGGGTTAAGCAACCTGTGGTTACTAAGATCCCCCAACACTTAGACATTTGCCGAAATAATGGTTTTCCAGTAAATCCTTCCACACACTTACATTATTCGAGAATATTGCCCAGCCAATTCTTGTAGTTACTTATAATAATCATCATGTTTAAGCACAGTTATCTTTTCGTTATTAGTTTATCCATCTTGGGATTGGCTGGATGCGTACCTCCATTGATTTCTATTCTGGGCCAGCCTACACATCTTTCTGAAACCCCTACAGCCTACATCTTTTACTATCTGTGTGCAGTAGTCTAACCTAGGTCTGCCTCTTCTTCTATTTTTTCCTATCTCTGCGTCTAATATATTCCGCACTACTCCTTCATGCCGTAGTATGTGGCCATCATTCTCTCTTATTTTTTACTGTTTTCCACATACTTCTTTCTTCCCCTACCATTTTTAGTACCTCTTCGTTCTTAACTTTGTCTGTCCATGATATCTTTACCATACGTCTGTAGCACCACATTTCAAAGGCTTCTACCTTTTTCTTGTCTGCTTCTCCTACTGTCCAGGCTTCACAGTCGTACTGTACTGTGCTCCACACATATGTTTTAAGCAATCTTTTTTTTGTTTCTATGTTTGTGGCCTTTGAACACAGTAGTTGCTTTTTCTTGTTAAATGTAGCACGATCTTGTGCTAATCTTTGTTTTATATCTTTTGTGCTTTTCCCATCTTGCGTTATTTGGCTTCCTAGGTAGCAGTAATCCTTAACCTCTTGTAAGTTCGTGTTACAAACTTGTATTCTTGTTTTTGATTTATTTTCCCTATCTTTGCATACTAGAACTTTAGTTTTAGTTTTGTTAATTTTCTTACCGTATCTCTCTGTTAGAACCGTTTCCATTTCATTAAACGCATCTTCTAATTCTTCCTTGCTAGACGCTAATACCGCTATGTCATCTGCAAATCTAAGCATATCAATTTTTTGTCCCTGCATAGTAATTCCAAATGTCTTCATGCATTTGACAGTATTCATTGCCTCTTCTATGTACAAGTTAAAAATCAATGGGGATAGGGCACATCCCTGTCTCACCCCTTTCCTAATGTTTACTTCTCTACGTTTTTGCTCTAATTTTATTACTACTGTTTGCTCTTTGTATAAGCTATGCACTATTCGTCTATTCCTATAACTCATTCCAAACTTTTTGAGTATTTCAAACATTTTTTTTCCATTTTACATTGTCGAATGCTTTTTCCAGATCTACAAACCCTATACACACGCTTTCCCCTTTTTCTATTGTTTTCTCCATTATCACTCTCAGAGATAAAATAGCCTCCCGTGTTCCCTTGTTTCGCCTAAACCCAAATTGATCTTCTCCTAGTATTTCTTCAGCCTGTTTTTCCATTCGTCTTTGTACAATTCTAGTTAATATTTTTGACACGTGTGCCGTCAAACTTATTGTTCGAAAATTTTCACATCTATCCGCGCCTTTCTTTTTTGGTATAGTTAGTATGATGCTACGTTTGAAATCTTTGGGTATCTCGCCTGTCTCATACATATAGCTTACAAGTTGGAAGAGACGTTCTGTTACTGCTTGTCCAGCGGCTTTTAGAGTTTCTGCTTGCACATTATCTGTACCCGGAGCTTTACCATTTTTCAGACTCTTTAATGCTAATTCAAACTCATCTCTAAGTATAGGATTTCCCAAGTCATCATTTTCAATGTCTGATTCCTGTTCTAATGCAGTTAGTTCCTTTCCTGCATATAAATTCCCTATATATTCTTGCCATCTACCCACTTCTCTATACGGTTTTATATCCCTAAAATTTATTCTAATTAATTTATATGTTTCGTCTGTCTTTCCTATTTCCATGTTCGTCTGTACCTCTTTGCACTTTTTATCAATCCATTGTTCTTTAGCTTTCCTGCATTTTCAAATAATTTCTCATTTTATGGCTTTGTATCTCTGTTTTCATGTTTCGTCTGATTTATTTTTGTATTTTTATTTTTCTTCTATTAAATTTAGGATATCCTTTGATATACATGGTGTCTTATTTTCTTTTTGTGTATACCCCAGAATATCTCTGGCCGCCATCTTTAGGCTGGATTTAATGTTATTCCATTCTCTTTTTACTTCCTTAGTTTCAGATATTTTCCCGATATCTTTGAGCAATTCATTTGACTTTTTTTCGAATCTTTCTTGAATATCTTTATCTTTTAGTTTCTCTAAGTCCAAGTGCCTTTTTCCGTTTCTTTTTTTTACATTCTTAAATTTAAGTGCGGCCTTCATAATTACGATGTTGTGGTCAGTATCTATATCTGCTTCTGGGTAGCTTCTACAGTCTTTTACTTGATTCTTAAACCGTTGTCTTACAAGAGTGTAATCTATTTGATATCTTCCTATATCTCCTGGCATCTTCCACGTATATCGTCTTCTAGCATGATGTTGAAATAATGTGTTTGTGATGATTAAATTGTTCTTGTCGCAAAATTCTACCAGCCTATTTTCCCTGTCGTTTCTCGTGCTTAAATCAAATAAACCTACTACCGCTCCTTCCCTACCCTCACCTACCACGGCATTAAAATCTTCCGTAATTATTAAATTTTCATGTCTTTTTACGTATCTTAATGTCTTCGATATTTTTGTAGATGGCTTCTACCTCTTTGTCACTGTAGCTAGAGGTGGGCATGTATACTTGTATTATTACTGTGTTTACCGGTTTAGATTCTAATCTAACTATGAGTACTCTTTCGTTCTTTTGTAAGTAATTTTCTACACAGTATCCTTATCTTTTTCCGCATAACTATCCCCACACCCAAATTTCCTTGCCCTGTTCCTGTATGAATTACTCTGAAGCCTCCACTCCAAAAATTTCCCGCCTCTGGCCACCGAACTTCGCTGATCCCTACTGTGTCTAGTGATAACCTATTCATTTCGATTTTTAGGTTCTTTAGCTTATTTACTTGCTTCATACTTCTATCATTCCACGCTCCGACTCGGAGAATGTTCCTGACTCTTATTTTTAACTTTCCGATCGCATCCTCCGAAGTGGTTCCCTCCCGGAGATCCGAATGGGGGACTATTTTAATTCCGGAATTTTTTACCCCAGAGAATGCCATCATGTTTGTTACAATTTAAGTACGCTGTGTACTTGGGAGATAATGTGGTGGTTTTCCGTTGCCTTCCACATCGCGGTAGAGTGTCTTAGACTGCCATACCGACCCCTATGGTTTCTGCCAATCTAAGTACCGAAAGAGCCGCTGCCCTCTTTCGGGGACCTGTCTTAGTCTGGTTTCTCACTAACGACCCTACTACTATGGTTGGACCTGTAGTTTGGCTCTTTAGCTCATTAGAACACGCAAGCCATTTCACCTGTTCTAGTAATTTAGAACTTCGGCAAGGTGCAGGTCCATTCGAAATGGAGCTTTCAAGTATGATTGACGAAATAGAAAACAATATGGTGAATTGTTATAGTTGTTCCTGGAGTACTAATTAAAGAAGTTTCGCAATCTATGCTGTAGGCTACTTTAAGGGGACTAAAAAATGAAACGTATAAGGGCTGCATTCAATGACTTGAGTGTGACGAAAAACTAAGTAAGGTAATACTAAGTTCTCTACATAACTTTATAGCATCTAAAGTAACATATGTTGCTTGGTTATCCATCAATACAGGATTACTTTCTGATGGCTTAGTGTTTTGAATAAAATGTTCAATACACTTGACAAAATTGGATGCTGTCATCCAACCTGATTCATGTGCTAGCAATGCAATCTGGAGGAAATCTATTCATGTTTGATGGTTATATCCTAACTCTAGGAAATATTAACTGCGAATGGATATATGTTCCAACAGCATTAATGCAACATAATGCTGTTACATTTGATCCCCTTTTAGCTGATGAAATTTTACAGGCTACATTTTCTTTAAGGTTCAAAATTTTAGAATTTTTAGTAGAAACGGTCGAAATACCAGTTTCATTGCAATTATAGGTATTACTATTGGTATAGTTATATCTAAGCCATAGGTTTTGAGTGAATTAAAAAATATACTAATATTGTCTTTGATAAATGCCATTAAACATGCAGCGGCCGTTGATTCTGGAGCTCTCAAAGAAAACTCGAATTTCTGTATAAAATTTTCAGAAATATTACTAGATTGTTGTTTTGTTAAACCAAATGCGCCTTGATCGACTTCTATGATATAATTTTTCAACTCCAATAACTGTTCCTCTGTAAACTTAAGTTAAACAACCAACGTTTTGGTGAACAATGTTAGTTATTTTTAGTGAAACTTTACTACAACAAGTAATGTAGATACCTACCTTATCACTATGCTTCTTAATATAACGTCCCAGTGTTGCTTCCGAAATTAAAAAGCTACATTAACGCTTATATCATTGTTTGCAATAGCTTTCATAGCTTTCCTTATAGAATTCTTACTCCAAGACTGCCTTGTCATTATTCGTTTATATTTCTTCATTAATGAATTGAAAAGATATAACGATGTAGTAAAATATCAGGTATGCTATTCAGGTGACGATATCGTCATTTTAGCCGCGGTGACGATTCGTCATCTTAGCAAAAGCAACAACATGCTGTTTATAGTTAATATAACTAGCATTCCAATTGTCAAGAGTATATAAATGTATGTTAAGAATTTCACAAATAATGTTTATGATACAATAATTATTCACCACTTATGGCAAACAACTTATTTCGTAACTGTGTAAAATTAGATCACAAATAACCTACAACCGTTAATCTCAACCACGTATTAATACGTAACACCTTCATATTCAAAATGCAAACAAATAGTCGTTTCTTGAAAAAAGAATGCGTATAATAAAACTCGTAACTCCATCTAGTTTTGTGTAGCTTAATTTTGGTATTCGTCATTTTAGCAGCTTCGTTATCTTACCCGCATCTCCGCTATATTAACATTAAAGCCATGACGCGCACAGGACATATTTAAAAGTTTTTGTGTACTTAATTAAATTACAAATGTTTTTAACACTAGAACTGAAAGCACCCTCGTTTGTAAAGTTGCGGAACGTGTTTCTATATTGAAAAATTGTATGTTACGGCTTCACAACAAAAACCAGAGTGTCGTGTAGTTAATTATGACAACATTTGTAAGCAAGCCTGGTTTGGGTTACGTTGAATGTAATGCGGTACCTCGTGACAGTGATTGCAGTCGAAATTCCATAGCTTCGGTTAGTGGCTGATGGGCTGAAGTTGGCATTCACAGCTTCCTTGATTGGCAAAGACCGAAGCGGGTTGATAGCGAAATGTTTGCAATCCTAACGTGCTCGTTGGCATCACGTGCTCTAGAAAGCGGTATTGATGGCCGTATCCTTAATAGTGGAGCCGCTCCAAGCTATGGCGGGATTTTGTCCGTAGTGTTAAAAGATTTCACTTCATTTGATCCCATTAGATTTGGTTGTCACAATGAGATAATCTGAAGGAAAGCTCTTGGTGCACGTAGAGCTTGGTGACTTCCGTTTTTCACTATTCTTAAGTTTTCTCCAAGAAGTTTGGTGGTTTTCTTAAAGGAAATTCAAAAATAAGTGATTTCCTATATCGTTTGGAGCTCAATTTATACCGCGATTGTGTCTGTATTTTACGTTCTGGCAGTTCTATTTTGTATTTCCATGGGTGTTGGACATGTCAATAATTTATTGATTGCTGTCTTAAACGTGCATGCTATTTGTTTGGATGTTGCTTGGTTATTGGTCAGTTAGTTAGGACTATGAGTGGTTGCATACTCCTACAAGTTAAAAAAAAAGATAAAAATTGTTTCATAAAGAAAATCAATAAGTTGCTTGAGGTTTACATTATATAGTGATTCAATTCAGAATAGATAGAAAGATATAATATTATCCGCAAGTTAAAGTATAACAATACAATTAAAAATAAACCCTTTATTTAAATTTCTGTTATTAATAATTCACAACAAAGGTAACTTCATCCTTCACTCCCACAAATTTAAAAGTATCTGTTGTATAAAACTTAACTTTAAATTTAGTATACAAGAGTATATATGTACGAAGAAAATGACAATTCTTATTTAATGTGCAATCAGTTTCATAGGATAGCATTCGTGCAAAAATCGAAGAAAAATGAACATACATTGACCATAAAAAACACCGACGCCTTGAGCACCGATACGATAAGATGCAAGTTAAACATAAGGTTGTATAGAAATTTAAGATAATATAATACTACAATTTTTGTTAAATATAGTAATTTTTTGTGATATGTTTTTGTGTTATATTATCAAAGTGTAGCATGAACCTGGAGAGGAGGTTATTTGCTGCCCCTTAAATGTGCCGTCCGCAAACTGCTCACTTTGCAAATATGCTTATGCTAACAAACTGTACAATTGAACGACCTACTATATCAATAATTCGTAATGTATATGCAGACACATTTACTGATTTATTCCATCCCAAACAGCAAAAAAGTAAAGAACACAAATATTTGATCAAAATAATATGCAGCTCATACAGGCAAATACGAGACCCGCACATGTGAACTAAAACGCGATATTAGCATTTGTGGCAAATCAAAACCCGATCAGGTTAAATGTACATTACGTAACCGAAATTAATGTACCTCTTTTCCTGTGGAGGGATAAATTAATAATCGAAACAATGATTAAGACATCAAGATTTGTGATTGGCAGAAATGTACTTTGTACGTGTAATAGACAATTAATAAATGAATATCTACAATGTGTTGTTCCTAACTACTAATTTGCATCGTTATTTGTTTGTATAGATCGATATTAAGTTGAATTCTCAAATATATTAATTCGATACTAATCTAATAAATCGAAATGCAACCCATCACTATAACTGCATCATAGTGTTATCTTTCGTTGATTTGTTGTCGTTTGACCTTTGTCCATATTTATTTTACATCTTTCATAATTTATGCATTCATCACCATTAGGTTTTCAGTGATGGAACTGGTTGGACGTGTACCAGCATTAATTCTTATTCTGAGCTAACCTACACATTTTCCTGAAATTCTGACAGCCTAAATCTTTCACTATCTGTGTACGATAGTCTAACCTAGGTCTACCTCTACCTTTCTTTTTTTCTTTCTCTGCTTCTAATATATTCCACACAAATCCATCATGCCAAAGTGTGTTCCCTCTCCTACTCTTTACTGTTTTCTACATGCAACTTTCTTCCCCTTCTATTTCTAGTACCTCCTCGTTATTAACTTTGTCTGTGTATAATATCTTTATCATACGTCTGTAACACCACGTTTCAAAGTCTTCAATCTTTTTCCTGTCTACTTCTCCTACTGTCCACGTTTCACAGCCATACAATGTTATACACCACACATATATGCTTTCAACAGTCTTTTTCTTATTTCTACGTTTGTTGTCTTTGAACATAGTAGTTACTATTTATTGTTAAATGTAGCACATCCTTGTGCTAATCTTTGTTTTGGATGTCTTACACTTTTTCCATCTTGTTTTATTTGACTAGCAAGATGCAGAAATTCTTAACCTCTTACAAATTCTGGTTTTTTACTTGTATTCTGATTTTTGACTTATTTTCCCCCCCTTTATTATTGAAACTTTAATACCGTTTCTCGCCTTTAGTAGCGTTTCCATTTCATTAAGAGCAGCTTCTAACTCTTCCTTGCTAGATGTTAGTACTGCTATGTCGTATGCAAATCTCAGCATATCAATCGTTTGTCCCTGCATAGTAATTCCAAATGTCTTTCTGAATTTGACAGTATTCATTGCCTTTTCAATGTACGAGTTAAAAATTAATGGAAATAGGGCCATTCCCCGTCTCACTCCTTTCCTAATATTTACTTCTCTATGTTTTTGCTCTAATTCTATTACCACTGTTTGCTCTTTGTTTAAGCTATGTACTATCTGTCTATCCCTAAGTATGTGTGTGACTGCTACGCCCAAGGTCCCGGGTTCGAATCCCGACACGTTCCGCTTGGAAAATGTTAGGCTAGCATTTTTCACAAAAATACACCCTCGTTCGGATGAGAGGTAAAATGGAGGTCCCGTGTGTGAGTGTTGTCACGCACGTTAAAGATCCCTACCTTGCTTGGAACAACAAGGGTTCGGCAAAATTCCAAATTTTCCAGGTAAAAAAAACTCGCTTCCTGGCCAATGTAGTACCTTCGGGTGGAGCATTGGAAAATCAAATGTAATGTCTATCCCTAAAACTCATTCCAATCTTTCTGAGTACTTCAAACACTTTTGTCAAATGCTTTTTCCAGATCTACAAATTCTATATACACCCTTTCCCCTTTTTATATTGTTTTCTCCATTATCACCCTCAGAGCTAAAATAGCCTCCGCGTTCCCCTGTTTTGCCTAAACCCAAATTGTCTTTTCCTAGTATTTTTTCGACTCGTTTTTCCATTCGTCTTTGTACAATTCTAGTTAATATTTTTGAAACGTGTGCTGTCAAACTTATTGTTTGAAAATTTTCACATCTATCCGCGCCTTTCTTTTTTGGTATAGTTACTATGATGCTACGTTTGAAATCTTTGGGTATCTCGCCTGTCTCATACATATAACTTACAATTTAGAAGAGACGTTCTGTTACTGCTTGTCCAACGGCTTATAGAGTTTCTGCTTGCACCTTATCTGTACCCGGCGCCTTACCATTTTTCAGACTCGTTAATGCTAATTCAAACTCGTCTCAAAGTATAGGATATTCCAAGTCATCCTTTTCAATGTCTGATTCCTGTTCTTATGCTTTTAGTTCCTTTCCTGTATATACATTTCTTATATATTCTTGCCATCTAACCACTTTCTCTACATTTTCTATAATGACATTTCTTCCCGCGCCCCTTATATTTCTGCTATACGGTTTTATATTCCTAAAATTCATTCTAATTAGTTTGTCTTTCCTATTTCCATCTTAGTTTGTATCTCTTTGCACTTCTTATCAATCCGTTGTTTTTTAACTCTATTTAATATTATTCCATTCTGTTTCTACTTCTCTGTATAAGAAATTTTCCCGATATCTTTCAGCAATTGATTTGACTTTTTTTCAAATCTTTCGTGGACAGCTTTATCCTGTAGTTTCCCAAAGTTAAAGTGCATTTTTCTGTTCCTTTTTTTCAAATTTTTAAATTTAAGAGCGGCTTCTTAATTATGATGTTGTGGTCAATGTCTTTATCTGCTTCTGGGTAGCTTCTATAGTCTTTTACTTGATTCCTAAACCGTTGTCTAACTAGTATGTAATCTATTTGATATCTTCCTATATCTTCTGGCATCTTTCACGTGTATTGTCTTCTAGCACGATGATGAAATAATGTGTTTGTGACGGATAAATAGTTCTTGTCACAAAATTCTACCAACCTATTTCACCTGTCGTTTCTCCTGCCTAAACCAAATAAACCTACTAACGCTCCTTCCCTACCCCCACCTACCACTGCATTAAAATCCCCCGTAATTATTAAATTTTCATGTCCTTTTACGCATCTTAGTTGTCTTCGATATCTTTGTAGATCGCTTTTACCTCATTCTCGCTGTAGCTAGATGTGGGCATTTATACTTGTATCATTACTGTATTTACCTGTTTAGATTCTAATATAACCATGAGTACACTGTCGTTCTTTTGTAGGTAGTTTTTTACACAGTGTTCTATCTTTTTTTCTCATAACTATCCCCACATCCAAATTTTCTTCTTCTGATCCTTTGTGAATTACTCTAAAGTTTCCGCTCCAAAAATTCTCCGCCTCTGACTACCAAACTTCGCTGATCCCTGCTATGTCTAATGCTAACCTATCCATTTTAATTTTCAAGTTCTCTAGCTTACCTACTTGCTTCATGTTTCTGACAGTCCACGCTTCGACTCGCAGAGCGTTCTCTACTCTTTTCCTAAACTTTCCGATCACATCCTCCGAAGTAGTCTCCTCCCGGAAATCCGAATGGGGACTATTTTAACTCCGGGTTCTTTTACCCCAGAAAATGCCATCATGTTTATTATAATTTAAGTATGCTGGGTACTTGGGAGGTAATATAGTAATTTCTGGTTACCTTCCACATCGCAGTAGTGTGCCTTAGAATGCCATATCAGCCCATATGGTCTCTGCCAATCTAAGTACAGAAAGAGCAGTTGCCCTCTTTTGGGGACCTGCCTTAGTCTGGTTCCTCACTTCAATCTCTATTACTTTGGTTGGAGCTGTAGTTTGCTCTTTAGATGACCGGAAAGCTCAAGCCATTCCACCCGTTCTAGTAATCTAAAACTTTTTCAAGGTGCGGGTCCATTCGGAACGGAAACGTAATATATCTTACTAGAAGTAAAAGGTAGGTCATTATTTTTGGAAATCAAAATTAGTGTAGTTTTTATATAAAACACAAAGAATTTTTAAATTTTCACTAGCATTTTTTACAACCGAATGTTTAAAAAGTAGTTGGTGTGTAACTGACTGAGCTTCATTTAAGCTTCATTTTTTGATGATGATGCTACACACAATTCTTTTGCACATGTGGAACCCGGAATTAAGTTATCTGGAAGAAAAGCTTTAAAGAAAATGGTATTAACTCACTTCAATGAAGTACAGAAAAAGGTCATGACTATTTTACAGCAAAATAAATCAAAAATATCATTTACCGTCGACTCATGGACGGCAGTGAATGAAAAATTATATTGTGAGATAACTGCCCACTTCATCGACAGAAATTGGCAGCTATAATCAGTTGTAATTTATTTTGTACCTTCTCATGGCCAACACACCGGCAAAGGCACCGCTAAAGTATTTTTTGAAACATTGCAAAAGTATGGAATTGAATCGAAAATTCAAGGTATTACAGTTGACGATACAGCATCCAACACCTTATTCATGCGTTAGCTGAATACCATTATACCAGATTATGACAACATCAACCAACATTCTAGATGTATGGCACGTGTTCTAAACTTAGGTGTGCAAGCTATGTTGAAAACATTAGACCTAAGTGTCCAACAGATGGCAATGATAAACTTGATAGCGACGAAAACGAAGACGACAATGACAAATATTATTTTATTAATGAAAATCTTAACAACTGTATAAAAAGGGTCCGAAGTTTATTAAAAAAAAAATAAAATATCAGAACAGCTAGGTATGCGCTCTCAAAGTGTCTTTCAGAGCCAGACTGCTGGGGCGCCAACTGGACTTTCTAGATGTCTCCACCAAGTGTAACTCCACTTACAATATGTTAGACGTAACGATAAAACTAAAGAAAGAAATCATGTGTTGATATAGCAGTGATTATGTGTAGCAAAAGTTTATTTTAAGTGAATGAGTGGCTAATTTTAGATTCGGTTCCAAAGTTCTTAAAAATTTTCAAACAGGTCAGTGAAACAACAAGGGCTATAGATTTGTTACGATACGTCTGTAGTAGTCAGTGTTAAAATGCTATTTGATAAAACTGAAAGTGCCGTAAAACTTCTGAATGATAAGGAAAGCCGTTCTACGGTTGACGAGCAACATATAATTGCATTTCAGGCTTCAAAAGATAAAATCATAAAGTACTATCAACTTACCAATTGAATTTATTGAGCAGTGTTAATGTTAGATCTAAGGCAAAAACTTGAAGCTTTTGACTTAACATCTTGGGGTGCACCATTAAAACAGGAATCAGACTGTGTTAATGATGCTTCCGACGATGACTTTGACCTTAATGCTATATACAAAACAAAAAAGCAAAAAAGAGACGAAACTTCAATTGTGACAAAAGACCAAAGAAAGCAGAATTACAGGTAAGGTATTTAAATCATACTTGGTACATTAAATCAACGGTGGTATCCACGTTAGCCTTTATAATTTTGGCATTACTTGTATTAACCCCCATTGCAAGGAAAACCCACGACCTACGCGAGCTAGTCGAGACTAAAACCCTTAATTCTTGTTACATGCTTTTCCCTTTTTATTCACAAAGTTAAAGTCGTCCTATCAAATCCGCCCGTAACAAACACCTTCCCTTTTTATTTTTTGATGATGATGCCACACGCAATTCTTTTGCACACGTGCTACCCGGAATTAAGTTATCTGGAAAAAAAGCTTTAAAGAAAATGGTATTAACTCACTTCAATGAAGTACAGAAAAAGGTCATGACTATTTTACAGCAAAATAAATCAAAAATATCATTCACCGTAGACTGATGGACGGCAGTGAATGAAAATCATATTGTGGGATAACTTGTGACAACAACTTGCTACTTTATTCCAAGCTTAGTAAAACGGGGTTAAGCCCCAAAAAATAGAGCATGAGACTGATACTTTTAGACAGGGAGGGGGGTGTTTGGTCAGCTTAGTAGTATCAAGAGAAAACACAAGTCAACACAAAATAACTCTATTCGTCTTTACAAAATACTTACATAAATGTAATAAAGCAATAATTGACAAATCTTAAGTACGACACACAAGTAAAGTATTATTTTATAACTACAAATTATCGAAGCAATGACTTACTTCTTTTGCTTACCAAATAACTTACGCTCCACTGGCGAAGCCTGACATGAATGATGGTATTGCGGAATAAGACATGTACCATAACGCACCGGTGGTTGCTATAGTTGAGATGTTCCTATAACTTTTGTATATTACAGTATGTTGATACTGCATATCTGCAAGGAGCTGCAGAAGTTGAACGCAGTAGTAAATGATTAAAGATGATTTTAGAAAAAGATGAAACTGAGAATACAGATGCGAGGATGCCTATAGTACAGTTGGTGAAACCTGTTAATAATTGTTTCAACACAAGGTACTGGATCAGTTGTTTATAGTAAACAACTAAATTTGGATATTTATATAAATATTTTATGGTACTTATCTGATTTTAAGTTTTATTCTGAACTAAGATGTATTATTTCAAATTACCTTAATTACGCTGCAGACAAAGAATTCCAACATCTGCGTACAAATATGGATTTGTGTGATTACGCCTCTAGAGGAATAATATCCCACGAGGTTACTAATGCAATTCCAAAACCACAAGCTTACAGGCTTAACGTACAACTTCAACGCACAAACCAATACGGAATTTGCATCACAATAAAGGTCTAGTGGAAAGATCCCAAACGGAATAGCCAAGATAAACGACCTTAAAACTCCACTAGAACCATACCAGACTGGACTCTTCGGCAGATCACGCCACACTCTACAAATGGAAGAAGGAAATCCATTTTCTTAACATACCAGCCAAACCTATTCAAAACTGGAAAGAATTATTGTAAAAACTGAAATTCAGTCTAATTTATCCAATACGCTTTTGACACAACACGAAATTACAACCACACTCAAAGTAAACTGTAAAAGATTAGGATTGCACTACAAAACTAGAAAGTCACTAGCATTAAAATGCTAGGACAGAATAAGTCAACCTCGACCAGTGGTGTACATACAAAAATGTAACAACATCTAACAGCTTTAAAACCCGATTATACGTATGAATTATTAACGCTCGTATAGCTAATCATAACTAGGGGTGGGCGATACGGGATTTTGCGTATCGAATATCGATACATATTATATATTGATATGTATCGATATATCGAGAATCGATATATATCGATACGTATCGATACGTATCGATACGTATCGATGCGTATCGATACGTATCGATGCGTATCGATATGTATCGATGCGTATCGGTGCGTATCGGTGCGTATCGATACGTATCGATACGTATCGACTTGTATCGATGCATATCGATACGTAGCGGTACGTATAGATATATATAGTGATTCGTATCGGAACGTTTAGATGTGTAGATTAAGTATACATATCGAGACGTAGCGATACCTATCGTTACGAATCGATACGCATCTATAAATTTTTCTACTCTTTCTTTGGGAATAAAATCACAAGATCGTTTTAAAATAATATATTTACTGACAATTCGATCTTTCACTTAAGATTGTTTGTTATCAAAATAATTAAAGTTTCAAGTTTAATATTTGTGACATAAGTATGTATATAGGGGTGGGCGATACGGGATTTTGCGTATCGAATATCGATACATATTCTATATCGAATATCGATACGAATCGATACGTATCGATGCGTATCGATACATATCGATGCGTATCGAGACATATCGATACGTATCGATGCGTATCGAGACATATCGATACGTATCGATACATATCGAGTATCGATATATCGATATTTATTTTTTGCTGTATCGGGGGGGTCGATACGGGAGTCGTATCGATACGTATCGATATATCGATACGCCGACCCAGCCCTAATCATAACTCATTCAATAACATCACAAATACATCAAATAACTCCGATAAGTAAATTCTTAAAGTAAATTCCACATGCACGCTTATGCAAAATAATACCAGAACTGAAAACAACCGTATTACCAAATATCCAAACTAACATTAAATTACTAACATTCACGCTACCTGACACAATGATAGAGAAGTGACTATAGATACATTCTAGCATAACAGCCAAATACATAAAAAATTTTTTACAATTAGACTCTTAATTTATTGCAACGTTATAACTCGAAAATAAACCCGTAACAAACTGCCCACTTCATCGACAGAAATTGGCAGCCATAATCAGTTGTAATCTATTTTGTATCTTCTCATGGCCAACACACCGGCAAAAGTCATTGCTAAAGTATTTTTCGAAACATTGCAAAAGTATGGATTTGAATCGAAAATTCAAGGTATTACAGTTGGCAAAACAGCATCCAACATCCTGTTCATGCGTGAGCTGAATACCATTATACCAGATTTTGACAACATCAACCAACATTTTAAATGTATGGCACATGTTCTAAACTTAAGTGTGCAAGCTTAGTAGGAAACATTAGACCTAAGTGTCTAACAGATGGCAGTGATGACCTTGATAGCGACGAAAACGAAGACAACAATGACAAAGATTTTAGTTTTAATGAGAATCCTAACAACTGTATAAAAAAGATCTCAAGTTTATTCAAAAAAATTAAAATATCAGAACAGCTAGGTATTCGCTTTCAAAATGTCTGCCAGCGCCAGATTGCTGGGGCACCAACTGCACTTTTTAGATATCTCCACCAGGTGGAACTCCACTTATAATATGTTGAATGTAGCGATAAAACTAAAGAAAGGAATCCTGTTTTGATAGAGCAGTGATTATGTGTTGCAAAAGTTTATTTTAAGTAAAAATGAGTGGCTAATTTTAGATTCGGTTCATGATAACAGAAATTATTCTAGACTGAATTTTTAGAATAAGTTTAATGTTAATATTTTTAGATTTGTGTCTATAATAGAAATTTTTATGAATTGCAGTTCCATTTTTGGTCTTTGAGCTCAATTTGTTTTGTTTAGTCGAGCGACAACCAAGTATTACTGTGTGATATAAATAAAGAGAAAACAAGTCTATTGAGGCAAATAATAATATCTATTTTAATTAATATTACTATACTATTTGGAAGACATACATAGAAATTCAATTTTCGGATCCTGTTACTGCCGCGATGGTAAAATCCACTACAACAGGATTTGAAGGCGAGATAAGTTCTCAAATAAAACAACAATCATTATTGTATTCTTACTTTTGTATCATAGTAGGAAGTAGTACGACCCAGGCTTTAAAATCTACTTGGACAAAATAGGGGCAAGTCCTTGTAGATCATTGAAATGCATACTGACACTGCATTTAGAAAATTTAATTTCTTACTAAAATCGATATTTGTGTTGAATTCGGGTTTAGTACCTGATGCTCCTACTCCACTGTAAAAAATAATCAATATTATAAGGTTGTTCAAATAGTGCCGCAAGTTTCATCATGTAGGAATAGTTAATTTTGTGTGTGTGTGTGGAGGGGAGCGGGGAGAGAGAGGACAACATTAGCTGACCTCTTTCCTCTGTGTACAGTAAAAACAAATAATGATAACAAATCAAATGCCCTCGTTTGCTTAGTTTGTGCTAATTTTGCCTTAAAAAAAGTACATTTTATAATTTTGGCCAAATAAATATACGTTTCCACTTTAATTAGTGATATAGTGATTTTATTCCCCTACTGGTATCGGGATTTTAGAACAAATATCACGAAAAGTATAATGAACCAAATTTTGGTTTTTATGGCACAAGTTAGCATTACATGTGATTTTCCAATGCTCCACCCGAAGGTACTACATTGGCCAGGAAGCGAGTTTTTTTTTACCTGGAAAATTTTGAATTTTGCCGAACCCTTGCTGTTCCAAGCAAGGTAGGGATCTTTAACGTGCGTGACAACATTCACACACGGGACCTCCATTTTACCTCTCATCCGAACGAGGGTGTATTTTTGTGAAAAATGCTCGCCTAACATTTTTCAAGCGGACCGTGTCGGGATTCGAACCCGGGACAAGGCACAAGTTAGCAGCAATTAAGGCGCTTAATTCGCCTTCAATATCTCCTAAAATATTTGACCATGAATTATAAAGGTTACTCAATCAGCAGAACTAGAGCACAAATTATCGAGATAATAAAATTGGTAAAGCTTTGTGGGGTATCTTAACACACGTTCTATGTGTAATATAAATACATTTTGGTATATCCTAATGACAATCATATTAGAGTGCGCGCATTGCTCGGCACGACTCGAATTAGAGCCGTGTTTCGAGCAGAGCTAGCAATTTAATTTCGAGCCAAGCTCAACTTTAGTGATCTCGAGCCGAACCGAGCTGACGCATACCTCGGCTCCGCTCGACTCGTGTTCATCACTAATTACAAGGCAATGCATTTTTAGTCCTTTAATGCAATGTTTCTTTTGAAGAATCTATACAGGTCAACAATACGACATGGAATACTTAAGTCTTTAGGCATGATTTAACTAGAGAACGAATTCGCCAAGGAAATTGCCTTTGAAATAGTTATCAATGTATTTGCAAATAAGAAAGCAAGAAAAGTAAATCTTAATTTTAAGTTTCAAATTTTGTAAGTAAGAAAGAAATATACATATATGAATAAATTTTTAATAGCTAGTGTATAATTCAAGTAGATGGTTATTAAAAAAACCACAACCACATTTGCACCAGCATCCACATTTGCACTCGCATCTGGACCAAATTTACATGTAAATTCCCATAAGGAGGAAATGAGGGAGATGAATCTCCTCCTGCTCTCGCCCTGTAGACCGCCTTGTGGAATTTTTTACCCCAACCATTTTGATTACGTCACACCCGCATTCTTTCCACCCGCGAGATAAATCTTTCTCTACATTTCCACCCACGAGATAAACCTATCTTGTTTGGTGTCAATTAATATTAGATTTTCTCAGCTACCCGAATCTCTAGGAATTTTTTAGTTTGCATCAGTCCCCAGGGAGCTACCCTCATTTTAAAATTTTTTTACCGCTAACATTCTGAACCGAATAGTTTTCTTCGACTAGCCATTGCATCTTTCGAGATAAACCTGTCTTGTTTGGTATCAATTAATATTAGAATTTTCTCAGCTATCTGAATTTTTAGGAATTTTTCAGATAGTGCCATCCCCCAGGGAGCTACCGTGATTTTAAAATTTCTTACCTGTTGCGATTTCCGACCGTCCGCATAAATATTTTTATACATGCAATACATCAAATTAGTCTAGAATTTTATACAGAATTCGAATATGTAAACAGATTTAAAATCGGACCCCCCCTGCAAAGTTACACTTTAAAGCTCTCAAACCTCTAAATTTTGCTTTTTGCCCTATAAGCAAACCTAACAAATAGTTTTCTTTGTCTAGCTATTGCATCTTTCGAGATAAAGCTATCTTGTTTGGTATCAATTAATATTAGAATTTTCTCAGCTACCCAAATCTCTTTAAATTTTTTAGATAGCGCCATCTCCCAGAAAGCTACCCTGATTTTAAGATTTCTTACCTGTAGCGATTTCCGACCGTCCTTAAACATTTTTTAGCCATGTGATACATTAAATTAGTCTAAAATTTTACGCAGAATTCGAATCTGCAAACAGATTTAAAATAGGACCACCCCTTACCATTTTACACACACCCTCTAAATTATAAATTTCCTGCGGCTCATACCTAAAAGAAAATCTAAAAACCATTCTTAAAACTTTTTATTACAGACAATTTTTACTAATACAGTTTAAATTTTGTAAACCACATTTCTAAATACATATTCACAATTTTTTATTCTTAACTTAGAACTTCTCATATCGGCTTATACTTATTAATATTTATTTCTAAATAGAGCACTTTTTCCAAAGACCAACCGGACTCACATGTTTCAAATTCCTCTGATTTTGTTCTTATGGTTTCGCTTAAGACCTCGTACATATTTTCCAGATTACTAGAAGAAGTTATAACCACATTTTTTGTGTTAAAGGATTTCACATCGGACTTTTCTTCCCCCATTTTGGTGTAAACGCCGTAGAGTCGCAGTAGACTTTTACTGCTGTATGTTGTATTCTTTTTTCATTAATTAATCGAATAAATCGCTCTTTCTGCTTCCAAAAAAACTCGGGCACTCCATCGTCGACACTGGCGTTCTTTATGCGATAGCTAGCCATACGGTTGTTAAACGCTGAGCTAACCATTTCTACACCATCGTCGCTAGTAGCGGTAACTGATGCATTTTTATGTTTGTTGTTCCTTAAGTGTGCGGCATACGTAGTTTTTCCATTTCGAAATCGCATACTTTACACATAATTCAGGTTGTTTCGTACAAGGCCCTTTAACAGCTGGCGGAGTTGAACGTTTACGGCTTAATGACATGCCGTGCTGTTTTTCCTTGTGTCGCTGTAAGCTGTCCGTTCTTGTAAAAGCGATACCGCAAGTCCCACAGTTTAAGTACTTTGCTGCCAAAGGATGTATAAGCTTAACCGTGGACGATGTTACACCACGACATTTGTTCTGGTGCCGTTTGAGAGCATTTTTTCAGGTATAGGTAGCACCGCACGAGACGCATTTAAAAACGTTTGCAGGTACCATTTTAGTACAAAACAAAATCCGCACTATAAGACTTTGGTTAAACTTGTAAGCAAACTAACTTATAACTAAAAAGCTTACTCTAGCGTACCTGATTTATGTTCCCTATAAAATGCATACCGAAGGTTTCCGAAGACGGCCGAACGATGTTGAGGATTCAGCGGGGAACTAAATGACGTCATAATCCTTGCTGCTCGTCCAGTACATTTAGCGCCAATGCATGCACCTGGTTCGCACCGTCGATGATGCGAATGCCGTTAGTAGAAACATCGGAAACGTTTTTCATGTTATACGGATCGCGTGCATATTAAAAATACAAAAGGGTGATAGCACACGCACACAAATTGTGTGCAAGTCGTGCTGTAGAAGATGCAGCGCTACTATAAACAAAAACTTAATAAAAACACTTTAAACGTTTACTAATGGAATACCAAACTTGTTGTCTACAGAATACTTACTTATAAAGCAATTTAATTTTAAATAACTTCTACGTCATACTTTAGGAAATGGTAGGCTTGAATATTTTTTAAATAAATCACCAAGCGAAAGTATATGCTTAGCGGTATTAAAATTAACCATTAATTCCCCATTTTTACGAGCGTGGTTAATTATAGATTAAAATTTAATTTGTTCACGTTCGAGCTTCCCGTAAACTAACATATTTTATAGTAACAATGCGCTGTATTATACATGCATACCCCTTCGCCGCGCTACTGCTATTCTTGTAATTGCTAGAAAAAGTCACTCTCCTTTTTACTGTTAGGACCGATGCAAAGCATCATTTTTTATACTTTCTATAGCACATCGCGCATTTTTTCGTCTGATAATTAAATTTTGCTTCTGTAGGCTTTTACACTTTCGCATAGCGGTCGGCCGCACGTAATGATTTCTAGAACCGGTAAGTATTCGATATCGTCCAAATAGAGAATTAGATGCTCGATGTTTGTCAACTTCCGATTCCCTCGTAAAAGGTAGAAAAAACTCGGTCAATCATCCATCTAACTTAAACTTCGACCCGCTCCTGTTCTGATAATTTCCAAACATTTTTCAAACGACAATGGGCTCAGAATTTTTTAAACTTTTGAGGGATCTATAAGTCGTAATCAATTACACGTTCGAGCTACCCGTAAACTAACAATGCGCTGTATAATACATGCATACCCCTTCTCTGCGCTACTGCTATTCTTGTAGTTGCTTGAAAAAGTCAGTTGCCTTTTTTACTGTTAGGATCGCTGCAAAGCACCATTCTATACATTCTTTAAAGGTATGGCACATCGCGCACTTTTTTTGTCTGATAATTAAATTTTGCTTATGTAGGCTTTTACACTTTCGCATATTTTAACATCTAATACGATTGATTAACCACTTTCGATTATTCTAACGGGAACCGCCATACATTCCGCCACACCGTTCCTTTTGAATCCAACGATCCGATGAGCTTTCACGCACTAACACCTAACGTATCTTTCCTACTATTTGTTAAACAAAAACTACCGGCATCGCCATGTTCGTATACGAACGTAAGCAGATGTTTGTGGATGTGTACGAGAATATGTCATATACATTAATCAGTCTAAGCTATTTTATTTAGTCCGCGAAAACTGCTATTTTTCTAAACCACAATTAATAATCGCCTTTATAGGTTTAACATTTCTACCATTACCCAATGACTGGTGCTACGTACATGGAAACTTTAATTTCTTATTGGAGAGAATCCTTATTCTCCCACGCACTGTTGCGTAGCTGCATGCCCACCCCTTTTGGGAATATATGCGCGTTATAGGTTGTAGCACACGCGGTTTTACTTAACTACACTTCGTGAGACCCATTTAATCTTTTTAATCGTATCTTTCTCGCTTACAATACAGTAGGACTTAGCCCTACTACCAACAAATTATAACACTAGACCCCCCATTAAATTCGTCTTTGAATTTTCCTACAACTTTTTGTCGACAAGCGGTATATTGTGTTTATTATCTGCGGGGTAGTCACTCTTTTAAGATAAATATATCTTTTTTTGGTATCAACTAATATTAGATTTTTCTAGGGACCCAGAATCTATAAATAGATTTTAAATAGAACCACCCTTTACAAAGTCACGCCTTTTAAAGACTAATTTTTACCCATCTTTATTTAACTCCATCTTTAAAACCCTTTTTTCGCTACCCAAGACATATGCTTTGACCAACCATTTCCCTAGAAATCTAAAACCGCTGTGTCCCGCGAACACCACGTGGAGGTAACACGTGTACTCTGTCAACCAGGATAGAAGCCGGAAGGATTTGGAAGGTGGGAAAAGAACTTAAAAATTATGGAATCCTAAAACTAATATATACAATAGATTTACAAATATAAACAACTATCTTATATCTTTACGCCTCCATGCGTAGATTGTTGTACTATTAGGAATGATATACCTTTTGTCATCTTCGCTCGATAAACTAATTTTATTAATTATCTGCGTGTACAAATCGTGTTTTTACTCCGGATACATACGCCGGCAAGTACTCCACACCAAATATAGAATTAGATGCTTGGTGACTGTTAACATCCGCTTCTCTCGTGTACGCCCAAACACATCCCAGCCCATGAGCACCTTTGTGCATGCACACCCCTGCCCATGCGCGCCCCTGCGCGCGCGCAACTCCTGCCCATGCGCACCCCTCTCTGTGCGACTGCTATTTCGTGGTAACGTCACAGCCTTTTGTAAATAAAGAGCAATGTAATACTATTCTAAAATTTTATATTCTGACATACATAACAAAATTTAAAAAAATGTAATGCCAAGCATGGAGCCATTTAAACTTAATTTTAATACAAAGTTATACACAGAGAACAGTCCTTTCTTTATGTTTATTTGGAGCGGTTTTAATTTTATCTAATTTTATTCGCAGCTTAAAATTTAAATCGACACCCAAGTCCTCTATCTCCTTTTCTAGTCAATAGTTTGACACATAGAGACCGTCTAGGTTTTCGAATTGCAAAATGTGCCGAAGTTTGCCTCTGTATATAAAGTCTTTGATTCCATCGACAACCAGATCCATTCCTTCGCGTAATTCTTGCAGCTTGTGACAATCTTTTAATCGCGGCTCTCCCACTATATCCTGCATACGTATCTTGTTAGCTTTATCGACTTCTTCTTGTCGATATTGGAGGAAATCCTTATTCTCCCAAACTCTTTTAATTCTTTCTCATTTTCTCTAATAAGATGTTCTTTGTCTAACACATCTTTGTATTTTTCGCGTATTGTTGCAGTGTTTTCCATGTAGTCCAACTTTCGCTTTTTGCATCCATTTCTTCTAATTCCAGTTGTCTTTTTCTTCCACTTACACCGTATGGCGTGCATAATGGAGCAATTTCCTTTAGCGTAAACGGATAGAGTTTACTGCCAATATTTACGCGTTGTCGTACAACCTCTGGACGAATGTTAGGCGTATCTATCAACCCCAATTTCGAAATGACTATTTCTTTTGGAATTGTAGAATATGGTGTTGCAGATTGTGTAAAATATGTACTATCTGCTTTAATGTAGCACTTGTGTATGATTTTTATTTTATCTCGGCTATCTTCCTCCTCTACTATCTCCAAATAATTTACAGGTAAATAGTTAAAACTAAAAGCCGAAAGCACATACTTTATCAATTTTTCTCTTTTCTCTGGTTTTTCGGACAACTTAATTTGCAAGCCCGTCAATTTCTTTGTATTGCCATTACCCTAATACACGTACTGTAGCAGGTTATTATACACTAAACAGCAGCTATTTTGTAGCTTGGCCAATAGCTTACTCCTCATTTTGTTAGGTTAGGTTAGTTGGACTTGTGTGGACTTAGGTTTGATAAAAGGAAAAATTGATAGGTTAGGTCAGCGTCGCGACGCTGACCTAACCTATCAATTTTTCCTTTTATCTAACCTAAGTCCACACAAGTCCAACTAACCTAACCTAACACCAGACAACACCAGCTAACCTAACTCCTGACAAGTCCACATCCAACCTAGATCGGAGGCAATTCAGTTCCTAAACCAGAGAATGTAAGCGATATGGTGGTGTCCGACATATTCGACTATCTTCGGCAATATACGTCCCACTCTGTAGGATACATAAGAGAACAATTTTTTCGTATTCAATTTAGTATGCCACTGTAGCTAGAACAGTAAACATGAGCGTCTCCAAGGTGATTAACGTTTCTGAACTTCTTGGGAATAAAGTGAAACCGACAAATGAGCGATTTGGATTATGACTGTTGGCAGAAAATATGTGCAACAATAATCTGGTGACAGATATTGGTAATATTTGTTATGTTGAAGGCGAACAGATGCTGACTGGTGGACTAGACACACCAATTATAGAACCATTTTGTGACAATATAATGTTGGTTAAAATTTGCGACCTTTCTGACGCCGAACAAACATCTGCAAACAAAAGGATGTTTATCCTAAAAAAGAAATTTGCGGTGTATTTAACAGCTATCTACGAAGAAAGTTCGACCGATTTGTTTCCGCTAGGCATGGTGTTAAAGCTAAGCTTCCGTTTTCTATGGAAAGCACTAACAAAATGGGCCAGAGATTAAAAGAAATTATCGGAAAAGAAGATCTCGAATGCATTAATAAAAAATTCCAAAATCTTATATGTGTTCTATACAAAGTGGAACTAGCAGATGTTAAGTTGGAAACTATATTGGAGGAACTACCAGATATATTAGACGATCTCAAAAAAGATTATTTCTATCTTTTTGACATGGATGTAACCCAAGATTTTGCTGGCATATTTAGCAAGATGGATATGTGTAATTATTTAACTACAAAGCATAAGTTTTGCTATAAGGGAGAATACGAAGAAAAGTGTAATATTATAGTTGACAACGATAAAACTACGGGAATTGATTGTTTAACATGGTTAACAACCAATGCAAGAATTAAGATATACAACAAATTTGTGTGTCAGATAACAAGTTCTGGTGTTAATAAACAACTTGGCAATCATATAGTAGATTTTTTACGTTGCCCAGATATACGTTTAAGGGAAACTTTTGCATCTACTTTGGCCAAAGAACATGGTATTACGCGATTGGAAGCGACAATATACAACTGTGCAATTGGAAGCTATGTCAGTGCGGAACGGGTGTATAAACCCTTAAAAGACTGTTTAACTTTATTGGAAGATAGTAAGTTATACTTCCTAAAGGCGCCAATGTACTCGGTACCACTTGCCAAAATGTGGAATAAGCTATCGGTCAAGCTACAAAATAGCTGCTGTTTAGTGTATAATAACCTGCTACAGTACGTATATTGGGGTAATGGCAATACAAAGAAATTGACGGGCTTGCAAATTAAGTTGTCCGAAAAACCAGAGGAAAGAGAAAAATTGATAAAGTATGTGCTTTCGGCTTTTAGTTTTAATTACTTACTTGTAAATTATTTGGAGATAGTAGAGGAGGAGGATAGCCGAGATAAAATAAAAATCATACACAAGTGCTACATTAAAGCAGGTAGTACATATTTTACACAATCTGCAACACCATATTCTACAATTCCAAAAGAAATAGTCATTTCGGAATTGGGGTTGATAGATACGCCTAACATTCGTCCAGAGGTTGTACGACAACGCGTAAATATTGGCAGTAAACTCTATCCGTTTACGCTAAAGAAAATTGCTCCATTATGCACGCCATACGCTGTAAGTGGAAGAAAAAGACAACTGAAATTAGAGGAAATGGATGCAAAAAGCGAAAGTTGGACTATATGGAAAACACTGCAACAATACGCGAACAATACAAAGATGTGTTAGACAAAGAACATTTTATTAGAAAAAATGAGGAAGAATTAAAAGAGTTTGGGAGAATAAGGATTTCCTCCAATATCGACAAGAAGAAGTCGATCAAGCTAACAAGATACGTATGCAGGATATAGTGGGAGAGCCGCGATTAAAAGATTGTCACAAGCTGCAAGAATTACGCGAAGGAATGGATCTGGTTGTCGGTGGAATCAAAGACTTTATATATAGAGGCAAACTTCGGCACATTTTGCAATTCGAAAACCTAGACGGTCTCTATGTGTCAAACTATTGACTAGAAAAGGAGATAGAGGACTTGGGTGTCGATTTAAATTTTAAGCTGCGAATAAAATTAGATAAAATTAAAACCGCTCCAAATAAACATAAAGAAAGGACTGTCCTCTGTGTATAACTTTGTATTAAAATTAAGTTTAAATGGCTCCATGCTTGGCATTACATTTTTTTAAATTTTGTTATGTATGTCAGAATATAAAATTTTAGAATAGTATTACATTGCTCTTTATTTACAAAAGGTTGTGACGTTACCACGAAATAGCAGTCGCACAGAGAGGGGTGCGCATGGGCAGGAGTTGCGCGCGCGCAGGGGCGCGCATGGGCAGGGTGTGCATGCGCAGGGTGCTCATGGGCTGGGATGTGTTTGGGCGTACACGAGGGAAGCGGATGTTAACAGTCACCAAGCATCTAATTCTTTATTTGGTGTGGAGTCTTGCCGGCGTATGTATCCGGAGTAAAAACACGATTTGTACACGCAGATAATTAATAAAATTAGTTTATCGAGCGAAGATGACAAAAGGTATATCATTTCTAATAGTACAATAATCTACGCATGGGGGCGTAAAGATATAAGATAGTTGTTTATATTTGTAGATCTATTGTATATATTAGTTTTAAGATTCCATAATTTTTAAGTTCTTTTCCCACCTTCCAAGTCCTTCCGGCTTCTATCCTGGTTGACAGAGTATACGTGTTACCTCCACGTGGTGTTCGCGGGACACAGCGGTTTTAGATTTCTAGGGAAATGGTTGGTCAAAGCATATGTCTTGGGTAGCGAAAAAAGGGTTTTAAAGATGGAGTTAAATAAAGATGGGTAAAAATTAGTCTTTAAAAGGGGCGACTTTGTAAAGGGTGGTTCTATTTAAAATCTATTTATAGATTTGGGGTCCCTAGAAAAATCTAATATTAGTTGATACCAAAAAAGATATATTTATCTTAAAAGAGTGACTACCCCGCAGATAATAAACACAATATACCGCTTGTCGACAAAAAGTTGTAGGAAAATTCAAAGACGAATTTAATGGGGGGGTCTAGTATTATAATTTGTTGGTAGTAGGGCTAAGTCCTACTGTATTGTAAGCGAGAAAGATACGATTAAAAAGATTAAATGGGTCTCACGAAGTGTAGTTAAGTAAAACCGCGGGTGCTACAACCTATAACGAGCATATATTCTCAAAAGGGGTGGGCATGCAGCTACGCAACAGTGCGTGGGAGAATAAGGATTCTCTCCAATAAGAAATTAAGGTTTCCATGTTCGTAGCACCAGTCATTGGGTAATGGTAGAAATGCTAAACCTATAAAGGCGATTATTAATTGTAGTTTAGAAAAATAGCAGTTTTTGCGGACTAAATAAAATAGCTTAGACTGATTAATGTATATGACATATTCTCGTACACATCCACAAACATCTGCTTACGTTCGTATACGAACATGGCGATGCCGGTAGTTTTTGTTTAACAAATAGTAGGAAAGATACGTTAGGTGTTAGTGCGTGGAAGCTCATCGGATCGTTGGATTCAAAAGGAACGGTGTGGCGGAATGTATGGTGGTTCCCGTTAGAATAATCGAAAGTGGTTAATCAATCGTATTAGATGTTTAAATATGCGAAAGTGTAAAAGCCTACATAAGC
This sequence comes from Platerodrilus igneus, assembly GCA_036346225.1. NCBI lineage: Eukaryota > Metazoa > Arthropoda > Insecta > Coleoptera > Lycidae > Platerodrilus > Platerodrilus igneus. The sequence continues at coordinate 1,306,801 of JARFIW010001092.1, forward strand.
AAAATTTAATTATCAGACAAAAAAAGTGCGCGATGTGCCATACCTTTAAAGAATGTATAGAATAGTGCTTTGCAGCGATCCTAACAGTAAAAAAGGCAACTGACCTTTTCAAGCAACTACAAGAATAGCAGTAGCGAAGAGAAGGGGTATGCATGTATTATACAGCGCATTGTTAGTTTACGGGTAGCTCGAACGTGTAATTGATTACGACTTATAGATCCCTCGAAGGTTTAAAAAATTCTGAGCCCATTGTCGTTTGAAAAATGTTTGGAAATTATCAGAACAGGAGCGGGTCGAAGTTTAAGTTAGATGGATGATTGAACGAGTTTTTTCTACCTTTTACGAGGGAATCGGAAGTTGACAGACATCGAGCATCTAATTCTCTATTTGGACGACATCAACTACTTACCGGTTCTAGAAATCATTACGTGCGGCCGACCGCTATGCGAAAGTGTAAAAGCCTACAGAAGCAAAATTTAATTATCAGACGAAAAAATGCGCGATGTGCTATAGAAAGTATAAAAAATGATGCTTTGCATCGGTCCTAACAGTAAAAAGGAGAGTGACTTTTTCTAGCAATTACAAGAATAGCAGTAGCGCGGCGAAGGGGTATGCATGTATTATACAGCGCATTGTTACTATAAAATATGTTAGTTTACGGGAAGCTCGAACGTGAACAAATTAAATTTTAATCTATAATTAACCACGCTCGTAAAAATGGGGAATTAATGGTTAATTTTAATACCGCTAAGCATATACTTTCGCCTGGTGATTCATTTAGAAAATATTCAAGCCTACCATTTCCTAAAGTATGACGTAGAAGTTATTTAAAATTAAATTGCTTTATTAGTAAGTATTCTGTAGACAACAAGTTTGGTATTCCATTAGTAAAGGTTTAAAGTGTTTTTATTAATTTTTTGTTTATAGTAGCACTGCATCTTCTACAGCACGATTTACACACAATTTGTGTGCGTGTGCTATCACCCTTTTGGATTTTTAATATGCACGCGATCCGTATAACATGGCAGCCGTTTCCGAAGTTTCTACTAACGGCATTCGCACCATCGACGATGCGAACTAGGTGCATGCATTGGCGCTAAATGTACTGGACGAGCAGCAAGGATTATGACGTCATTTAGTTCCCCGCTGAATCCTCAACATCGTTCGGCCGTCTTCGGAAACCTACGGTATGCATTCTATAGGGAACATAAATCAGGTACGCTAGAGTAAGCTTTTTAGTTATAAGTTAGTTCGCTTACAAGTTTAACTAAAGTCTTATAATGCGGATTTTGTTTTGTACTAAAATGGTACCTGCAAACGTTTTTAAATGCGACTCGTGCGGTGCTTCCTATACCTGGAAAAATGCTCTCAAACGGCACCAGAACAAATGTCGTGGTGTAACATCGTCCACGGTTAAGCTTATACATCCGTTGGCAGCAAAGTATTTAAACTGTGGGACTTGCGGTATCGCTTTTACGAGAACGGACAGATTACAGCGACACAAGGAAAAACAGCACGGCATGTCATTAAACCGTAAACGTTCAACTCCGCCAGCTGTTAAAGGGCCTTGTACGAAACAACCACGAATTATGTGTAAAGTATGCGATTTCGAAATGGAAAAACTACGTATGCCGCACACTTAAGGAACAACAAACATAAAAATGCATCAGTTACCGCTACTAGCGACGATGGTGTAGAAATGCTTAGCACAGCGTTTAACAACCGTATGGCTAGCTATCGCATAAAGAACGCCAGTGTCGACGATGGAGTGCCCGAGTTTCTTTGGAAGCAGAAAGAGCGATTTATTCGATTAATTAATGAAAAAAGAATACAACATACAGCAGTAAAAGTCTACTGCGACTCTACGGCGTTTACACCAAAATGGGGGAAGAGAAGTCCGATGTGAAATCCTTTAACACAAAAAATGTGGTTATAACGTCTTCTAGTAATCTGGAAAATATGTACGAGGTCTTAAGCGAAACCATAAGAACAAAATCAGAGGAATTTGAAACATGTGAGTCCGGTTGGTCTTTGGAAAAGGTGCTCTATTTAGAAATAAATATTAATAAGTATAAGCCGATATGAGAAGTTCTAAGTTAAGAATAAAAAATTGTGAATATGTATTTAGAAATGTGGTTTACAAAATTTAAACTGTATTAGTAAAAATTGTCTGTAATAAAAAGTTTTAAGAATGGTTTTTAGATTTTCTTTTAGGTATGAGCTGCAGGAAATTTATAATTTAGAGGGTGTGTGTAAAATGGTAAGGGGTGGTCCTATTTTAAATCTGTTTGCAGATTCGAATTCTGCGTAAAATTTTAGACTAATTTAATGTATCACATGGCTAAAAAATGTTTAAGGACGGTCGGAAATCGCAACAGGTAAGAAATCTTAAAATCAGGGTAGCTTTCTGGGAGATGGCGCTATCTAAAAATTTTAAAAGATTTGGGTAGCTGAGAAAATTCTAATATTAATTGATACCAAACAAGATAGCTTTATCTCGAAAGATGCAATAGCTAGACAAAGAAAACTATTTGTTAGGTTTGCTTATAGAGCAAAGAGCAAAATTTAGAGGGTTGAGAGCTTTAAAGTGTAACTTTGCAGGGGGTGGTCCGATTTTAAATCTGTTTACATATTCGAATTCTGTATAAAATTCTAGACTAATTTGATGTATTGCATGTATAAAAAAATTTATGTGGACGGTCGGAAATCGCAACAGGTAAGAAATCTTAAAATCAGGGTAGCTCCCTGGGGGATGGCGCTATCTGAAAAATTCCTAAAAATTCAGATAGCTGAGAAAATTCTAATATTAATTGATACCAAGCAAGATAGGTTTATCTCGAAAGATGCAATGGCTAGTCGAAGAAAACTATTCGGTTCAGAATGTTAGCGGTAAAAAAATTTTAAAATGAGGGTAGCTTCCTGGGGAGTGATGCAAACTAAAAAATTCTTAGAGATTCGGGTAGCTGAGAAAAATCTAATTTTAATTGATACCAAACAAGATAGGTTTATCTCGTGGATGGAAATGTAGAGAAAGATTTATCTCGCGGGTGGAAAGAATGCGGGTGTGACGTAATCAAAATGGTTGGGGTAAAAAATTCCACAAGGCGGTCCACAGGGCGAGAGCAAAAGGAGATTCATCTCCCTCATTTCCTCCTTATGGGAATTTACATGTAAATTTGGTCCAGATGCGGGTGCAAATGTGGTTGTGGTTTTCTTAATAACCATCTACTAATTCATAATTCTGCATATCTTTAAAGTTTTTATTCTTTACTTCTAAGTTAAACCAAAAAATTAATTCTTATTTTATTTTTAAGCGATGATTGAATGTCATAAATTTACTGGTTTATTAGAAGATTTAGAGGGATAGGGTCCTCTAAATTCCCGCCTTAGGGGCAATAAAATCCGGTTCGGGCCATTATATAAGTGTCACATCAGTTTTATTCCTTGCTTGTTAAAGTGCTCTTTTAATTGGTTATTTTCAACCGTGTTTTGGTTTTATTAAAATAGAGCTTGATTAATATTTATTTAAACATTAAGATAGGTTTTGCCTGGGCGAATGGTTGAAAAGGGCGGCATTAAAAGGGTGGTGTCATTGTTGGGGGGTGAGGTGTATCCAACAGGCCTCGGGCGTAATTCAGAATTAAACCCCGCGTTAGGTTCTTATGCCTTCATAATTCCTTGATGCATATGAAAAATATAATATATTTTTGATATGCATACAGAGATTATGCATATTATGCTAATCTAAAAATAAAATCTGATAGGTTGCATCACGCCAAAAACGTCAGACAGTTTTGCATAAAACCTCATGGAAAATTGATGTATGTATCGAAATGATTTTGACTAAAAATCGTAATAAATCTATAACCGGAAGCGATAATGAAGTAGAAATGCATATGAGAGCAGTGTATATGTAGAATTACGTGTGCACATTAAGGTGTTTAGAATTATTAATTACAATAAAATATTCACATTGTTGCTTTCTATCTGTTTCGATTAATATATGTAAAACGATATCTGCCTGATTTCCTTATTATCTTGCTACTAAAGGGATGTACTGAACGTACGTACCAATACTTTTAAAGGTACATAAAAACTCGCTATAACCATAGAAATTTAATACTGATTGTCTCCTTCAAATGGCGACCTGATCACAATCAATAAACTACTTCATTGTTCCTGCTTGGATCAAGGACATAATTTGAAGTGCGGAAAATAAATAGCTTTGAATCTATGGTTAACTCTCAGTCTAACGTCTGAGTATCAGGAGTGCAGAAACAAACAGTAGTAAATTGCTGGTAAAATATTTTCTATATTACCTATTTATTACATCAGAAATTCATCGGTCTGTTAAAATATTTTTGTTCTTTAGTTAATGTTAATATTACAAAGTTTCAGATTATTACGCAATGAACAAAAGAAAATATTCATTTCGGAACGGGTATAGTTAATCAATATGGATTGCGGCACTGTATATCTATAAAGATGTTTAGACCTACATTTAGAATGCATCTTAATATTTATGAGCTTTTTTGCATCTGCTTATAAAGGAAATATATGATTAAATTAATTAAATTAATTTTCTTCAATTCATTTCAAATGAAAGAATAATTTTTATTTAGAGTGCAGGCAACCAAGAAGGCTTTGTTGTACTACAGCTTGCCGATATGCAAATCGTTTATGTTTAATAAACACCCCGTTCCTTCCGCTTTTAAATACCTGTATTAATTACTCTATAAATAAAGTTTAATGCTAAAACCAACCAAAACCCTCAGTTTAATGATCAATTTTTCTTAGTAGCAGATTACATAGTGTGACCCATTTTGAACTAAGAAACCCCTGTCAATCTTTTTATGGTTTGATTTGAACTGTTTCTTTTTTAACACGTAGAGCACATGAAATTATATTTTGGGACAAGCCGATTATATTAATCCATCAGATCAATGCCTACTATCACAGTTTTCACTGTCGAAAATTGCAAAGAAAGCTTTTGTCAGAACGAGTATACACCATTTAATTATAACTATTAGAAAAAGTTTAGTTGTAATATTTAGTTTATTATTGCCGAAGCGCATGATGTAAGCCAACCATCGCAATCGTGTAGCAAGAAACGAAAGTGCCTCAAATCGAAATCTTGTTTTGTTAAACACTGTGAAGAGAAAACTAGACGACATGCATTCTAAACGTAATAAAGGAAATATTAATTTGGTATATATTTTATTAACCTATTTGCATTTTTTAGGACTTCACGTAACGATAAAAATCCTACAACAAGAACGTGCTTTGTCTGGCGTATTTGCTTTTAGTATAAGTAGTTTGAAGAGGTTTTTACCCACCATCGGTTTTTTCTTTAAAAATTATGATTGCAGACGGAGATTATTTGAATCGGAACATGTTGCTGCAGAACGAGTACAATTCTTGAGGGATTACGAATTTAACAAACAAAAGTGATTATACGAGCCTGTTTTCTTAGACGAATCGTAGATTTTCAGTCGGGGCTCAGCAAAGAAAAGTTAGATTGATAACACAAAACAAAGTATTAAGAAAAAGCCATTCGGTGAAGGAAAACGGTTAGTTTCTGATTACTAGTTTTAAATAGTTCTCTTTATTTTGTTAATATTTTAGGTTCATCGTGTTGCATGCGAGAAATAAAGATGGATTTGTTGCGAATGCGTCTCTTTTGTATTCTACTAAATCACCAAACGCAGACTATCATGGTGATATGAATGCCGAACTGTTAACAAAGTGGTTTCAAAAAGTTTAATTCTAAACCTAAACCAACCCAGCCGTATTGTATTAGACAATGCATCTTATCATTTGAAATTAATGGATAAAATGCCAAATACAACCTCTAATAAACAGGAATTGATGGACTACTTGCTGAAGCATAAAGAACCTTTTGAAATTAATATGTTAAAGAGAGAATCATTGACTCTAAACCCTAAAACCTAAAGTTTATGAACTAGATGAAATTGCAGCGAAGCATGGTCATAAAGTTTTACGATTACCTCCTTATCATTGTCGATTTAATCCAATTGTGTTAATATGGGCTAAAGTCAAAGATTATTATAATAAAAATGTGGAACGATTTATCAAACAATACAATAATCAAAATACAAGAATGATATTACTTGAATCACTTTAACAAATGTATATAACATGGTCACAAATTTATGGAGGGGTAGTGGTATATATATTTCAAAATGTTGATCTAATGTCTAATGTTTCAATGTAAAAACTCACTCATCTCAGATAAGCATGTGCAACATTTGCTTAATATATTTCCAGTTTTGGAAAATAAGCGTTCGCATGGCACAGAAGACTAACAGAACGGACCACCTTCTCTTACTATCTCACTTAGAAAGAGGTAATTAAAGTTATTAACTTTTCAGCACTGCACAGCATCTTCACTTGTTTAGCCAATAACATCTTCGAAATATAGTCGAAGCTAACGTATTGCTATATTTCACATCTACAATTCTAATATGATTAATTATTTCGATCGACATATTTGTAAGCTTAACAGTTTTGTGCAGGTTTTCGTTTGACGTTGTATTAACGATGCACTAAAACATTTTTCCCCACCAGCAATACTGATTGCACCTGCAAAAGGTACTAAAACTTTACATAATTTTTGAACAGTATTTCATAAGCAATGCTGAGTGCAGTATGAAATCGACATCAATATAATTCTAGGTCGTTTATTAGTAGGTTTAAAAGATTCGTTATTTTGTTCTAAATTATAAAAACATTTTTCAAATATCCCTTGTTAAGACGTACAATAACTCATCAAATTATTTATAATACTATTCGAATTCTTTGAATTAAGTAAATTCTTGAATAAACATTTGTTTTATACTAATCTATGTTTGTTTATAAGTCAAAATGCGACATAAAACTAACCTAACTAACATTTGTCAATGTTGATGAGAGTTATATTCCAAGGTCGCATTGCATTCTGGAGCTTGCTGGACATACGTTTTTATGATATTACAGCATACGATTGCAAACAATGAGGCATAAGCTACCTTGTTTGATTTTGACTATACATTAACGTGTGTTTTGTGCTTCGTTTACCAAGTTAATTTAATATCAAATTGTAAGCAGGGACGAACCGAAGAACTTTTTTGGTGGAGGAATTAGTATTGATTGACCAACTCCGCAGTTAAATTTCCAACTGCATTGCAGTTACTTTTTCTAAAAGAAGAACAATATTTATTCAATAATTTCTTTTTCAGAATTTTATTTACAAAATGTAATACGTCGTACAATTAATATTTGATTACTTAAATTGAATTCGTCTGCTTTTCAGTCTGGACCAAAATTCGGCCATTGTATTTAATGAGATGTTGGTGATGTCTTTTTCAGACTTCGTAATCATCAACACGCACAAACGATCTTTGCCCATATTCGACCTAATTTCATTTTTTATAAATGTTAGTGTACTAAATTTTCTTTCATTAGATGTATGTAGTGGTGTATTCAGCAATGACTGCAAATTGTCCTATATCTTTTGCTGACTTGAGAAAATTAATGTCTCTACATTTATCGATAACGTCACTCATAGTAGCGCATTCACTGCAGGCATCAAGTAAAATTTCAATTTCGAATTGTAATGCATGAACACTTGGCTTATATTTAGAATTAGAAAACATTTCCAATATTTTTGTTACATTTTCTAAACAAGTTATCCTTCTTTAAGGATAATTTGAACACCTGAATGATTTTAAGTTCTTAATACAGGCAGCTGCACACCCAGGATTTCATCGTTGGAGGGTGGGGGCACAAAAGTAAATAAAGATCTATAACTTACAGAATTATATATATATATATATATATATATATATATATATATATATATGTAAAACGTCATATTTGGCTACAATAGTGACATGTACCAAACGTTGATTTTGACTACGAAATGGTTACATTCACGTGCGTGGGTTATGTAACCCAAATGTAGGTGAACTGGATGTTTGGTATCAAATTGTTTACGTATTTACGGAATCTGAATTATTGACAGTTTATTTTACAAACTAGTATTAAAAACCAATAAAATATAAATCAATATTTTTAGGAGAGAAGTTAAAGTAAGGTTTTTATTTTTGTACAAAAGGGAAATAATTAGAATGTGCCCTGTTTAAGTGAACTTAACCTAAAAACTAAGAATTGATTTTGTAAGGAAAGTGTTGGTGCACATTTACCTGCAAGTAATAATAGCAGAAGTTCTAACCAATCTGCAGGAGGTTTTCTGTGTGTAATAACATAAGTGAAGGAAAATAATACATTTTTGTGCAAATTAAATATTAGGAGTCAATATCTGTAGATTAGGTGTTTAGGTATATCCATCTTCTACATAGTTGAATTGCACCCAGTTTTTCTAATTTTGTATAATTGTTCAGATTCCACCCCCAGGAATATTTTAATTTATCATTTACACATTCTGATGCGCTATTTTTATAATGCACCTTTTCAACAACAGATTCATAATAAGCGATCTTTATAAATTCCATATATAACTAAACTGTTTTGAAGTAAGACAGCTCACTAAATGCAATATATATTTTTAGGTTTCTGTATTGTTTAAGAGTCACACGTAAATAATTATTTTCAAAGCTGGTGACAAAAATTCTTATCGAGTCATGTATGGCGAGAAGCAGTCGTATAATTATGTAATTTGTGATGCCCGTCTTATAATGACAGTTCTAAACAGGTTTGGTAAAAACAGAATTTAACAGTGCAGTTCTATGGAAATCAACGTGTACACCAGTGAAGGAAAGATTTTCTATTCAGCGCCATGTGCAACAGAAGCTAAGTTTACACATAGAAAGTTATATAAAATTTAAAACAGGTCAAATTCTTTTCATTTACAATAGGGTGTATATAATGAAACTCTGTGGATTAAAGCAAATAGGAATCTTTAATGTGCATTACAACACTCACACACAGGACCTACATTTTACCTTTCTTCCGAACGAGAGTGAATTTTTGTGAAAAATGTTCGTTTAACATTTTTGAAGCGGACTGTGTCGGAATTCGAATTCGGAACTTTAGGTTTAGTAGTCATATGCATATCAACTATGCCCCGGAGTCGTCCATTATTATACACACTACATTTCATTATCCCATGTTCCAACGGAACGTACTGCAATGACCAGAAAGTGAGCTTTTGCTTTACCTGGAAATTTTGAATTATACCTAACCCTTGTTATTCCAAGCTAAGTGGGGATTTTTAGCATGCATGAAAACACACACACACAGAGGGGACATACATTTTATGTTTCATCCGAATGAGAGCGCATTGTTCGTTTAACATTTTTTTAGCAGACTGTGTCGAAATTCGAATTCGGGCCTCTTGGCTTAGTAGTCATACGCATATCAACTATGCCACGGAGTCGTCCATTACTATACACACTGCATTTGATTTTCCCATGCTCCACTCGAACGTACTGCAATGGCCAGGAAGTGCGTTTTTTCTTTACCTGGAAATTTTGAATTTCAACAAACCCTTTTTGTTCTAAGCTAGGTGGGGATATTTAGCATGTGTGACAACACACATACACACACAAAAGTGACATACATTTTACCTGTCATCTGAACGAGGGCATATTTTTGTGAAAAGTGCTTGTCTAACATTTTTCAAGCGGACTAACGGAATTTCAACTTGGTACCTTGGACATAACGCATACTAACTATGCCACGGAGCCACCCCTTACTATGTACAGCTATTAACGAAACTCTTCATGAAAGAATGTTTTGTCACCCTAGAAGATTAGGAAATGGACAATCTACACTTGCTTGGTTACTTCGATCAGTTCCTGTTTATCAAAGAAATGTGGGGCAAAAATCAAAATTTGATTTGTTCGTTACTGAAGTCTCACTTTTGGATGGTAATTCTGAGCATGCTCACATAAGATATCCCGATGGGAGAGAGACGACAGTATCTACTCGTTACCTAGCTCTTACTCATGATGACAGGCATTTGGTTGATCAAGAGACTTCGACGAATGCAAGCATAGATGACTGAAATATTAATAACCTACATACGGGTGATGTGTCTCTACTCCTGTCTCATGTCATAAAACGGATAGAGTTTGAAAATTCGACTGTTAAATTGAAAATCGGATGAACAGTCCAACGTTGATGGGTTAAATCCACTTACACTATCCAGAAGTCTTCCAATACATTTTCAAAATTGTTTCTTTTAAATGAGTGGTGGGGAATGATATCAAATTGTTTCTCATCTTTCGTCTTAGTGACCTTTGGCTGTTTACTATCAAACTGTGACGTATCTGTGTTAGATGATAGTTCAATTGTGTTTAATAAAGCCTAATTCTAGGTTCCTTTCTCACCACGCTGTGGTAAACCATAATTAGCAGAGCTACAATATCATTATTTGATTTATTAAAATTAGTACGAGATATATTTGGTTAAAATCAATGTTTACTTTATAAACACCTTCTGCATGCAGATTATTTCTGCTGTTATAGCTGCATATTGCATAATGCCATAGTAGAGTAGAACCTCTATGAAATGCTAAAGTGAAGGTAATAAACCTTCATAATAGCTAGCAATAATGGTCTAAACATAACATCCATGACTTTGAGAGAAAACAGTCCCAATATAATAGTGTATCTGATTATGAATGAGCAATTATGGCTTTATAGTCTTAATTTGATGATTGACAAGCAAAACAGTGGTAGCTATTAAATGGATCTGATTCTGTAATTGGGCAATGCGTAAGATCATTTCAGCACTTAATGTAAATACACTGCATCGTAGCCTCTGTTGTTAAATTTTACAAAACAGTGCATTGGTACCCACTAGTTATGACCAAATCCAGAATTATATAATGATTGCAGCAATGAAACCTAGCTCGGCCTGTTTTTTTAAAAACAGTTGTACAATTAAAACAGCGAAGTTAATTATGTGTGCAATTCTAAAATTTTTCACAAGACTATTTATAAAGGTCATCTGCTGAATGCTGATTCGTTTGATCAAAACATTAGATTACGATCAGCAAAGACTACAAATTGCAACACAATGCAATTGTTTCGTTGAAATACAGTCTTTGATAGTATTTAGAACTCGCATATTAGAATGTCATTGAATTTAGGTTAAATATACAGAAAATTATTTTTTGTACACCAGCCTAATTAATAAGTATAAAAGAAACATGCTTACTTTTTTGTGTATCTAGGTTAAGTGTCAAAGGAAAATTTTTGTTTATACTGGATGAATTTCGTGGTATATACTAATCACTGGGCTTATTAGTCAAAATTGTGATTAGTTTAAATGCTACACAATTTACTTGTCCTGTAGCATAAGTTCAGAAAAGCATGGAAAATCTACATGAGCATGTAAAAAATAAAATGCGTTTAATTAATATGAAATAAACTGAACAAAAATATATGATACAAAATTAAAAGATATTCACACTGAACGAAATGTCTAGGGTTGGTGGTATTCTCACATAAAAGAAAGCTAAATAAAATCAAGTTTCTTGTTATATTTGTGATAAATGAGATATTAAAAAATATTACTTGTAGTTATGTGCACAGGTTTAATAACAATTAGTGCATTTTATGCCCTATTTCTGATAAGTAAAGTCTGAGGTCCCATGTACGAATGTTATCATCCACACTAAAGATCCCTACTTTGCTTAGAACAGCAAAGTGGTCAAAATTATAAACTTCCAGGTGGAGTATCTTCTGACGTCAATAATTAGCATAACGAACGAAATAGGCAGATGTACAATAAATAAACAAACAAACAATTAATGCATTTTATTTCTGGTAATTGCCTTATAACGTTCTATACAAAATCCGCTAGTGTTATTGTAGTTACTTTTAAGTTATGTCCGGTGTTAATATTCATAGCATTGCTCCTCAGTACTCTATTAGTGGTGCATATTATTTTTTGTTTATGATAGAATGTATAAGCTAGTTGCTTTTTCACAATCAGTGGATAATATAACTACCTCCTAAACCATTTTGTGATATTTTGGCATAAGTAATTCTTAATCAAACGTTTTGCTAGGCTTGACAAATCGAACAATTACCAAAGATACAAAATAACGCATAGGTGTACTACAAAAAAAGAAAGTAAAACCATTCTAAACAGGTAAGGGAACCCTCACATTTAATAATTTGTTTAATAAACCGTACGTTATATCATCAATTGAGTATTGTTTGTAATGTTAAGATAAACAAAATCTTTTTAGAAATCACTTCTTTTCTACGTCACAAATATAAGGAAATCTATGAGTCGAGTACTTCAATACTAGATACAGGTACAGGAACCTTCCTTAACACTCACTGACAATGACATAACACTATAAGAATCAATTCTCATTATGTATTATTATTATTATTATTTAAATTGCAGTATAGATATATATAAGAAAATAATAATCGTCAGTAAGTCGTATTTTGATTTTATTTTTTAATTATCGTGTGTTGTAAGGGCCTATAAGAGCAATGGATGTGATGGTCAAACACTGTAGACGGCAATAAATACTACACTTCCAAAACACTAATTTATTTCAGCAATGTTGGCAAGTAGGCGTCTAGTACAATACAAATTGACAATTAGTATTGGTAAAAATTGGGGATTTAGGACATTTGTCAAAGGTTCAAGTCCTTTTAACAGCCACAAATGCTCCACATTTACAGAAATACTCAATTAAAATTAATGCCAGATTCATCCCTCCATCTTTTTAACTTAACTTGACATTGCTTTTTCATATCAAGGCTAAGCAAATTTTTTAGTATTACCAGTAACTGTTAAAAGGACCTGATCCTATTTATAAAACTAAACAAAATATCGTGGTTTACCAACAGATTTGCTTATTTGTCAAAATTGAACAGGACAAGTTGCCATAATCAAAAGGAAAGGTGAAAATCATTGTCCAAGCTTTATGCATCTAAACCACAGTCACATCTAACAAGAAAAAGCATATTTGTGGGAACTGAATTAAATATTTGCTACGGATGAAAACTGTTTATCTAACAACATAGTTTTATTATTACGTGTAGCATTTGCTATATTAGAGTTGTAAAGATTACCCAATATAAATAAACTTCTATTATTCCCTACAATTTGTAATGAAGAACTTAAGGTTAGAAAACTGATTCTATTTTGTATTAGAAGTAAAGTACTTCCTATTACTAAAATATCAATTAACAATATCCATACTGCTAAATTGTATATGATACTCATATCTTTCTGAATTTAATAGTAAGTAATTCGAGTGTTCTTCCAAGTAAATGCACAATTTTAAAATAGTTAAAATATATATTGAGTAAACAAGTTGACAAAATTTTAAATAATAAAGTAAACATGTAAATAATAACAGGGATAATACCCCTACATTAAACATTCAGCATTTTATGAGTTCTTCAATTTTGACAAAACTTTTGGTTCACTTTCGCAAGTTACAACATTTTTGCAACTGTCAAGTATTCTTTGCTTTTTAATTACATTGCTTAAGTATGATTTTAAAACTACGGAAGTCCTTCCTGCTAGAACTGGATTAGAAGAAATTACTTTGGTGCAGTACGGTAAACTTGGAAGTGTACCAGATGATAGAAATTTTCTAAATTCTTTATGCACGACCTCCTTTTCCGGCGTTGTCCATGTCATTCTTTTAGCTAAAACCAAACACGTGTTAATAATAATACCACAAATCAATTACTTGTGGAATGTTGTATAAAATGTGCAATACTGAAAATAAGGCATGTAGCATTTAACGTGGTTATTTTACATATAAATGAAGAACATTTATTTTGGGACAGAATTTTATAAAGCTACAAAATCACAAATTTCATAAGCATCACAAAAACTCAACCTGTCAAATGAGATAGTTGTCTTGATATTTTATAGGAAGGACTTACTGTTTTCAGTTGATGCTCAAAATTAAGTTCAATGAAATTAATTATATCAAATAGATAGTATATGGTAATGAAAAGAAAAGCAATTAACACAACCAAACAAGGATGGAAACACTTTTTAGAATTACCTGGACAAGCATTTTTCTTTTTAGTTTGATAGGCAATATAAGCCTTAATCTGCGGAGGCGTTCTCTTTGACAAACAAGGGTTTTGCTCCTTAATTTGTTGACATTCTGCATATGAGGGTAGTGTTCTACACTCAATATGTTCCTCGAACTCCTGTTCAATTGCTTTCCTTTCAGGGGTAGTCCAGGAAACCCTTTTGGTAGTAACAGCACCATCTGTAGGAAGTAAAATAATGCATGTATAAGACAAACTATATGAAAAATGTATAATAGAATTTGTTTAAATGGACAAACAAAATGAGTTGTAAACTAATTGAACAGTTTAAAACAAATCCATATTTTAACAAATTCCTTATTTTCTGCCTTTTGAGACATGTCACCAAGTAAAGAAAGTTTTCTAGCAAATCTAATAATAGTTTAACACAATGATGACAGATTTCAGAAGGAATGAGTACTAATTATCAGCTATATATGGTTAAACAACAATGCCAATAGTATTGTTGTTTTCTATATTAAAATTGTCATCGATTTATTGCGTTCAAGTGTTTATATAATAACAGAAGACTAACCAGAACTCCGTCGTTTTTCTGTAGAGGACGATTTATTAAACTTATTGCGAGAATCTCCTAAGGAAATGTCATTTTCATCTGAACTAGGTGAAGAGATAGAAGTTACAGGTTCCTCTACGTGATCCACATTATTACAATTAATGTTACCAGTATCTTTAGAGTCATTTATGTTGTCCACTCCTAAAGCTTTTAGCAAAATTTCAACCACTACAGGCACCTCTCTAGTAGTAGATTGTCGATAAATTCTTTTATGAATATCAATATGATGTCCTAAATGATTAGCCATATCTTCCACCATGGGATCTGACAAATTATATAAAGCACATGCTGTTGCAATCTGCTTACGAAGTTCAGTACCTCTAAGAGACTCGGGATTTGGTGCACCACATATTTTTGAATAATATCTCATCAGTTGACAAGCACGTAAATAGGTATGGTAAACTTCTCCTTGTGTACCAAAAACATATGGGTTAGTTTTTGGTACACCATAAGCAGCACGATGCTTCAGTATAATATCAATGTATTTTATAAACTCTTTAGAAATTATAACTGGTACTGCACGTTTGTTTTTCTTGCCTCTAATAAAAAAACGTGCATAATACCTAGCTGCATTTTTTGACTGTTGTGGTAAATTTTGAAGTGCGGTGTCATTTTTATCAGCAAATTCATACGTGTAATGATCTTCAATTAAAATCGTTTCTAATTCTCCTGCCCGCCTCCTGTTAAATAATTGAAGTGATAGTAATGTCATATCAGCTAACTTTTTCCAAGCAACATCTGTGAATGTATTTTTTAATGATATGTAGGCCTCTTTTCTACCCTTCTCCAAAAACTGTTTGAATGCTGATATATCGGCTGCAGTCGGTAATCTTATTTTCTTATGTCTTTTAATTTCACTCTGATTTTCTCCAGCGGTTTTATTTATATCAGTTTGGAAGCCCTCTCTCATTAAGCTAATAATATCTTCTACCATAGCTTTTTTATCCTTGTCACCTTTTTTAATGCATTCAGCATGTAGCATAACTGCAACAGACTTCAGATGTAGACCTAAACTATACGCAGTTGAAGGAGCACGGTAGTGGCCTGTTGAATCGTCAAAACCTGCTACAGTATTTATAACGTTTACCATTTCATCATAATGTATAGGATCAAATACATCGTAAAAACAATTAATTTCTGGGTTTCTCTTTTTAAATTCAAGTAAGAATTTTCCTACCTCACGTAAGCGAGAACGAATCATAGCACTATGTCTTTCATTAGTAAATTTTTGTACAAGTTTATTGCCATACACTATTGCTAATTCATCATAGGCAAAAGCAGAAGTAACCGCATCTTCCTTACTACGAGGTAGAACATACATTAAGCGTGGACTAGCTTTACTGTGAATAGACATCTGTATCATTCTGCTTTTGACGAAAACATCCTTCCCAGTTATTATATCAGAACGTTTACATTTAGCATAATGAGCTCTTAATGAAAGCCTTGAAAACATTTCCTTGCAGCTAGGACAGACTTTATAATGAAACACAGTACGGTTTTTAATATCAGATGGTCTTCTTTTAACTATTATGGACTCAGTATTAATACTTAAATCAACATTGTGCTTAAACTGAGCTTCACGCCTCAGGTCAGCTATCCTTTTACGCCTTTCTACACATCCTAAAATCAGCACAATTTCAGAAATAAAAACTATAGTAATTGTATGATAAAAAGAAATAAGTATAAAGCTTGTCTGATTAATTTCTTACGCACTTAATAAAATTTTAGAAACACCTTACCTTTTGGAAGAATTGTGATTTCCTTTACTTTAGGATTGTTTTTGTGTGAAGCAAGTAAATGTCTTCCATAATTTGTAACCAGTTTTTCACAATATAAACAATAATACTTTTTTGAATTAGATTTGGAAGAACAGACTTTTAAGCTACGATGATCGACTTGGGCTACCTTGCTACTACTACCATGCTGTGTCATCTCAAAATGGTTGTTATGTTGGTCTGGTGTCTGCACGCCTAATTATATAATTACATGTTAATAATCAAAAATAACAAGAGAAGGATATTTTGAAATTCAATTGTTTTTTATTATTACCTAAATCAAGATTATCGTAACTGCTCAACTGTGGGTGTATCCCACACTCTTCTTTGTGTACTGCTTTATCAAATACAATATTTTTAATACGGTACTGGTTTGCTGGCATAAGTGAATCCATAACATTTGAAGACATCGGAAAGTGATCTGCAAGTGCTGCATTTTCATTTTCACTTTCAGCAGTGGTAATATTGTCAATAATAAGTATATTATCCCACTCAATATCAGTTAAATCACAATTTAAAGCCGAAGGAGCACTGCTGTGTGTCGACTCTAAAGAATTAAATGTAATATCTGATACTGCAAGGCAAACTTTTTCTGAAGAGGTTTTGGTGTTAGATTCTGGGGGTATACTGCATCCGAACGAAATATTATCGTTGTTCCTGGCATGAGAGGCGACCCAATTCTGAAAATTATAACCTCAAATTTGATAAAAGATTATCACCTTTGGATATTTCACTAATAATTCAGGTTCCTCTTTGCGTTCCAATAATGCTAATATCTTCTGTGCGCGATTCATTGCCAATGTATTAGTCGTTAATTAGAGAAATTGCAAGATTGTCGTTATTTTTATTAGTTAAATGCAATTGAACAATAGCTGCTGAAATAAAACTATCACAGAATACACAAATCAGACATGACTCTCGAATGCAATTTTCGCACTGTCCAAGTTCATGTCCTCGAAGGTTACTTAGTTTGATCACACCAATTATAAATTAATTATGAATAAATTAATTATATTTTTGATTTTTAAAACAGTATAGGTTGTTTGTAGTTTGTTTTTCAGTCAGCCTGTTCTTTGAACCATTTTGCTCTTTTAGATTATCGGCGGACTTTATTTTTCTGACAAATAATAATTTTCTTACATTGACTATGAATACTTTGCATTTTTTTTAGTGCTGTATAGTTATTAATTTAAGCAGTAATAATAAAAAAATCAGAACTGTTAACAAAATAAAACGATTTTAAGCCAGTCATGAACCGAGCGGTTATATCTTACAAACCCATCCCCTACAATGTGGCAACGTTGCAACAACATTCTTAAAATCCTTACTTTTTAATCTGATTGGATTAGTGAGGTTTGAAAAAACCTTCTTAACACAAAATAACAACAGACATTTCAAAAATGTGCAGAATGTACATAATGATTAAACGACATAAATCTTAGCAATACTCATATACTACAAACTATAAGAATTCGATAATACAACTATAAAGATACTGCATGTTGAAGAAGGCGGTTATCTTCGAAGCTTAAACTACATATAAAAATCGATTTTCTAATCTTTTATACCATTCCACAAATAGAAGCTCATTAATCGAAGTTCATAACATCCAACATCAGTTTAAGATGAATACGAACTAGATTTCTGTCACCGAGATATCGCAACAGCACGGACTGGGTTGGAAGCAAGGACGTTATAATAATAGACCAAGCCATAATGTAAATATCTGGTATAACGTATACCGTGGATGCGTGCCAACATCGGATGATGTTTCTGGACACACGTATTTGCGCTATCATCGTTAAACATAACGTTCTTGGTTGGAAGATTTTACAGCTTATACTTATTGATAAGGTGCAATCCATGATGCCATTTTTTGAGCGTGCGTCAGGCTTCCGTAGCCTGCAACTTCCAGTATGAAATACCTACTTTAAAATATGTCTGTAGAAATTTGTTTCGAAAAGCGAGGAGTATTCATAATTACGCCTCATGTGGTGTTTTTATCGTGTAAGAATATGCAACCAGCCATACTCGAAACTAACTAACCCAAAGTCACGCAGAATGCAAATAAATGGCGTGCATAGTGGATTCGTCAAACATTCCTCGAAATACAAATCGTCCGAACGTACAATACAAACAAAACCTTAGTATAAAAGAAAATCCAAGCGTTACAGCAAATCACTTGCTGTTGTTCTCTCTTTAAGAATGCCATCTAGCTTCTTGGAGGAAACTTATCGAAAGTGCAAGATGGAAGTCGCCAAGCTCCTCGTGCATTAAAAGTTGTCCTTCAAAATACCTCATGATCAAAAGGTTAACAGGATAAAATGAAGTGAACTCTCATAGCATAACGGACAGGATTCCGCCACATCTTGGAGCCCCTCCACTTCAGTACCACCTCCTATAGAACGTGACCCTAACAAGCACGCCAGAGTTAAGAACATTCCGTTACCAGCCCGCTTCAATTTATACCAACCAAGAAAGTCGTCCGTATGCTGGCGTCAGTCCATCAACCGCAAAGATATAGAAATCCGACTACAATCACTTCCATGAGGTAATGCATTGCATTTAGCATAACCCGCGGCAGGGTTACTCACAACCATGAACATTATCTTCACCTACACAACACCAGACCAAGTATTCGTCGTGAAGCCATATATTTAATTCTTTAACATAGAAACGCGTTCGAAAACTTTACAAACCAAGTAATTTCAGTTCTAGTGTTAAAAACATTTGTAATTTAATTACGTACACAAAGATTTGTAAATATTTTCTGTGTATGTCATGCCTTTAATGTTAATGTATAATAAGTTTATACAATATTTTAGCTTCTAGATAAATATTATCTGTTACTACGAAGCATTCACATGGTGACTTCAGACAACCAGAACACCACTGTTGACATAATTTTACAAGTCAACTCAATTGGTATATTTTAAGAAATATCATGAATTAAATAAATACTACAAAACCTACAATTTATGATGCAAAAGAAAACAATAACTGGAAAACTACCTTGTTATAAAAATAATAAAAAACAATAGCATTATAAAATATGACATTTATAAGAAACCCAAAACTATCGTCTATATTTTACACTTAACATTTACATATACACATATACACACATAAAGAATACATAACAACACAACAAATTGCTACAACCAATTGATATAAGCAGTCAAATACAAAAATACCTTATTAATCAAATAATAAAACAACATTGCCGTCACAATACACTATCTGAGGACACCGAAATGTGTGCCGTCATTAATTACATTGAATTAGAAGCACATTAAACCACGAACATGTTAAAACAACCCTATAATACGTTGTAGAAGAAAATAAAGTAGAGAGCAGGTCGTACTGAGAGCCACTTACCCTACTAGAATATCTTGAGTCAAGATGTATAAATACATCTTGATCATCATCATTAGGTCTTCAGTCCTGAAACTTCTTAGACGTGTACTCTCATTGTTTGCTAGTCCAAACTAACCTATACATTTCCCTGAAATTTGCACAGTCTGCATCTATCACTATCTGTGTGCGAAAGTCTGATCTCGATCTACCTCTACCTCACTTTTCCTATCTCTGCTTGCAATATATCCCGTACTATTCCCCAGAAATGCCTTAGAACGTATCCTGTCCTTCTATTTCTCTACATTATTTGTTTCTCACAGGTATCTTTCTTCCTCTACTATTTCTATAACCTATTTGTTATTAACCTTGTCTGTCCATGCCATCATCCTTAAACATCTGAAGCACAGCATTTCAGATTTCTCTTTTTTTCTGTCTGCTTTTCCTAATGCCCCTATTTCAAAATCGTACGATGCTGTGTTCCACACATATGGTTTGAACAATTTTCTTCTTGGCTTTATGTTTGTTGCATTTGAGCTTATCCGCTGTTCTTTTTGTTCAATTAGTTCGATCAGCTTCTATGGTTTTACAACATCTTGATCATGAGTGAGAAATTTAAAATGGCGACTTAACTTTATTTATTCAACATTCTACATAACCAAACAAAAAACAACAATTTATATAAAAAAATTTAATTGTAGCTATACATAAAACACATTTTCTTGTAATACAATATTGTGTCCTTTTGGAAATTTTACACTACATTTAGAGCAAATTATTAAATTACATAACGCCATGTCTATGTATAAAATCATAAAGAATGCGATTAAACTTTATAGTAAAATTGAGAAAAAGATTTACGCATTACTGCATAGGCAATTTATAACGGAGCCATATCATCAACACTTAAATTTACATGCAAGCGACTTTACAAACGAAATGTAGGATACATATCACATACAATTAACACATCTATAACCTTAGAATTTTGCCGAATAAAATAATCAAGGAAAGAATAAAGTAAAATAGAATTGAATTGCTTAGAATAGACATTCGATAATGCTTTAAAGTTACTAAAATTTTGAACAAGTCAAATTAATATGCATATAAAGTTTTAACTAATTATTTGATACCGTATATATCCCGTTTTGGATTTTACAGGGTTGTTGTTTTTAATTGCAGCTCATATATCTAATATAAATTTTAGAGGAGAATGTCTCAAAGAGGAGTTATGGAGTATTTTATTCTTAACAAATTTTATCTATTAGTTACCCAATATATCTTCACATTTTATCAAAAAATTTTAAAAAGGGTTTACTCTTTGTATCCAAAAAAGTATTTGCCATACAAACGTGATGAACATTAAATATCAAACGAAAAATTTACGTAAATGTATGAACTGATAAGTACTCGTAAGAACATATGCACTGGTTTGAATTTGACATATGATATTTAAAGTCCTATTGGTAATGTAGCAGGCTACTGTTAATGCGTTCACCAATTTAGAACAAGTAATAACAAAAGTCTTTATTATTCACTATTCACAAGTCTAATTAACAGTATATGCCTTATTTATAGATGTTTTCAGTCCAATTAACAATGAAGCACTATCACACTAATGAATTTACAAACACTAATATCTTCTTAAACTAAATCCTTAACCATAAGTGTTCTTAGCAACACTAAACACTACTGTAATTTATTTATTTACTCTTTTTCTATTTATGTACAAGCTGGAGGTGCTATATGCACGTTCACACAACACAAATTTATATTTACTATATGACTTTCAAAACGTAATGACCAACTAATTATACACGATATGATTTATATACGACATTTGCATATGGACTAACTAATGTACACTTATCACCGATCTTATATATACCCTAAGAATAACTAGATGATTCGTAGTTTGGTGTTTGCTTGAATTTTTTAGACTTCTGTAGAATACACCTCGGTTATGCAACTTGGGTGTTTGACAGGTTGCCTAATAATTCGTAACAGTAAGATCTATTTTAGACACAAAGAGGAAACTTTACCTTTTCCTTTTCGAAAAATTATCACGTTGTTTTGAGTGTAGTTAGAAATTACCTTAAAAATTGCAAATAAAAGCCAATATAATGTACATCAATAAATTCTATGACCGCGGTATTTGCAAACGGCGGCTCCGTGGAGTAGTGGTATGTGTGTGACTACTACGCCCAAGGTCACGTGTTCGAATCCCGACACGGTCTGCTTGAAAAATGTTAGGCGAGCATTTTTCACAAAAATACACCCTCGTTTGGATGAGAGATAAAATGGAGTTCCCGTATGTGAGTGTTGTCACGCACGTTAAAGATCCCTATTTTGCTTGAAACAGCAAGGGTTCGGCAAAATTAAAAATTTTTCAAGTAAAAAAAACTCGCTTCCTGGCCAATGTAGCACCATCGGGTAGAGCATTGGAAAATCACATGTAAGGTATGCGAAGGGGAGGCGGCTATGTGGTGTAGTTGGTATGCGTGTGACTATTACGCCCAAAATCTTGGGTTCGAATCCCGACACGGTCCGCTGAAAAATGTTAGGCGAGCATTTTTCACAAAAATACTCCCTCGTTCGAATGAGGTAAAATGAAGGTCCCGTGTGTGAGTGTTGTCACGCACGTTAAAGATACCTACCTTGTTTGGAACAGCAAGGGTTCTGCGAAATTCCAAACTTTCCAGGGAAAAGAAACTCGGTTCCTGGCCAATGTAGTACCTTCGGGGTGGAGTATTGGAAAAATTACATGTAAGGTATTTGCAAGCCAAGGTGGCTCCGTGGTGTAGTTAGCATGCATGTGACTACCATGCCCAAGGTCCGGGGTTCGAATTCTGACTGGGTCCGCTTTGAAAAATGTTAGGATGAGCATTTTCCAAAAAAATATGCCATCGTTCGGATGAGAGGTAAAATACAAGTCCCGTGTGTGAGTGTTGTCATGCATTTTTAAAATCGCTACCTTGCTTGGAACAGGAAGGGTTCGGCAAAACTCAAAATTTCCAGGTAAAAAAAGAACTCGCTTCCTGACCAATCTAGTACCTTTGGGTGGAGCATTGGAAAATCAAATGTAGGGATACTTGCAAGCATTAGATGCAACTCATACCCAAAGTATATATTAGGTAAACTGACAGAATATTTGTTGATAAATATAAAGAACACATAAATATCATACAAAAATTGGTTTACACGGATAGCATCGCCAGCCAATCGCAACGCGCACTTTCTGCAGCATATCATACATATGGTTGCAGCATCAGCATATTTAACGAGAGTCTCTCCACAGTATGGACTTGGCATCTGACCTTGATCTGATGACAACTTGACAAGTGAAATCCTAGAATATTATGTATTTAATATTTTTAAGAAATAGCATAATCTGTTTATCTAGTTGAAACTAATATAGGGCATGTTTTCAAGAAATTATAGTGCGTATTAAGTTTTAGTACTTCAGACAATGGTTATACAAGCCATTTCAAACCTTTAAAATTTGCTACAAATACAAAAATTCAATATCCTTGGTTATGTCAATGTTATGTTTACCAATATCAGTTTCAGGGCGTTACTTTCAAACCTGCTCTTAACCGCGCTAAGAAAATGCGTTGTTTATATAACATACACTCAAGGTCAAGTGCTAAATCCATACTATTGAGAGACTCGTCATATTTACAATCTAACGATAAAGACGAGCATCTCAAAACAAGTTATAGTAAACAAACATTTGCAATAGACCTGTAACTGAACCAACTACAGCAATAAATTTGAGCAATTCTAATTTCAAATCAAACGATCGTTTCAACAGATGACACTGGACGACGCTGGTTGTTGTGCAATAGGAATGTGTGGGTTCTAAATTTGCTGCATTGAATTGGAAGGAGATAGAACATAATCAGACAAACAATAACCTATGTGGCGTTTTGTCCTTCAAACTTTATTTAAATACTTGATCTAAGTAAAACAAAATTAAACGTTTTACGACTACCGTTTTCTTGAGTGCACAAATTTTGATATGCTATACAGTAGTTATCATTAAACTAATAATACGCTTTGCTAAATAAATGACACTCTTCATAAATTACATTGCTTTTCATGTTCCAAAAATACATTACCAAGAGCCAGAGTGGTAAATTGAAAAAAAGATGGATTAAAAATTTCTTTAAACATTTAAATTTAGGCTAATAAGGACAATAAAAATTATTAGATAAAATTCAATAAGCGTATTGAATAGTAATCGCGATTATTTTTAACTCTATACAGATGTTCAAACCTTAGTCGCAGTATGATATTGAATTATCAATAACCAATTTTATATATACTGTAATCACACCGAAGAATTACCGTTAAAAGCAAGAGTGAAATCTATTTACAAGGAACTTAAAGTGAAATTACAACGTAGAACAAGAACAGTATAATAAACAATAGGGAAGTTGAATAATATACCACAGAATAATACAATTCGCTAGGGTGAGTATATTAATATTCTATCATAGAATAAAAATCCATTTCGCAAAGAAACGACACTTCATAAACATTGAACTGTGTATACAACTGGAAGGACCCAATAGGTATTTGGAGCGAGGCATATTTTCAAGTTATGCAACCCGCAAGATGGTGGAATCTCTATCCTTGTTTTACTTATATAAGTAAATGTATTCAAATTTAAATTAGATATTTTATTATTTCATATATTTATTACAAGTTTAACCGGTATATAACTTAGTTACAGAGTAGGAATTAATTACAATGTCTATGTACATTAATAGTTTTCTTTCTACATTATTTGAAATAATATATTTTGTAAATTTGTTTGGAATATTAAAAATATCTTAGTCATTTTGTACTGCACTACAGAATGATACATGACATTAAGTAGAACAGCATTACAAACATTAATATGATTACAATTAATATGACAAGTGGGATTATTTCTAGTACAAAAGATAATAATTATTATTATTAATTATTACTGATAATTTTACGAACTATTAGGCAACCCATCAAACACGCAAGCTGCATAACTCAAGTGTATTCTACAGAAGTCTCGAACATTTGACCAAACACCAGACTATGAATCATCTAGTTAATTATAGGGTATATATAAGATGGGTGATGAGTATAAAGCAGTTAGTCCATAACCAAATCGTGTATAGTTAGTTGGTCATTACATTTTAAAAGTCCTATAGTAAATATAAATTAGTGTTAATAAATAAACTATAGTAGTGTTTAGTGTTGTTAAGAAGACTTATGGTTAAGGATTTAGTTTAAGAAGATACTAGTGCTTATAAATTCATTAGTGTGATAGTACTCCTATTGTTAATTGGACTGAAAACATCTATAAATAAGGCATATACTGTTAATTAGACTTGTGAACAGTGAGTAATAAAGACTCTTGTTATTACTTGTTCTAAATTGGTGAAATGCGTTAGCAGTAGCCTGCTACAATAATATTAACTATACTTATTAAAAATTAAGACGATACTTCATCAACTCCCCATTATTTAACAACTTATGTGTTATCTAACTAACCTTATACCTTTATAGATGAATCATACTACATTTATTAAACATTAATACTGTTATATTGAATACATTGCCTTTACATCAGTAATAACTTTAAAATGACATAGTAGAAGTATGCAACATAAAATAACATTATGCAAAATTGTTATAATAGCAATAAATTCGGGTTTAATTATGTATTCATTTTTTTGAAAGTGATTACTGCGTAATCCGCTACTTTTAGAAAGTTTCCACTTGTCCCCTTTAATTGCCGCCACCCACGAATTATGTACAAGTGTATTTATGTTTAACTACTCACCTATGAAACTAAACTTCACTTCTTTTATCTTGTAAATTATTGCATCCATACGCGGAACAATACATAACCATTTTAATTGTATGGCAAACACAACCCTACTTTATAGATTTCCATTGATGAAAACTGAAATACATAATAAATCACTACAACGAAAAACAAACAATCTTTGTCGGTTAGGCGTATGGCGGATAATGAAACAAACAAGGATGGGAATTCCTCCACGTCTGTCTGTCCCTTTCTGTTGTCCCAGACACACTATTTTGACACTGTATATATTGTAGCGTCTCTTCCGGTTGTATATACAGTTTAATGTTCGTAAGTACATTGTTTTTAATGTATCAAAATACATAACCTTCGGCCATTATCCTGTAGGTACACAAATGCAGCGGAAAATTTAAAATCGTTTGGCTAGAAATTGCTTTAAATATTTAAATTGATTATTGTAAGCAAAAAGTACTTAATTTAGTGTCTAAAGTAATAAAGAAACCTATCAAAGTGAAATTACAACGTAGAAGAAGAACAGTACAATAAACTAAAAAGAGGTTAAAGTGAATAATAATACACTACGCTAGCGTGAGTGTATTATTATTCTATTGATATACCAATAAAAAAAATGGCGGATTTTAGACATGCACGAAGAAATTTGGTCTCTTAGAAACGCCGTGTCATTCTTGTTATTGTTATTCTATGATTCGATGAATATACTAACAAAATAATGGCGGATTTTAGACCTGCGCAAAGAAATTTGGTCTTCCTAAAAACGTCGCGTATCATTTCTTTAGCAAAGTGTATTATGTCTCCAAACAAGAATACACTACCTTGACGATTGCAGGAGGATCCAAGATACGTGCGCATGTGCAAGATAGCGGTAGCGGTTAATTTAAAACTGCAAATATTAGTTATAAGGTTTAGCTAATAACGGTTCATTTAGAAACATTAAATATTTCATATTAATTGTGAACAATTGCATTGCATTCATTTGAAAACAAAATTTGATGAAATATCTTTCTTCTAATTATTGAAATAAATGCACCAGAATTTATATGCTTACTGAGAAAAGATTGCATAATTTGTGGGATTGTTGGTATACATGATTATCAGAGTAAAAATATCCAAAACAAACAATTGCTTTAAAGAAGGTGGCTTTAATGAATTATATCCAATCAGACACTATTCGGCTACCTTCCCAAGTATTCAAAGCAGTAACAATTCAGGCAATTTACTATAAGTGGTTTTAATAGTAGCTAAGCCGTTAAAATTGTTTTCTACGTTAAAAAGCATTTTAGTCACTTATTGGTTTTAAATAAACAAAAAATGCAGTACAAGTCCCTCGAGTTATATATGTATCAAGGCTTCCTTACTAAAGCAGAGATACATGATTACACTTAGTATGTTGTATAAAAAATACCACATACGCAAAACATGTATGCCAAGAGTTCAAAATAGTGTTGTGTAACTGAAAAACCCAAAGCTAAGCTCTCAGCGGTATTGTCATACTGATTAAAAAGGATTAAAAAAGGTTGCTTAATTGTAGGTAAGCTTTTTTTTCGTTACATGTATCAACCATATCAACGCACACAAACAGATACTTAAACTTCGATTCAAACCACCCACAATGTGTCAAACGAGGAATTATTAAAACCATGTATGATAGAGCAAAATTAATATCATCAAACGAAGAAATTTTAAAGAAAAAGAAAGACCTAATCAGATACATACTAATAAAAAACACATATCCTAAAAGAATAATAGAGAAAGAAATGAATAAAAACCCTAAAAATAAAGAAAAAGAAAACAAAAACAACGATACACACCACAAAATGCTCTCAATACCATACATAAAAGGATTCTCCGAAAAATTCAAAGAATAAGAAACAAATTTAGAATTAAAACAGTATTTAGAACCAACAATACACTAAGAG
The DNA here is from genome assembly GCA_036346225.1 of Platerodrilus igneus. Taxonomy (NCBI): domain Eukaryota; kingdom Metazoa; phylum Arthropoda; class Insecta; order Coleoptera; family Lycidae; genus Platerodrilus; species Platerodrilus igneus. The sequence continues at coordinate 1,334,307 of JARFIW010001092.1, forward strand.
CACAATTAACAAAAACAAAACCCAAAAACGCAATACAAAGTTCAAAAAACTGTATCTACAAAATACCGTGCGAATGTAATAAGTTTTATATAGGAGAAAGTTCCAGACCATTTGAAGTTCGATTAAGAGAACATAAATCATATATAAAAAATAGAAAATTTGAAAAATCCATGATTTGCCAACATGCATAGGACTCCAGTCATAAAATAAAATGGGAAGACGCAAAAATTATCGACAAAGAAGAAAACAACCAAAAACGCAAAATCAAAGAAGCTGCCTATATAACCCTAAATAAAAATAACTGCGTTGCAAACGAATCCGTGACTTTCAGTAAACAATGGATTCCATTACTAAAAGAAATAATAAAAGAAATAACAAATAAAGATCAAATGCCCACAATATCTAGGTAGCATTGCAATTTTTTTCCTGGGTTTTCCTTGCGATATTAACATGAAATACAGCCTACATACATGATTTCTATTTATACATACAATAACTAATTACATAACAATAAGCATATTAACTAGAAAACCATTATTTCGGCAAATTATAAATGTTGGGGGACCTTGGTAGCCACAGGTTGCTTAACCCCCTTCACTGAATCTCGGTAAAATAAGACATAAAATTAGAAATCTCTCATTTGTATAAATAGAAACATGTTAAAAAGTGTTTTCCAATTCCCAAATTATTGAATTTATATAAAATTCACCAATAAAAATTACTCAGCTGATTTCACGTTAAGCGTATTGGCTACCTTAGGAAAGTCGATCCCAGGTCGCAACACAAATTGAAGGCAATCATTTTTTTAAACTTTAAAAATTTTTGCTTAGTGTACTCAAACCAAATATTTCAAACATTAATAAATCAAAGTAACCTTCAATTTATGTCATAAACGTCAAACTTAAGGTTTTTATTATTTTGACAACGATCTTAGGTCATGGATTGAAACGTAAATAAAGATCATTTTAAAAAATATGAGTGGTTTAATTCCCAAAGAAGATTAAGAAGAATGCTAAACAAACCACAACAAACATACAGGGAGTATTTACATATCTCGTCTTTCTACTTATACATTAGTTTCAAATTCTTTAATTTGCAGCAAGTGTGTGACTACATATCAAATAGGTTAATGTATTCAAATATTATACGTAGTTGTATGCATTATTCGAATGTGTTTTGCCCCTGATTTTATTTTTTGGTATTGTACTGTAGTGTCAATTTTAATAAGCAGTTATTAAAAACTTGACCTTACTTATATAAACATACATAAGTGTGAACTTCAATATCTTTTGATTCAAAAGCATTATATAATATTATTATCAATATAAAGGCATCTTTATTCGTGGGACTTTGAAGATCTTGAATGAATAAATGTATTACCTAATAGTAAAATGTAACTTTTGATATGTTGAGAATTAATACAAAATAATAATTGTATTTAATTAATAGGTATTAGCTTTAGCCTGACCATTCATTATTTACATATTTAAATTAACCGCTACAGTTATCTTGCATATGCACACATACGAGCGTCTCGCGCCACATCTGATCTCGGCTGCCGTCAAGGCCATAGCTTCCTTGTTTTCATTACGTTGTCATGTGCCTGGATAGTTATGTTATGTTTGTTGGTGGTTTTAATTTAATAATTCTAATTCTGTAAATGAACAAGTGGAAACCATATCTTCATTACATTATAGAAAAAATTAAACCACTTATTGTATAAGATTGGATCTCACAGAAAGGAGAATAATTCTTGGGGCATATAAACAAGGATTTATTAGTAACTGAAGGCTAATAAGTCATTTATACATAATATATTTGGTAAAGTCCTCACAAGTGTAATTTTAATTGCTGAGAGTGCTATCAAAGTTTTGATGTTTAATCTTCACCATGTAAACAAGTTTCACAATTGTAACTGAAAACTATGATGACCTTAGCGGCAGCCAAGATCAGATGTGGCGCGAGACGCTCGTATGCGCACATTATCTTGAATCCTCCTGCAATCTTTTTCACGGGTTTCTGCTTTTTAGACACATGTATATTTTTTTTCTATGGTAGTTCGCATCTATCATAGAATAATAATAATAATTCATTTTGCAAGAGAGTATTATTATTCTATGGCATTTACACTTTAATACTCTCACCAACGCAATAAAATGTATCATATCAACGTAACGATTTTTAATATCTTCAACTAATCAAACTATTTCATGCAATCAGCTAGATTTAACATTATAAAAAACACATTCAAGTATAATCAAATTGTGTAATTTTTGTGTTATATTCTGCAGTTTGGGAGTAAATTTATAGAATCGTAAAAATTTGTTTGTGAATTTAATCAACTGGTAAAAATACCACGCTACTAAAATTATCTTTGCCGAAAGTGTTTATTGAATTTAAAACTTCTATTTTGGCTACCATTCTAAATTTACTTACGACTAACAATATTTTTGAATTATCAAAGTTTAACAACGTTCAAATTTTAATGGGATGTTTAAAGATAAAAGGGATGTTTCTATTTCACAATTATCTTTAACCAGGACAAATTTAAATATCCCGGTCCAATATCCACTTCCGTACAATAACACAATATCTAGCAACTAAGAAACAATTTAATTATAATTGCCTAAATATAATGTAATTTTTTCAAATTAAGAAGGTTTATGACGATCAATAAATAATGTATGTACAAATAAAGCTGATCATACTTGTTATATAATATATAATTACAAAACTGTGTTAGAAATGAAAAAAGTGATCAGTAAGAGGTTTGAATCATTAAACCTTTGATATCCTTAACCAACTCGTAAACGTAGAAATGTCAACAATACCGGCGTCATTGACTAATTATCGATATTGTTAATTTTTAAGACAAATTCCTGACTAAATTTAAATTTCTTTATACTTTCAGTAAAGCGACCACGTGCTTTTCTCATTTCAGTACAAATTAATTTAGGCTCTTCTTATTTTGACAAACAGGAAACATGCTCATTTAGAAATTGCATGCATTGATTAGTAATAAATCCCAGCTTTTTGAACCTAATTCGGTTCATTAGACACGGAGTATTTCTTGAAAAAGCTTTTAAAACAAAAAGGATCAATACATTTTAAATGAATGAATCTACATTTTCAAGACTAGGTTGATGAACTGTATAAAATATTTAGCCTAATTCAGTATGCACCTTAGCTATAAGCGCGATATGTTGAAAACGCAAACGCTAAAAATGTGATGTAACATTAATCAAATTTTGTTACTAATATAGTTTGTGTAACCACTAATAACCCATTCAGTGTAACCGAAAGTTAGATAAATTTGTAGTCAAACTTGAGAAGCCAAATTCAACGCTACATACCATGTTTTAAACTGTCAACTTCAGCCACGTAGTCAAACACGACACCTTGTAGTCAAACTTGATGTATGGTCAAATAAATTGTAGCCAAAGATGCCAAATTACATATATATATATATATATATATATATATATATATATATTGCTATGATAATAGGGTAGTTTAGAGGTAGATTAAGTAATGGGGGTCGTAGAATAAATAAAAACAACTTCCACATTAAGAAAGGCACACAATTTCAGAAATTATAAGAGTAAATCGGTCACCCTACATATTGTTAATTGAGAGCACACTGTATATAAAATACAGTGGATTAAATGCATGAGAACATAAAGAGGTCTAAGAGTAGTTTACAAGTAAAGATAAGATTTTAAAACGCAACAAATTGTATCAAAATCAAATCGCCGGGAAATTGGCATTGCAAAGATGTAACAATTGCGTTAAAAATATCATTGTACACGCATTCTAAATAATTCATTATTAAAAAATCGTTATGTAACTGGAAGAAATCACATTTGTTAAAAAATCCAATATTCTGTAGAAATAAACAAGCACCAGACAATTCAATTTAGACGATAAAATTTAACAAACATCAGAATACGTGAGTTAATAAAAGCCAAAACTTGGAACTTGTCAAATTGTACCACGATATGCGGAGGCGTATGTGACTGTCAAGGCATGCATTGAAAGATTTGAACTAAACAATCGGTAAAAATCCCAAGGTATATGAGATAAGCAGAAGTATCGTCCCAGAATGTAAATAAGCCAATGAAATCAGGTGGAGGTAGACTTTATATATACGATAGTGACGGAGCGATAGTTTAGTCTATATTCAAACTGAGCAATGACTATATTCAAAAGTGTTAAGAATTTACGTAACCAGTGAAGCAAAGATCAAAGTAAATCGGAATTAAAAAAGGCGAGAATTTATGCAACGAAAATAAGCCAATCTATAAATAGATGTAAATAAAACGACTTAATTAAAATCCATTTCTAATATCAATAAAACAAGGCTGTCAATCTGGACTTTAATTTTGACTTTCAATATCGATTTTTAATTTCGACTTTCAATTGGAGACATATTTTGATTGAGATGGCTCTAATTTGGGATATTTAAGACGACTTTAATTTTGGACTTCGAATTTTGAACATACTCAAACTTTGGAGATAGTTTAAAAATGAAAGTATTCTAATTTAGACATATTCTGACTTGGTACGATTTTAATTGGAAACAATTTATAAGGCAGGCACATTAATAAGGAAAGCGGACACAGAAAGGGGATGCAGATCATGGACTAGGATGGAACTACAGAACCCATTCCAAGTTAGCAATCTTAATACACTTTATTATTACAAACTGTTTTAATTTAATATTTATCACATTATGTATTTGTAAGAGTCATCAAATAAAGTCACTTAACAATTTATAACAAGGGAATAGGTATCTTGGAACGTTTGAAGGTCCATGAATAAGTAAAAGATATTTTTGCTGATTTTCAGAAAACCATAAATCTGGTATATGTAGATATTCTGTAAAAAAAGAAATTTTGAGAGTTGTAAATATTATCAATGATTATATTGTGTATTATAGAATTGCTTTATTTGATTCAATAGGATCTATTCGGGGCAAAAACCTAATTTAACATTTCACAACATAAGGGCTTAAAATAATAAAGGAATCAGACAGCTAATATCACAGCAAATTTAATCACACACCAATCATAGGGCAAAACATAGCAAAATTTATGACGGTCTAACGCTGGGGCAAAAACACAGCAATTTTATGGTACGCCCAATCGTGGGGCGAATAACACAACAATTTTATGACGCCCATCGTAGGGGCTTGTTAATCCCAACATAATAATAGGGCAAAACACGGCAATTTTATAGGCCCAACGCTGGGGCGAATAACACGGCAATATATATATATATATATATATATATATATATATATATGTAGTGGTTTCAAAGGGCTAAATTTAAGTAAAAGCAAGATAATTTCAAACACCCTGTATAGAGGAAACAACCAGAATTTACGTGCAACATTTATTTCATTTAGTGAATTTAAAGTAACAAGTATTACCATAATTTTACAAGTATGATTAAAATTTAGTTAGGTTCGTAAAAAAATAAATTGTAGAAGTTGAAAGGGTTATTACGTCCAATACGCATAAGAGCTTGAAAAATCGATAATACCAAGGTGAAACGCCTTGCTAACAAACGAACAGCCGTTGAATATAAAATACCTTGAAACGCAACCTCCTAGAAATGTTGTGTTAAAACGTTTGTTAATTAAACACCTGCAGGTTTTGGAAATGTCAGGTTTCCCTTATTTGTGTAGATAAAAGACAGTATTCAAAGTATATCGGGTAAACGGTCGGACGGTTCGCGTAAATGTTAACTAAAAGTTTCCTTAAAGTGCAGAAGGGATAGACGATCAATTAAATGCTTTGGAAAGAGACGTATTTAGTCCACATGGGTTAGTTTGAAACGGGGACAGTAATATCGATTTCTACCACTCAAACAAGGTTAGAAGGAAACACAGAATATGCATAAGAAAGGAATAGCGTTAATACAGGCAGGGTTTTAAGACGTCATTGAATATCTTATTGGTCTATATAGTTAGTAGTATAACAGACAAGCACGGGAAAATTTGAATACGGTATTTTCGGAAAATATAATAACGACGAGTTAAATTTCGAAGATTTCAAAAACGGTTAAACCAAAATTTTAAGAAGTATTATTTTAAATGAAGGATTTCGCGTGAAGAGTGGCAGAGAGGTGGCATTGGAATTATATAAATACTCGAAGAGAATTAGCATCGCTCTCTTTTAACTTCGCTTAGTATTTTCATCGCTTCAGACTACGTACAGAAATTTACCACGAGCTTGTAAGTATATAAAAATTTTTTAAATTAAATAGTACAGTGTTGGCCTCATAATTTTAAAACGCGGATAGTGTCGAGTCTAAATTTTATTGAGGTGCAACATATAATTTAACAAGCTCGTGAAGTGAAGTAATGAAACGTAAATTAAATTAAGCAACTATAAAAGAAGTGTAATATACGTGGATTTGGATATATCGTGTATGAATAGCATGCAGCACAACTTAGTCATCTACAAATAGCTGGAGGCGGCGAGCAGAGCAGAGCAAAACAACTTAACGGCATCGTCAACGGAGTAGGGATCTTCAAGAAATTCCAGGTAACGCTTTAGAATATGTTGTTTTTGATAAACTATTAAAATTGTTGTGATGTGTGAGACTGAACTATGATGGTTTTTACATTATTTTGCGTATTAAAAATAATACGCATAACTAACTTTTATTATGGTATTTAAATATAAATCTAAAGGTGTATATAACGCTTATTAACGTTCCATCAGAAATTTAAATTTTTATTGTTACGAGTACATGGGTTTTTGTTTGCAGTAAGCGTATGCTAAGTAAAAAGCAAACATTAATCATAAAAAAAACTGGGTTATCATGAGCTCACCATACTCCAGAGTGTCCTAATTAAAATTAATTATAAATAAAGAACGAAACATAAGGTATTATTCAGGGCCCATTTACTCCGGTTACATTCAATGTGTTTAATATTTCTAGTTAAAATTTTGGACTTTACAAAAGTAGAATTTATTAAAGTGTAACTTGGGCACCGAAATGTAAATAATCTTAAAGTTTTATTTGTAAATAGTGGTAAATAAATATTGTATGATTGTTGTATTATTTTGTAGTTTTATTGAGAGTGTGTGTGAACGATAAAGAGTATGATAGTGAATCTAGGTATCCAAGAGGAAGCCCAACGGAGCTAGCCAGGTAGCGGTGGAAGTAATAAAGTGATGAAGCAAGAATCTGGGTAAGAAATTATTTTTTTTTGAAAAATTTTTTATTGTGTGAAATTTATGACGATTTTTGGGTAAATTAATAAAATTTTCGAATATTTTTGTTACTGAGGCTCGATTTAGAGAGGTTACACGGCAATTTATGACGCCCAATTCGTGATGCTCGATTTCTTATAGGTTACACGGCAATATATATATATATATATATATATATATATATATATATAAATTGATAAGATAACGCCCTACTCGGTGTTATGAACGTTTTACTTAACGCCACCGATCTGTGTTTTCACTTCAATCTTACTAATTTTATTATTATGCCACGGCTAGCCCTTTTTAATCTACACAGAGTGCACAACGTTACGATGATCAATTTTCTCCTTTCACCCCTTTATGATTATTTGTTTGAATTGATAAAATGAAGTCAATTAATTTCATATAATGAAAAGAAATGTTATTTACAATTTTTGAAATTCTTTAAGTACACTCTTCAATCAATTAATATCATATGTATTATTTATCCCAAAAATTATGTACTTTTAATTCAACATAAAGTCACCAAAAACTACCTCCTTACAAAAAGATTTGGAACGTTCTAGACCTCTTTATGATATATTACGTAAGTTTAATGTATGCAACGTTTCTTGTTGACTTCATTACAAGTTTTGTATAAATTGAATAAATTCAGTATTAAAATTTAAATAGAAAAATATGTTAAAATAAATAGATCTGACCTGTGATATGTTGTTCGTGTTGTGGATCAACACCTCTTTGTTGTCTTCAATCGTCTACCAATTCTGTCGTGCTTCTTTATTTTATATTTGTCTGCAAATGCTTTGAATCTCTTCCCTTAAATGCTTTCGACGCAGCTTAAAATTGTACTAGAATTGTACCAAAATTCGATTAGAATTGTCCCCTTAGAATCCACTTAGAATGAGAATTCTCCCCTTAGAATCCACGCAGCTTTGAATTGTCCAGAAATATACCAGAAGTATTATTATCGACGCAGACTTGAAATGTCCAGTATTATTGTCGACACCGACTTGAAATGTCATAAAATATACCACAGATTTGAAATATTATGGTCGATACAGACTTGAAATGTTCAGAAATATACCAGCAATATTATCGTTGACACAGACTTGAAGCCCTATCATTATAAATATTTAATTTAAATCAATTACCCAAATTCTACTCACGTTTTCTATAAAAAACAGCAAAAACTCTTCGTAATTGTTGCACTATTTTCACTGTAACATAAACTTGATATTCTACTATACTTTATTTATTTTACGCGTGGATTTTTGGTTAACAGTGTCGCAGCGTCGACGTACATCAGTTGTAAACTGTGTTGTGTTATTACCGCTGTGTTAAATAGCCTTTTCCCACTACATGTGGGCTGGGTTTTCAAGCAGTTCTGCAGATTGTTTCCAACCAACCAGGTTTTGTCTTTAATATTCCCTGTATTTTGAAGTGGTTTCTGATGTAATTAATTCGGATTTGCGTGTAATGGTGTTTATGTGCTATTGATACTTTATTATTCGTTATCTTTGCCATACGTTGTTTTGTGTAGATATCGCCTTTTGGATAATTGTACAAAATAAATGATGTAACTCTAATGCTGTTTTCGTTTGTGTATTTATGCATCTTTGAAACTGCGTTTTCTTATCAAAATGCTCATCGTTCCAAAGTATTTGCATAAAGCTTTGTTAGGTTTTTATCTACTCTACTGCGTATTTATTATATAAATTCTAGAAAACTTCTCAACGCGTGTTTAATTACATGTACGATTATTTCTCTGCTGAATACGCGTTCTATTGTTGAAAGATATTCCTACTGGCATTACTTAAAATTAATAACGGTCTATATACAGAGTGTTAAATGCTTGCTATTTACATAATGTACAAATTACCTATTTTTCTGCTGAATACGCGTTTTATTGTTGTAAGATATGCTTACTTGCATCGTTTAAAGTTAATTACGGTTTATATACAGTGTGTTAAATGCTTGGTATATACATAATGTATGAATTACTTAATTTTCTGCCAAATTAATGCATTTTTCTGATTCCTATAGCTATTTATTGCTACTACACGACCCTTACTACTCAATACACTCCTAAACAACCCCTTATTACAACAATATATATATATATATATATTGCAGTAAAAGTTGATAACAATCGAGCCCCACGCTTGGGCCAACATAAATTTGCAGTGGATACCTCTAAAAATATCAGGATCGCCTTCGAGTTCCAGCGTTGTTGGGCCGTCATAAAATTTTATAAAAAATTTGATAAAAAAAATAAATACCTCTGGAACGCCTCCTTATTTCTGCACGCCCCGGCTAGCTCTATAATCTGTTTCTTCTTGGATACCTACCATCCTAAGTTCATTCTTTCTCACAAATACAGTCAAATGAAATTACCACTCAAATAATGCAACAAGACATACAACCTTTTATTTATACATATTAAACAGTTTCCATTAGCAAGAAAATATTTACACATTTGTATATACAGTTTCATAAAATGTTACAATTTCAATCCTTAAACCTTTTAAAATTTTATGATTTCTATTTATTTCAACAATTTTATTTTAGACGAGTAGATGGGCCCGTTGTGCAACCCTAAATTGACTTTTATTCTGGTCTTGTGGTGAGCTCAGTATAATCCAGTTACTCTAAATGCTTTTAAACATCGCATTTTTGTTTAAAACAAACTTAAAGACCCGTTTACTCCTTACAACAAAATTTTTATATCATTTGTTAACATGTTTACATAATAAATATCAATTGCCCTTTACACATCCCTTCAAATGAGTTTTTAAGGTAATAAAATACACCCCCAATAAGTCAAATCACTCGAGCACAAAATACCAGCACAAATGTTTAAGCAAAAGCAAGAAAAATTAATTTCGTTAGCTGGAGTAAGCTTTTTTCCACCATCACCTCTGAAGATGTGTTCCAAAACCCTCGTTGTTGTGTCCATACACTTTGTTATTATCCATAGATCCAACTCATTTTCACTAGCTATCCAAATCTCTGCAACCGCCTTCAGCGTTTCTACCCTGATAATAGTCTCGACCAAGCTTAACCTTCCGTAATCACTAAACTTCACGCATTCTTGTTTCAAATTTCTCAACTCGCTTACTCTAGTACCATCCTTTCGTTAGATTGTAGCGTGTAGTAACAGCACCGTCTATAATCTCTGCATCTACTTGTGCAAATCAAGCTTTTAATAAATTATCGATGTACGTTACTAACAGCGTTTTACACACTTTTAAATTAGGATGTTGTACTATAATTTAACGACTAATCGACGTACAAGAATCAGTAAAAGTAAGAGTAAGTAAGAGAAAGTAAGAGAGCTTTACTTTATCTCCTAGTGTATTTATATGAATTTGTACACCCTCACGGACCCTATTTTCGTCGAAAAGCTTATTTTTCAACACAGATTCTACAAATTTTGTACGTAACAAACTTCTACATTCGAAAAATTCCCAGTCTACCGTACTTTTACATTGAAATTTGTTCAACAACATCTAACCGTTGCGAGCTTCTTAAAACTTCTAGCATTCGACCAATTGTATTGCTTTCCCCCGTTTTTAACGTCCAACCCCTAGCTACCTTTCCTCGTGTAACCCATATTTACTGTCTCTTTTAGAATCCCACTCAAGCAACAGAAAATCGATATTGTGGTTGACCTCCAAATCTACCGCGTACTTTAGACAAGTATTTTAACCAACGTTTTATTATACGTGTTCTCTGTCTGTTTTACATGACAGATATTCTGTTTTACTTTGCGTTCAAAACAGCAGTTGTTTTGGTAGCTTATGCATCGACCTTTAACTACGATTCTACAGAATTCTATCCCAACGTTCATTCCAGTTCTTTGAACTTGACATTTTAAGTATCAGGTGTTTCTATGAAGCAAACTGTCCGTTTGAAATTATAATTCCGAGTTCTAGCATTTCTTAGGATTTGTATAAACGAACGTTTAGTTTAGTTAAATAGAAATATGCGTTTAAATTATTGATTTTCTATACCCAAAAGCTCCATTACTTATCCGATGCGCTTAATTTAAAAATTAAAGCTAATTATGCCTATCTTTGAGTTTCATGTACTCTAAAGCTTCTACACGTTATGCAATTTTAACATTCTGATTTAGAAATACCAAATTATTTTATTATCCGGCCGTTTTCAATGTCACAACTAATTCATTTGGCGCGTAAATAAATTGTTCCTATTTCCTATATACACAGTCGTTATAATTTTATTATCTAGATCTATCTATCCCTCTTAACCTATAATTTCCACGACAATATATATATATATTGCTGTAATATCGCCTTTAGGATTTTATGCCCCTACGATGGGTGTCATAATTGCTGTGATATGCCCCTCAATTGCGCGTTATTAATCGATACGTAATATTTATTTTAGGTTTTATCCCGACTAACTCACTACATAAATCTTATTTTAACCTTTAAATGGATTCAAATAAAGCAGTTCTAGAACACACAATATAATAATTGATAATATGTACAATGCTGTGTAAACTCAAAATGTTCCCTTGAATAAAATATTTACATTTACCAAATTTATGCTTTCCTGAAAGCCAGCTAAAATATCTTTTAATTACTTTCAAGTACCTTCAAACGTTCCAAGATGCTATTCTCTGTTTTCATATTTTTTAAATGACCTTTTTGATAACTCTTATAAACACACAATGTATAGCAAATATTAAATTTGAAACAGTCTTTCAATAATAAAATGTTTAAAAATTGCTAGCCTGGAATGGTTACTGGAGTTCCATCATAGTCTGTGGTCTGCATCCCTTGTTGTGTACGCTATATTTTTTTTCCAAAATTATCCACTTTTGATTTCTGGTATTTTTGGATTTGCGCTAAGGCTTAGATCTCGACATGAACATTGAGTCGTATCAACAAAATTGTCTCCACAAAATGGCATCAACAAAATGCCGTCCCAATAAAAGAATCGCCTCCAAAAAGCTGTCCCAGTATAAGAAGGCTCAACAAAAACAGTCCCAATAAAGGAATCGCCTCCAAAAAACCGTCCCAATATTAAAATCGCCTCCAATAAAATTCGTCCCAATAAAGAATCGCCTCCAATAAAAGAAGCCCTAATACAGAAAGCCCTGTTTTGTTAAATATTAGAAATAAACTTAATTAATTGTTTAACTTACGTCTATTTGTTGATCGGCTTATTTTTTGTCGCACAAATTTTTGCACTTTTTAATTTCATTTATATTGAATTCTATTTCACTAATTAATCACGTAAGTTTTTACGGCATTCGAGCATAGTTGGTGCTCGATTGAATATGTACTAAATGTTATTCATTTTCTATTGTATTTATAAGCCCTTCCTACCATTTCATTGGCGTGTTTATAATCAAGACTTGTACTTGCCTTATCTGGCAGAACTCGGAATTTTCACAAATTCTCTAGTTTAATTCTTCGACGAAATGCTCCATCAACACGTAAGCGTTCAGTATATTACAGTAATATAATAGGATTTCCAATTTTTGGCTTTTATCAAGTCACCTATTCAATGTTTGTCAATTGGAAGTTCACGATTTATCATATAATTGAACCGCTTGGTGTTTATTTGTTTGTTATAGAGTGTTGGTTTTCTGAAAAAATGTGTTTTTTCTAGTCACGTAACGATTTTCTAATAATGGCGTTTTAAGATGCGTTTGCATGATAATTACGTTGATATTTTCGACGTAGTTATTAAATGTTTCGAGTGCCAATTTATCTATGTTTCGCGGTAATTTATTTTGATGCAATTAGTTGCTTGTAAAATCTTATCTTTACTTGTAAACTATACTTAAACATATTTATACGACGCACACATTACTATTCTAATCAAATGATATCGGATTATTACTAAAGGAGCTTCTTTCTCATGCATTTAATCACATATCTTTTATATACAGTGTCCTCGCAATTGACTTATTTTATAATAGTCGATTTACTCTTATAATTGCTGGAATTATTTGATTTTCTTAAAGTTAAAGTTATTTATATCTATCCCACGACCCCTATGACTTAGTCTGCCCTTAAACTACCCTACCATCATAGCATAATAATATATATATATATATATATATATATTGTTGTGGATTTAGAGGGTAAATAAGTGTAGACAATAACATTTTAGCAACCGTGTAGATAGAAATAAGAGCAAATTATTTACGCGCCAAATTAATTAATTTATATTGTGAAAACGGACGTGTATTAAGGTATTTTTATATTTAAATTGGAAATGTTAAAATTACATAAGAGAAGAAAAGTTTTAGAGTACATAAACAACTCAAGGATACGCATAAGTAATTATAATAATTTAATCAAACGCATGAAAGCAAGAAGGGAGCTCGCATGCATAGAAAATCAATAATTCTAAACGCAAATGTTTGCATTTTAAAAGCCAACGTTCGTTATACAAATACTCAGAAGGAAGGAAACCAAGAACTGTTATTTTATAAACGGTCGGTTATTTCAAGAAACACCTGCTTGCTAAATTTCACGTTCAGGGAATTTTAAATGTACGTTAGCACAAAATTCCATAGAAATTGTTTGCAACGGTCAGTTTACAAGCTATTACAATAACAAATCCCTTAAGAATAAAGTGGAATAAACGATCGGTAATATAAAACAGACAGAGAAGCAGATAAAGCAAGCGTTGGATAGAAGTTACGTAAGATATACACAGGTATTTGTGAAGGACGACTACAATATCGATTTTCTGTAACTTAAGAGGGGTTCGAAAGGTGACAACAGATATGCGTGGAACGGAGATGGATAGCTAAGAGGTGGCGCGTCTGAACGGGGAAAAATTCGATCATTGGTCGATGGCCAACAGTTTTCGAGAAGTGCGCGTACGTTAAGGTAGGAAACGAAATTCTATGTAAACAGCACAACGGACGGGAGAAATTTTTCAAAAATTATAGTCGGTTACGTTCAAAATTTTAAAAAGCCGCTGCGAAAACAAGCTTTTCACGAGAAACCGGTTTACGGGGGATAAAATCATATAAATAAACGAACGAAGATATTAAAGCTTTTTTTCTTTCCATTTAGATCGGAATATGGGTTTAGATCTACAAGATAATAGTAGTAAATGCTTTTACCGTAATCAATTATTGTGTGGTCAGTAAAGTTGCATTAAACATCTTGTTTAAAAATGATAAAAGCTGTAGTAGCGTACCGCGTGTTATAAAAGTGATATTGCACGAATTAGTGCTTGTAAATAAAAGGTGCCGTTACTACAACGAAGCGATTAAACAAAGAGATGATATTTTGGGTAAGCGAATCCTAAACTTGTATGCTTGAAGAATATTTGAGATGGAATGTTACGTTTGAGACAAAGCTAATAGTGGTGGTAGCTGAGATTTGAATGGTGAAGATCCGTGAAGCCAGGCATCATCGTAGTAGATGGACACAATGACGAGAGTTTATGGAAATCATCTTCACTGGTGACAAAGAATAAAGGCGACTCCAGGTAACGAAATTTAAATTCCTGTTGTTGTATAAATTTTTCGTTGATATTTTTGTGTTTATGTGTTGACTTATTGGTTGCGTATTTATTACCATAAAAACTTGTTTAAAGAGGTATATGTGCTGGACAGTTAATTCTGATTATTCAAAAGAGGTTTATTGATGATATAAAGATTTATTCATGCTATAAATTGTTGTTGTAAAGAGTAAACGAGTCTTTTAAATTTGTTTTCAATAAAATTCTAGGTGTAAAAAGCATTTACAGAAACTGGGTTATAATGAGCTCAAAATAGACTAGAATAAAGTCAAGCTAGGGTAGCATGTGGGGCCCATCTACTCGTATTATATAGAATTTGTGCAAATATACTAAAACCAAGGACTTCTAAGTATTTAATGATTGAACTGGTAACAGTTGGAACAAACTGGTTGTACCAAGGTGTAAATATTGTATTTCTAATGGAAACTTGTTAAGATGTGTAAATAAAAGGTTGTATGGTTGTTGTATTATTTTGGTAATTTCATTTGACTGTGTGTGTGAGAGAGGTATGTATTTTAACTCGTAGGTATTCAAGAAGAAGACAATTGCTGAGCTAGCCAGGGTGAGCAGAGAAATAAGGAGGCGTTCCAAGAAGAAGGGTAAGAAAATGTTTTTATCTTTTTTGAAAAATTTTCATATTGGCCCAGGAGTGGGCACTAAAATTGGCCAGCTCATATATATATATATATATATATATATATATATATATATATATGTTTTTGCATATATGTACATCACGACAGATTAAAATCAAGTCGACGAAGTCTACGATTCCGAAGTTTTTAAAAACTAATGGTTTTGAATTAATAGAACTATTATATTTAATGCTAAAAGCAAATTTATGTGCACTAGTTGTTGGTTAAGTTTAAATTCAATTTAATCGATATTGGAATAGGGCGCCAATTCGCTATTAGTTCATCTCCGTTCGTTAATGACGCTGTTTTAAAATGCGATTTCACATTTTTTAAGTGATGCTTTTTAAAAAACGCCTACTTTTGGGTGGGGAGAGGGCTCTAGCCCCCTTAGGGTCCCTCGTAGTTACGTCACTGAATACGGGTGTTGCTATTATCTGATAAACGATTTATTAAACTATCCAAAACTTTAGTGAATTCTAAACGATAGCATTCTTTCAAATTCAAATTAACAAGAATTTCTGGGTTGTCATCAATTAATTCATTGCGGTGAACGCTTCGCCTGTGGTGTTTATTGAAATCGTCTTCATAAGCTACTCCAATTTTTAAAGAAAATTTCTTACTGCTTTCAATCCGATTATTTATTTCTGAATGAGTATTTCTTATAATTTTTAACGAATTTGTAGTTGATTGTATAACAGCCACCGCATCTATAACATCAATCTCTGTTTTCTAACTTTTCAGTGAGAATTTTTTGTTTTACACGTAACCGTTTTCATGAAAATTGTTGAGATATTAAAATAGAAGCTTAGTATTTTCCGACAAAGTTAAAAAGCCCTACTTCTTGTTTTTTAATCCACATTTATTGGTTTTGATATTTCTTTTAACAATTCTGCGATAATTTCAAATGAATTATCGACCACCTCAATAGTTTCTCTCTGGGTGTCTATCGCGTCTGAGAAAAATTGTTAAGTTGCAAAGAATTTTTGACTGCCTGCAGACTACTTTTTAGCTGAGAAAAACGCTTAATGGTTTTTATAAAAAAAACGTACAGTTCTTCAACAATATCAAACATATTAGCTATAATTTCGCCAGAATTGATACTGTGCTCTCTAGTAGTAGTAGTAACACGACGTGCCTGGCACGGTACAAACGGTATACGGTGACTAACAATATCTAATACCAATTTCTGTACGCCATTGAAAGCTTCAGCCATTGAAACTGTACAATCATAAGACTGGAAGGTTATTTTAGTAGGATTAATACCTGTAGAATTTATAATATCCATAATACAGATAGCCATTCAAATCCAGCTTAATCCAATACTTCTTTAATATTAAGTAATCGTTCCTTAGGGCACAAACTATTTCCAACTGTACGAATTACCAACGACAGTATATCTTAATTTGAACTATCTAGATTGGTGTCAGCCATGATAGTATAAAAGGAACTATCATCAATTTCGTGCTTTATGGTTTTTCGAATACCATATTGGCTATTAAAGCAATAAATTCATTTTGTGACTTACTGCTTAAATAAAACACCTGATAACGACGATAATTTTTATTATTGATGCAGTAGTTCAACGCTAGGTTATATCTAGCCATGTGTTGAACAATTTCTAGCTTCATTATCTCCAGAACCTCTAAAGGAAATTAGCAAAAGTATATGAGATATCTAGAAAAATTTTAATTACTTTTTTATTAAAAGAAAAATCCTCTCCTCTTCTGTCATAATTTTTCTTTATTTTGAATTCAAAAGAACGCTGACACGTTTTGCGTTCAGAAAAAGAATTCAAATAGTCATGCACTTTAATGTGCTTTTGACAAGAAATGAGTATCTAATTTTTCTTTAACATTCTTTTTGACTCTTCATTTTACCCCAGACTTTTATACCATCGCATATCCAAGCTGTCTCGGCTTTTTGTCTTCCAAATGCAGAACGAAAAAGACAACAGACAAAGCAAAGAGCGGAATATTTTGCTACGCAATATTCCATAAAATTAGTATTCTTTAAACCATCAAACATTAAATCTATTTCTGCCGTCCTGGGATGGATATTTTGACAAAATTGGATGATAAGGCCCAAGTTGAATTATATAATGCCTTTGATGCACAGAATGTACCGCTATTTTAAAGACACAAAAATTCAATATAAACAAAACTCTTGGTCTCCCTCAAATGGCAACCTAGTCACAACCATTAAGCACCTCATGTTTTCTTATTCTAAAGTTGTAAATTTGAAGAGCGGGAAATAAAATATTTTAAAAACTTTAGTTAACTCTCAGTTTAACATCCTAGTATCAGGAGCACAGAAACAAGCGGAAGTAAATTTCTTGTAAAATATTCTCCTGTTATATATTTATTATATCTAAAATTAATCAATCTGTTCAAAGATCACTTTCTATTATATAGTTTATGATAAAAGTTCAAAGTTGGTTCCGAATACTACGCAATCAGTAAAACAAAATGTTTATTTCAGAACGCGTAAGCGTATTCAATGTTAAGTGGGACGCATTATCTAAATTGGTTTATATATCTACAATTAGGACTAACTTAATATTCATCAGTTTTTTGTGTCACTTATAAAGGAAATATGTGTATAGATTGAAACCCCCAGATAGTATTTATTCTACATGTTTAATTTTCATCCCTTACCCAAATGAGAGATTACTTTTTATTGAGAGTGCAGGCAACCAAGCAATCTGTAGTGTATAACAGTTTTCCGATATGGAAATCGTTTGAACATTTTGATGTGTACTTCGTTCGTTCTTATTTTCAATACCCATATCAATTACTGTATAAATAAAGTTTAATACTAAAATCACTCAAAACCTCTACTTTCGCAACAAATTTTTTGCAGCAACAGTGTCATCCATTTTGAGCCAAAATACCCCTGTCATTTTTTTATTCATAATTCGATTTGAACCGTTTCTTTTTAAAAATATAGAGCATATTAAACTTCATTGTAGGACAAGACGTTATATTAATGCATCAGAGCAATGCATACTACGACAATTTTTCAGGGTCGGATGAGAAAAGGATTTAAGGATTTTTTAATTATTTTTCTACGCCATTTTCTTCAGAATCCTTCAAAACGGGGCTACACCAAGTTTTATTTAATAATGACTATTAGAAAAAGTTTATTGTAATATTTAGTTTATTATTTTACTAAGAAAATGTTTATTTATAAATTAGATATTGCGCAATGGAAAACAAATGCAACACATTTTTGAACCAAATCGTCAAATTGCGGAGACAGTCATACATTACTTCGTGTTTTGTACTACGTCTACTGATCCAATTTAATATTAAATTGTAATTATTCAAAAATTAAGTTTACCAAAAAGAATCCCAGTTGTACGCCTAGTTGGAGATAATGTCCACTCGATGAGAGAAGCTGCTACAGAATTTAATAAAAAATATTTCACGAGACAATTACTATTTCCAGGCATGTTTTTGCAGCAAATCTACCACATCAAAGAGTAAGACTTATTGAATAAGTGGTTTTGAATTGTTTTCATGATAATCCTCAACATAGCTTAGGAAACACAGCTATAGATTTGAACATACCCAAAGAAACAATAAAAAAATGTCTTAAAAAGAACAACATTTCTTTGCATACCTTACGAGCAGGTGGTGCTGAAAGAAGAATGTCGTTTTATCTGTGTATCCAAGAAGAGTATCTTAATAATAAAATGTTTTTAAGTCGTATACTATTCAACGATAAAGCAACTTTTTCAACTAACGGAGTAGTTTCTTCTCAAAATCTTTGTCATTGGTTTGTAGACAATGCTGAATAGGTGATTAATTGCAAGAGTGAATATTCAGAAAGGGTGAATGTCTGGTGCGAAATTATGCGTAAAAGTTGAACCTTTTTTTTTAAAAAGTACTTTAATCTGTAGCGTTTTCTGGAATTTCTGGAAAACGACTTTATGGATGCTTTGAATAATATTCCCCTTTAAGATACAGTATATCTGCATTTTCAATTGGATGTCAGTTATGCATACAGGGTGGCATTAGTTTTATGTCATTAAATTGAAGACGAGGTATAGTTTGATAGAATAAATAAAAAACCTATATGGTATTTTCTTTTGGACCGATTTTTAAATGCTCGACCAACGTCTACCTCACTAAAAGTTATTACATATTTATAAAAATTAATTCACCTATACTAGTGTTATCCTAAACTAAATAAAATTATCCGCACTGAATACGGCAACAAAACAGAAGAGTGGAATAGAAATCCAAAAGAGTTGGATGCTGTACTAGCTTAAAACGTCGTAGGGATTATTTCCCAGTCAAATAAAATCTTAAAATCTAAATAACACATACAATTATACTTACATAATGTTTCCAGCTTTAAATAAATACCAGAAAAAATAAGACGTAATGTGTACAGTACTGGAACGCTATTTACGTGCTCCTTGAAGTGCGTTTCTTAAAAGTAATAACGTAACCGTAAACTGAAGTAGCATAACTCAAAATGAAGTGAACCAAGTGTTAAACTTAAGTGCGCATTATTTCCAGAACTGAATGCTTATACTTTAGAAGATTTGTAAGTGTAAGAGCTCATTTTGAATTCTGTGTCCTGGCTAATACGGAATCCTAAATAGTTACTTTTGAGACTTTTCGCACGATCAACATACTGTGGTAACCTGCATAACTAGATCAAATGTGGAATTCGCCTTAATAGCGTTATAAAATTTCTATTATTGTAAACAGTAGATCTGCAAGGCGAGTTTGAGAACAGTCGTCGTATTCAAGGAGGGTTTGAGAAAACAGCTGTCGTATTCAGGAGAGGGGGTAAGAAAAACACGTATAAATCATTCATATACAGCCAACATTAGTGTTCACGCGCGGGGGGGTCTTATAAATTTATACATCGACTTACCTCCGCGGTTTTTTGTTGTTCTAAACTGCAGTTCCTATTCCTTCAACCAAGTGGACTGTATGCGAAATTGAGTCTGTGTTACGTTGCACTTGCACTGTGTATTTTAGGGGTTTAACAAATAAAATCCGCGGCACTTGACTAACTTACGGTACCGAACGAAAAACCGACGACTGTTCTGCTTTGATATCCATAAGAAAGTGTTGGTTCATTGCTACCCTTAGTCCCACTTATTCACACATGCACCAGGAATTTTTACGGCAGGATATAAGGGAACAAGGGATGACAGTTTTACTATTAGATTTACGACTACAAATTTACGACTTAAAATTAAACACGCAAACGTGCGACAAAGAGACCGAACATCCCGCCCATCAAAATAAATATGAACTAACTTATTTTATATTTAAAACTAATTAGAGCTATTAACTAAGAAACCTAACCGACAAACTTATATAAGTGAATATATGTGTACATACCATTAAATATCAAGTAACTGGCAGTAAACGTAGTTTCACTAAGGGGCGTTTAACTAACTCTTGGGATGTCTTGACTGTAGCTACCCGAACGATACCGTCTCTACCAGGGTGAACATCTACGACTCTTCCTAAACGCCACTGTAGAGGGGGGTTATTTTCTTCCTTTAAGAGGACAATCGAATCAATAGGTAGGGTAGCGGAATTCTTCAACCACTTACCTTTCTGCTGCAACGTGTGCAGGTATTTAGCACTCCATTTCTTCCAAAACCCTTGTTGCATTTGCTGCAACAATTGCCAGCGATTCAAACGAGAGGGGTTTATGGACAACAAATCTGGATCTGGTAACACCGAAACTGGTTCAACATTAAGAAAATGACCCGGGGTCAAATACGAGAAATCATGCGGTTCGCAACTCAGTGCGCATAGTGGACGTGAGTTGAGAATCGCTTCGATTTGAATCAATACCGTCGAGAATTCTTCAAACGACAAAATTTGTTCACCGATAATTCTCTTTAAATGGGATTTTACCCATTTAATCCCGGCCTCCCACAACCCACCAAAATGAGGAGCAGCAGGAGGATTAAACACAAATTCGATTCCCTCAACGCCTGCCGAATGGCGCATCAATTGAGAGATTTCACGAGAGGCCCCAACGAAATTAGTATCATTATCACAATGGATTTAAATACATTTGCCTCTTCGAGCAATAAATCGACGTAAAGCACCCAAGAAAGCATCTGTCGACAAGTTAGACACTAGTTCCAAATGGATGGCTTTAGTGCTGAAACAAATAAATAAGCAAATGTACGCTTTCAATGATTTTGCGCCACGACATCAATTCATCGTGACATTATAATTTGAATTAGGGCCGCTATACTTGCGGCCACGTCCCCAATGCTCCACCCGGAGGTACTACATTGGGTTTAAATGCGAAAATAATCGTGTTTCTGATTAATTCTGATTTCATAGTTAATCCACCCTAAATAAAAAACTAAATAAAAATCTAACAAACCTAAAAATCTAACAAACCTAACAAGCTCTAACAATCTAACAAACATAAAAATCTGACCAACTGAAACAAAACTAAAACAAAACTAAAAACAGGGTTGTAAATAATGGTATCCCTAGCGCCGACTTTGGAGTGTACCCGATCAACAAGACACAAGCAAAAATAAGAGGGGGAGGGATCCGTAATACCGGATAGCAGACGCCGGTTCTGCTTACCAGTGCGACCTGAAGGGTCGTCTTAAAACTATCCAAACCTAGCTAACTAATTTAAATTCATCCCTAGCTTTCCCTATCATTCCCTAACTGATTTATATTATGATTACAATCTTCACACATCTACTCTTCCTTCCCAAATATATACTGCAACCAAAATGGCGACAGAACGTCAAACAAAATAAATATGCCACAAAATGCTACAATGCATGCTAATAAATAAATAAATATAAAGTGTAAATATAAAATATAAATAAATATAATTATATAAATATATAAATAAATGTTTAATAAGCGTTAAGCATATAGCAGTGCACAAAATAGCGAAAGCATCACCCTATTTATCAGGTGCACTCGCACAAGCATTATGTCGGCTAGCGCCTTTACACACCAAACGTGCTTCTTAAATTATTTCAAAAACTACTAATTAATGTAAATCAATGCTTGTGCGAGTACAGCCGCCACAATTTAAGTCTTACCTCGATAATAAAATTCTCCAGCATCCGAAGATCTGGTCGTCTGTAACTTACTTCTAAAGGTGGGACGGGGTGCACTGCTAAAGTCCTGGTGGGTATGCACTAAATGTTCTTGGGGGATCACAATCACTATCACTATCACTTCACTTTCAAGTCCTGGGGGGATGCGCGGTTGCGCTCTGTTTTATTATCCTTGTTTACTTTATTGATTTAATTTAATGAGGGTTTCTGATTTATTTGTTATTGTTTATTTGGTATTATTTATTCCCGATTTTCCGCACATAATTATGAAGATAGGCAGTGATTGTATTAATGGAGTGGGGATTTCTCGTGCATATTGGACATTTGGGTATAATTATCATATTTTTTTTTTTTATTATTTAATATCAGGTTTTGGTTTTATCTATACTCGTATCCTTACTCACGCCAAGTCAATTTAAAATTTTTACAATCCTCCCACCAACCCCACCGAATTTTACACGCGGTTGTCATTGTCTAATCTCGCGACCCTTCCCGCGAATTCTTTTAAGGCTGTCCAGAACGCCTTCTGGTTAACCACTTCCCCGACTTCCTCTAGGCTCTTTGGCCATTCCAGACCTAGGATAGCTAGTTTGCTATCAGCCAACCCTCGATTTCCCGCCTCAAGCGGGCAGTCGAAGAGCACGTGCTCTGCGCTTTCCGCGCCCTCACCGCATTCGCAGCGGTCGCTGTTGGTTACCGAACCTTTGTAAATACGCCTTCAGGGCGCCGTGCCCTGTTATCAACTGCACCATTTTGTGATCGAGCTTAACCTCGATCTTACCTCTGGCTTCTATGCTCGGTATGAATTTGTGGGTCAACCTGCCCGTGGCAGCGTTGTTCCACCTCTGTTCCCATTGTCGAATTGATTTTTTGCGCAGCTTTCTTTTGATTAAAGACCTCGGTATCGACGAATGTGATATTCGAAAGTCGCCCGTCGCGGCCTCTTTAGCTAATTCGTCAGCCCTATCGTTTCCTACGTTACCATTGTGCGACCTGACCCAACAGAACTTTAAACGTCGAAACTCTAGCGCCGTACGAGCTATCCTCCAGACGTCCGCTTGGAGATCTGTCGAGGTGTTCATGTTTGTTAAAGCCGTTAGCGCCGATTTACTATCGCTGATTATATAATACTCGATTCATCGTGACAGAGAAAGGTCCACCAAAGTCGACTCCTGTATGTAAAAACGCCTTACCTGGAGTTAACCTAGAAGCTGGTAAATCTCCCATAGGGGGGCATAAAGCCACAGGGTTTACACGAAAACAACGAATGCATGATTTCAGACATTGCCGAATAGCCCTCTTGGTGCATAAGATCCAATAATTTTGAGTTAGTAAAAATTGAGTTGTTCGATTTCCAGGATGTAAATGTCTGTCATGACAATCTAATATAATAAGTTCAGTCAACCGATGCGACCGAGGAAGCAAAATTGGAAATTTTGCATCATGCGACAACTCTGAGTTACGTAGGCGACCGCCCACCCTCAACAAATCACGACTATCTAGAAACGGACTAAGGCTACGAAGTTGTTTACTAACAAGTTTTCCAGTTTTAATATTTGCAATGTCTTTAGCAAAAACATTTGTTTGAACTTTTTTAATCAATAAATGTATAGCCTCTTGCTGCTGAGCTAGAGACAAACCATCAGAATATTTTGAAACGCAAATCTGCCGGACATTGAACATTACGAATGAAATGACGAATACATGTAATAATCCTACAAATTTTCTGCAGGTTTGAAAATTTATCCAACAACATATCTAAGAAATTGTCAGACATAACGACTGTTAACGACAGAGTACGATATTCGACGTCCATCTGAGATGAGTCGATAAGTTTTGGCAGCGATGTTACTGGCCATTCTTCATTACGACGCACTAACCAGGAAAGTACTGTCCACCATAATGGATGATGAACCAACTCTGAAGCCAAAAGTCCACGTGAGGCACAATCCGCAGGGTTATCCTAGGACTTAACATGAAACCATTAAGATGGAGGAATATGTTCTTGAATATGCGAAATACGATTGCTAACGAATGTCTTCCACTTATGCGAGGAAGACCGAATCCAAGACAAAACAACAGTAGAATCTGACCACGCGAAAATATTACTAAATGATAAAATATCTGTATATATATCTGTATATATATTTTTGACGAAATCTACTAAATCTGCCAAGAGTACGGCAGCACACAATTCGAGACGGGGCAATGAAACGCGATTAGTAGGAGCAACCTTCGATTTTGCGCATACTAATGAAATGGTAATATTACCTTCTAGATCGAACGAACGGAAATAGATGACAGCTGCATACCCGGCTTCAGAAGCATCACAGAATCCATGCAACTCCACCCTTTTAAAATTATGACATACGATGCGACGCGAAATCTCAATGTTCGAAACCGCTGGCAATTCACCCAAACAATGTTTCCATTTTTGTATGACTTTCAATGGAGGCTCTTGGTCCCACCCGAGACCTAAAAGCCAAAGATCTTGAACTAAACGTTTAGCGAACAGTACTACAGGTGCTATCAACCCGAGAGGATCAAAATTTTTGCGATAGCCGACAAAATATTACGCTTAGTGCAAGTGCGCTCTTCAACGTCTAAGTTGTATAAAATGCATCTGTAAAGCACGCCACGAAAGGCCCAAAATTTTTATTGAACCACTATCTTTATCTTGAAATGTAATTGCGCCCGAACTGGACAGGGACTCCTCAAGTTGGACATCACTTCCGGGCAATTACTACTCCATTTTCTTAATTGAAAACCACCACTAGAGCAAATACTATTCAATTCACCAATTAATTGATTAGCAGCTTCAATCGAATTACATCCAGTGACTAAGTCATCAACATAGGTATCGCTCGCCAATACCGATGACGCGAAAGGAAAATTAATCGACTCTAACCTTGCCAATTCTTGAACAGTACGCAAGGCCAAAAAAGGCGACGACGAGACTCCATAAGTTACAGTATTTAATTTAAAGTCCATAATAGGATCTGACGGAGAAAATCTCCAGACGATACGTTGATAATCACGAAGAGTATCTTTAACCAAAATCTGCCGATACATTTGTTTGATGTCAGCTGTAATTACGATAGGATTTACACGAAAGTGCAATAACAAAACTACAATGTCCTTTTGCAAAGCAGGACCAATAGCCAAGCTATCATTTAACGACTTTCCAGATTGATCCTGACACGAAGCATCGAAAACCACACGCAATTTGGTGGTAGTGCTATCACGCTTATGTACAGAATGATGGGGAATGTAATACATTTTCTCATGACCCGACGAATTTTCAGGCGATTTCACTTCAACCATGTGACCGCTTGTCAAATAATCCTCCATAAATTTTTTATAATCTGAATACAATTCAGGATTTTTTAACAAACGACGTTCTAACGACAAAAATCTTTTAATACAAATTGATCTCATACCCACGAATGAAGGTTCCGAAATTTTAAAGGGCAAGGACACTACAAAACGACCGTCCTTGTTACGTCTATAATTTTCCACAAATTGATTTTCACACCTTTCTTCTTCAGGAGAAATGTGTTTTTTGAAGGGAATATTTTCTAATTCCCAAAATCGACGAATGTCACTGTCTAAGGGCTCAACGAAAGCCCACAACGACGTAATAGAACTATTCGGAAACGACCTTTCCGTTAAAAACCAAAGGTTGTTTTAATAACAACTGGCTCGTTAGCGACACCCCAACGAGACTCGTTCAACAAAACCTGAGCAAAGATTTCCCTCCGAGTAGCATGTCAATTTTACCAGGAACATTAAAATTAGGATCAGCTAAGGCCAAACCTCAGTATGCAACCATTCCTTGACCCTTATCGACGACGAAGGTAATTGATTACAAATGTTAGGTAAAATATAACAATCAATTCCATATGCTGGAGACCGTGCCGAGGGCTGACTACACCGATAGTGCACCAGACACCAACGACGAATTCAAGCCAAGTTTTTGAACAGTTATATTGGCTCTCCGTTTCCTTAAACCTAATTTTGACGGCACCTTTCAGTCATAAAACTTTCCATGGATCCGTTATCTAATATTGAACAGATTGAATGTTCCTGTATAATGCACCGACACCATTGCCGTAGCTAACAGCGTGGTTGTGTGTTCTAATGACGTCGAAATCAACGAACTAGTGACAGGTTGTTCATGCACAACCGACGACGACAGATTGTCTTCACTAGGTCTACTAGTAGAAGTAAGTCTAGGCGCCGCTCTCCGAGGAGACGCTGACCTTTGACGATGGGTTTGTCGGCGTGGCGACACCGATTTTTCTTGTTTATCGAAGTGAAGCAACGAATTGTGACACTGATGACATTTTCTACACGATCAATCTAACGTACAATTTTTCATCGAATGCGAAGTATTTAAGCATTTGATACAAAGATTTTTAAGCTTTACCACCTCAAATCTTTCTTGAGGGGTTTTATCGAGAAACTGCTTACATTTATAAATAGGATGCACAGGTTGACAGAAACTACAATTTTTAACATCATTGGTAGTACCAACTAAAGAGGTTTTAGCCGAAGTGCTAACAAACCTTCCTTTTTCCCTTTCTTTAACGGAATCTCGAGCTTTTAAGCATGTTCCTGAAGCAATGTCATTTATTTCCAACACTTTACATTGTTTTTCAATGTACGACCTTAAATCTTTAAACAAAGGAATGTCGTCACTATTTCCTAATTCAAAACGCTTTAAAATGTTTGTAACTAATTTTTTCGATAACAGATTAAACAACATGAAATTTAATAAATCCATTTCCATCTGCCTTAACGCGAATATATTAGTAGGGTAGCTAAGCCGGTTTGGCAACAGAGATCCACAGCAAGATATGTATACGCCGGTTCGAGAACAATATGAACAGCTAAGCCGCTTTGGGAAACAAAACGTGCAGCAAGATATGTATACGCCGCTTTGAGAACAAAATTGTCTTTGTGTGTAAATTTGTTGCGTCGGGGGTCGTTAGGTCTTTGGGTGTGCGTTCGGCGGGGTCGTTAGATTTTTGTCGTGGGGTGGTGCGCGTGCGCTGGGGTGGAGATATTTTCTTAAGAAATTTTTTTAGCAGCGTTCCCGACGTTAAATATTAAATATTAAATTTTAAAAAATGTTGTTTGTGTAGAAAATGGAGTTCACGTGTTGGTTCGTATTTTTCTGGGGTAGGTTAAGCTAAAAATTAAAACGCCGCGGTGAAGAATTTTTAATATTAGACAAACGCGTGCAAGTGGTAAAGAGTGTTTTAGCTCTCCTCATAAGCTGCGTTTTGTACGAAGTAGAAAATAAAATTGAGAAAATATACGAAATGTTATATGATGGAGGTCAAATTTTAAACGTTTGCAGGTAAAATCTTGTAAAAGAAGTCGTTCACTTTTCGCAATTTCAATGTCACGATAAAATACTAAGAATTTGCATGCAGTCGAATATAACCTCGTGTTTTTATTTGGTAATATATATGTAAATCACGTCGACATTCGACTTTTAATATAATGTATTTAATTAACATAAGGTGTGTTGCAAAAACATTTCAAGACAGGTATGTCGTATATTACCTTTGGTTACATCATCCCAAATAATTTATACAAGTACACTGAACTTGCTTTTATCAAGGATTTCTTGCTTATGGATTAACTTTACAACTCAAGGTGTAGCATCAAGGTTTTAACGTCACTCTCAAACTATAGAACGTAATAATAATAGCTTTCCTTAGCACCAATATCATTTAGAAAATATGTGTTTCTTTAATATTTATTTATTCATTAAATATTTTGCTCCAAAAATTCGTTTAGTAAACTAAGTAAATCTTCATTTTCTTCTTCTGGAAGTAGCAAATAAAATTAAAAAATATACGAAATGTTATATGATGGAGGTCAAATTTTAAACGTTTGCAGGTAAAATCTTGTAAAAGAAGTCGTTCACTTCTCGCAATTTCAATGTCACGATAAAATAACAAGAATTCGCAGTCGAATATAACCTCGTGTTTTTATTGAAATTATAGCTCTCTGGTAATATATATGCAAATCATTCAACTTTTAATATAATGGATTTAATTAACATAAGGTGTGTTTGCAAAACATGTTAAGACTATTTCCTTCTTGGTATGCAAATTATACCACCTTTCATAACGATTTATTTGACTCTCAAATAAAAAATTAATTTGATCTTATATCAAGAGGTGTTCTTGCTTACATTTTAGCAATTTGAATATATTTAAATATTTAAATGTAATTATACATTTAATTTATGTGGTAATAAAAATTCTTTTACTTTTAGCGGTTTGGTGATTGTATGTAGATGACGTATTAGACATTGTATATATATAACTCGTTTAATTGCACAAACGTGATAAAAATTTATAGGTTATGCAAAAACGTGCATGTAGTGAAGAATTTAGCGGTGATCTTTAGAGCTTCGTCATTGTTTTATTCTCGTTGCTTTAGTTAATTAAAGAGAGATTTTAGGTTAAGCAAAAATAGGAAATGTGGTGGATGACATAATCACTTTCAAAATGATGAATGGTGGGGAAGGAGCTTCTAAACGTGCCCTAAACGGGGCTCTGCCCCATTATTTTTGTATTAAATATCAAAAGAATAGGAGAAATTATTCGACTCGTATTTTATAATGGTTTTAATTTAAAATATTGGTGTGTGTGCAAAAAACATGTTAAGACAGGTCACTCGTTATTTTATTCATGATTGCACCACCAAAATAATTTATAAACCACACTGAACTCGTACCCGGATCTAAAATTTAACCTTTAAATGTATGCAAATAATGTCGTTATTTAAAACGTGGTGAAGAATTTGGATGGAGATGTACTCATTCTCAAATGCGGAATGGTACTCCATAAGGCGTTCTGAACGGAGGTTTTGCACGCATTAGGTGATTGAATACTTCGGAGATTTTTAGGTTAAGCAAAAACGTGCACGTGCTGAAGAATCCCCGAGATTTTTAAAAATATTTTTGTATTAAATATATAATTTTAAAAGAAACACAAAATTTGAATGTTTTATTTATATTAGTTTCACTTACCAGCTTATTTTAATTACATGCTAATGAGTTCATATATTTTCATACAGTTTGATTGATTCACTGCCGAAACAAAACATTTTTACACAGCTGACAATACTGGGTGTCGTTTTTCAATACAATATTAGTAACTATTTACAATACAGCTGAATACTGAAATGTAAAGTAACTTTCACACATTTACCTACGTGTACTTAAATTTAATTGAATTCTAAAAATATATGCATATCTATGGCAGGCAACCCAGCATACACCAATTATATCTTCTTAGTGTAAAATTTTATTGTTAGGTGAATAACCAGCAATTTATTATGTAATATTTATTGCTACAAGCATGGTAATAATAATTTGCAATGTGCAAAATACCTCTTTTGTTGTTAAAAGACCGATTTAATTAAACACTATAAAAGATTGTGAATTAATTATTCTAGTTAAATTTTACAGTGCTAGAGACACTAATTATTATTAGTACTAGATATAGGTATAACAAAATTTGTATTCCAGATGATAGTATGTTCAAAGGATATTATTATTTAAAAGACTCTGTAAACATGATTAGTGAAATTATTAAAGTTAAGGAATGTAAAGCAAAAATTTGTTCATAAAAGCAAATATGTTTTCTAAAAGATATGCATAACTTACGGATCTAAACATTTCAACATCTCGCAAACTGAGATAAATATTACTTATTTCTTTGCAAAAACGTTCATATAACGCCCTTTAACAACCGCGTTCAGTAAAGTGCATGGTAGTTAATGACCTCGGCGATTGTGCTATTTATAGTATAATTATGACAACATATCCCCATATGTAAATTATATGGTTCTGATTTATAACTAAAACAACTATTTTGCATTATATTTTGTTGATCCTGGCAGAATAAATTACAAGTATAGCTACATTGTCAATACATTTTTATTTTCAAACTCGTTTTAATTATTGTAGAATTTAGTGCTTATAAATAACCTACTTTAATTCAATAAGTTATTCTCGTTATATTTCAAATCATTTTAATAGAATTACGCAATGTTAAGTCGTTATTAAAATTAATTTAAACAGAGTTTTTATTGTTATCGCCGTCTGTTGAAGAATCGTAGCAGAATCTGAACTATATCGCTTTTACAAAGCATGTATTCAAGATCACATTTAGTTAGTTTCAAAAAACTTTTTATCATTGTATACGACTTGTTTTAACTTGCAGTAGGTATCAATGACCGAATCAACATTACCACCGAACATGGTTGACAACTTTAAATTTTATTTTCCTATTACTTTCAAGGTATTAAACATTGGTATATATATATATAGATTTAGCGACATCAGGCAACCTTTTCTTAATCTTCGTTGGGAATTAAAACACTCATAGTTTTTAAAATCATCTTTCTTTACGTTTCGATCCATGACCTAGGATCGTTGTAAAATTGTCAAAACCACAACAATCATACAGGGAGTATTTATCAGGCAACATATTTCTCGCATGGCTATGACAGCTTTTTGTGCTGTATGTAGAGTAATGATTAACGTTATGCTCTTTTGATTAATTTGCAATTTACCGGGCATGAATCCTTCGTTAAAAGTGAAGGATATTCCCATAGATAATTTGAATAACAATCTATCACCACCAACACACCTCTAATTGGATTTTCCTTAAATATATTGCTCAAATTCAACAGAGTCGCCTTGCCAGAGATCATCTCGAGGTTGTTGATTTGTTAATGCTGTTACAAAAACTAGTGGGGGGTTTATCAGACGAATAACTAGGTGATGCTCAGTATCACAACACTTTAGCATTACCTATTTTGATGAATGTGCCATAAAAGCTAGGTACTTGGATAGATCTCGCAGTGAGTGGAACAACAACGATAGTGACGATAGTGGTGCGAAGTTTTCAAGTTAACATGGACAATGTACTGTACGATTTGTTCGAGAGTGAACAACGCATTTTACACCAACATCTGAAACATGCCATAGTATTGAATGATGTAGACAAAATCAAACGTATACTGTTCAAAGTAGGTGTTCATGTTCCCTTTAAAGCCTTCAAATGGCTAACGCTGACCAATGATACATCCATTGATGTAATGGACATGCTGTTTAATCAACAGAGTAGGTGCGATCAATTTGTATCAAACTTCATTGATGCTTGCAACGGCAAAACAGAGTTAAAATGTCATCAGGTGCGCGGTGTACTAGACGCAATAGAGAGTAATTATAGTTTGAGCGATGTATATTTCCTTGAAGAATTACTAACCAACCGAGCTGTATTGAGTACGAAGGCATATCCTATCATAAATATAAAATGCAACTATAAATCACTGGTCACAGCGATTGACGATATGATTGTAGATGTTGTATATTTCGCACAACCTATGGTATTAAAAAGTATTGAAGTTAATTTTAAAGTATAAGGTAAATTATAAGTACCAACCTAATGTAGTTGGCCCTCATAGAACAACATATAACTGGCTCCTCAAGAATTTGGCAATGGAGGGCTCAAAACAGCAACCAGGATGGACGTGTGGTCCGGATTCGGGAAAATGGCCATCAAATAGTATAGATGATTATAAAAAAGTGTATATGCTATTAAAGTTATTGTTTTAGTTTAATACTATTTTTTGTATGTAAATCATGCCATCTTGGTAATCCTACCTGATGCGCTATAGATAGCACTTATTAGATATAATGGAGGATGCTATTGTACGTGTCGCATACCTTTTACAATAAATATATATACCTCGAGTGTTAGTCAAGTACGGGCAGAAATTGTTAGCTTGAGAAGGTAATGTGTTTTACCTGCTTGTTATTTACACATATTCACGGACATCGAAATACTCAAGTTCAACCAAAACAGCGAAAATCAACCTACATCAACGTTTTGCGCTTCGGGCATGAGGAATTATAAACAACTTTCTTGACGTAGAACTAGTGTAGTAATTAGTAGTACATAGATGTAATTTGTGTGTGTGTGTGTGTGTGTGTCGCTATAATAAATCATATAACAGTAAAAAATTTTTATTGATGAATGACATATGATGGTAAACAAACACGTAACAGCAAATCTACAAAATATGATTTTGGATATCCAACTATTATGGCTAGAATCTAAATTTAACCATTTCACATATACTTGATTTTTAACTCTCTTCAATACTTTTTCCACTAAATATACATCCGGATAGTGTGTTCGTTGAAGTTCTTCTGCATAGAAGCCGCCTAATATTGGTTGTCCTCGACTATCGCGCAATAGGTACGTTAAAGGATTAGTCAAATGCACTTTGTACACCGTAAAAATTTCGTTAGACCAATTTGGTGTGTATCCTTGGTAAATTGACCTCTATGTTTACTAATGCGAACATGATCCCCAACAGAAAATTTTTACTCTTTAAGTTAACTGTTTTGATCGTACTGTACACTGTATTGAAAAGTTTGCGTTCATTGCGTTTTGACACATCTACAGGTCGCATGCCGATTGTTCGATGTTTGGTGTTGTTATATGCAGTCACGAGTGAGGATAGTATATTCAGCCATCGATACGAACCATTCAAACTAAATTGTTTCCACATTTTTGACTTTAAGGTACGATTAACGCGTTCTACTACGCAAGCTTTTTATTGCTGTACACACTATAATGTGTAATCTCATATTTTTCCATTAAAGCCTTAAATGTTGAATTATAAAATTCTTTTCCCAAATCCGTTTGAATGTACCGTGGAATACGATGTTCTTTGTTGAAAATTGATTGAAAAGCGTTTGAAACAGCCTTACCCGTCTTGCGCTTAACCGGTACGGCCCATAAGTATTTAGAAAATACATCGATAACAACTAGAATGTATCTAAATCCTTTATTCATCTTTGCATATGGGATCATTTCCACCAAATCGGCTTGAAACAGCTCGTTTAATCCTTTTGTGATTACATGTCTTCTAGGAAAGTTAATGCGAGCAGGCTTATGTAACTCGTGGACGATTTGCTCCTTTACAGACATATTGCTAATATTGTGTGTGTGTGTGATGGTTGACGGCTATATGCGTGCGTTTTAAGTTTCTCTTGCAACTGTTGAATATCTGCTTGAATTCGTGCAATGTCTATTCTAAATTGTGCTTTCACTTGTTGAATAGCAGCGTCTAATGTCTTATATATGCTATTCATAGAATCATCTATCCGTTTGGTTACGATTTGTGCAACATTAGCGTTCACAGTGGCTGGAACAAGGTTACGCATCATCTCTTCAAAATGGTTAAAGTCTGATCTTGTAACATACTCGCTCGAGAATTGTGTTATCATACTGTTTGTTGTCTCCTTCACAAGCGTGTCTATATACTGCTGAATAGTGGAACCACTTCCAAGCGTTGGTTCGCCCTCTTGCTGGTGTAGCGTTGCTAACCGCGATTCTAAGTACGCTTTCGTGACTGCATCATCATCTTCTTGTGGTGTAGCGACCGCGCTAATCTCATGTTGTCAAAATCGTAGTAATCATCATAAGAAATATATGAAGCACAGTCAGACGCATGCCCAAACTTGTCGATAACCATCGTGATAATGAATAACAAGTCGCACAATCTACGCTATTATACGCAATTCGCGTAATTCTTCCATAATCGATGTAATTTCGTTTGTGTGACCGGTGTTACCTGCATCTTGCGAGGCGACCAGAAGCTTGAGCCGTTCGCACAGTTCGTTGGGATCATCAAAGTATACATACTCTAGTGGCTTCTCGTTATAATCCATGAGTAGACCACGACCACTCGGGTTTATAGTTTGCTGTCGTAAGCTATACATTGCATTACTTCTTTTTAATGTCCGCATAATCGTTAATTTCTTTAAGTGAGAATTTACCCAAAGGATTGAGAAGGAACAGTTGCTCGTACAACCCTTTGCTACCGTTGTAGCAAAATCGTTCTAACACACCTTTTCACCAATCCCGAAGATAATGTCCGAATCACCAATCATTAATTTTCCTGTCTCCGGATTAAAACGTACTTTATCCCTGCGCAAGTGCTCCGTGTCATTGTTATAAATACCAGTAAAGTTGGAAAACAGATTATCGACATAGTATCTTACCGATGGTAAGAATCGTTGTAAAGGTCTGATGTTCTTCGCTGTTTAGGTACCGTTCGTACTCTGTATGGGTCTCTGGAGTGTTGCCGCTACTCTCCGATTCTTCGAAAGTGGACTCCACAGACTGGACTGGGCTATGAGGATTGTGTTCCCATGCCTCCTCTATTGGTGGTGCGGCGATTGGTGTGGAACTGCGCACCTGATCGAGAAATTTAGGGCGTCTTTTAGGAGTAGATTGTACGTCATGTTGTTGTGGTAACCAGTGCTGGCTTTCGATCTTGGACTCCTGTTTAATATCTTTCAGCAGACCGGTCTGAAGTGTTTGTAAACGTTTTGTAATAGGTGCATAGACTTTACTTAATGCAAGCTCCTTTTCAACCACACCTGCTTTTAGCGCTTGTAATTTCCTCTTGACTGCCTTTCGTACTTTTATGAGTTCTCGTTTGGTTTTCACGTCGTCTGCCATCGTCTAGAAACGGGTAGGAAGTGATATGCTATTTATGTGCTTTATAAGTATATATAGGTGTCAAAACCTTTTCGGTAGCGACCGTTCTGCAAATCGCCATCTTTATTGATCACCAGAAACCCATACCGATCTCGCCAGCATAAGCCGCACAATTCTTTAAACCGGTTAAACGACATATCCGTGTTTACATGGTCAGCGTATACGTGTTTTAAATTGAGTTCGTCTTGTTTGAATAGCACTAGGACATTAGCATTGTCTCTAATCAATTGTTTAGGTATTTTGGAATAGGTCTGACATAGGTAAAAACAATCAATGGCCTTATGTCGACCTAAAGAAAAATATTCTCGCATTACATTTTGTTTATCGCACGACACGTCATCGAAAATAAATATCGAATTAGGTTTTGCATCCGCTGGAGTAACAATTGCATCCCATTTGTTAAACGCAAAATATCCTATTTCTTTTATTGGTTGTAATAACCTCTCTAGGTACTGATACTTTGGTTGATACAAGGATTTTGAGTAGAGATAAACGTTTTCAAAGCGTACACCATTCGGATGTTTCAAGAGACCGATGACTACATTAGTTTTACCACAATTGGATGGACCTGTAATGATACACCGTATTGTTGATGGTAATAGTAGTCCATGCTTTTGCACGTTAGTGTTGTTGCTGCAGTTGTGGTCCGTAATTGGCAACGCCAATTGTTGCTTTACCAGACGCATTCTATCCATATACTAAAACGTAATTGCAGTATGGTAAGCATTTAAGCGAGTAATTCTACACGCATGACCAGTCTCCTTTAAACCTTTCGACTGACAAGATTAATGAAATCCTATCGTGGCTACGGGTTACTCAATAGTGCTATCAATCGTTTACCGGTAGAATTACATTTACCAGGATATCGCTTCTGTGGACCGGGTACTAAGCTTCAGAAACGCCTCGAGCGTGGTGATATAGGTCGTAATCCCTTAGACGAAGCCTGCAAACTACACGACATCGCCTACGATCTTTCTACAGACTTAACAACCCGACACCAAGCTGATCGACGTCTTGCCGAAACAGCACAAAACGTCGTACTGCACCCGACGCTTCGTTAGGTGAAAAACTTGCTGCGTTTGCTGTTGGTTCTGCAATGAATGCCAAAGTTAAATTTGGTATGGGTTGTCGCAAGAAAACGATAAGGTGTAAAGGAAAACGACGTGGTCAGCGTCTACGTACAGGAAGTGGTATACCATTCAAGCGTTTAATTCGCACCATTTGGGAACGCATTAAAACGTTCGTCCGACTGACCTTATTAAAACTGCTAAACTTGCAGTGGCACCGATTAAAGATATAACAGATGAAATTCGTGGCATCCCACGTGTAATCCCTGTACCCAAAACTGGTGGTTTCCTACCTTTGATACCTATTTTTGCAGCCCTTTCCGCAATTGGAGCGTTGTCGGGTGGAGCAGCTGGGATTGCAAAAGCTGTCAACGATGCTAAACTTGGACAACAACAATTAGATGAAGCGAAACGACATAATATGGCACAAGAGGCAGTGACACTTGGAAAGGGTCTCTATTTGAAACCTTATCGCCGTGGACATGGACTGTACCTAAAGCCTTTTCTTACACACGGGCAAGGTTTGCATAAACAAAGACAACGAAAAAAAAAAACTCAACGCATTCGTTAAACCTACCTATGCGAGCGTTGACCAATGTTGACTTGAACAAATACATAAAACGTTTACCAATATCCCACTTTCGTGGAATATTCATGCGCAATTCACTTCCAAACACAATTCGTTGGCGAGAATGTGGTATTCTTAATCATGATACTACACGTGGTGTGGGAACTCATTGGACCGCGTACAAAAAGATGGTTCAAGGGCAGTCTATTATGATAGCATTGGTAATCTACGACCTCCGAGGAACTTGTCAAATACTTAACCTCATCAGGACCATGCACTCTCTATTATAATTATGAACAATTTCAACCGCTTAACACTGTTACCTGTGGACACTTCGTATTGAAATTTTACTGCAAAATAGTCCTCCGTTAAGTTTCTA
The DNA here is from genome assembly GCA_036346225.1 of Platerodrilus igneus. Taxonomy (NCBI): domain Eukaryota; kingdom Metazoa; phylum Arthropoda; class Insecta; order Coleoptera; family Lycidae; genus Platerodrilus; species Platerodrilus igneus. The sequence continues at coordinate 1,371,401 of JARFIW010001092.1, forward strand.
ACAACGTTATATATTATTTGATTTTAGTGTATTTTTAACTGTTTTGTATAAAAGTGTTTAATTAAAACCATATATTGCAAGTGTTTCAGGAATTTGCTTTTATTACCCCATCCCAACTACGAATACGACTAGTTGTTAGTTTATCGTCAACCACCGAACATGTACACATTTACTTTAACTGGAACTGAATCTACGCTCACCGCAATCATCAACCCACCAATTGTTCTCGATGATGACCATGAATACGTTATTGGTCTTACAAACTTTGATACATATTTTCAATTCCCAATGTAACGGAAGCGAACAATAAATTTTACATTGATGACATCGTGCTTACTTTACCAGAAGGAACTTATGAAGTGGCAGATATTAATAAGTTCGTACGACGTAATCTGAACGATCCCCGTGAACGCACTTCATCCAAACGTTATCTTATTGATATTCGAGCCAATAATAACAGTTTACATACAGAAATCAAAGCATCAGGTATAGTGGATTTTACACAACCAAATTCACTTGCTTCGTTGCTGGGTTTTGAGAAACGTAAACTACCAGCTCTCACTACTGCTATTTCGGATCATCCGGCACAAGTCTTTCCAATCAATTCAATATGTATTGAATGTAATCTTGTGGTCGGATCGTATCGAATAGCAAACCTGTACACATTTTGCATCAATTCTTTCCTGCAGTTGCTGCAGGGTACAAGATTATTGAAAACCCCGTAAACGTCACCTATATGCCACTTAATACACGAATCATCGATCGCATCATTGTTAAAATAGTTGATCAAAACGGTAATCTCATCACTTTTCGTCGGGAAACCATCACGATTAGACTTTATCTAAAGCGTCTTTAAACAATGGTTTTGCGCTATGAGCATAAACCACCAAAACCTATTAATAGACGCATTGTCAGCACCTTTACCAGTTACAAGACACCAGTGCACCGATTAACACCGGAAAACGTTAAATTTCTGCAAACATTAGGACTCAAAGTGCTACATAGTTAAAATGGATAGTAATATTTTAAATGTTACGCAACGTGCTATATTTGATACAACCATCGTCAATGCCGACAAACATATGCAACCCGTACTCCAATACCACGTATGAGAAGAACGATGTTATACGGATTCCAATAGAAAACGAAGATGTCTATACACTACCATGGGACAGCGTAATTTATATTGAGGGTACAATGAATAAGTCAGATGGTGGCGTTTCGCCAAGCCGATTTTGTCAACAACGGAGTTTTATTTTATTTGATGAAATTCGTTATGAACTTGGTGGAAAGACTATTGACCGCGTTCGTAATCCAGGTATAACTACGACTATTAAAAATTTCCTATCCTACGATTATAGCGAAAGTCGTCGCTTTAGAAACGCCGGTTGGTCCCCATCGATAAGCTTGATCTCGTTGATGCTAATGGTCATTTCAACGTATGCATTCCCTTGCGCATGGTTTTAGGATTTGCGGAGGACTACCGAAAAATTCTTTTGAATATCAAACAGGAGCTTATTCTTATTAGAAGTAGTGCTGACGATGCAGCTATATCGAATTCTGATACCAAAGAGTCAATCAAAATTACATTACACATATATCATGGCGGATTCCACATATAACCGTTGCAGATGCAGAGCGCTTAAAACTACTCAAACATATTCAACGCAATGCCACCATGGACATAAGCTTTGGTTGGGAACTACACGAATATCCAGAATTACATACAAACACACGCATACCTGGGCCGTGAAGACGGCTTCTCAAGTGGAGAAACCACGTTTTGTTATTGTCTGCTTTCAAACCGATACATCACGCAAAAGGGGCGCAGTCAGTTCGACCACTGTAAGTTGACCAATATGAAATTACATCTGGGTTCATCTATGTATCCTTACGATAATCTTAACATTGATTTCGATACCAATCGCTATTCTATACTATATGAGATGTATGCACAGTTTCAACAATCGTACTACGGGGTATCAGCGAGCCGATATTAACACCCAATGAATTTCAAACGCACGCTCCACTTGTAGTCATCGATTGTTCCCATCAAAACGAAATAGTGAAAGTGGGAGCGGTTGACGTACGATTAGAATTTCAAATGGAAGCGCTTAAAGCTCACACTACAGCGTACTGCCTCATTCTACACGATCGTTTGGTCCGCTACAATTCCCTTTGTGAGTGAAGTCTAAAATTAATAGTCCATTAGTTGACGACGTTCAAAGGTTTAAAATTGCACATAATAACTTTGTGTTTAAAGAAATGGCTGTTTTACAACTATCCCTATCGAATGGAGTTGCAATAACATATGTGCTGAAACCATCATATTCTTGGAACTGTCTATCAGCTCGCTTCAAATACCAAAAGGTATGGTTAAAGAAACTTTCACGTATATCTTGAGATGATGGCAATTTACAATGAATTTCCACACCTAAATGTTATTAACCTAGAAGATTAGGGTGTACTCCTCTACATAAATTAAAGTATTACACCAATTCACACAAGTGTTTCTAGCATACCACACGACATTCGTCATTCAATTGCGCAACCACAGATGTAATTGTACTCAAAAACTGGTTTGTACATATAACCAATTATTCATTTTTAATAAAGAATAATGTTTACATTAAGTAGTGTTTTATTTGTATATTTTATACCCTACATACATATTCCTTGAGACTAGTAAAATGTGTTTCAAAAAATGTCTTGAAATAAGTTTAATTGTAAAACTTACTAACGAATCTGTAAGTATCATATTGAAAAATTCCTCTTAACGGATATGTATTTTGCATTTTTTATGCAAACTTTATGTTACAATAATACAATTAAAAAATTATATTCTACTACCGAGGTATTAAATTTTAAAGTATGTTATAGTTGTGTAAACATAAAAAGCATTGCATAGGTTTTTATCATCAAAGTAGTACATTTTTATTTAATCCCACCTGCAAAATGATTAATTTCTTAAACCTATTTTTCATAAAATTTATTCTCCAAAATCAACCAACTATAAACCAGAACTATTAAATTTACATAAATTTCGGTGTTATTTTAATTTAAACTATGCTCATTAAAAGTCGTTTATGTATATAGCACCAACATTGTTACTACCTATGAATATCAAATCTTTAAAGAAATTTACAGTCATGATTAATTAATAAGTGGTCTTTTCATTTGTACACATTTTGTATATGTTGTTTTAGTTCCATTGACGACCTATTATTAGTAATCTGTTTATTATTTTATTGACGATATAAATTTTAAGATTGGAAGGGAACGATAAGAAATCTTCCTCTGACATTTATATGCACTCCGCATAGTTGTTTAAGGTAGCAAATATAAATAAGCTGTTTAATGTGTTGTAGAAGAATTTTTACCATTGTATTATCGGTATGTATAAACTTACTTACTTAATGTGTTTTAACGGAAGTAGAAATTATGAATTTTGGTAATTACAATTATGCTAAAATGATTTGAAGTTATGCAGTTTCCATATATAATTTACATATATCGGTATGTTGTTATAAATATCACAACCTCGAGGTCATTAACTACCATGCACTTTACTAAACTATAATTAATAAAATCCCGTACATTTAACTAAGATACATTTTTCTTAATGTGGAAGTCTTATCTATATTTTATTCAAATAAGAATCTGCTACCGCCACCTACAAAAAGATAGGGACAATTAAAGAATGTAAGTTTTTGTAAATAAAACATTAAAATATTGTGTGTTTCTTTTTAATATTATATATTTAATACAAAAATAATTTTTTGAAATTCTCGGGAGATTCTTCAACACGTGCATGTTTTGCTTAACCTAAAAATCTCCGAAGTATTCAATCACCTAATGCGTGCAAAGCCTCCGTTCAGAACGCCTTATGAGTACCATTCCGCATTTGAGAATGAGTACATCCCCATCCAAATTCTTCACCACGTTTTAAATAACGACATTATTTGCATACATTTAAAGGTTATATAGATCCGGGTACGAGTTTAGTGTGGTTGTATAAATTATTTTGGTGATGCAATCAATCATGAATAAAATAACGAGTGACCTGTCTTAACATGTTTTTACATATACACACACATATTAAATATATATTGAAATTGTTAAATGTAAGCAAGAACACCTCTTGATATAAGATCAAATTAATTTTTTATTTGAGAGTCAAATAAATCGTTATGAAAGGTGGTATAATTTGCATACCAAGAAGGAAATAGTCTTAACATGTTTTTGCAAACACACCTTATGTTAATTAAATCCATTATATTAAAAGTTGAATGATTTGCATATATATTACCAGAGAGCTATAATTTCAATAAAAAACACGAGGTTATATTCGACTGCGAATTCTTGTTATTTTATCTTGGTAATGAAATCGTGAACAACATGTTTTACAAGATTTTACATGCAGACTTTATAATTAGATCCATTATATCACATTTCGTATATTTTCTAAATGTTATTCGCTACTTCATACAAAATACAGCTTTTGAGGAAAGCTAAAAATTCTTTACCACTTGCACGTTTTACTTAACATAACAAAATTCTTCATATAGGTAAAATCACCACTTCGCTATGCTCTCTGCTACCTAGTTTCGGCTACTTTTCCAAGGTCGTTGTGACGTCATAGCCTTTTATAAATAAAGAACAATGTAATACTATTCTAAAATTTTTATTCTGGCATTATACATAACAAAATTTAAAAATATTTAATGCCAAGCATGGAGCCATTTAAACTTAATTTTAATTTAAATTCGATTGTTTAACATGGCTAACAACCAATGTAAGAATTAAGATATACAAAAATTTGTGTGTCAGATAACAAATCCTGGTGTTAATAAACAACTTGGAAATTATATACTAGATTTTTACGTTGTCCAGATGCACGTTTAAGAGCAACATTCGCGTCTACTTTGACCAAAGAACACGGTATTACGCAATTGGAAGCGACAATATAAAACTGTACAATTGGAAGCTATGTCAGTGCGGAACGGGTGTATAATCCCTTAAAAGACTGTTTAACCTTATTGGAAGATAGTAAGTTATACTTCCTAAAGGTGCCAATGTACTCGGTACCGCCAAAATGTGGAGTAAGTTATCGGACAAGCTTCAAAATAGCTGCTGTTTAGTGTATAATAACCTGCTACAGTACATGTATTGGGGGAACGGCAATACAAAGAAATTGACGGGCTTGCAAATTAGGTTGTCAGAAAAACCAGAGAAAGGGAAAAATTGATAAAGTATGTGCTTTCAGCTTTTAGTTTTAACTATTTACCTGTAAATTATTTGGAGATAGTAGAGTAGGACGACAGCCAAGATAAAATAAAAATCTTACACAAGTGCTACATTAAAGCAGGTAACATATTTTACACAATCTGTAACACCATATTCTACAATTCCAAAAGAAATAATCATTTCGGTAGCGGGGTTGATAAGTACGCCTAACATTCGCACAGAGGTTGTACGACCACGCTTAAATATTGGCAGTAAACTCTATCCGTTGACGCTGCAGGAACTTGCCCTATGCACGCCATACGCTGTAAGTGGAAGAAAAGACAGCTGGAATTAGAGGAAATGCATGCAAAAGGCGAAAGTTGGACTAATTGGAAGACACTGCGATAATACGCGAACAATACAAAGATATGTTAGACAAAGAACATCTTATTAGAGAAAGAGGAAAGGATTAAAAGATTATTTTATGTGCCGATGGACTGACTTGGATACATCCGCGTTCTACAAGCTGTATGTATTTGTGGTAGTAAGAAAGACTCTTTTAGAATTTTAGAATAGTATAACATTGCTCTATATTTATAAAAGGCTATGACGTCACAACGACCTTGGAAAAGTAGCCGGAACTAGGTAGCCGAGAGCATAGCGAAGTGGTGATTTTACCTATATGAAAATGAAAATAAAGAACTTTTAAATTTTTTAAATAAATTTTGGTAGGAAATATTTAACAAATAAGTATATGTTAATGAAACACATATTTTCTAAATGATATTGGTGCTAAGGAAAGCTATTTTTATTAAGTTCTATAGTTTGAGAGTGACGTAAAAACCTTGATGCTACACCTTGAGTTGTAAAAGTTAATACATAAGCCTTGATATAAGATCAAATCAAATAATTTGAGAGTCAAATAAATCGTGATGAAAGGTGGTATAATTTGCATATATTTTAAATTCATACGGGTATAATTAAAAGATTATATGTTAGATCCGACTGCAAGTTCAGTGTACTTGTATAAATTATTTTGGGATGATGTAACCAAAAGGTAATATACGACATACCTGTCTTGAAATGTTTTTGCAACACACCTTATGTTAATTAAATACATTATATTAAAAGTCGAATGTCGACGTGATTTACATATATATTACCAAATAAAAAACACGAGGTTATATTCGACTGCATGCAAATTCTTAGTATTTTATCGTGACATTGAAATTGCGAGAAGTGAACGACTTCTTTTTTACAAGATTTTACCTGCAAACGTTTAAAATTTGACCTCCATCATATAACATTTCGTATAGTTTCTCAATTTTATTTTCTACTTCGTACAAAACGCAGCTTATGAGGAGAGCTAAAACACTCTTTACCACTTGCACGCGTTTGTCTAATATTAAAAATTCTTCACCGCGGCGTTTTAATTTTAGCTTAACCTACCCCAGAAAAATACGAACCAACACGTGAACTCCATTTTCTACACAAACAACATTTTTTAAAATTTAATATTTAATATTTAACGTCGGGAACGCTGCTAAAAATTTCTTAAGAAAATATCTCACCCCAGCGCACGCGCACCACCCCACGACAAAATCTAACGACCCCGCCGAACGCACACCCCAAAGACCTAACGACCCCCGACGCAACAAATTTACACACAAAGACAATTTTGTTCTCAAAGCGGCGTATACATATCTTGCTGCACGTTTTGTTTCCCAAAGCGGCTTAGCTGTTCATATTGTTCTCGAACCGGCGTATACATATCTTGCTGTGGATCTCTGTTGCCAAACCGGCTTAGCTACCCTACTTATATTTTCATCAAAACAACTAATGCGAGTCTGAGGAACTGGCCTTAGGGCATTTTTCGAGAGCATTAAAATATATTGAAAGTAATAACCTCTTGGACTGAAAACGATTAGTAATGATTTTATAGGCTTCCTCGTATGCATAATCATTTAATGGCAATTGTTTTATCAATGCAGGCGACGACTTATCTAATGTATCAACGAGATGGCAAAATTTTTCCCCAGGGGACAAACCGACATTATCGTGAATCAACCGCTTATAAATTGCATTATAACTCTCAAAATCTGAAATGCGTCCGGAGAAGCGTGAGACTGAAAGATGCTTCAAGCGAATTCCACAATTTGACGAAAAAGAATTATTCATATTTTCCACCTTTGGTTTATTTTCTACCCGATCTAATTCGCATTGTTCAGCGATAATACGAATATCTAATAGATAATCATCGATTTTTACCCTAAGAACCGAAAATTCATCCAATTGTTCACTTTCTTCATCAAAGAAAATATCCTTGCAAAAGGATTTGAAATGCGTTTCAATCTGTTCGACACTTTTAATCGACGCTCTAATTAAAGCAATCGATACGTTTTCCGGTTGGTTGATTTTGCTGTATATATGATCCAACCTTTTAACTACAAATTTAGCTTCAAGAATAGCTTTATTAATTGATATAACCATATTTAATTAATGATTAATGAACGACAATAAAAATTAATGTAAAAACAATGCGTGACTCGAATACGCTAAATTACTAATTCATCTACGAAATTAAATTATTAATAGAAAAATGCAACTAACTACAGTGCTCGCCCGACAAAGCTTTTAAGGTTTCAAATAAATTTCAACTCCTTTGTTAAACAAGTTGATGACCCGATGGTCCCTCGAACTTGACCACGAAAAATAAGATAAAGATTTACAATGCAATAACCTTCATAAATTGTTTACCCAAAGACACCGACGCCACAAAGGATAAGGAATGTATTGTAAAATCTACCGTTATAACCAGATGTTTTTATCATTCAATTTGCAAGCAAGATGTTCTGTTCTGTGTAACACGTTTAACCATAATAAAGACTACGACAATTTTATAAATTTAAGTATAAGGAGCTTAAAGGATAGGAACTAATTAATTAATTAATGATCCGGTGACGAAGGCCCAATTTGTTCACGCGCGGGGGGTCTTATAAATTTATACATCAACTTACCTCCGCGGTTTTTTGTTGTTCTAAACTGCAGTTCCTATTCCTTCAACCAAGTGGACTGTATGCGAAATTGAGTCTGTGTTACGTTGCACTTGCACTGTGTTTTTTAGGGGTTTAACAAATAAAATCCGCGGCACTTGACTAACTTACGGTACCGAACGAAAAACCAACGACTGTTCTGCTTCGATATCCATAAGAAAGTGTTTGTTCATTGCTACCCTTAGTCCCACTTATTCACACATACACCAGGAATTTTTACGGCAGGATATAGGGGAACAAGGGATGACAGTTTTACTATTAGATTTACAACTACAAATTTACGACTTAAAATTAAACACGCAAACGTGCGACAAAGAGACCGAACAATTAGCTTGGGGGCCACAGCACTAAGCCTTAGCTCGGGACCGCAGCACTAGGGTTTCGCACTGAGATTCTCCGTTTTACTCTTGTCACCGCCGTGGGATGGCTGATGCTGGATGGGTCGTCGGAGGATGCCCCGTTTGACAATGATTTCTTGGTTTTGCAATAATGCAAGGGCTTTGCTCCAAGAATTTGTTTGCGGTCAGAGTGGTTAACGCACTATCGACGGGTGCTGAATGGGGCGGTTTCCCATTGAGCAATTGAATAGTGGAGAGCAATTATTATATATAACTTTTAGCTCGAAATACATTAAAATGTTATTGGTTTTATTTTAAAAATTAGTTTGGGGAGAAATGAAAAATATTTATTTAATAAACAGTTTTGAATAATTAATAATTAGTAAAATAATGAATCTAACAACCTTAGTAAAACCTTGTGATACAACTGGGGGTTTCATACTATAGAACTCTGGCCCTGAAGCGGCGCATGAAAAAAATATTAAGATTATAAATACACATATATCTTCCTTTTTAAAAAAATATTTGCTTCTATAAAGCATTTTTCTACATTCATTACTGAAATTTGTTACTAGTTTTTAATAATTGTACTATCTTATTTACAATAAAATTTAATTTCATTTTCTTATTGTTACATTCTCTCGGCTTCCCGCAGTACCAGCAGCAAACCCTTGTACGGAAGTTTCAAACTCCTTATCCATGGCCTCCCGCTACAGCAGCACCTGCGACCAGTTTTTGCCAGCGATTTGTTTAATGTCATAGATTAATATTTCTCCAATTTAAACAATGGTATTGATGCATATTCTAACTTTTTTCAAATAACAATTAATGTAAAGAACAAAGTACTTATTTCTAATTCTTATTTAATAATTGTTATTGTTAGTAATAAGAATGTGTAAAACTTATTATTAAGAATGACTTTTAAGTTCTATTGTTAGGGTGGCGCGAAGCTTTAGCTGTGCGCATCCCAAACTAAAAGCTATATATGATGATTATGATTCGTATAAATTTTTCACATTAATACATATACGTTCTATTTGAAATTTGTTCCAAAGCCCTAGCGCTGCGGGACCGAACGCCCAATTCCGTCGTTATCCATTTATCACTGAAATAAATGGCCTTCCAACGGAGCTCTTGGATCGAAGCCCTAGAGCTGCACCCCGCGAGCTAAAAGTTATATATGATGGTTGGTCAAGGCAAGGCGGGTTTGAGAACATTGTTACGTGGATGCTTCTGAAACCTGCAGTGCCTCAACCAATATAATTGCTCGTAAACTCGCCTTGAATATGGCGACGGTTCTCATACCCGCCTTGAATATGACGACTGTTCTCAAACTCGCCTTGGATAAGACGACCGTTCTCAAACTCGTGTTGTATATCCACTATTGGAATAAGTATTATAATTGTGTTATTCCGATTGCGTAAATGCAAAACTCATGAGCGATCAGCAATTAATGGTATAAACTTAATTTACATATATCGATCATTTAAAACTTATTCTAGGTTGCAATTACTAAGCGCTCTGCACGCAGTCATGTTTTTCAAATTGTAAGCTATTACACTGAAACGTCGCGACGTAGTAGGAAATTCAGAATGTGGAGCATCCGTTTCAATGCCAATTAAATAATCCTTGCACGGCGAATAAAATGGAAGATAAGAGAAAAAAGACTACAAACCGAGAACCATACCAGATGCTATAACAAACTACACCAAGGCCTATTTAGTGTTTGCCCATATTGTATCAGTGTCAAATCAGTGTTTGTTGCTTGGTGGAACACACTTTTGATTAGTTATTTTCAACCATGTTCCTTTTTTATTAAAATAGTGTCAAATTAATATTTATCTAAACAATAAGCTAGGTTTTGTCAGGGTGATTGTTTGAAAATGTTGGGGGCATGTAAAGTCATGTATGGGAGTGACGGGCGCATCCAACAGGTTTCGGACGTAGATCAGTGTAATCTGTTTCTGGTTGTAAAATATTAAAATCTTGTTAAGTTGCATTAAACCAAAAGCTTAGAATAGCTTTGCATACGCCACTCGATTATTGATGTGTGTATTGAAATGATTTTCTCTAAATATTGGCATAAATATATAACTGAAAGCGACAGCAATGTAAAAATGTATATGGGAGCAGCATATATGTAGAATTACGATAAAATTCTACACATTAAAGGTGTTTTGAATTATTAAATACAATGAAATCATGCTGGTGCATTAGATCTGTTTCAATTCACATATGTAAAACGATCCCTCCCTGATTTCATTATGATGTAATATTTAAATGAATGTACTGAACCCACCACTATTTTAAAGGTACGCAAAGACTTGGTACAATCAAAGATATTCAACGCTTTGTTATTTTCCGTCAAGTGGTGACCTGATCACAACCATTACTTTCTAGATTACATGTTCCTTAAAGTATTGCTCTATGATGAGCGGGAAATAAAATGTTTTCAAATCTTTGGTTAACTTTCAGTTTAATATCCCAGTATCAGGAGCACAGAAACAGATGGAAGTAAATTACGTGCAAAATATCTTAAAAGTTATATATTTAATATATTGAAAATGGATCAGTCGGTTGTAATATCATTCTTTATTATATAGTTTATGAATAGAGTACAAGGTTTCAGAATATTAAGCAATTAATAAACAAAACTGTTTATATCAGTCGCGTAGATCTAATCAATATGAGTTGCGGCACTGAATAGCTTCAGAGCTTCATATACCTACAATTAGGACGTATATTAATATTCATCAGGTTTTTGCATCTGCTTATAAAGGAAATATGTCTATAGATAAAACCCCAGATAGTATTTATACTAAAAGTTTTAATTTAATCACTTCTCTAAATACAAGATTAATTTTTACTGTGAGTGCAGGCAACCAAGCAGGCTGTATTGTATTACAGCGTGCCGATATCCAAATAGTTTATACCTGTTGATATGTACTTCGGTCATTCTTCGTATCGATACTAGTATTAATTATTCAGTAAATAAAATTTAATACTAATAAAACCAACCAAAACCTCAAGTTTCGCGACCGATTTTTCGCTACAGTAGATTATACATGTATGTAAATAAGAGTTTTCTATTTGAAAATTAAAACACTTTTTATTGAATGTTACATAGGTTGTATATTTTCTCATTTGAAAACAGCCAGAACCAGTTCGTGAAATGAGATAACGATGCAACCTCTTCAAGCAGCATAATTAGAAAGACAGCGCTTTTACGATTTTTAAAATCTTGCTTTGTAGGAATTACAAAGCAAAATAAAATTGTATAGTTCATAATCGATCTAGTCGAAATAAAAAGGGACCCGCGAGTCTAACCAGTCTGAATACCACTCCATATTTTGGCGTCCTCCGACAAACTAGTTAGGAAACACAAAAAAATTTAAGGTCCTTTAAATAGTTAATCTTCAATTAAAATAAATTCAATTAAAATAAATTAAACGTGTTGTCAATGACGAAGGAAATCAATTTTCAAATTGGGCGAATCTACAAGGTAGAGGTGCCACAGGGAAGCGTGCTTGGTCCTTTTCTGTTTTCCTTGTATATTCAAGATATTAATAAAGTTCTCAAATTTAGTAAGTACCATTGTTATGCCGACGACATTCAAATATATTGTCACTGTCATCCTAATGATTTACCAAATACATTTATCAACATTAATTCTGATCTTGCTAGAATAAAATCACGGCGAGACGAAAATCAACTCCCAATAAATCCTTTTAAATGTGAAGCAATTGTAATCGGATCTTCCAAATTGATAGGTATAGGCAAATCACTTTAAGAAGAACCCAACGTCATATGCCAGATTGCGCAGAAATGTAATAACAGTGGCGTAGTTGAGTTATTACAGTATAAACGGAAGATATGGCGTTAAATAGTAAAAAAATAAACAACCAATTAAATTATAATTTAAAATTTTTAATATAATATCGCCATATGAGTTGTGTGCATCAATATCCCTAAAAAATACTGCTATAGCAAGGTTATTTTGTAAAATCCGATAAAGCAAATGATTGAATACCATGGCCTACTTAAGTGGTTTCTATCTCATTCTAGTGTTTTGCAAACACATCTGTTGAGTAACTTATTGTTTTATTAATGTTAATTGTTATATAAAAGATATTTTATATTAGTTAAATGGCGGTTTAAAACTGTCCGTCTGTGTATCAAGTAAAAATAAATAGTAATGAAATCTAAAACTTTTACAAGGTAACTTCCGATTGGTTGATCATAAAACTCTACGCCACTAAAACCTGAATACTGCCATCCCTAATTACATATAATGAACTGTTCCTAACCAATTTTTGCTTTGTGCGCATGATGACGTTGGGTTCTTCTTAAAGTGATTTGCCTATAAAACAGATTACATATTACATTAATCTTGTCTTGCATACGAATAGACACGACATGACATACATACATTGACGTATTGACCTTAGACCTATTACTAAAAGAGATGTGTTCCCAAACACTTCACTACACTGAACAGGTAGTATACCAGGGTTGTTTTTAATGTTTGACGTCAAGGGTGATGGCTGCCCATCTGAAATTATATGGTGTCTTAGGTTTTTCAAATGAATATATTTTACTATTTTTTCGTTGTCTGCTACGGCTATATTTTTGTCTGATATCTTTTTGATTTTGAACGGGCCTAAATTTCTGGGGGCCGTTTTGTGTCTCTTACTTTTAAGGTTCTTTTCATCTACGGTTTGTCCTATTGAAAATTTATTTATGTCGGTATTCTTATTGCAGGTTGTTGTAATACGTACTTTGTCATTATCTAATTTATTTTTTACCTTGTCATAAGTTATTTTTAGTTCTTCTTTATGGTCTTTAGCATACTGTTGGTATACTTCTTTGTTGTAATGTATGTCGTAAGGGTTACGGGAATCTGAATGTCCTAATGTTAATTCTAGGGGTGTGAAATTTGTTGATGAGTGGATTGTATTGTTGTAAGCAATTAGTGCGTATGACATTAAATTAGTGATGTGTTCTTTCTTGTAAGTTAATCTTAATAATGTAATCTGCTCTAATAGGGTTAGGTGTAATCTTTCAATTAATCCGTTTGATTCGGGGTGGTTTTCGGTTATAAAATGAATTTTTATTTTATGGAGTTCTAGGGTATTTTGTGTCGTTTCATTTCTAAATTCGCTGCCATTATCTAAAGTTATGGTTTCGGGTGTACCGTAAAATGTAAAATATTGCAATTCGCATCGGTTGATAAAATCTTTGGTTAGCTCTTTCATAGCTTTAAAGTAGTATTTCCTTATGAGTTGCTTTAATGTTTCACTGATTCCACGATGGTTGGTTTTGCCTTCGTGTTGATTTCAAATCACGTCGTTTATTTCGTCAAGGTCATCTAAGGTTATTAGCTTTCTTGTACATCTAATAATTTCAGGGCCAAAGTTATTAAGTAATTTAATATATAATTCTGAAAATTGTTTGTATAAATGTTCGGTGGTGAAATAGAAGTAAAAACGCTTTTTCTCGGGGGTATATTCTTTTAGAATTTTAATTATTTGTTCCTCATTAGCGTCTTTAGTTATTTGAATTTGGTATATTTTCTTGTTAACTGCTTTCATGTACTTTACTGGATTGGGGTTTATTAAAACTTCGGTAATTATAAATTGATTTGGTTTTATGTCTATGGATTCGTTTAATATATTAATGGCGGTTTTTGGTTCTTCGTTTTGTGTTGAGTGTATGGTGTCTATTTCTTCTGGGTCATCTCTTATCTCTGTTTGTCTACGTTGCCTCTAATTGACTCCGTTTCTATTGCGTTGAGTTGTATTCTGCTTAGTGCGTCTGCTTTATTGTTATAAATTCCCTTTTTGTATGTAATTTCGTAATCATATTCTTCTAATCTAATCCTCCACCTTTGTAATTTTGAGTTCGGTTAGTTGAGTTTGCATAGCCCTACTAATGGTCTATGGTCGGTATATATATATATATATATATATATATATATATATATATATATATTTTCTTTCATAAAGGTATGGTCTAAAATATTTCGTTGCCCAAATTATTGCTAATAATTATTTCTCGATTGTGCTGTATTTTTGTTCCGTCTCGTTTAGGGTTCTAGATGCGTAGCTGATTGGTTTGTCGCTAGCTACTTTTTCTTGGCTCAGTACTGCACCTAATGCTACGTTTGATGCATCGGTTGCCAATATAAACGGTTTCGAAAAGTCTGGGTATTCTTAATACACGGTGATTCGTGAGTATGCATTTGATTTTTTCTACGGCTTTAATAAATTCTGGGGTGTGTGTCTGAGTCCTAAAAATCCTTTGATTTCTTCGTTAGTTTTGGCTGAGGGGTATTTTAGTACTTTGTTTGTCTTGTCTGGGTTTGGCATAACTCCTTGTGGGATTGTTACGTGTCCTAAAAATGATCATTTTTTTTGTAAGAATTTGCTTTTGTCTAATTGAACCTTAAAATGAGCTTGTATTAGTTTTTCGAAAACTTCTCTTAATCTTTCAGTGAGTTCTACAAGTGATGTTGAATATACTGTAGCGGGCTACTACTACCGCGTTTGTCTAATTTAAAAACAAGTAAGAACAATAGTCTTTATTACTCACTGTTCACAAGTCTAATTAACAGTATATGCCTTATTTATAGATGTTTTCAGTCCACTTAACACTGAAGCACTATTACACTAATGAATTTACAAGCACTAATATCTTCTTAACTAACTTCTTTACCATAGGTCCGTTAACAACACTAACACAACTATTTATTTATTTTACACTTTGTTTATTTATGTATACTACAAGCTACATGTATATTAGACACAGCATATAACATTTATGTATACTCTTGAACTTCTAAAAGCCCAACTACTATTACTTTACAACGATGCAATTTATATTAGACATTCTAGTATAGACTGACCCTTGCATTTATTAGCGGCCTTATATATACTCTGAGTTAAAGATATGACTTATCCTCCAGTAATTACGAGAAGCTTCCCGGTCCATCGAGAATAAGCGGCGTTTTGTGTGTTTGATTGCTAGAAGGATTCTCGAATCCTGGGGACTATGCAGACCGGCGTCGCCGTGGATCAATGTAGTAAGCGTAAGACTACGGATCCCAAGGTCCCGGGTTCAAATCCCGACACGGCCGACTGCTTGAAAAATGGCAGGTGAGCATTTTTCACAAATATTACGCCCTCGTTCGGATGAGAGGTTAAATGGAGGTCCCGTGTGTGAGTGTTGTCACGCACGTTAAAGATCCCTACCTTGCCTGGAACGGCAAGGGTTCGGCAAAATTCTAAATTTCCAGGCAACAAAAAACTCGCCTCCTGGCCAATGTAGTACCTTCGGGTGGAGCATTGGAAATGTAAATGAACGGACTATGCAGACCCTACAACGCTTGTGTGTTTGACGGGTTGCCTAATAGTAGCTCGCAACACTACCCCCTCTTGAAAACCGTTACGACTCGTAACTGTAAATACATTTTGACGCCAATTCGATGAATGATGACGGTATAGGCAGCTATCTCCTCTGGTGCATCCACCGCGTCGTTGGAAGTAACAGTCAACACTCTTTTCTTGGTCTTGGTAGGCAACCGGTTGATAACAACAAACAAGGACCTGGACGTTGGTTTCCTGGAAAACTACTTCTAGCATATTTCGGACTATCCTCCAATCTAAGCGATCCAGTCCACAGCCTAGCTTGGGCACCGCTAGTCCCGTTACTCCATTTTCTATCATGTGCGCCTTAAGATTTAGCAAAGCCTCCCATAGATGGTCATAACTAGGTCTCTGCCATGAAGAATTTTTGGTGACCAGATAGTAAACATAACGATTTTTATCTTGAAGGGCCAAAGCTTTTCCTACAGTTGGCTGCGTTGTATTAATTCATCCACACATTACATGTGATTTTCCAATGCTCCACCCGAAGGTACTACATTGGCCAGGAAGCGAGTTTTTTTTTACCTGGAAAATTTGGAATTTTGCCGAACCCTTGCTGTTCCAAGCAAGGTAGGGATCTTTAACGTGCGTGACAACACTCACACACGGGACCTCCATTTTACCTCTCATCCGAACGAGGGTGTATTTTTGTGAAAACTGCTCGCCTAACATTTTTCAAGCGGACCGTGTCGGGATTCGAACCCGGGACCTTGGGCGTAGTAGTCACACACATACCACTACGCCACGGAGCCGCCTAATTCATCCACACAGCCAAACTTTTTCTTGAAAACAACAGCTATTCCCTTGACATTGCCAAATCTTGAGTTACGCAATGTGCAAGGGAATACTCTTCTGGTGCTCTAAACAGATCTTGCTGTTCTTCAACAACAACGCCAAATCTCGCCTTAGCGGAACCACCATACGCCGCCATAAAGCTCTTAAAATCTACATTTGGCTCATGACTAATAACTTGTTGAACACCATTTTCATCATTCGAGCTTTCTTGGTTGTTGCCAGCGTAGAATGTTAAACGGTCAAAGTGTACCACTTTCGGTTTACCACGGGGAGATCTTCTGATCCTGTACACTACATCATTAATCCTTTTCATCACTTCGTACGGGCCTTCCCATTATCTTTGTAACTTTGGCGACAACCCACGTTTTCTTTGTGGATTATACAACCACACCAAATCTCCAGGTTGATAACCACCTTCTTGTGCTCTCGTGTCATATTGTGATTTCATTCGATCGCTTGCTGCCTGGATATACTTTCGGACGTTTTCGTGAATGCTATTTGATCTTTCACGAAGCTCACTAACATAATCTTCACCTGCGATCTCTTCTCCAGGTTTAAATCCAAACTGAAGGTCACATGGTAGCCGCAATTCACGTCCTAGCATTACGCAAGCGGGCGAGTACCCCGTGCTGTCATGTACCAAAGATCGGTACGCCATTAAGAATAAATGTAAATATTGGTCCCAGTCTCGTTGATGTTCAGAGACAACTTTGGCCAGGTACTTCCCTAACGTCCTGTTCATTCTTTCAACTATTCCATCCGATTGGGGATGAAGTGGCGTGGTTCTAGTCTTCTTGATTCCAAGATGCTTGCAGACATTTTGAAACAACGCTGATTCGAAGTTCCGACCATGATCGGAGTGTAATTCCAACGGAACTCCTTCACTAGTACATCTGCAACCGTCTCGGCTTCTTGGTTAGGTATAGCATATGCCTCCGGCCATTTGGTAAAATAATCCATTGCAACCAAAATGTATATATTTCCTTTCTCTGATTCAGGAAACGGACCAGCTATATCAATGGCTACCCTATCAAAAGGATTCCCCACGTTATACTGTCTCATTGGGGCTTTCCGTTTTGTGACCGGGCCATTTGCAGAGGCACACAATTCACATTTCCGGCACCACTCCTTCACATCATCTTTGCAGTTCACCCAATAGAATCTTTCTCTCACTCTTTCGAGAGTTCTTTTCACGCCAAAGTGCCCTTCGGAAATACCATCGTGCAAGTGCTGCAACACTTCCGGCACTCTGCTTCTCGGCACTATCACTTGAAGTCTCTCGGTACCATTTTCAAATTACAGGCGTCGTTTCAAGATTCTATTGTCCATCATCAAGGAGTCCCACTGTGCCCAGTATGCCTTCAGGCTCCTATTTAAAATACTAATTTCTTCCCAAGCTGGTCGTTGTCCTCTATTTTTCCACTCAATAATACGTCCCAATTCGGCGTCATTCTACTGGTCTTCTCGTATTCTTTCGAGTTGGCAAGTATCATCGGTTACCGTCATTCTGTGGATGACACTTATTTTCTCTTCCATCTTGGAGCAATGATTGCAGTTTACTGGACAACGTCTCCTTGACAAAGCGTCTGCATTTCGATGGCTAGTTCCTACCCGATGTTCTGTGTCAAAGTCATATTCCTGCAGCCGCTCTATCCACCTTGCAACTTGCCCTTCAGGATTTCGAAACTGCATTAACCATCTCAGTGCAGCATGATCTGTTCTCAACAGGAATTTACGGCCGTATAAGTACTTATAAAAATGCTCTACGGATTTGACGACGGTCAACAGCTCCCTTCTTGTCACACAATAGTTCCTTTCTGGCCGCGACAAAACCTTGCTGAAATACCCAATAACTTTTTCTTGTCCGTCCTGCACTTGAGAAAGAACGCCTCCTATAGCTGTGTTTCTGGCATCGGTATCCAACACAAATTTCCCCTCCATCCGTGGATAACTCAAAATTGGTGCTGTAACTAGTAGCCGTTTCAGTTGTTCAAATGCATTGTGGCAGTCGTCATTCCAATCATATTCTTGTCCATATTCGGTTAATTTTGTTAACGGTTTGGCAATGTTCGCAAACCCAAGTATAAAACGTCGGTAATATGTGCACAATCCTAGTAAACTGCGTAGTTGGTGTATATCTGCTGGTGTATGTCACTCTTGTACCGTTATTATTTTGTCAGGGTCAGCTCTTATTCCGGTCTCCGAAACAACATGTCCTAGGTATTTCACCTCTTTTCCAAACAGGTGACACTTCTTGGGGCTCAATGTAAGGTTTGCCCCGCGTAATCTTTTGAATATCTCCTCTAGATTTTTAAGGTGTTCTTCAAAAGACCGGTCTAACACTATCACGTCGTCTATGTACACCAGACAAGTCTTCCAAGACAGTCCACGCAGTATCGACTCCATCAATCGTTCAAAAGTAGCAGGCGCATTGCATAATCCAAATGGCATGACCTTGAACTGCCATAATCCAGTTCCAATTGTAAACGCAGTTTTTTCTTTATCGTTTGGCTCCAAGCCTACCTGCCAGTATCCGCTTTTTAAATTCAAGGTTGAAAACCATTTAGATCCGGATAGAGTATCCAAGGTGTCATCAATTCTGGGCAAAGGATAGCTGTCTTTCTTTGTCACGTTGTTAAGCCGCCGGTAGTCTACACAAAACCTTGTCGACCCGTCCTTTTTCTTCACAAGCACTACCGGGGATGCCCATGGACTATTCGAGGGTTCAATCACTCTCTGTTCTTCCATATCGGTGATAATTTGCTCAGCTTCCTTACGTTTTGCCAAAGGAAGCCGCCTGAGGTGTTGTCTTATTGGTTGCGCATCTCCAGTATTGATCTTGTGTTGCACAACATTCGTCCTTCCTTTCTCACTATTATCCAGTGCAAACACACCGCGATATCGTCCGACCAGCTCTTTTACCTTGCCCAGTTGGTCGCCGTTTAATCCTTGACACGAGGGTATCAACATATCCAGCAATTTCTGTGAGCAACCGCTGGCTGGTTTATTTTTCGTGTCGTCCACACAACGTTTAATATGACATACTGGAATGCAACTTCCCACAATCATGTCTTTCTTCAGGGTCACCGTATGGGGATTAATGTTTAGCACCCTTACTGGTATCATGCTTCGAAACTTTACCAGCGTTCGTTCAATCAGTAATTCCTCCTGACCCATTCCCGATTCAGTTGCTTCCATCATGCATACTTGTCCTTCTCGGAGCGTACCATCCGGGCGTCCCATCACTATCATTTCCGCCTTCTCGGGTATTTTCATATAACAAATCATTCGAAATTGCATCGTATGGTTACTCGTCCCTTAAAATGGAATCTCATCATCATCTATCCGAAGCACATTTTCTTTCATGTTTACATGAAACCCATATTCTCTCATGAGATCCATTCCCAAAATCACTTCTTCTGTAATTTCAGCTACCAACACCCGATGATTAATTAATTTGTCTCCAATTCCCAACATTACGGCAGTCTGTCCGTGAGTCGAAATTTTCTCACCACTTGCCGTTCGAAGACATACCGATACAGGTAGCACTTTTCCACGACCAATCAAATCTGGTCTCACAATAGTCCTTGTTGCTCCTGTATCCACGAGTAATCGGACAATCCTACCATTAATTCTACCATCGATATAAATGCTGTCCAGACTTTCCACCGACGATGCAGCACGGATGATAATCTCCGGGGCACAACGCTGTGCTGTCGAAGTTCGTCCCCTTACATTGACCTGCTTTGGCGCAACCGGTTGTTTCTTTGGTTGAGCACAGCGTCTCTGCATATGACCAACTTCACCGCAGCTCCAGCATCGTAGACGCCATCTCCGCGGTCGTTGTCTTTTCAGCCTTTCCGCCTTTCGCTTTTCAAACACACGGTTGATTATTTCACCTATGCTGTTCTGAGCTTGACAAGGTTCCTCTAAGGCAGACCGAACTTTGTGACCCATCCTGTGTGATGTCTGCTTAGCTGCTTTAAATTCAAGCGCATGAGCCAGTGCGTCGTCTAACATTTTTGGCCGTGCTAATCCTAGCGCTTGCTGTATTTCGCTGTCTCTAATGCCATCCACAAATGTTTGAACAGCCAGTTGTTCGAGAAAACTATCTGGTGCCGTTGGATATGCCAATATAACTAGTCTGGCGATGTCAGCTTCAAATTCTTGCAGGCTTTCACTTGTATTTTGCGAGCGGTTTTTAACTTGTGCGTGGTAAACCTGTTGAAGGTGAGCGTCTCCATATCTCATCTCAAGCTTCGATGTTAAGAGGCCGTAATCATTCTGCTGGTGATCGGGAATCGGTTGTAAGATGTTAAGAGCTTCCCCCCGTAGGGCCACTATTAGAGAGATAGCCTTCTCTTTGTTGCACCAACCGTTGGCTATTGCCGCAGCTTCAAATTGTTTCAAATATGTGGGCCAAGGTGTTTTGCCATCGAATGTGGGTGGTTTCACTCTAAATTTTGACGGTGTTGACTCGCTTCCTTCCATGCTTCTTATTTTTGGAATGTTCTGATTTACAACTTGGTTTACTAATTTAAGTGGCCGCGTTGTTAGTGAATTTATTTGTTCTTGAAGCCTCATCACATCTTCTTCCATTTATACCAATTAACCGTCCAACTTTTGCTCAACTATTTTTACCTGTTCAGTGACATCTTCTTTCAATGCAATGGAGCTTGCTATTAATCTTTGTTCTAACGTGGCCGTCTTCTCATTCAACTCTTCCATTTTCATCGCGTTTTCACTAAACCGTTCCTCTATTTTCTTAGCATTTTCACTTAACCTTCCGGTAAGGTTTGATTCCAGTTCAACTGACCTCACTAAGTTTTCATTTAGTGTCACTTCCAGTTTAGCCGACCTCTCCTCCATTTTCTCAGCATTTTCACTAAGTGTCAATTCTAGTTTAGCCGACCTCTCCTCGATTTTCCCAGCATTTTTACTAAGTGTCAATTCTAGTTTAGCCGACCTCTCCTCCATACCGGATTTAAAATCCTTGAGGAAATTCATTAAAGTTTCTGCCTCCATTCTACTTTGACTTCTTGTAACTGGCATATACAAACTACTCAAATGTCTTTAGACTTAATAAATCACCCAACACAGCCTGACACCAGTGTAGCGGGCTACTACTACCGCGTTTCTCTAATTTAAAAACAAGTAATAACAATAGTCTTTATTACTCACTGTTCACAAGTTTAATTAACAGTATATGCCTTATTTATAGATGTTTTCAGTCCACTTAACACTGAAGCACTATTACACTAATGAATTTACAAGCACTAATATCTTCTTAACTAACTTCTTTACCATAGGTCCATTAACAACACTTACACAACCATTTATTTATTTTACACTTTGTCTATTTATGTATACTACAAGCTGCATGTACATTAGACACAGCATATAACATTTATGTATACTCTTGAACTTCTAAAAGCCCAACTACTATTACTTTACAACGATACAATTTATATTAGACATTCTAGTATAGACTGACCCTTGCATTTATTAGCGGCCTTATATATACTCTGAGTTAAAGATATGACTCATCCTCCAGTAATTAAGAGAAGCTTCCCGGTCCATTGAGAATAAGCGGCGTTTTGTGTGTTTGATTGCTAGAAGGATTCTCGAATCCTGGAGACTATGCAGACCCTACAACGCTTGTGTGTTTGACGGGTTGCCTAATAGTAGCTCGCAACAATACTATTATATCGCCTAGGTACACAAGACATTCTTCGTTGTGTATTCCTCTTAAAATGTTACCCATGACTCTTTGAAAAGTGGCGGTTGCGTTCTTTAATCCAAATGGGATCCGTTTGTATTCGTAGTGACTTCTCGGTGTGCTTAATGCGGTTTTCGTTGTGTCCTTCTCGTTTATCTCTACTTGGTGATATCCTGAGGCGAGGTCTAATGTTGAAAAATATTGACACTTTCCTAATTTGTCTAAAATCTCGGTGATATTTGGTAGTGGATATTTGTCGTCTACCGCTTTTGCGTTTAGCTTTCTATAGTCTATAACCATTCGATATTTTCGCTTGCCTGAGGCGTCTAATTTCTTTGGTACTATTAATACAGGGCTGCTCCATGGTGAGTTTGAATGTTAGATTATATCCAGCTCTAATAGGTCTGCTACCTGTCTATCTGCTTCTTTTTCGCTTGCCTGAGATAGTCTATATGCTTTGGTAAAAATTGGCTAGTTATCCGTTAATTCATTATGTTTGACTGTGTTAGTAAAAGTTAAAGGTATTGCTTCGCAATGGAATATATCACGATATTCAAAACATAAATCTTTAATTGCTCTTTCTTCTTCGTTATTAATGTCGTTATTGAAATGAATGTTAATTAAATTTTCTCTTAACATTATGTCGTTTTCTAAGTTTTCGTCTATTTCCATTTCGTTAAAGTTCACTTCTTCTATGTTAATTGGGTATATCAGGGATAGTTCTATGGGGTAATCATTTGAGTTTAAAATTGTTGAAGTGGCGTAATTGTCCTTTATTTGTACTAATGCTGTGGGTGTTTCTACTCCGGGTTGGAATGACATGTGGTTTTTAATGCCTACGTCGGTTTTTGAATTTACTACAATTTTTATTTGTTCCTCTGTCCGGGGTTTATGGTGTATTTTTGCTCGGTTTGTACATTACTGTTTTGGAATTTAATGGGGATTTGCCCGTGCTTTGTTCTCAATAAGCGGTTTTTTATATCGATGTTTGCTTCTAATTTTCTTAGAAGATTCATGCCTATCAGTCCGACGTATTTGTCGTTAAATTCAAAAATGCAAAATTTGTTTTATTCTTACGTTGAAACTTTTTGGTAAAGGTATGTTCGCTATGAATTGATGTAATGTTGTTTTATGGACTGTCTTGATTTTAAAGGGTTCTCTTTCTACAAAATCTAAATAATATTTTTTTTACGGTTCGGGGGCTAATTAGTGTTTTTGAAGATCTGGTACCGATTAATAATTTAAGTTCTGCATGGGGTATTTCTATGTATGGCATATTTGTTGATTAATATTATTTAAATTAATTACATCTGATCGTATTTGAATCGGTCTAACTGAAAATTTGAGTACGCATTTTCCTCGTCGTCCTCTTCGTAATTTTCACATGTTTCGTCACGTTCGTAGTTTTCTAAATAATTTGGTTTATCGTCTCTACTAGAGTTTGTGTGATTATTTCTGTAATGATTATTATTAAATTCTTCCACTTCTTGGTGGAATAGTTCTTCGGAAGTGAAGTTTCGTTTTCGATTCTAATTTGGTTTGATTTGTGATATTTTTGTATTTTGTGTGGTGTTACTAAATGAAATGTCCATAGGAGTTGGTTTGTAGTAATTATTGGGGTTATTACTGTTGTTTATCATAGGTGTGTTTCTATTGGGGTTTGCGCCGAATGCTTGCCTTGGCTGGTTTACGTGTTGGTTAAATCTTGATGGAAATGTGGGTCTTGTAAAATTTGAGTTAAATGTTGGTCTCGGAAATTGTCTAAATTGATTGTTGAAGTTTGTGTTATTAAAATTTGGGTGTTAATTCGCGGTTGATTCATTTGTGCGTTAAATGGTGTAAATTTTGGTTGTGTGGATATTTGTCTCGCGGCTTGTATATTTTTATCGGTTAGTAGTTTTTATTTGCGTTAGGGTTGTATAGTCTGTTTCAGTAATACATAACGTTTTCTTCTTCTATAATCATATTAATTGCCTCCTCTAAATTTTGGGGATGTTGGAATCTTATTTTGTCTGATAACCGTTCAGGTAGTGCGTTTATGTCTAATGCCATTTCGTCGTACATTTTTGTCTTTAATAATCGGATATTTTGGTCAGGCTTTCAATTTTCAGTTTTGTTAGAATTAAACTTCGTACGTCTTGACATTTCATTCCGAATGGATATGGTGATTGATTACTTTTCATTCTAAGGTTTATCAAATCGCGGATTAGATATTTGGTGATGCGTTGATCGCTAAAATATGCAATTAGGATGCAATTGAAGTCGTCCCATTTGATGAGGTCATCTCGGCTGGCAATTAGCGTTAATGCCCTTTCGGCCAGTTTACTTATTATTAGGCATAGAAGTAAAATATTGCGTTCGTTGTCTCTGGTTTATAAAAGGTTTTAAAAATATTTCGCACGCGGTAATAAAGGTACCCAGCAGCTCTTGATCTTTGTTATATTGAGGAATACTCTCAATGTAGAGCTTCATATAAGAATTCATGATTGTTCTAATAATTAATGGTCGGTTTCAGTTCTAATTAATATAAAGTTTTTGTATAAATTGAGATTTACCTTTTAGTTTGTATTGTTATTTTTCCGTTTGGACTGTATTAGTTATTTAAAAAATCGCTTCATTTATATTGTATATGTAGTTATCAATTGCTATAATTACATTAAACAATTTTTGCTTGGTAATGTTTCCTCAATTACTGTCGCATTAAATTTGTATATTTTTATACTTCGCAGATGTTACAATTGTTGCGAGTTAAGTTTCTATTTTCTGAATGGTTTTATGTAGGTAATAATCTTTTGCAATAACTGCGTTATAATGTGTACGTTTTTATTTCAGTTCCGCTGAGTAATTATGTGTTTGCAGTAATAAGTTGTATTACGTTTATTATCTGCATCAGTTGATTACACTAATTTTCAACTCAAACCCCTTTGGCGTTAAAAACAAAAATCAATTTGGTAAACTTAAAATAACCATGTCCGTTGCTAATTCATTATCCGTTTGTCTACTGTTCAATAAAATTATTATTTCATATGTTATAATAAATACGCTTTCTACAAATTTTCATGTTAAACTTAGTTATTTCGAAACAATAAGTTTACGCTATAAATTAAATAGTTACATCCTGTTTTAGGTACCCGCTATATTGGTATATCTTACGACCGCCGTATAAAGGTTTTCTCTATTGTTCCAAGGTAACGACTTGTTTAGATAATGCTCGCGCACTATTCGATATATGCCGGGTTTTCCAGTTATCGCGCTTCGATGAATTTAATATTAGCTTTGCGAGTTCGTGTTATTGTTGATTTTGATTCTAGAGCGTGTGCATTGATGCACTAGTAAAAACTACTCGTTCTGTAACTTCAAAAGCGATAGACGTTTCTCTTCTATCAAATGTGTAAATCTTTTTTTGTGTATCGATTAACGCTCCTGCGTCCTTAATATTAGTAAAACTTTTTTTTTGGCTCTTAGCTGGGGTCTAATTTGCTTGTTCCGTAGCCAGATTATTTTTTTGATGTAAATGAACTGCTTGGACATGTAGACCGCCGTTACAATTATGGTAGTAACAGGTTTGTTGCTGACTACCGCTTTGATGTTGTCAATTCGCTTCCGAGGGCTGATCAGATGAGTATTCCGACACAGGTATGTGACTGTTTTCTCTTTCGAAGATACGCTGGGATAAACTCAATTTAAGATTATATACGCTAATGTTTGTTCTAGTCAAGTCCTTCCTAGAAAAGTTCTTAAATTTAATGTTTGCTTTTAATTAACCATCCACTTATACAAAAGAATTAACGTTACTAATGTTTTGTGTTACTGATTAGATTTATAGCCAAGGTTTTTTGTGGTAAAACCATTACGAGAAAGGTTTCTAAGTTTAATGTTTGCTTTTAATTAACCATCCGCTTGTACGAAAGTATCAGCGTTATTTTGTTGTTACTAATTAGATTTATGCCTACTAGCTACGAATTGCGCACTTCGTGGAACCATTAGTGAATTTGTACATAGAGTAGAATTGCTTTATAACATAGTAACTTTATTTAATTTTTGTTTTGCTGTTTTGTTAGAAATTTCTATAATTGTGTGTTTTTTTTTTTGTAAATAGAAAATCGTTGGCGATGTATTATTTTTGTGTAGCTAGGAACCCCAACTCTCTCCGCGTAAAATGCATCCTTTATAATTGTACATTCTCGTTATCTTGGAATGTCCAATTATAAAGTTACAGGTTTTCTGAATGATACTATTTCAGTAAATCGTTTTGTTACAATAAATTGCATAAATGTTTTTTATAATTAGATACTTATGTGCTGAAAATATTTAATTATAGTTTTATAAAGTTGTGATGAGCGTTACGTCTTTCGGATTTTTCTGAATAGTCAATTTTTGTAAGAAAATTGTGTTCTATTTATATATTAAAGTTTTAGACTTGCTGAATAGATAGTTTCGTTTGTAATAATTTGTGCATATAAATGCGACTTTATAGTTCTCTTGTTAAAAATAAGTAGATTCTTTTCATAAATGGTATAAATACTAAATTGCGATAATAATAATAAAAAACTTGTACATACAATTCGTTTCGTGTCTTACTAGCTAATATCAATAATTGAAAAAGAAAAATTGGTTAGGATAAATGAACTTACATAATTTTCATCGTCGATTTCATCTGTTTTCCTTCTTTGGGCTTGGTCGATTTTCCTTGTGCAAATTTTTGTTTTGTTCTTCCAGATTGGGAATCATATTCCAGACCACCAGTTTGTCGATTTTCTTAGTGCCCTTCTAAATCCGTACGGCTGCACCAGTTACGTTTCGGGCCTTGGGAGTTGCCTTTTTAAAAAGTCTTTTTCCAAAAACTCTTGTAACAAGTTTTATTTAATCGAAAATTACAAGTGGAATTTTACAAAACTATATAAAATTACTCTAAGTCGAAATTACTGTTAAATGGATTTAGATTAGGGCGAGTAGCCTGAACAACCAAGAATGCAAAAGTTGTGCGGCTCGAGACTGACTATCTTGGGGCTCCCGGGGTATTTATGTTGCCCCTGCCCACCACATTTCTGTGGGAAGTGCAGAGCTCATGTCTGCTTATTTCTTTATTAATTTATACAATACAAAGTAGCAATCTTAATTCTAATAATTGCGGTTTTATAACCGACTGCGACCTGCACCTGCAGCATCACTTACGTCTGGAATACAATGTATTCACATCCATTCTCACAACTTGCTTGTGAACTTTCATTAAGCCATTCTTTATTTATCTTTGAATTACATTGTTGCATAATTAATTAAAGACTCCGATTCTAAAATTAATTATCAAATGTTAGTGCAAAAAGTTATTATTAAGATGAACATAAGCTTGCGTTGAAGCAATTTGGAAAATTTCCTTACTATAATTTAAGATTTAAGAAATGCTAACATCAACAACTTGTTTACTGGTTATAAGGTAGAATAAGTTTAGCACTTGGTTGTCCATAAAACTTACCTTCAGTTTAGGATTGCACTATTACTTTTAGATTTTGCCCGAAATACATTTCAGTAAGTAGTAGGTAAACAGCCTTATATTACTGTATATATTATGTCTAATTTTCTTATTGTATTTATTTAGGACTGGGAACATTGTGTAAGCATACTTGTTATTTATATTTTAGGAATTTATATGACTGGAAAAAAATCCTTATTTGATATTTGTTTAAATTTTATGTATATTCTGGAGGAATGTTGTGTTATATGAGAGTTGACGTTTCGTTTGTATCATGTTTTAATAGGACGTTACATAAATGTTTGCTTTGGTTGTTGTAAATATTCCTTTTGGTATCATGTTTGATAACTAAAGGTTTGTAATAAATCTATTTCTTAAGCTTCTCTATTTTTCTTACTGTGTGACCCATCCCACTCTACAACGTTTTCAACTAGAATGGCATTAATTGTTTGGATTTTTCTTGTTTTGTTGCGGTATTCAGTGGGGGCGACTTTCTATGCTCACTTTACTTTCCTACTTGTCTGCACAGAAACCTGTAACAATCTTATCCGATACAAAAGCTTGTATTTTTACTATTGAAAATTAATACCTTGAATTATTATAAAACGTTTACAATAAGGTTGATTTCTCAATGCTACATCAGTACCTTTATGTTAGTCTATATCAGGCTAAGATGAGTGCATTATTGAATACACTCATCTTAGCTTGATATAGAATAATATAAAAGTACTGATATAGCATTGAGTAATCAATCTTGTCGTGAACGTATAATAATTTAAATTTTGAATTTTTAATAGTGAAAATATGAAATATTTATATCGTATAGGTTTCTCTTTACAATGAAACAAGTTTACCAATCAGTAATTCTATCAAATATCAGTTTTTCAAGCAATATGCAGACAAAAATATTTGAGTTAGAAAAAAATGTATCTATAGACAAAGGTTTGGTTGTTTATTTAAATTAATACAGTGTGAACAATTTATTAAAATGTTGCGTTAATTTCATATTCGTTAATCAGTAATTATATATTTAATTTTAATATTACCAGTTCAGTTACCTCACCAATATGTAATTACTTCTGTCGTTATTGTATTAACTCTCATTACTTTCATGATGGCATAAACGTTGTAATTGCCATAAAGTATGTGTTTTTATTATAAAAACAATTCCGAGATCAAAATAAAATAATATTAGAAAGGTATTTTTTAGAAATTTAATAAAGATAAATGAGATGTAAAAACTAAGCTACATGTTATTTCAAACCTCTTCACAGGGTTGAAAAATTTAATATAACTGTAAAAGAAAACTACATCAAAAATAGTATGGCCAAAAATTAAAAATTGATAGATGCAACAATGCTGTCATGGTAACCGTACAGGCTGTAACTATTATAAAAGTAAATAATCAATTTTATTAAAAAATGATCACATTTATTTAATCTTTAATCCGTATCACTCTACGAATCAGTAATATTATCGTCTGCATCAACACTAATGACTAATGGACACACATCTTCTGTTTAGATAAATACTTCAGTATCCCACCAGTTCTTAATTTCTTAATCTGTAGAAGCAATAGTTATTGCCTATACTTCAGGCGTGGTTCTCGAAGGAGCTTTCCAAATTGTTAATAACTTTTCTATAGATGCACCGCTTCACATATGATATCTGTAGTATACTTTTGTGGTATCCCATATGCGTTCAATAATTTTGAAATTACGGCGATATAGAGGAAGTTGCAATATTGGCTAAGTTGTCAACTGCATATAATGGTTGAGATTTATTACTAAAAAATAATTAACAATTAATTTAATTGTTATCAAAAGCACAACAAACTTACTGTTTTAATACTTTCAGCAAATCACTTTACATCATACTGATGTCAAATTTTATGTTATTGCAGTTAACCAACGTTGAATTTCAGCTTTACGATTAGCAGCAGTTGATGCTTTATTTAACTGTGTGCTATGGTGACTGGCATTATCCATAACAATTGTGGAAGATTTCCAAAGTACGTTGAGAGCTGAAATTCAAACCATCGCAAAGAAATTCTTTTGATTTATTACACCATGATAGTCACGGTCTTTAGTTTTAAATGTAAAGGCAAGCTCAGCATTTGATACAAATCCATCCTTGCAAGGTACATGAATAATAATAGATGTAAAACATTAATTATGTAATTTCTTCAGAAATGCCCCAAGTATAAACAATTAACCTTGTGCTCCCAACAGAGAGCTTATTTACACTCTTAACATAGGTATGTTGCCATAATTTACCAATAGTGTGATCTTTGACGAATTAAGTTTCATCTAAGAAAATAAACGTTCTGAAGCCTTCATTTGTAATTTTGATGTATTTCCTTTAAAAGTCGCTATGTTTTATAGCAATTGTGGTCAATTCCATTAAGCTCCTACATGAATCGTCTTTCTTGTATTCAAAACCAAGTTGCTTTAAAACTTACGACAAGGTAGTTATACCTCTTTTCAATGTTTCTGTATTACGAAGTCCTTCCAATAGAGTGTTTAAAGTAATATGTTCTCCTAATATTAAAAAATTGGTTACAAACATACCATTATTAAACTTAATACTAACTCTTTTTATACATATCATATATATCCTGAGCGAAGGGAACCATCTCGATGACAGTTTTAGTATGCTTCCTTTTCTATGGGCCTGAAGTGTTGTACTACTGCTAACTTCTTCTCCAATATATTTAACAATACACAGACTAAGATTGAGAGCTGATGCTTACTCCCTAGAACATAAAAAGATTACTGAAAAGTTTTCTAACCTCAAACACTTTTCTTTATAATTATTTCAAACAAAACGAGGTAAAATTTTATTATATTAGTATTAATATGTACTCATATCTCTTACAGCTATTAGAGGGAGAAGTGGTCTGTTGTTATCAAGCTCGTTTTCAAAATATTTGATGACCAAAGCCACCCTTTCCTGACAATAAGACCTCTTATGCTTGGACATATTAAACTTCAGTGAATCAACACCATAGAATAATTATTATCATTACGTAGTAGATTTAGAACTTTATTAGTTCTAAAAAGAACAGTTTTACAATAAAATGATCAAATTTAAGCGAGTAGTAACAAAGGAAAGCGCTGAATGTCAAATGACGAATGAAAGTAACTAAATTGAAAAATAATATTACGCGACTACACCGCATGGACCTGTGAACCTTATGCTATTTATATTCAATAGAATTAAAGGAAAATCAAATGCTATTTCTATAGCTTAACTTGCCTACCTTAAAACGTGACGTAGAGTGACGTGGACAGAGTATATTCAACTTTATTTATAGCATAATTAATACAGGCATTGAAAAGTACAATGAAGGAAGTACACAACAAGTAATAACAATTTGCACATCGGCACCTTGTAGTACAATGCAGTCTGCTTGGTTGCCTGCACCCCTCAATAAAAATTTAATTTTTATTTGGTTAAATGAATAAAATAGAACTTGTATTATTAATGCTATCTAGAGTTTTAATCTATTCACACATTTCCTTTATAAGTAGATGCAATTAATAGATGAATATTAATATATGTCCTAATTGTAGGTATATAAATATTTGTGCATATACAGTACCACAACCCATATTGATTACATCTACTAGTTCTGAAATAAACAATTGCTTTACTAATTGCATAATAATCTGACACTGTACTAGCATAATAAACTATATAACAAACAGTGACATTTCAACAGACTGATTAATTTTAGATATCATAAACACAAAACGTGGAGAATATTTTACAATGAATTTACTGCCATTTGTTTCTGTGCTCCTGATATTCAATGTTAAGCTCCGAAATTTCAAAGTTAACAATTTCGCGCTCTTCAACTTAGAGCCTTGATCCTATAAGGAACACAAAATTAGAGCTTAATAGTTGTGATCAGTTGGCTATTTAAGGGAGACAAAAATGCATAAAATATCTTTGATTATATTGAGTTTTTGTGTACCTTTAAAATAGTGATACGTTCAGTGCATCCATTTAGTAGTTACGTAATAACGAAATATGGAGGAGTCGTTTTGCATATATGAATTGAAACAAATCTAAAGTAACAATATGAATATTTCATTGTCATTAATAATTCAAAACAACTTCCATGTGCACAAATTTAGGGGAATTTTACATTTATATGCTACTCTCATATGCCTTATTACATTATTATCGCTTTCTGTTATAGATTTATTCCTATTTTTAGTGAAAATTATCTCAATAAAAACACATAGTTTACAGACGCCTATGCAAAGCCATTCTAAAAATTTTATTTTAATGCAACTAAGAATATTTTAATATTATATTAGAATATATTCTTCATAAGCATTCAGAAATGAAGAAGGCAAATGGAACTTATGGACACTGATTCATATCCAAAATCTGTTGGTCTTGATAATCGTTTACCGTCAGCCATTTCAAAAGTGTTAAGGGCTTTGTTTTCTTAGAATACTCCTTTTTTGCAACGATATGAAGTTTTAAGTGTAAAAGTTAATCAAAAAGTGATGATTAGAATCTTCTTTAAAAAGAGAAGCCAGTTTATTACTCTCTGTTTCTAACTCTTAATTTTTAGTACCCATAATTTTATTATTGACGCGAATTTTTCTGCAAACTTCACGTATATAATCTTTTTTTTATTATTCCAGGTTTTATTTGATTAATAACTTTCTGCAAATATACCTACATACTGAAGCGGGCTACTGCTACCGCGTTTCTCTAATTTAAAACAAGTAATAACAAGAGTCTTTATTACTCACTGTTCACAAGTCTAATTAACAGTATATGCCTTATTTATAGATGTTTTCAGTCCACTTAACAATGAAGCACTATTACACTAATAAATTTACAAGCACTAATATCTTCTTAAACTAACTTCTTTACCATAGGTCCATTAACAACACTAACACAACTATTTATTAATTATACACTTCTATCTATTTATGTATACTACAAGCTGCATGTACATTAGACACAGCATATAACATTTATGTATATTCTTGAACTTCCAAATGCTCAACTACGTTTACTGTACACGATATAATTTATATTAGACATTCAAGTATAGACTAACTCTTGCATTCATTAGCGGTCTTATATATACTCTGGATTAAAAAGGATGACTCATCCTCCAGTCATTTCTAGAAGAATTCTGGAATCCTTGAGAATAAACAGTGCTTGCGGCGTTTTGTGTGTTTGATGGGTTTAC
This sequence comes from Platerodrilus igneus, assembly GCA_036346225.1. Lineage (NCBI taxonomy): Eukaryota > Metazoa > Arthropoda > Insecta > Coleoptera > Lycidae > Platerodrilus > Platerodrilus igneus. The sequence continues at coordinate 1,404,650 of JARFIW010001092.1, forward strand.
CAGCGTTCTTCCAATCAGTAATCCTTCTTGACCAATTTCCGATTCAGTTGCTTCCATCATACATACTTGTCCGTCCCGGAGCGTACCATCCGGGCGTCCCATTACTATCATTTCCGCCTTCTCGGGTATTTTAATATCGCAAATCATTCCAACTTGCATCGTCTGGTTACTCCTACCTTGAAATGGAATCTCATCATCATCTATCCGAAGCACATTTTCTTTCATGTTTACATGAAACCCATATTCTCTCATGAGATCCATTCCCAAGATCACTTCTGTAATTTCAGCTACCAACACTCGATGATTAATTAATTTGTCCCCAATTGTCAACATAACGGCAGTCTCTCCATGAGTACAAATCTTCTCACCACTTGCCGTTCGGAGGCACGCCGATACAGATAGCACTTTTCCACGACCAACCAAATCTGGTCTCACAATAGTTCTTGTCGCTCCTATATCCACAAGTAATCGGACAATCCTACCATTAATTCTACCATCGATATAAATGCTGTTCAGACTTCCCATCAACGATGCAGCACGGATGATAATCACCTGGGCACTACGTTGTGCTGTCGACGTTCGCCCACTTACGTCGACTTGCTTTAGTTTTCCTGCTGCTCAAGCGGTTGTTTTTTTGGTTGAGTTCAGCGCCTCTGTATATGACCAACTTCACCGCAGTTCCAGCATCGCAGACCCTATCTCCGCGGTCGTTGTCTTTCAAGCTGTTCCACACGGTTGATTATTTCATCTATGCTGTTTTGCGCTTGATCAGGTTCTTCTAAGGCAGACCGAACTTTGTGACTCGTCCTGTGTGATGTCTGCTTAGCTGCTTCAAATTCAAGCGCATGAGCCAGTGCGTCATCTAACATTTTTGGGTGTAATAATCTTAGCGCTTGCTGTATTTCGCCGTCTTTAACGCCATTCACAAATGTTTGAACAGCCAGTTGTTTGAGGAAACTATCTGGTGCCGTTGTGTATGCCAATCTAACTAATCTGGCGATGTCAGCTTCAAATTCTTGCAAGCTTTCACTTTTTTGCGAGCGGTTCTTAACTTGTACGTGGTAAACCTGTTGAAGATGAGCATCTCCATATCTCATCTCAAGCTTTGATGTTAAGAAGCCGTAATCATTCTGCTGGTGATCGGGAATCGTTTGTAAGATGTTAAGAGCTTCCCACCGTAAGGCCACTATTAAAAAGATAGCCTTCTCTTTGTTGCACCAACCGTTGGCTATTGCAGCAGCTTCAAATTGTTTCAAATATGTGGGCCAAGGTGTTTTACCATCGAATGTGGGTGGTTTCACTTTAAATTTAGACGGTATTGACTCGCTTCTTTTCATGGTTCTTATTTCTGGAATGTTCTGATTTACTAATTCAAGTGGCCGCGTTGTTATTGAAATCACTTGTTCTTGCAGCCCCATCATATATTCTTCCATTTTTATCAATTTACTGTCCAACTTTTGCTCAACTGTTTTTACCTGTTCAGTGACATCTTCTTTCAATGCAGTGGAGCTTTCTATTTTCTCAGCATTCTCACTAAACTTTATTTCTATTTTCGCAGCATTTTCACTTAACCTTTCGGTAAGGTTTGATTCCAGTTCAACGACCTCAATACGTTTTCATTTAGTGTCACTTCCAGTTTAGCCGACTTCTCCTCCATACCGGATTTAAAACCCTTAAGGAAGTTCATTAAAGCTTCTGCGTCCATCTTACTTTGACTTCTTGTAACTGGCATATACAAACTACTTAAACGTCTTTAGACTTGTGTTTTAAATTATATACCCCACCACTGACACCAGTGAAGCGGGCTACTGCTACCGCGTTTCTCTAATTTAAAATAAGTAATAACAAGAGTCTTTATTACTCACTGTTCACAAGTCTAATTAACAGTATATGCCTTATTTATAGATGTTTTCAGTCCACTTAACAATGAAGCACTATTACACTAATAAATTTACAAGCACTAATATCTTCTTAAACTAACTTCTTTACCATAGGTCCATTAACAACACTAACACAACTATTTATTTATTATACACTTCTATCTATTTATGTATACTACAAGCTGCATGTACATTAGACACAGCATATAACATTTATGTATATTCTTGAACTTCCAAATGCTCAACTACGTTTACTGTACACGATATAATTTATATTAGACATTCAGGTATAGACTAACTCTTGCATTCATTAGCGGTCTTATATATACTCTGGATTAAAAAGGATGACTCATCCTACTGTCATTTCTAGAAGAATTCTGGAATCCTTGAGAATAAACAGTGCTTGCGGCGTTTTGTGTGTTTGATGGGTTGCCTACTAGTAGCTCGCTACAATACCATATAATTCCTTACATTGAAAATTTAAGTACAAAATTCGAAAACGTCTTCAAAAAATTCAACATCAACATTGCTAAACGATATCTTTTAACGTTAAACACTCTTTTTTCCAAATTAAAAGATAAAACCTCGACTGTTCTACAACGGAATATTATATACTAAATAAATTGTTCAGACTGCAAATCTTATCTACATTGGTCAAACCTCGCAACAATTACGACAACGCTTAACTCAACATAAAAGCGACATCCGTGTTAAGCCAAACACTTGTGTTTTGACCTTACACGCAAACGCAAACAAACATAAAATAGATTTTAATAATCCTCTAATATTACAAATTGAAAATAAACGTTTCAAAAGAGAATTCCTAGAAATGTGTTACATATTTAAAAACCTCAACACTATTAATAAAAAACTGACATTAACACATTAAGCTCTATATACACCTATCTACTTCACTCTAAATCCAAAACAAATTCAACATAACTGATCAAATCACTTAATAAAACACAACATAAACATACATACATACACAAACAAATAAACACACGCATTCACACACGCAAACATTCACATGCACCCACACACACACACACACACACACACACACACACACACACACACACACACACACACACACACACACACACACACACACACACACACACATAAATACACATACACATACACATTCACACATACTCAGACATACATAGATTGACACAAACAACATAAACACACTGAAATACATACGCAAACAAATAGACATACATATATAAACATACATACATACAAAAAATATCTAAATTTCAATCAAACCATTAAAGAAATTAATTACAATCTAAAAATTTAACTCAAACACTGTCAAAATTATAAAGAAATTGTCATTGTAACATTCAAATGTGATTAGCAAACCACATTACTGTTTTCTTTTTAAAAGCTTTTTACCACACTTTCAACTTATATTCAATAATTTATCTATATCGACGATTTCAATGTAAAACTTCACATTAGTAAGTAAGTTTTTAACTAACGTTTCTCAATTTTTAGTATCTTTGATAATGGTTTAAAAATAAAACCGAAAGCTTAGAGTTTATAATAAAAAATACACTTCATTAACCAGCAGACCTAAAAACCTGTTACTATATATATTATATTTATATATATATATATATATATATATATATATATATATATATATGTTGTTATATCCCCCTGAACAATCAAGCACCTATGATGTGGAATGTTAAATTAAGGTTTTTGCCGCGACTAGCTTATTTAATTAAATAAAGCAATTCTACAATACACAATATAATGATTAAATATTTACATCTCTCAAAATTTTCCTCTTTTTTAGAATATCTACATATACCAGATTTATGGTTTTTGAAGCCAGCAAAACTATCTTTTTACTTATTTAGGGACCTTCGAACGTTAAAAAAAGGCCTATTCCCTTTGTCATAAATTGTTAAATGACCCTTTTATATTTTGTTGACTCTTACAAATACAAAAATTATGAATATTGAATTAAAAACAGTTTTCAATAATAAATTGTATCAAGATTGCTAACCTGGAATGGGTTCTATAGTTCCTTCCTCACCCATGAATTGCATCCCCATGAGTTGTTTCGTACCAAGTCTGCATATGTCCAAATTAGAGTACTTTGATTTTAAAACTGTTTTCAATTGAAAGTCGAAATTAGAAGTCGACATCAAAACCAAAATTACAATCCAGATTGAAATTAAAATCCAAATTACATGTAGGTATTAAAATCCAATTTAAATATTGGTGTTAGAACAATTTCGATGTAGGCATTAAAATAATTTCCATGTAGGTATTAAAACAATTTCAAACTAGTAGATATTAAAACAATTTCAAAGTAGTTATTAGAACAATTTCGAAGTAGTTATTAGAACAATTTCGAAGTAGTTATTAGAACATTTTCCATTTAGGTATTAAAAGCCCTGTTTTATTAATATTAGGAATGGATTTTTAATTCAGTCGTTTACTTACGTCCATAATAGATCGGCTTATTCTCGTTGCACAAATTCGTACACTTTTCAAATCTAATTTCACTTTAATTTTGTTTCACTGGTTACGTAAATTATGAGTACTTTCGAACATAGTCGTAGCCTAGTTTGAATGTATACTCATTTGTCGCATCATCATTATCGTATATAAAGCCGTACCTCCACCTGCTTTTCATTGGTTTATTTACGTTCTGGGACGACACTTTTACCTTTATCTTGTATACTTCGGGATTTTCACCAATTATTTTGTTCAAATCTTTCAATGTATGCCTGGACTGTCACGTCCGCCATTCTCATATCGTGGTATTATTTGAGAAATTCCAACAATTACCTTTAATTAAGTCACGTATTCGAATGTTTGTTATTTATTATTATCTAAACTGAATAGTCTGGTGCTTGTTTATTTCTACATAATATTGGATTTTTGAACAAATGTGATTTCTTTCTGTCACGTAGGATTTTTTAATAATAAATAATTTAGATTGCGTGTACGATGATATTCTTTAACGCAATTGTTAAATATTTGTAATGCCAATTTATATAGGTTTCTCGATGATTTAATTTTGATGCAGTTTGTTGCGTTTTCAAATCTTATCTTATACTTGTAAACTACTCTTAGATATTTCTATGTTCTTATGTATTTAATCCCGCGTATTTTATATACAGTATGCTCTCAATTAACAATATGCAGAGTGACCGATTTACTCTTATTATTTCTGGAATTATGTGCTTTTCTTAAACTGGAAGTTATGTTTATTTATTTTACGACCTCTATGACTTAACCTACCCCTAAACTATCCTATTATAATAGCATTATATATACATGTATATACAAATATATATATATATATATATATATATATATTTTATTACAAATTATGGATGCTCCTATCACGCTAGGCTATCTTTTATCAAGATTACCTATACCTAAATCTCATCGTTGTTGAGATATTCACCTTTTTTCAAAATCGCATGATTCATTAAAAATTTTTGTAATACCATGATTTAGATGATGCTGAACATTTAACTTTTGTGGGGGAATAGTATACACTTGTGATTAATAGAAAAATAACACTAGTTATAAAAATAAAATTTGGGGTACCCATTGCATCGTTTTCCGTTTATTGAACAATTAATGCAATTAAGTCGCTTATTTCAAATGGAACACCCTGTATATTTTCAAATAGTAAAATGCAGAATTGAATTCTCCATTAAACAATATTAGATTACTCTATATTCATATTCAACCGTTCCCGAGTTATTAGCGAATAATTAAAAATATTGGTACATAATTCTAAAGTTGGGAAATTTACTTTGATCACAGTCGGCGCGTCGCCTACCAATTAATATTAACTATTTGACTTCGTTGTCACAGCAACCATGTTTAACTTTTGTTTTCGTTGTTTATGAGTTTTGTAACTGTGTTGTTGTGAGGTGAACATTTGTAAAATAAAAACCTACAGTCTTACCGAAAGGATTGATATGAAATTGGTAGTTGGCGAGCTGAAGAAAATTGTCTATTAGCTTCAAGAATTTACGCTCAGAAATTTCCTAATCGAATGCATCCTAATAGAGCTGCATTTGAAAGATTATTGCAACGCTTTAGAAGTACTGGTAATGTTGAATATGAAAAAACGCAACAAGTAAAGCATGTTACTAATAGTGAAGGAAATCAATTATTGGTATTGGAATCTGTAGTAGAAAATCTTAATACTAGTTTGAGTAAAATCAGTCAAACAATCGGATTGAGTAAAACTAGTGTTTCAAGAATACTAAAAGCCAACAAATTTCACCCATATAAAATTCAGCTTCACCAAGAGCTTAAGGATAGGGATTTTTAAAGCAGAATTGATTTTGAATTATGAGTAATAGATCAAATCGGAGAAGATGATAATTTTTTTAATTTTATTTTGTTCAATGATGAAGCAACATTCAATAACAATGGTTTTGTTATCATGCACAATTTGGATTATTATGATAATGAAAATCCTCATCAAGTGTTTATTACAAATCAACAAAATAGATGGTCCTTGAATGTATGGGGAGGAGTCGTAGTAAACCATGTAATTGGTCCTTACTTCTTTGATGGGACTTTAACTGGGGAAAAATTTTTAAATTTTATATGGTTCTCATTACCAGAATTACTTGAGAATGTTCCTGAGAACGTCAGCCAACGTAAGTGGTTTCAATTGGATGGCGTGCCCACGCACTTTAAAGCCATTGTGCGTAATTTTTTACATCAAAATTTTCCACAAAAGTGGATTAGAAAAAGCGGACCGCAACAAAGACCAGCAAGATTTCCGGATTTAACTTGTTTGGATCTTTTTCTGTGGGGCTATATTAAAGACATTGTTTATTCAACTGCTTCCACAACATTAGACAACACGAAAGCTAGGATTAGAAATGCTTTTTCAACAATCACTTCCCAAATCTTACGCGAAGTTCAAAGATCGTTTATTCAACGAATGCAATTATGTATTGAGAACGACGGTGAACACTTCGAACACTACTTATAAATTATTTAATCTGTTGTTTTTTTGATAACTTTCTATTATTTTAATTATTATAACCTTTAAATATTATAAAATATTTAATTATTTGCATATAACTCAGAAACGGTTGAATATGAATATAGGGCAACCTAATATTGTTTAATGGAGAATTTAATTCTGCATTTTACTACTTTAAAATATACAGGGTATTCCGTTTGAAATAAGCGACTTAATTACATTAATTGTTCAATATACGGAAAACAATGCAATGGGCACCCTGTATATTATATTATAACTAGTGTTATGTTTCCATTAACTATAAGTTTATACTATTTCCCTACAAAAGTTAAATGTTCAACATCATCTAAATCATGATGTCCCAAAATTTTTAATGATTCATGCGATTGTGAAAAAAGTTGAATATTTCAACAACTATGAGATTTAGGTATAGGTAATCCTGATAAAAGTTACACTAGTTTGATACGAGCAATCAGAATTTGTAATAAAATACTGGGTGATCCATTTAAAAAAAACATAACTTTGGTAAATATCTTTTTTATTGAGCGCCCTGTATAATACTAATTAATTTTACGTTATAGCCATTTTGAGTATACATAAGATTTATTTAAAAGTTTTTTCGCTAAACGTTACCATTAAGCAGTAATCAAGCGTTTCGTATGCGCTAGGACACCCGGTATATATATATATATATATATATATATATATACTCAAATTTAGACCAGGGTAGAAAATTAATTAATCACATCAAATAATTTTAATCACCGTGTATAAGGAAGCTTTGGGAAAAGGTACGCGTTATTAAAACCGTGAAGCATAAAAATCCATTCGTTTCATTAAAAATAAGCGAGTTAAATTATTTACTAGACGCTTTATATAAAAAGAAGCAGAATTAAAATGCTCAATTTTAATGTAGTTTAATTATTCCAAGTAAAGAATCAATTAGAAATTACGTGCAAAATTTATATTAATTAACTCAATTTTAAGTAACCGGTATTAAACAAAATGTACAAATAATAATTAATATTTAATTAGGATTCACTAAAAATTAAAGGGTAAAAGTCAACGCCATTTATTTTTATTTTAATTGGAATTAATTGAACCGTTAGTAACATATAATATGCATAAAAGCGTGTAAAAACCCAATAGTATTCAAATCGTAGAAGTGTTATTTAGAAGTATTATGTTTGAACACCTGCGTATTTTTAAATGTTTTATGTTCTGCTTAAATTTTGTAGATAACAAATGGTTACAGAGAATGTTGGAGAAACCGTCGCTTAATATTCACGGGAAATGCTAATAAAGTGGGTTATTTAACAGTCCACGTGGACTGAAATAACTGATAGTAAAGAGTATCGATTTGTACCACTCAGAACAGGGTAGATAGAGACGGATAATATGCGCGGGACAGAGACACAGATGGTAAAAGGCGTGATTTGAGCAACGTCACGAGAGCGGCGATTGGTTGAAAATCAGATGCAGATATGAGGTGTAAACGTAACGATTTCGATACAAAATTAACTAGTTATTCTCGGACGCGTTGCGAGCCGTGTGAAAATTTCTGAGATTTTCAACTGGCGCGTGTGCAAATTTGTAGAATCCCGTGCCGAGCGGTCGAAAAGGGAATGTAGAATGCGAAATTATAAGAATTGTCTGTTTTGGGGACAAAAGCGACGAACAGGCTAGCCGATATATAAACCCGGACGTTAAACAGTTTCTCTCTCTTAGATTTTGATTATTCGATGCTTTAAAAAGTGCTCTTAGATTTTAGATTTTGATTCAATACTTTAAAACAGTTTGCTATTTATGTGCTACGATGAAAGTTATTTAGTGCACTTAGAAAAGAAGATACAAGGTAATAAAGTTTAGTTATATTTGCGAGTATTACTGTACCAAGTATCCAAATTTGTAACGAGAAATGAATAAACAAAAGTAGGCAGTTTTGGGTATAGCGTGAAAGAAGTATGAATTTCTTTGCTATTTTCGGGGGTGTTAATAATTAAATGATTCGTAAACGTGACTGGATCCACAAAACAAGATTCAGATATACACAGATGAGTTCCAGAAAAGCCCTGAAACAACTTTAGATGAATGGTGGTGTAGAAAATTTTTAAAGGCGACCAGTAATCCGAGGACCTAAACATAACCCAGTTGGAATGGTGTGATTAACAAAGGACGATGTACATTGGAGCCACGAGTGCATTAACCTTCAGGTAACTTATGCTTTGTTGTTCGATTTTTGATGTTTTGGTGGGTGTTGAATAACTTTATAATTTATTTACTTAAAATGGACAGTAGTGAATTTGTACTAACAACAAATTTTTAATTTTAAGGTAAAATTTTCTTGTTTAAGTAGAAAGGAGTATTTAGTATTTATGTTCTTGATTATGATGAAAATTTGGGTATGTCTTTGAGCTAAATTAGACGAACCTGGTTAATTAACGTAAAGGGGTGGGAGATGCTCCCTTTGTACTCAGACTCAGGTCTGCCAATATTGTTAAATTAATTAGTAGGCATCCTACAAGGACTTTAATTCTGGATGCACATTAAAATGATAACAAATTTAATCTTGAAATTTTCTGATACTGAAATTTATGCTGAATTTTAATTTTGAAATTTTAATGTATGGTGAATATTGATGTAAATAGAGTTAACGTTGGTGTTTGTAGTAGGAAGGTGTTTGTTTTTTTTTATGAATGAGGATGAAAGTTATCTAGGGGAGCAGCCGAGGCGGAAAGAGGACAGAGGCGATTATCAGAAGAGAATCACAGCAAATCGTAGCGCCCAAAAGTGAGGCTCGAGTTCAAAATAAATTTTTTTGTGATTTTATTCCAGGAAACTGGCGAGGGTTTTTGTACATTTCACAGTATTTATGACGGCCCAACGCTGGGGCTCTATTCGAAAACCTTAGTTCCCGAATAAATGGTGATGTTTCACAGCATTTATTGGCGACCAGAACGTGAAGGCTCGAATTCCAGATAGTGTGTAACTATTCCAGGAAACTGGCGATCTGAGAGAGAGAGTTTCTGTTTGTGTATAAGTTTAAGAGTATTTTTAGAGTGTGTGAGAGTGACGTATGCAGAGAAAGGAGTGGTTAAGGAGTCAAGGAGTGGAAATTGGAAGTGACGATAGTGCATTGTGTGAGAAAAATTCGAAAATGGAAGAAGCTGGAGGCAGTAGAGATCAGTCGAGGACGGAATCAGGGGATCAGGGAAACGAGATGATAATGAGAATGCTAGAGAGGATGAACGAAGAATCCAATAGAAAATTAGAACAGCTAAGCGAGGAAGCTAATAGAGCGAGGGAGGAGTCCAACCGAAAATTAGAGCAGATAAGCGGGAAAATTGAGCAATCGACTCAAGAATTTACAGAGTTTAAAAATAGTCTTACCGTGAAAATGGGGGAGTAGAAAGTAGGGTTGATAAAAATGAGCGTGATATTACAGGTCTTCGACAGGAAATGGGACATTTAAGGTCCGAAGTACGCATTTTTTGTGAAGAAGAAATAAATATAAAAATGACTGAAGTAACGGACTCATGTAGGGATCAGTTAGGCAGGGTAGAACGCGAAGTTAGTAGTATTAAATACAACATGTCAAGTTTAACGGGGGATGGTCCCAGATTTTATACAGGTGGCGTATCATTGGACCAACACATGAAATTTTATGGCGATAACAGGGTAAATCCACAAATTTTTATTAATAGTGTAAGAAATCTAGTGGGAAATTTATTTGACGAACAGACTAAACTGAATACGATAAAGGCTCGATTCGAAAATCTTAGTTCCTGAATAATAGAGAGGGTTTCACAGCAATATATATATATATATATATATATATATATATATATATATATATATATATGTTTTGAATCACAATTTGACAAATTAAAATTTACTGACAGTGGCAGATATGATTTGCCGATAGTCTATTTTGCATCTAGTAGTGACTTTTTTTATTAGTCAACGTATTCAATACATATGTAAAACTGTAAAAATCAAGGCAGTGCTGCGCGTGGCGTTTATCTGTCACTACGAGATGCAAAATAGACTATCGGCAAATCATATCTGCCACTGTCGGTAAATTTTAATGTGTTAAATTGTGTTTCAAAAACAGTGATTAAATGAATGTCTGTAAAATTAATACATGTTCATTTTTATTAAATTACGGTCGACGGAAAAGTATGAATTGTATCATCTAACTCTTATGTTAAGATGCGATTAATAATCTTCCTAATTAATGAAATCGTTTCCCTAGTTCGTTAAAATATCTTGATTTTTAATCGCCATAATCTCTTTTTGGCACACCCTTCAGTTGATGCTTTGCGCGGCAGCGTAGTTCGCAGGATTCAAGAGCCGACTCTGCCTCTATAATAAGAAAGCTCAGGTATATAAACAAACATGGTGGATTTTAATAGAAAGCTTCAAAAGTCATAAGAAAAATTATTGCTCTAAAAAAGTTTTTTTTGTACGGCACTACTTTAATAATGTAATAAAAATTACTTACTGAATGAAGTTATTAAAACCGACTTTTAATTGTAAAATTGCAAAACACTAAACAATTGATTTGTAATTTATTTGATCATCTGTGTAACGTAATCTACTAGTTTGTAGGGTTTAACGGTGTTGCCCCGGAAAATATAATCATTAATTGACCTACTTTGTTCACTAAGAGGCGTGTGCATAGTTGCTCTCTCTAAAAGCAGAATGAGCGTGTAACATACTTACCGCTTGAATCGCATAATCAGGAGCACAGAACGTTGATCTCTTTGTAGGCGTTTAGGACGAAAAGTGGAAAACTAATTATAAATTTAGCACGCTGGCGGAGCAACATTATTCTAACCATTCCGAAAATACTAATTGGAATTAAGTGTAAAAGTTTATAGTTAACGACTAATGGACGGATCCAGCGTCGTTTCGTGCAAACGATAGTGCCATCAGTTAGAAACATAGTCTAATTGCGTCTTTTATCCAATATAGGATCTCCTACATTATTACCAATATAACTTGCTAGCTACTTATAAAAGCACATTTTGATATAGTCATAAATTTTTTAGCAAATTGAGCGTGGCGTTAAACTAGTTTCTAATGTTTGCTTTTATTATTTACATCGATAGATACTACGTTATTAGTCCCTGTAAATTAGCTATACTACAGTGATTTTGTATTTTTTATGGGTAAAATAAGAAGCATTTGTATATATAAATAAATCCAGAAATCTGCTCTTTAAAAGTAGATAATAATTTCACGCTTTCGTTAAAGAACTATAGCACTATATTCAACTTGGCTGTAGAGCTTCAACTTCTCTGCGTACGATTAACCCTAGTCCTTACATCCATGTATTACTCCTTAATTTCATGCTATCCTGTTACGCAAATCACGTCAGGCGCATGTCTAGAGCTGCATTTTAAAGACCACATTTATCAATTGGGAATGGTTTGAAAGTCTTTCCAGCAGGATTTTGCTATTTCTCACAAGAAAGTGCGAAGTCTCGATATTTAGATAAATGAGCTTTGATTGTATTAAAGATACGCTATGCCATTAAATTTAGAAATACGTGATTGAAATATTTAAAAGGTTGATTCTGATTTTATCTGTATATTTATTTATTTATTTAGCGGTGTTTTATTCTCTAATACCTAATAAATACTAGGTGGGGCTATTAAATTACGAGACTGGCGCTGCTACAGAAGAAGTGCGTATGCACCAAACGCCAGCGACCGACAGATGTTTATCGTGAAGCCTTCTCTTTCGAATGCAACGCCTCTCGCTTTTGTAAACAAATTAGTACAGCCGTAGCCTTCGTTCACATTAGAGTTGTTTTTTTTGCTTCGCCGTAAAAATGTTAAGTATAACAATAGAGTAACAAATTGTTGTGAAATTTCACATGAAATTTGCAAAATCCGTTACTGAAAAGTATAATTTATTGAAAGAAGTGTATGTCAATGAATGTTTATCGCTGCACGTGTTTTTGAGTGATTTAAGCGTTTTCAAGATGGCCGAGAAGACGTTCAAGATGATTCACGCCCGGGTCGCCCTTCCACATCAGAAACGGATGACAATATCGAAAAAATCGGTCATCTGATTCGATCTGACCGTCGTATAAGTATAAAAAATCAGTACTGCAAAATTTACATAACAATTGTAACATGCAAAAAGTGTGTTCCAAAATGGTGCCTAAAATTCTAGCGTTTGAACAACAAGAAGCTCGCAAAAATGTTTGTACTGACACTTTGAATGGCGTTGAAAAGGATCCAGACTTATTGGAAAGAATAATAACATGTGAAGAATCGTGTTTTTTTTAGTTAGGACCCTAAAACGAAGCGCTAATTCATGCATTGGAAGAGCCTATCTTCACCTAGAGCCAAAACAGCTCGAATGAGCAATCAAAATTTAAAGCAATGATAATTGTTTTTTTCGATATTCATGGGATTGTGTAGCTTCGCTGGATTCCTGAACGTCAAACTATTAATCAACATAACTACCTTCATATTCTTGCTGAACTCCCTGAAAGAATAAGGTAAAAACGACCCGAGTTGTGGAAGAATAAGTCATGGATTCTCTACCAAGACAATGCGCCGGTTCATTCCGCATTGTCTGTCAAGTACAGCATTCCAGTGTTAGACCATCCGCCTTATTCGCTGAATCTTGCGCCATCCGACTTCTATCTGTTTCTTTAGGTGAAATCTGCATTAAAAGGAACAAGATTTGAGTGCGTTGAAGCTGTGAAAAAGAAAGCGACACGCATCCTAAAGGAACTGACAGAACAAGACTTACAGCACTGTTTGGAACAATGGAAGATTCGCATGGAGCGTTGTAGGGTTAGAGGAGGGTTGTATATTGAAGGTGATAATAAGTAAATAACGACCGCCTCATGTCAGGAATGCCGTGGCTGCAATGATAGGTTAGGTTACTGTTAGAAATAGATATTATTATTATTAAAAAGCACAAATCACTTAACACGCATATCAGAACACTTGTTGCTAAAACCATAGAATAATAACACCCCCAAAAGAAGTGACACTCTTTAAAAATCTTTTGTGTTTCATGTACCAAAAATACGTGACCTCAACCATTATTCTGGAGGTACACAGATACAGCGGAAAATTCAAAAACGTTGAGTTAGAAATTGCTTTAAATATTTAAATTGATTATTGCAAGCAAAACTGATTAATTTAGGCTCTAACGTAATAAAGAAACCTATTGAAGTGAAATTACAACGTAGAACAAGAACAGTACAATAAACTTAAAGAAGGTTGAAGGATATACCGTGTATTTATATTTCCAATGCTCCACCAGAAGGTACTACATTGGCCAGGAGGCGAGTTTTTTGTTACCTGGAAATTTAGAATTTTGCCGAACCCTTGCCGTTCCAGGCAAGGTAGGGATCTTTAACGTGCGTGACAACACTCACACACGGGACCTCCATTTAACCTCTCATCCGAACAAGGGCGTAATTTTTGTGAAAAATGCTCACCTGTCATTTTTCAAGCAGTCGGCCGTGTCGGGATTTGAACCCAGGACCTTGGGATCCGTAGTCATACGCTTACTACATTGATCCACGGCAACGCCTTGAAGGATATACCACAGAATATTAATACACTACACTAGCGTGAGTGTATTATTATTCTATGGACATTCCAACAAAATAATGGCGGATTTTATACATCCGCAAAGAAATTTGGTCTTCCTAAAAACGCCGAGTGTCACTTCTTGTTATTATTATTATTCTATGTTAAAACTATTGCAGACTGTTCTGATATGCATGTTAAGTGATTTGTGTTTTTTTAATGATAATATCTATTTCTAACAGTAACCTAACCTGTCATTGCAGCCACGGCATTACTTGCGTGAGGTAATTCCCTCCAACCTCCACAACCCCCATTGAATATTGGGATAGAAAACAGTGTGATTAATTCTGCTGTGTTCACATTAATGTTGATAGTACTTCCTTTCATAAAAACATGTTAAAAAAAATTAATAGAGGGCTGAGGAAACGACAGACCCCCAAACTCCGTTTATATATCAAACCTACTGGATTTATTTGTGCTTCGATTAGTGCTGCATTTTATTAAAATATATTCAAAAAAATTAATGGGATGCTATGGAAACGCCAGCTCCCCCCCCCTGTTGTTTATATATATATATATATATATATATATATATATATCAAACCTACTGAATTCATTTGTGCTTTGATAGAACTCCATTGTGCACACATTAGTGCCGATAGTGAGTTCTTTCATTACCAGCTATTCAAAAATGAATTGGAGGGGCTGAAGAAACGACAGTCCTCTGAAATTCCGTTTATATACCAAAAGTACTGGAATCATTTGTACTTCGATAGTGTTCCATTTTGCACACGCTAGTGCTGATAATGCTTTCTTTCAATAAAACGTATTCAAAAAATTAATGGGAGACTGTGTAATCGCAACCCCACCCAAGCTCCGTATATATACCAAAACTCTTAGAATAATATGTGCATTGATAGTGCTCCATTGTGCACACATAGTGCTAATAGTACCTCCTTTCACTAAAAAATATTAAAAGAATTAATAGCAAGGGCTATAGAATTACAGTTCCCTAAAATCTGGATATACATCAAGCTTACCGGAACAATTTGTGCTTAGATAGTGCTTCATTGTGCACGCATTAGTGCTAATATTTTTACCGCAATTGGATATTTTTTACCACTCGGTTTGGTACTTGTTCCACAGTATCAGTCATTGAAACAGCAACAAATTGCATTTAAACTTATACGAAATAAGCTATATTTCGTACTTCTTGCTTGATGCACTCTTTTGGCCTGATTATTTTGATCTATGATGGTAATCATAATATAAACAATCAAAGTCGTGGACGGTATATCCAAAACAAGTGGCAGGCCAGTTTTATTGCAATATTCCCATAAAAGTATTCTATCAAAGTAAGGTTTAGTAGATGTATTATTTGCAGTTATGTTATTGTAGTAAAATGAGGAACTCGACCATTTTAAATATTTTGCCAATATCTTTAAAAAAATTGAGCAAATGACAAATGAAATAACAGAAAATTTATAGTCGTTTAAATCAGCATTAGCTTTTTCACTTGCATTCAATACCTACATCTGGAAGTTCCTATCACTTATAATAACCGGAATATAAATGTCACTTATGACATAGACTAAGGCAATATATTGCCTAATTTCTTAGTGGATAGTGCATTTATTTACACGTTGCGATATGTAAAAGCTACTTTGGCATGCAAATTATGAACTCGCAACTGACAAATTTTTAGAAACTCGTCACATCAGAATTTATATCATTTAAAGCATAAACCTAGGCCGACCGCCCCTAGGTATTGTAGTATACTGGGCCGGTTCTACCGACAGTGCAGTAAAAACCGAAAAACTATTTAAATGCACACAGAGACTGTTTGTTAAATTCAGTATGAGCATTATAATCATGTATAACTATCGATAAATTTCTGCAAAAACTCTTGGATGCAGAAACACGATATTATGGAGAAATGTTTCGGAGCGTGTACTAGCAATTGTACATTATTTAAGGCAGCAAATTACCATTCAGAGGAACGTCGAATACATTGCATAACAGCAGCAACGAAAACTTTTTAAAGCTTGTGGAATTATTAACAAAATCTTATAAAGTTATAATACACGTAATACGAATTTCCAAAGAAGCTATATCAACTAATTATTTAGAGAAAGATTGTAAGACCAGAGATGGTTGGTCGTGGAAAAGTGCTACCTGCATCGGTATGTCATCGAACCGCTAGTAGTGAGAAAATTTCTACTCACGGAAAGACTGCCGTAACGTTGGGAATTGGAGACAAACTAATTAATCATCGGATGTTGGTAGCTGAAATTATACAAAACGTTATCTTGGGAATGGATCTCATGAGAGAATATAGGTTTCATGTGAACATGAAAGAAAATGTGCTTAGGATAGATGATGATGGAATTCTTTTTCAAGGGACGCGTAACCAGACGATATAAGTTCGAATGATTTGTGATATGAAAATACCCGAGAAGACGGAAATGATCGTGATGGGACGCCCGGATGGTACTCTCCGGAAAGGACAAGTATGCATGATAGAAGCAACTTAACCGGGAATGGGTCAGAAGGTATTACTGTTTGGAAGAAACTAGTAAAGTATCGAAATATGATACCAGTAAGGGTGCTAAACATTAATCCGTATGCGGTGACCCTAAATAAAAACATGATTGTGGAAAGTTGCATTCCAGTATGCCATATTATACGTTGTGTGGACGACACAAATGATAAACCAGCATACGGTTGCTCAGATAAATTGCTGGATATGATGATGCCTTCGTAAGCATTAATCGGCGACCAACTGGGCAAGGTGAAAGAACTGGTCGAACGATATCGAGGTGTGTTTGCACTGGATGATAGTGAGAAAAAAGGACAAATGTTGTGCAACACAAGATCAATACTGGAGATGCACAACTGATACGACAACATCCCAGGCGGCTTGCTTTGGCAAAACGTAAGGAAATCGAGCAAATTATCACAGACATGGAAGAGCAAGGAGTGATTGAGCTCTCGAATAATTCATAGGCATTGCCGGTAGTGCTTGTCAAGCAAAAGGATCAGTCGACACGGTTTTGTGTAGACTACCGGCGGCTAAAAAATGTCACAAAGAAAAACATCTATCCTTTGCCCAGAATTGGTGACACCTTGGATACTCTATTCGGATCTAAATGGTTTTCGACCTTGGGCTTGAAAAGCGGATACTGGCAGGTAGGCTTGTAGCCAAACGATTAAGAAAATACTGGATTTACAATTGGAACTGGATTATGGCAGTTTAAGGTCATGCCCTTTGGATTATGCAATAATCCTTCTACTTTTGAACATTTGATGGAGTCAATACTGCGTAGACTGTCCTGGCAAACATGTCTGGTATACCTATACCATGTGATAGTGTTAGACGGGTCTTTTGAAGAACATCTTAGGAACCTAGAGGGGACAAACCTTACCTTGAACCCTATTGTCACCTATTTGGAAAAAAGGTAAAATACCTAAGACATTTCGTTTCGGAGACCGGAATAAGAGAAGACCTTGACAAGATAAAACGGTACAAGAGTGGCCTACACCAGCAGATGCACACCAACTACGCAGTTTTCTGGAAATATGTACATATTACCGACGTTTTATACCAGGGTTTGCAAACATTGCCAAACCGTTGACGAAATTAACCGAAGATGGACAAGAATATAATTGGAATGACGAGTGCCACAGCGCATTTGAACAACTGAAACGCTGGCAACAGCCAGGAAGACTCGAGTATGGAGAATGGTGTTTGAAGAGTTATTAATCGTGAGCCAAATGTGGATTTTGAGAGTTTCATGGCGGTGTATGGTGTTTCCGCTAAGGCTAGATTTGGCGTTGTTGAAAAACAGCAAGATCAGTTTAGAGCACCAGATGAGTATTCTCTTGCGCATTGCGTAGCTCACGATTAGCTCAAGATCTGCAAATGTCAAAAGGGATAGCTGTTGCTTTCAAGAAAAAGTTTTGATGTGTGGATGAATTAGTACAACAGCAGCCAACTATAGGAAAAGCTTTGGTTATTCAGAATAGAAATCGTTATGTTTACTATCTGGTAACCAAAAATTCTTCATGGCAGAGACCTAGTTATGGACACCTATGAGAGGCTTTGCTGGACCTTAAGGCTCAGATGATGGAAAATGGAGTAACGAGACTAGCTGTGCTCAAGCTAGACCGTGGACTAGATCGCTTAGATTGGAGAATAGTTCGAAATATACTAGAAGTAATTTTCCAGGAAACCAACATCCAGGTTCTTGTTTGTTGTTATCACCCGGTTGCCTATCAAGACCAAGAATAGAGTGTTGACTCTTATTTCCAACGATATAGTGGATGCACCAGAGAAGATAGCTGCCGATATCGTCATCAGTCATCGAATTGGCGTCAAGATGTTTTTACAGTTACGGGCCGTAACGGTTTTGAACAGTGTTACGAACTACTAGTCAACCCGTCAAACATGCAAACTGCATAGCCGAAGTATATTCTTTTACCAAACGGTAGAATATGAGTCATCTATTTAATTATCGGGTGTATATATTGTTATGTATGGTTATATTTAATAAAATGATGCTTTAATATACGAGTAAAAATATATAGGTGCAACCTGTAATGTGGTGTTGGTCTTTTAATGATTTAAATAAATATCTTTTCAAATTCAATTATGCCACGGCTTTTTTAAACCTCAAACGCTGTCTCATTTATACATAATATTCTATCTCTGTATTTAACAAGTAATTATTCATCAATCTTTGTTAACCGTAGTGTTTTTAAATTTTAGAATAGCTTGATGAAAGTGGTAAAATGATGTTTTTATCCGTAGTACTAACAACTATCTTTTTAAATCCTTTAATAATGTCAAATACTAAAGAAGCCCCACCTGGTTTCATAAAATAAATATAAGATTCTTTTTCCTCTAAACAATGTCAATGATTGTAATAAGCTTATTTTTATTTTATTAAACCACTTCTAACGTTACGTTTTAAAATACTAACTGTAGTTCAACAAATATCAAATTTTAATATGAATACTAACACTAAGTTTAACTTTTGTAGACATGTGTAGACTTGATTACTAATGCCTGTAATTTACTAACACTTTGTGATATATAATGTGTATGTGTAATTATTGTATGAATGGGTATAAATGTTCCAAGTGAAATCGTCCCCGACATTCACCCCTTTCATTCTCAAGCTCAAACGTATTGCCATTAGCGAAAATTTTTCTTATTTGATAGGGTCCTTTATATGGAAATAATAATTTTGCACAAATGTTCCTATTCCAGTTCGAAACTCTCAACCTCTTAACGATAACTAAATCCCCAATCTAAAAATTTGTCTGTTTCTTAATTCGTCTGCATCGTTTCTCGACCTCCCTACGTTGTCTAGTCTCTGCCCTAGCTCTGGCCTGTTCTAGTAAACTGTCTATGTCCTCCACCTCGTTCTGATCTCGCCAGGGTCTAGCTGGTACCACCCCTTTCATTAACGTCACTGGACAAACCTTTGTCACTGAACTCGGTACAAAATTCAAATAATTTTCTATCCTTGGTAAATTTCGAACCCAACTATTATGCTGTCCCTCAACCGATATTCTCAAGTACTTTATGACTTCCCTAATGTAGCGTTCACATGGATTTGCTTGTGGATGCCGTATACTATAAAACCCAACTTTTATACCTTCCCCCCTTAATTTACCAATCACCCTTTTATTATTAAAATAAGTGGCGTTGTCCATCAATATCTTTTTCATCACCCCTGTCTGTTCAGTGTACTTTCTTATGCTTGTCAAAACGTGTCTTGTGTTGCAGTTTCTGCCCGGGTATAATTTTACGTACTTTGAAAAAATGTCCACCATCACCAAAATATGTTTGTATCCGTTATGTCCTGGTATTAAGTTGCTTACATAGTCGACTGCTACTATGTCCAATGGTCTTTCTGTGTTAATTACCATGTGTGTGTTTTGTAACGTCATGTTCTTGTCCTTTCCTAGTAGGCACGTCCTACAACTATTTATGCTGTCTTTTACCAAAGAAATGTCGTTGTTAGTATAAAAAGTCTCCCTAAACAGTAAAAAGGTCTTTCGTATTCCAATGTGTCCGTATGTCCTGTGAATTTCTACGATCATTTTTAACGCTGTCTCCTTCGATAATACTAGTAAGTCTTCGTCCCCAATGCGTTTTACCAAAAAGTTATTCCTCAGATTAAACCCTTTATATTCCACCCCATTTTGCTCGTTTAACTTCGTCCGAATGGTCATAATGTCATCGTGTTGTTGCATGTTAATAAATTCCTGGTTTGTCCATCTACCTTCGTCTCTAAATGTCTGTAATGCTACTAAAAATCTCTTTTTTTCACCCCCAGTTATGTCGTCTTTTCTACTAAGAAAGTCTGCAGTCACGTTCTCCTTCCCTTGCTTGTGCCTAATGTCAAAATCATATTCTTGTAGTGTTAGTGCCCACCTATATAAACGGTTATTTAAAAAATCTTTCTTCTTCAAAAACGTCACCGCTGAATTATCTGACTCTATCAGAAACTTATTCCCTAACAAATAAAACCTTAATTTTTTCACTGCATACACAATAGCTAACATCTCCTTCTCGGCAGTTGAATACCTTGTCTCACATTCCTTCAGTACTCTGAAAATGAAGCATATTGGCACTTCTACCCCTTTTTGTATTTGGACTAATTCCGCGCCTATCGCACGATTGGATGCATCTGTTCGTAAAATAAACCTATCTACAAAATTTGGATATTTTAACGATAATTCCTGGTAAAACCCCCTTTTCAAATCCTGAAATGCCTTCTCTCGCTGCTCCGTCCACCTCCATTTCTCATTCTTTCTAAGTAATTCCACCAATGATAGGCACAATTCTGAATAATGTGGTATAAAACGTTTATAGTAGTTGAGAACTCCTAAAAACCCTCGCAAGCCCCTTAAATTTTTTGGTTGTTCTAAATTTTTAAGTTCGTCCAACCTTTTTTTACAAATCGTAATGCCCTCGTCACAAATTACAAATCCCAAATAAGCAACTTCACGTTTGAAAAATTCACATTTCTCTACATTGAACTGTAAACCTCCTTCATCTATCCTACGTATAATTTTTGTTACATGTTCCAGGTGTTCCTCGTTATTCCTGGAGAATATCAGTATATCATCGACATAGTACGTGCAAAATTCCTCGAACTCATTTAATAACTTCTGCATGGCTCTGACCAATGCAGCTGAACTTGAAGCAAGACCAAATGGAACTACTCTATATTGAAATATTTCTCCCTCGATGCTAAAACCAGTATACTTTCGGCTGTCTTCATGCAAAGGAATCAACCAAAATGAGTTTTTCAGATCTAATTTGCTGAAAACCTTTCTCCCACTAATTTTGTATAATAAATTATCCATCGATTGCGGCTGTTCATATTGTGCTTTAGTAATTAAATTTAATTTTCTGGCATCTAAACAAATTCTTATATCTAACTTATCACTAGGTTTGGGTACAACAACGATCGGATTAATAAAAGAAGTCCTTGCTGGCTCTATTATTCCATTTTTCAACATATCTTTGATTTTTATCTTAACTCTCTCCCTCATACTATACGGAATCGGATATACCTTCGTGTAAAACCCATTTTCTTCTGTTACTTCTAACTTGTGTACATACTTAGTCGCTACCCTTGGTTCCCCATTAAATAACCCTACATGCTCATTAAATATCTCATATAATCTATCCTTTATTCCCTCGTCTATAATCCCTATCTGTCCTTCGTCAAATACCTTCTCAAATAAATTACCTAACATTATCTCATCCTGTCCTTCTAAAATACTTTCCCTTATCATCCCTGTGCCATAAACATCACTATTAATATCCATCCCTTTATTCGAACTACCATTAGGTACCACCCAATTCTTCCTAATATTCAAAATCTGTACACTTCTATCCTTGCCATCTATTTTCATCCCAAATCTTTCTATAGCATCTATCCCTATTATAAAATCTAAATATAACCCCGTTGCCACTAAAAACTCAGCTTCTCCTAGCTTTACTCCCCCTATTGAAATTGGTACACAAATCATTTCGTCGATTACTGATATCTTCTTTTTCATCGCAGACCACAAACTTATCCGTTTTATCTTGCAGATCCTCCCTTTTAATAACTCAGCGTGCTTGACTACTATCTCTTTCTTTACCAGCGACAGCTCAGACCCACTATCAATTAAGGCTACATATAAACAATTTTCTAACTTTAAATTAACAAACGGTAAACTACTTTTTCTTTCACCCCTGTCTTCTAATAACGAATGTACAAAACTTAAGCTACTAGTCGTACCCAAATCCACTAAACTTAACCCTATATCTAACTCTAAATTAACAAACTTATTTACATAATCGGAGTTTTTTTTTAAACCCGATGGCTCCTCGTGAACCTGTGCTATCTCAATCAAATTTTCGGATTCCCTGTTCCTGCCTGTCGTCGTCATATGTCTGATTCCTACATGATCTGGACTTTTATCTCTCTCCCTATTATATTTTAATTGTTCGTTGTCGCTGTATCTACTCCCATAGTCCTGCTGTCCACGTTGGAAATCATGTCTCCAGTTGAATTGTCTCCCATCGCCCCAGTCATTTCTATTCCAGTTATTTGTTCCCCTAAAATTTTCGTCCCTATGTACCCGTTGACCCCAATTGTTCGTCCTCCCTTGATCTCCCTGATATTGATTTCTGTTCCAATTATTAAAACGGTAATTGTCCCCCTGGTCCTGGTTCCTGTTTCCATTGTGTTGAGGTGTCATGTGTCTCTCCACGTGTCTTTGTTCCTGTCTTGGATTGTCATATCTATTCCATGTTTTAAAATTTTCCTGTTGATTCCGGTTTCTCCCGGTATTCCTACCTTCCCAATATCTATTATTATTTTCAAATTCCCTGGCCATATCATAATTTCGCATGATTTCTAAAAATTCTTTTAGTGTTTTAATATTTTGTGTGGCCACCGCCCTAGCCACTTCAGCTTCTATATGTCTCGACAAAAACTGTATCAGCTCCTCTTCTCTAAATTTTGGAGTCAAATGCTGCGCCTGATTATAATTGTCAATAATGTATTCCTCTCGCGACCCCATACTAGTCAAATACTGTCCTGTTATTAATTTTGTTCTTATTTCAGTCTGTTTCGCGTTACCCCAATACTGTTCCTTAAAAAGAGTCTTAAATTGCTCGTATGTGTTATAATTTTTCCTAATAATGCTGTGCCATTTTTCAGCGTTGCCCTTTAAACTAGCCCCTATCATTTGCATGCGCACCCTCTCTGGTTCCCCTTCCATTATCTCGTCCAACTTATCTAAGTATAGCATCGGCTGTTCAAAACGTCTTCCCTCAAATTTCGGTAAAATTTCTCGTCCATTTTTAAAATAACCCTGGTCCATTGTCACTAAACGTCCCCCTTCTAATCCTGTTACTTGTTCCCTAATTACCCTAACACTACCTTCAAGTACCCCTAATTTTTCATCCACCCTGTCCTTAAATCCTATCACATCAGCCCTTAATTCCCCTGAATCTCTAATTTTATCCTGAATAATCTCCATAACCTCCCTTTTTGAATTTTGAAGATTCTCTGTTTGTTTTAGATCGACTCCTACCAATTCACCCCTTAGCTCCGACAAACCTGTTACAAAATTTTCCTCGACGACTTTTACCCTGTCTTCTACGTCCATCCTTACTTCATCTCTAAGTAAACCCAAACTGCTCTGTATCAGCGCATTTATCCCTCCGAATTTCATCTCAATCATTTCAAATCTTTCCCTCACTTCCAATCGTGTATTTTCAAATTTTGTCTCCAATTTTTCAAAATTTCTTCTACCTTCCCCTTGTGAATTCTCATTTTTCTCTTCCATTTTCGCAAATCTTGTCTCCATTCTCTCAAAATTTTTCCTACCTTCCGCTTGTGAATTTTCAAAGTTTGTCTCTATTTTCTCAAAATTTTTCCTACCTTCCGCTTGTGAATTTTTAACCTCGTTCCGAATCTCTCTTAAAAACTGCATAACGCCTAGCATATCCCCCTCGTTCGCTGTCTCTCTGACACCTCCAACCTGTCTTTCTACGTCCGGCTGAGTTACAACCACCTCCGGCTCCACATATTCTCTCATTTCATCTCCTGCATCTCCTGCATCTCCTGCCGCTACAGTCTCCCTCACCCGTTGCCCTCTCATACCAGTCTCGACACCATAAACCTTCCCTGACCTGGTGAACCTTTCCTCGTCTGACATGTTCTAAATAATATTGCCTTTTTATTAAAATGACCTTTTACTTGCCCCACCAAAATACAAATGCTCCAAACCTGCAAATACTCTATTTCTCTCTCTCAAAAACACCACGCTTACAACACTGCTTATCGAGCCCCACCAACTTTTTATCCTACTGCAACCTATTACTCTTTAACTTGCCCCACGTTTGTTGGTCGCCAATATTATGTTATGTTATGTATATTGTAACGGGCTACTACTACCGCGTTTCACTAATTTAAAACAAGTAATAACAAAGGTCTTTATTACTCACTGTTCACAAGTCTAATTAACAGTATATGCCTTATTTGTAAATGTTTTCAGTCCAACTAACAATGAAGCACTATTACACTAATGAATTTACAAGCATTAATATCTTGTTAAACTAACTTCTTAACCATAGGTCCATTAACAACACTAGCACAACTATTATTTATTACACTTTTGTCTATTTATGTATTCTACAAGCTGCATGTACATTAGACACATCCTATAACATTAATGTATACTCTTGGACTTCCAAAAGCTCAACTACTTTTACTTTACACGATATAATTTATATTCGACATTCTGATATAGACTAACTCCGGACTTCGTCATCGATTTTATTTATACCGTGAATTAAAAAGGATGACTCATCCTCCAGTAATTGCCAGAAGCTTCTCGACCCATGGAGAATATACAGTGTCTGCGGCGCTTGTGTGTTTGACGGGTTGCCTAATAGTAGCTCGCAACAATATATATATATATATATATATATATATTAGATCGGTGATGAGTGTATATAAGTTAGTCTATATCAAAATGTCGTATATAAATCATCTCGTGTATAGTTAGTTGGTCATTACGTTTTGAAATTCTTATAGTAAATATAAATTTGTGTTATGGAAACGTGCATATTGTACCGCCAGCTTGTACATAAATATACAAAAGTGTTATTAATAAATTATAGCAGTGTTTAGTGCTGTTAAGAAGACTTATGGTTAAGATTTTAGTTTAAAAAGATATTAGTGCTTGTAAATAGCATTAGTATGATACTGCTTCATTGTTAATTCGACTGAAAACATCTATAAATAAGGCATATAGTGTTAAATAGACTTGTGAATAGTGAGTGATAGAGACTTTTGTTATTACTTGTTCTAAATTGGTAAAACGCGTTAATAGTAGCCCTCTACAATATATTTTTCTGCCACTACTCGCCGTTGGCTGAAGATATTCCCGTCTTGAGGCGGACTTATACAGTTATGGCAAATAAAACATAAAGTAACCGGTAAAGGGGAAAATGAAAAAAGGGTTTTATATAATTGTTTATTTAATAATTTTAAACTAATATTATAGTGTATTCTTAATCTACATTATTATTGTTGAGGAAAACTTGGCGAAGCAATTTTTTGCAGCTGTGCAACATATATATATATATATATATATATATATATATATATATATTACATTTAGATCATGTACATCGAGAGTAGAGGGTTTAGTGACGTTCTGCGGCCTCATTTGCTCCAAAATCCCACATTTCCTACCACATTTACATGTAAATCCCCATAAGGAGAAAATGTGGTGGAGGGACTCCTAGGAGGAAATGCGGAGATGTAAATTCCCATAAGAAGGAAATGCTGAGATGTAAATTCTCATAAGGAGGAAATGCGGAGATGTAAATCCCCATAAAGAGGGAATTGTGGTGGAGGAACTCCTAGGAGGAAATGCGGAGATGTAAATTCCTATAAGGAGGAAATGCGGAGATTCATCTCCACATTTCCACAAGCATCCACATTTCCACACACATCTGAACCAAATAGTTTTCTTCGACTAACTATTCGAGATAAACCTATCTTGTTTGGTATCAGTTAATATTAAAATTTTCTCAGCTACCCAAATCTCTAGGAATTTTTTAGATTGCATCATCCCCCAGAGGGCTACCCCAATTTTAAGATTGTTTTACCGGTAGAGATTTCTGACCCGTCCTTATTAATTTTTTAGCCATGTGACACATCTTACTAGTCTAGAATTTTACACATAATTCGAATCTGTAAATAGATTTAAAATCGGTCTACCCCTTACAAAGTTATAACTCTTTAAAGTCCTAAACCTCTAAATTTTGCTCTTTGCTCCCACATCTAAACCAAATAGTTTTCTTCGACTAGCCATTGCATCTTTTGAGATAACCCTATCTTGTTTGGTATTAATTAATATTATATTTTTCTTAGCTACCCAAAGCTCTATGAATTTCTTAGATTGCATCATCCCCCAGAGAGCTACCCCAATATTAAGATTTTTTTACCAAGAACGATTTCTGACCGTTCTTATAAACTTTTTAGCCATGTGACACATTAAATTAATCTTAAATTTTACGCAGAATCCAAATCTGCAAACAGATTTGCAATCCGACCACCCATTACAAAGTCATACTTTTAAAGCTCTCAAACCTCATAATTTCTCGCATGCTTTAAACAACCATTATTCGAGAAAATCTAAAACTGCAAGGATTTTAGAAATGAGTTCTTTATAAGCCATAAGTGTTTAATATTTAGAACCATTTTTTCAAACAGTAATGTGCTGTTTTCAGAATATCGCAAAAACCCATGACTTTTAAAATTTTTCTGGTTTTAACATTGTTAATTACTACGTCACAAACATAATTACATGCTCAATGCTAAATAGGTGGGAAATACATTCGTTTACAAACTAATTCTTTGCCGAAGTACAAGTGAAAGCTGTGTAAACCTTTCTTTTTATTAATTAGTGGCTATATGATTTGAGAAATACAATAGATATGCTCAATCTTCGCCAGTAGCGGTTTTTCCAGGTATAGGAAGCACCGCAAGAGTTGCATTTAAAAACGTTTGCAGGTACCATTTTAGTACAAAACAAAACCCGCATTATAGGACTTTGACGAAACTTGTAAGCAAACTAACTTATAACCAAAAAGTTTACTCTAGCATACCTGCTTTATGCTCTCTATAGAATGCAAACCGAAGGTTTCCGAAGACACTCGAAGAATGCACAAGCGCAGTCACTAAACCAATTAGCATTAATACCGAGTATTCTGTGCTTTCGTAGGTTGCTCATTTCCTAGAACCAAGTCTTCCGCATAGCGGTCGGTAGCACGTGATGATTTCTAGAACCGGTAAGTACTTGATATCGCCCAAATAGAGAATTAGATGCTCGATGTTTGTCAACTTCTGATTCCCTCGTAAAAGGTAGAAAAAACTCGGATAATCATCCATCTAACTTATACTTCGACACGCCCCCGTTCTGATAATTTCCAAACATTTTTCAAACGACAATGGTCTCAGAATTTTTAAACCTCCGCGGGATCTTTAAGTCGTGATCAATTACACATCTGAGCTACCCGTAAACTAATAGTGCGCTGTATAATACATGCATACCCCTTCTCTGCGCTACTGCTATTCTTGTAGTTGCTTGAAAAAATCAGTCGCCTTTTTTTCTGCTAGAACCGCTGCAAAGCACCATTCTATACTTTCTTTAAAAGTATAGCACATCGCGCACTTTTTGTCTGATAATTAAATTTTGCTTATGTAGGCCTTTCCACTTTCGCATATTTAAACAGCTAATACGATCGATTAACCACTTTCTATTATTCTAACGGGAACCACCATACATTCCGCCGCACCGTTCTTTTAAATCCAACGATCCTATGGGCTTCCACATACTAACACCTAACGTACCTTTCCTACTATTTGTTAAACAAAACCTACCGGCATTGCCATGTACGTATGCTGACGTAAGCAGATGTTTGTGAATGTGTACGAGAATATGTAACCATATACATTAATCAGTCTAAGCTATTTTATTTAGTCCAAGCAAACTACTATTTTTCTAAACCACAATTAATAATCGCCTTTATAGGTTTAACATTTCTATCATTTCCCAATGACTGGTGCTACGTACATGGAAACTTTAATTTCTTATTGGAGAGAATCCTTATTCTCCCACGCACTGTTGCGTTGTTGCATGCCCACCCCTTTTGGGAATATATGCTCGTTATAGGTTGTAGCACCCGCGGTTTTACTTAGCTACACTTTGTGAGACCCCTTTAATCTTTTTAATCGTGTCTTTCTCGCCTACAATACAGTAGGACATGGCTTTTGGACCAACGAATTCTAATACTAGACCCCCATTCAAGTTGTCTTTGAATTTCCTTACAACTTTTTTGTTGACAAGCGGTATATTGTATTTATTATCTGCGGGGTAGTCACTCTTTTAAGATTAATATATCTTTTTTGGTATCAACTAATATTAGATTTTTCTAGGGAGCCCAAACCTGTAAATAGATTTTAAATAGGACCACCCCTTACAAAGTCACGCCTTTTAAAGACCCAAACCTCTATTTTTTACCCATCTTTATTTAACTACATCTTTAAAACCCTTTTTTCGCTACCCAAGACATATGCTTTAACCAACCATACCCTAGAAATCTAAAACCGCTGTGTCTCGCAAACACAACGTGGAGGTAACACGTATATTCTGTCCACCAGGATAGAAACAGGAAGGATTTGGAAGGTGGGCGAAGAACTTAAAAATTATGGAATCTTAAAACTAATTTATACAATAGATTTACAAAATCTGTACAACTATCTTAGATTTATGTCTTCATGCCCTCCATGCGTAGATTGATATGCTTCCAGGACGACGTTACGCTTGTCATCTTCGCTCGATAAACTAATTTTACTAATAATCTGCGTGTACAAATCGTGTTTCTTTTACACCAGATACATACACCGGCAAGTACTTTTTACCAAATAAAGAATTAGATGCTTGGTGACTGTTAACATCCGCTTCCCTCGTGTACGCCCAAACACATCCCAGCCCATGCGCACCCCCTGCCCATGCTCACCCCTGCGCGCGCGCACCCTTGCCCATGCGTACCCCTGCGCGTGCACACCCCTGCTCATGCGCACCCCTGCGCGTGCGCGTTCCTGCCCATGCGCACTGCCCATGCGCACCCCCTTTTATAAATAAAGAACAATGTAATACTATTCTAAAATGTTTATTCTGACATTATACATAACAAAATTTAAAAATATTGCTATGTATGCTTTACCATGGTGCGGGTTAAAACTTAAAGGGGGTTGCGTTCAAAGGTTAGAGCGTAGGTGATACATAGCGGTGGCTATCCAAGCCACGGGATCAGTTAGCAATTGAGTCGAAAAACAATACAAGAACATCTATTGTTTATTTCAACTACTAGGAGCAAGCATATAAAATAACAAAGTTTTAGGAGCGAGAATCCGCTCATGAAAGTCAAGTTAATTTATGATAACTTAAAACTACAAGCAAATAAAGATTGGTCTTACTTACATTTCTAAGTCGGGCGTTCGGGATGGCTATGGCTGATTCGTTTGTTCCGGTAATCGGAGACACTGTACTCGCGATGGTAGCTGTAACACCACTGCCACACTCTGAGCACTTGACTCCCCATTACGGGTAAGTTAGGAAAATACAAGAGAGCGTTATCTTGAGGAACTTCGGTCAGAAGCTAACCGCGGTGCATTTTGTAACAGGAATTAAATTATATTTTTGGCTTTGCCAACGGATATAGGTTGGTCGAAATTACGTAAGACAAAGTAGATAATGAATTTTGGTTTCCTTGTAATGTGGTCTCGGACAGTCCCAAGTGCGTGCAAGGAAACAGTGTTGACATCATTTGATAAGAACAAAAGGTTACAATTTAATAAATGATTAAGATAAAATAATTAAACTTGAAAATGTATTTATGTTACTCTAATAATGCTTCTTGAAATTAGATTTTGGGTTTGCTAAATTGGTATTTATAACAATATTTAATACCAAGCATGGAGTCATTTAAACTTAATTTTAATACAAAGTTATACACAGAAGACAGTCCTTTCTTTATGTTTGTTTAGAGTGGTTTTAATTTTGTCTAATTTTATTCGCAGCTTAAAATTTAAATCGACACCCAAGTCTTCTATCTCCTTTTCTAGCCAATAGTTTGATACATAGAGACAGTCTAGGTTTTCGAATTGTACAATGTACCGAAGTTTGCCTCTATATTTAAAGTCTTTGATTTCACCGACAACCAGATCCACTCATTCGTGTAATTCTAGCAGCTTGTGACAATCTTTTAATCGCAGCTTTCCCACTATATCCTGCATACGTATCTTGTTAGCTTGATCGACTTCTTCTTGTCGGTATTGAAGGAAATCCTTATTCTCCCACACACTGTTGCGTAGTTGCATGTCCACCACTTTTGGGAATATATGGTTGTTATAGGTTGTAAGACCCTCGGTTTTAAATGATCCGAAGGGTTCTTTACTAGGCAAATATACAATGTTTAGCGGAACCCCTTTACGTGTGGTGTACGCCAAGGTTACGAAACCCGCATTCCTTAGTTCGTCTTTGTTATCTGCCATTTTTGATAAATACGTTTTTAGAATAACCTTTTAAAAAGTATACTGAATTAGTATCATCCTTTTCCGCAAGAACGCCTACATAACTAAAAGAGCCTTTCTTACTAACCGCAAATGCATACAGCTTGTAGAACCCGGATGTATTTAAGTCAGTCCATCGGCACATAAAATAATCTTTTAATTCTTCCTCATTTTCTCTAATAAGATGTTCTTTGTCTAACACATATTTGTATTGTTCGCGTATTGTCGCAGTGTTTTCAATGTAGTCTAATTTTCGCCTTTTTGCATCCATTTCCTCTAATTCCAGTTGTCTTTTCCTTCCACTTACAGCGTATGGCATGCATAATGGGACAATTTCCTTTAGCGTAAACGGATAGAGTTTACTACCAATATTTACGCGTTGTCATACAACCTCTGGGCAAATGTCAGGCGTATTTATCAATCCCAATTCCGAAATGACTATTTCTTTTGGAATTGTAGAATATGGTGTTGCAGATTGTGTAAAATATGTACTACCTGCTTTAATGTAGCACTTGTGTAAGATTTTTATTTTATCTTGGCTATCTTCCTTCTCTACTATCTCCAAATAATTTACAGGTAAATAGTTAAAACTAAAAGCCGAAAGCACATACTTTATCAATTTTTCCTTTTCTTTTGGTTTTTCGGACAACTTAATTTGCAAGCCTGTCAATTTCTTTGTATTACCATTCCCCCAATACACGTACTGTAGTAGGTTATTATACACTAAACAGCAGCTATTTTGTAGATTGTCCGATAGCTTACTCCACATTTTGGCAAGTGGTACCGAGTACATTGGCGCCTTTAGAAAGTATAACTTACTATCTTCCAATAAGGTTAAACAGTCTTTTAAGGGATTATACACCCGTTCCGCACTGACATAGCTTCCAATTGCACAGTTGTATATTGTCGCTTCCAATCGCGTAATACCATGCTCTTTGGCCAAAGTAGACGCAAATGTTTTCCTTAAACGTACATCTGGACAACGTAAAAAATCTAGTATATGATTGCCAAGTTATTTATTAACACCAGGACTTGTTATCTGCCACACAAATTTGTTGTATATCTTAATTCTTGCATTGGTTGTTAGCCATGTTAAACAATCAATTCTCACAGTTTTATCGTTGTCAACTATAATATTGCACTTTTCTTCGTAATCGCTCTTATAGCAAAAGTTATGGTTTGTAGTTAAATAATTACACATCTCCATCTTGCTAAATATGCCCGCAAAATCTTGGGTTACATCCATGTCAAAAAGATAGTAATAATCTTTTTTGAGTCCGGCTAATATATGTGGTAGTTCCTCCAATAAAGTTTCCAACTTAACATCTCCTAGCTCCACGTTGTACGGGACACATATAGGATTTTGGAATTTTTTATTAATACATTCGAAGTATTCTTTTCCGATAATTTCTTTTACTCTCTGGCCCATCTTGTTAGTGCTTTCCAGAGAAGCTTAGCTTTAACACTATGCCTAGCGGAAACAAATCGGTTGAACTTTCTTCGTAGATAGCTGTTAAATGCACCACAAATTTCTTTTTTTAGGATAAACATTCTTTTGTTTGCAGATGTTTGCTCGGCGTCAGAATGGTCGCAAATTTTAACCAACATTATATTGTCACAAAATAGTTCTGTAATTGGTGTGTGTAGTCCACCAGTCAGCATCTGTTCGCCTTCGACATAACAAATATTACCAATATCTGTCACCAGATTATTGTTGCACATATTTTCTGCCAAAAGCAACAATCCAAATCGCTCATTTGTTGGTTTCACTTTATTCCCAAGAAGTTGAGGAACGTTAATCACCTTGGAGACGCTCATGTTTACTATTCTAGCTACTACCGAATACTAAATTGAATACAAAAAATTGCCCCTTATGTATCCTACAGAGTGGGGGCGCATATTGTCGAAGATAGCCGAATATGTCGGACACCACCATATCGCCTACATTCTCTTGATTAGGAACATTCACTGCTTACGTCAGCATACGGACATGGCGATGACGGTAGTTTTTGTTTAACAAATAGTAGGAAAGATACGTTAGGTGTTAGTGTGTGAAAGCCCATAGGATCGTTGGATTCAAAAGAACGGTGCGGCGGAATGTATGGTGGTTCCCGTTAGAATAATCGAAAGTGGTTAATCGATCGTATTAGCTGTTTAAATATGTGAAAGTGGAAAGGCCTACATAAGCAAAATTTAATTATCAGACAAAAAAGTGCGCGATGTGCTATACTTTTAAAGAAAGTATTGAATGGTGCTTTGCAGCGGTCCTAACAGGAAAAAAAGGCGACTGATTTTTTCAAGCAACTACAAGAATAGCAGTAGCGCGGAGAAGGGGTATGCATGTATTATACAGCGCACTGTTAGTTTACGGGTAGCTCGGATGTGTAATTGATCACCACTTAAAGATCCCTCGGTGGTTTAAAAATTCTGAGACCATTGTCGTTTGAAAAATGTTTGGAAATTATCAGAACGGGGGCGTGTCGAAGTATAAGTTAGATGGATGATTATCCGAGTTTTTCTACCTTTTACGAGGGAATCAGAAGTTGACAAACATCGAGCATCTAATTCTCTATTTGGGCGATATCAAGTACTTACCGGTTCTAGAAATCATTACGTGCTACCGACCGCTATGCGGAAGATTTGGTTCTAGGAAATGAGCAACCTACAAAAGCACAGAATACTCGGTATTAATGCTAATTGGTTTAGTGACTGCGCTTGTGCATTCTTCGAGTGTCTTCGGAAACCTTCGGTTTGCATTCTATAGAGAGCATAAAGCAGGTATGCTAGAGTAAACTTTTTGGTTATAAGTTAGTTTGCTTACAAGTTTCGTCAAAGTCCTATAGTGCGGGTTTTGTTTTGTACTAAAATGGTACCTGTAAACGTTTTTAAATGCAACTCTTGCGGTGCTTCCTATATCTGGAAAAACCGCTACTGGCGAAGATAGTGTAGAAATGGTTAGCATAGCGTTTAACAACCGTATGGCTAGCTATCGCATAAAGAACGCTAGTGCCGACGATAGAGTGCTCGAACCGAAAAAGAGGTATGCTGTAAATCTATTGTATATATTAGCTTTAAGATTCCATAATTTTTAAGTTCTTCGCCCACCTTCCATGTAAATTATTTGGAGATAGTAGAGGAAGAAGATAGCCAAGATAAAATAAAAATCTTACACAAGTGACACATTAAAGCAGGTAGTACATATTTTACACAATCTGCAACACCATATTCTACAATTCCAAAAAAAATAGTCATTTCGGAATTGGGGTTGGTAGATACGCCTAACATTTGTCTAGCTAAAAGCCTATCTTTAAAATTTGAAAAAAATATTTATGTAAAACAGCGCATTACTTTGGAAAAATTTATGTTTTTAAAATACAATCAGAAACAATAGCAAAATACACAATAAATGGTGTTTGCAAATAAATTCAGTTCTATTTTAATAAAAAATGCAGACACCTTAAATTTTCAAAAAATCACTGCACAAAAACGATTGTTTAAAATATCGATGTACTTTTACACGCACAAAAAACGTACGGAAGCAATAAGCTCTTATTAATTATTTCAACTATATGTATCCTGATCTAATGACTAAATGAAGTTTGTAGTTTCCCAATCGAGGCCAAACTAGAGCGCTCATTGTATGATTAATAAACCCTCCAGCAATGATGCGATGATTGTAATGGATGGCATTGAGCATATCTATTGTATTTCTCAAATCATATAGCCACTAATTAATAAAAAAGAAAGGTTTACACAACTTTCACTTGTACTTCGACAAGAAATTAGTTTGTAAACAAATGTATTTTCCACCTATTTAGCATTGAGCATGTAATTATGTTTGTGACGTAGTAATTAACAATGTTGAAACCAGAAAAATTTTAAAAGTCATGGGTTTTTGCGATATTCTGAAAACAGCACATTACTGTTTGAAAAAATGGTTTTAAATATTAAACACTTATGGCTTATAAAGAACACATTTTTAAAATCCTTGCGGTTTTAGATTTTCTCGAATAATGGTTGTTTAAAGCATGCGAGAAATTTTGAGGTTTGAAAGCTTTAAAAGTATAACTTTGTAATGAGTGGTCGGATTGCAAATCTGTTTGCAGATTCGGTTTCTGCGTAAAATTTTAGATTAATTTAATGTGTCACATGGCTAAAAAGTTTATAAGAACGGTCAGAAATCGATCTTGGTAGAAAAATCTTAACATAGGGGTAGCTCTCTGGGGGATGATGCAATCTAAGAAATTCATAGAGATTCGGGTAGCTGAGAAAAATCTAATATTAATTAATACCAAACAACATAGGGTTATCTTAAAAGATGCAATGGCTAGTCGAAGAAAACTATTTGGTTTAGATGTGGGAGCAAAGAGCAAAATTTAGAGGTTCAGGACTTTAAAGAGTTATAACTTTATAAGGGGTGGACCAATTTTAAATCTGTCTACAAATTCGAATTCTGTGTAAAATTCTAGACTAGCAAGATGTATCACATGGCTAAAAAAATTTATAAGGACGGGTCAGAAATCACTACCGGTAAAACAATCTTAAAATTGGGGTAGCCCTCTGGGGGATGATGCAATCTAAAAAATTCCTAGAGATTTGGGTAGCTGAGAAAATTTTAATATTAACTGATACCAAACAAGATAGGTTTATCTCGAAAGATGCAATGGGTAGTCAAAGAAAGCTATTTGTTAGGTTATAGAGCAAAGAGCAAAATTTAGAGGTTTAGGACTTTAAAAGTGTAATTTTGTAAGGGGTGGGTCCGATTTTAAATCTGTTTGCAGATTCAAATTTTGCGTAAAATTCTAGACTAATTTGATGTATTGTATGTCTTAAAAATTTGTAAGGACGACCATAAAATCGCTATCGGCAAAAAAACTTAAAATTGGGGTAGCTCTCTGGGGGATGATGCAATCTAAGAAATTCCTAGAAATTCAGGTAGCTGAGAAAAATCTAATATTGATTGATACCAAACAAGATAGGGTTATCTCAAAAGATGCAATGGCTAGTCGAAGAAAACTATTTGGTTTAGATGTGGAAGCAAATGAGGATGCTCATTTATCTCGAAAGATGAAAATGTAAGATATATTTATCTCGAAAGATGAAAATGGCTAGTCGAATGCGGGTGTGACGTAATCAAAATGGTTGTGGTAAAAATTTTACAAGGCGGTCCACAAGGCGGAGCAAATGAGGGAGCAAATAAGGGGGCAAATGAGGAAGGAGAGAGTCACTCCTCATTTCCTCCTTATGGGGGTTTACATGTAAATGAGGGAGCAAATGAGGGATTCGAGAGCGAATGAGGGATTTTGGAGCAAATGAGGATGCTAAGATGAAAATGCAAGATAGGGTTATCTCGAACGTTGCAATGGCTAGTCGAAGAAAACTATTTGGTTTAGATTTGTGTGGAAATGTGGATGCTTGTGGAAATGTGGAGATGAATCTCCGCATTTCCTCCTCATGGGAATTTACATTTCCGCATTTCCTCCTAGGAGTTCCTCCACCACATTTCCTCCTTATGGGGATTTACATCTCCGCATTTCCTCCTTATAAGAATTTACATCTCCACATTTTTTCCTTATGGGAATTTACATCTCCGCATTTCCTCTTAGGAGTCCCTCCACCACATTTCCTTCTTATTGGGGTTTACATGTAAATGTGAAAGGAAATGTGGGATTTGGGAGCAAATAAGGCGGCAGAACGTCACTAAACCCTCTACTATTGAGTTTCGGATTTGCATCCAGGTAATTTACACTACCTTACATTTGGTATTCCAATGCTCCTCCCGAAAGTACTACATTGGCCAGGAAGCGAGTTTTTTTTTGCCTGAAAAATTTAGAATTTTGCCGAACCCTTGCTGTTCCAAGCAAGGTAGTATAAATATAACAATCTTAGCCTTGGTGCTTTAGTTGCGTATAATCGTTATTAAAGTTCCTACACTCTCTTTATTGACGCTGTCTTGCTTATGTTAAATGTTTGAGTATAGTGGCGCCTAACATTTCCGTATTTCTGGAAATCCCCTGTTAGCCTCATACCGCTGAAGCTAAATTTCAGAGTTGGTCCGGAAGTCTCCAGAAGTACTTACGGTTAATACGGATAAAACAACACCTATGGTTAAACTTCTGAGAGATATTTAGGTGGTTTTGTTCTTATTTCACCTCACACCTAATTAACATCTTGAACAGCGAGTTTGCTGTTAATATTTTGTCCTTGCTGTATTACCCAAAGCAGTAAAAACAAATTAGATGGTGTTTAGTCTCACTTTAATAAAAGTAGCTGAACCACGTCAACACCTAAGAAAATATAAGATTACAAAGTATACGATTTATCAAACTTGACTGAAGACGAAGTATATGCATTATTGGATTCGGTAGGTACAGATGATAACAATACCGGTGATGAAAATGACTTCTCCTCAGATGATAGTGATGCAGACCTTACTTATAATCCCATTTGCAATAAGTCAAATAATGAAGCTATGTTAGAGAGTGAAAATGAAGAAGCAATCGAAAGCTACCTATACATAAACGATTCGGCAATAGAAAGAGCGATTGACCTTAACGTAAATCTTAGCGATGTAAGCGACAGCGAAATTTCTGGGCCAATAGTTGGACCAAGTAATAAACCTGTCGAACCAATTAAACATCGACATGAAGAAGAGGTTATACCACTCAGCACATTCATTGGTTCTGCTCTTGAAATAAACACAAAAAGTACAGCATTCAAAACCGTTTTATGGCGCAAGAAGCGTAACCAACTTGATAAAAAGTAAATATTATTCAAGGGAAGCGAAGGGTTACCCGATTGTTTTTATGAACTGAAAACGCCGTACAAACGTTTCACATATTTTGCTGATGAAAATTTATTCACGGTTATTGCCGATCAAACAAATTTATATACACATCAAATAAACATTTCTACCAAGTTCATAACATCAACATAGAAGATATGAAAATATCTGGGGAACGTGTTTTATATGTCTATTTACCGATATCCGAGAATATTGGGGTGAAAATTCATTTGAGTCTATACGACAATCAATGTCAAGAAACGGATTTGAGGAAATTAGTCGTTATTTACACTTCAATTACAACTCAGTAGTAGCAAAGGATCATCCAAAATATGAGGCAACATTCAAGGTCGGCCACTTATAGATCACTGCGTAAACAAACAAATGTGTTCCACAAAAATGGTTTCATATTTGCGACAATATATGCCTGTTAAACCACATAAGTGGGGCATGAAGTTATTTGTATTATAGGATTCATATAGTTTCAAGGCATATACTGGCACAGGTGATAATGTTATACCAGATGGAGCACCAGGTCTAAGTGCAGCAGCAAATGTGATGTCAAGATTGTCGCAGATAATTTCTATCCACAAGAACCATATTATTTACTGCGACAATTTTTATACGACATTGCTTTTGATGGTTTACTTATACAACATGGGAATATTTTCTTTGGGAAGGATACGTGTTAATCGTTTTCTTAACTGCAAATTATATACTGATAGGAAAGTTCAGAAAGCACAACGTGGATTTTCGGCAGAATATGTTGGTTCATGCCATGGCGTAGATGTATCGACCATCTTGTGGAAAGATAATAAATGCGTA
Source organism: Platerodrilus igneus (assembly GCA_036346225.1). Lineage (NCBI taxonomy): Eukaryota > Metazoa > Arthropoda > Insecta > Coleoptera > Lycidae > Platerodrilus > Platerodrilus igneus. The sequence goes on from JARFIW010001092.1 coordinate 1,443,376, forward strand.
CGGTTAGCGTCAACTTAAGTGCAAATTCGACCATTCAAGATGGGTAGTGTAGCACCCGTTAACGAAGAGAAAACGTCACGATTTGATCGAACACAAAAGCAGCGAATCTAGGTGGATTGTCCAACAATAATACACGAATATAATGCACACGTGGGTAGTGTAGATCTGATGAATGGACTGCTAGGTCGTTATCGTATTCGTTTCCGTATGAAAACAGGAAAATGGACAAGTCGATTATTTCATCATCTAATAGTAAATTCTTATTTGTCGTGTAAAAGAATAAATCGAAGACAGTCCAAAACACTAGACATACGACTATCTATATTAAGAAAACAAGTTGCTGCTATGCTATGTAAAACAGAAAACTGTGCTGCAACCAGAAATGAGTTGGACGTCTAAGAAGCTCAACATAACCTATCAAAAAGCAGCCCAATAAAACTTATTTACCCATCGACGATACCCCTTTTGACGGCTTCAATCACTGTCCTCAATGGTTGGGTCGTTCAGGCAGACGGCAGTGTAAATTCGCGGCTCCGTGGCATAGTTGGTATGCGTGTGACAACTACGCCCAAGGTTCCGGGTTCAAATCCCGACACGATCCACTTGAAAAATGTTAGGCAAGCATTTTTCACAAGAATACGCCCTCGTTCGAATTAGAGGTAAAATGGAGGTATCGTTTGTGAGTGTTGTTATGCACGTTAAAGATACCATTATCTCTGAAAGAAAAAGTAATTACATACCAAATAACAACCACATCATTGATTGCATCTGAGCAAGAATTATGTGCTTATATCAATACATAATATTGAATAGGAACTTAAACTCATCCATACGTACTACTTGTTTTTCATATTCTGTTAAGTTTACTAGAGTTTATATATATATATATATATATATATATATATATATATATATAGTTCTATATGTTAGTAAATTAATAAAAAGTCTGAATAAGTTAATATATGTACATCTATTAAAATAAAAATTATTCTTTTCGAGTTGTAGATATTTACAATTTTTAAAATAAGTTTATTATATTATCTTGGCTGAAGATGAAATTTATATTACGTTGTTATGTTCTATAAGAATGACAATTATTGTATTTAGTAAATTTTTAACATATTCAGATCTGAGTACGATGTACATATAATCATTTATAGATCTTATGAGCTCTTACATATTTCTTATTGTATTTATATTTTCAATTTGTTTACAAAATAGTCACATAGGGTATTAGAACAGATTTTAAATACAATATTCTAAATTAGTTTTTTAATTTAATCCGAATTTTATCAACGCATAAAATTCTTATAGAGTATGATTACTGTTGTATGTTCTCGAAAGCGTACCTGTATGTTTCTGTAAGTAGCAAAATTTAAATTATAGTGGAAACTTAATAAACATTAAAATGCGAAATGAAGGGATTTATATAAATAAAAATTCAACTTACCGAGCGAACTAACATTTATGACACGCACGCATTCTTTCCGAGCGAAATATTTTTTATGGTGCAGGAGCTATTTACAGTCTATAGCCAGCGTTGGGCATCAAAGCTATACTATATTTTAATGTAGCGTTATATGCGATTAAGTGTGGTTCGTCTTGAGGCGTAGTTGAGCATTGGAGGGTTAACAATACTAGCACTCTATGTACAAAAACGCATTTTAAAATCGCGACTTACAACGCTCAAAAGACGTTATATATAAAATTAGGAAGGAATACGTAAGAGAGTAGTCGAATAAATAAGAGAACCTTTCAAACGCTCGGCAATTTTGAACCCTAATATATTTTGTACCATAAATAACTTTCTAAGTTCATGGTTTGAGTTTATTACTTTAATTATACTAACTGCCCTCATTGAAATTATATTTTCTAAAAGCAAAGAATTTAAATTAACGTGCTTAATTGATCTTAGTTATTCAAGAAATCTACTATACAAGGTGGGTCGTATTTAAATTATCCATTGAACTTTACTAAATTTTCCTTAGCCATTTAATTGTAGAGCTAGTTTTAACATGTTATTTCTTAAATTTTTAAGCACAATTACTTTATAATTATTCATATATTTTTCATTAATTGTCGATTCGGCTCCTGATAGGAGTCAAGTGGGCCAACTGTTTTTATTTCTGCGCTACCTGCTACCAAACGGCCAAATAAAAAGGTTTCTTTTGTTTGTTGATATTTGATTCTGGATTTGATTCTGGACAAAAACAGAAGATGATCGGTCACACATTCAGGTCCTCTCATTACTCTCGTGTCTTATACCAGTTGTCTTAAACTTTCATCAAATACAACTAAATCAATTATAATTCTTGCATTTTTCCTTTGTCATGTGTACTTGTGTATGTCCTAATGTTTATATCATGTGCTGGATACAAACAGTTCTCTTTCCATACATATACTAACTAACATATCTCCATTTTCGTAAGTTCTTGGATCACAAAACGGACCTACCACATGTTCAGCATTTTCTCTGTGTACTCCGAGCCAACTATTCATATCGCCTAATAGAACCACACGGTCATTCATTCCTTTCGCGATTGTGTAAAACATTTTCCAATCCTTGCCAAAACTGCTCACACGCCCTATCGTCATTCACCGGAGCAAAACATTCTACTAAAAAGATCTTTCTAAAGCCCACTTTTGTTCTAACCCACAAGATGCGGGAGACACCAATTCATATTGTGTCATGCACGCTTTTGCTTGATCATTCAAAATTAAACCAACCCCTTTCGCCCCGGACTCATTGCTCTTTACTCCAGACCACAAACCCGACATACCTTCATCTAATTCAACAACATCTTTCTCCGTCCGCTTCGTTTCACTCACACACAACACATCTATGTGCCTGTTCTTCATTTTATTTATCTCTTTACCATATACTCCCCTGATATTCCAGGTACCAAATCTCCATTCCTGATTCATGTGGTTGTTATTTGACGGGCCAGATATTTTCCGTCTCAGCCGCCCACCATAGCTTTAAAGGTCCTAGGCTTTTTCTAAAGTCTTGTTAGTAATTTTTAATTAGGTTGAACCAGGTTACCAGCCTAGATTGCAACCGTGCCGTTGTAGCTTTCCCTACTAACGGTTACCACACCTTACCGTTCAGTGTTGTCATGTTTAGCCTCTCCGCCACAGATGTCGCCACGATTCCAAGTTCTCCAGGCTTGCCTAACGTCTTTCAATGCAAGCTAAAACTTCCCCTTCCTAAAGGATTACCTTGTAAGCCAGCAGAAAGTTGCCAGCGCTACAACCACTAGGAGGTTCATACTGTGCACTGACACACATCGAGCGGTCAAATGTGTTTAATTTTTAAATACCCCATGGCTTTATGAACTTTTAAATATCTCAGCGTTAGGATTTAATAAGTTTTAAATCGCTATTTGTTAATTTATGGTACAGAATTAACAAATATTTTCTGAATCTAAACAGTTTACCACGACATTTCTAAATAACTTTGTACACTACTCAATTAATGCAAAATAAGTAATGACTTTTACAGATTATGATGTATTTGACGTTTAACCAAACCTTATGTTGTTATATGTAACACAAGCTCCTTAATAATTAATGTTTGAACTCCATTTAGGTTCTACAATGTAAATAAATGTGAAATGTATACATTAACTATCCCTTCGTCGATGTACTCATCCTCAAGACTACTTTCAAAAATATTAGTTATGTTACACAAAGGATGAACACTGTTAATGCAACCCCGTTACCGGACGTATTGGAAAGTAATGTAAGGCATAAAATCTTATTTCCTTAGAGTAGCTCAAAAGTAGTTAGGACCATCGATAATGCAGCGTTTTTTAATATTATAGTTGAAATCACGAAAGAATGCATTCACGCCATAGGTTACTGAATTTAAAAGCGATATACATTAAAAGTATGTCGGTGTTTAATTCAGAAACCTATGACGCGAATGCACTCTTTCAAGATTTCGGCTATAGTATTTGAAATTGAAAGAAAAACGTAGGATTGATAGTTTCTTAATAAATGCAGCATTCTGTAATTAATCGAATTTTCTTAAAGTGTAAAGTTACTTACCAATCTGGTAAATTGCTGGTGCAGCAGGCTATCAATTCTTTTGGCTTGATGATGCACAGGGTAGCAAATGGAAAAGATTGGATTTTACATTAACACACACTAATTGAAAATTGAATGGACTTATTCCAATACACGTAATAAGCCGCCCGTAAGAAAATGTAAAGATACAGACACGACACAACCATATTTAACGGAAACAGAAAAACCACATTGTCAATCAAATGGCCACAAACCACAGATATTAATTAATAGTAAATAAATATCCGACCGGCACTTTAAATAGTGTCTTTAATATTTGTTGCACAAACAAACATGACTAAGAACTAAGAAGGGTAAAACAAACTATTATAACTGACACTGCTGAATAGGACTGTTCTCGCGTTTTATTAATCATCATCATTTTTGAATAAAAATATCAATCTTCTTCGGTCTTGACCAAATCTATTTAGGACTTCATTTATAAATGCTTGTTTCTCCCTACCTACCATGTCCTTATGTACACTAAGCATGCATAAACCTGATAATCTATCCCATGACATGCTTGATCTAAGCCACGATTTTACCCGCTTTAGCGTACTACATGACCTTTCTATTGTTGCAGTAGTTGGAGGTAATGCCAAAAAAAATATTCAGCGCAGTTTTGATGGCGGGAAAAAAAGAAACTTCATTATCAAGCAAATGTACAAAGTCTGTATCTTGTTGAATCTCTCTATTTTGCCAAAGTTCAACCCACGTTTGCAACTGTTCTGAAAAGTTATCAATGTTGTAACTTCTGGCTATTTCTTCTTTTTTATTTAACAATGCTCTTTTTATATTGTTGTTTTTTAAGTTATTTGGATGTAATCCAGAGAGTAAAAAAGAAGTAGTATCTTCAGAAAACCTTGTGAAAATAGACTGTATAACAGAATCCAAATAAGGAATAAAAAAGTTTACTCGAAGGTAATCTTCAACACTACTCATATGATAATTAGACCTATGAGCTTGTCTTGGTGCAATACGTGGTAATGTAATTTCCAATCCAAAATCATGGGCATGTTCAACACTTTTTTTATAAACCTCTTTAAAATATTGTTCAGGATCACTACGGTGTGTCTTAAAAAGTTTGAGTAGTTAGTTCATCTATGTGCTGTTTAACGGAAAATAAGTTTATACTTTTAGACTGCAGCGCATTACAAACAGGTTCCAATTTGCTAGAATATTTGGCCATAATATGCAGACAAAGAATAAATTTCGACGAAGAAACGCAATTTAAAAGTTGACTGGCCCTATTTCTTGTCTGAGCATTTATTTCACGGTTATGAGCTAAATTTTCCAGAGCGTTCATAGTATCTGCAAAATGTTCCGCAAACAACCTCATTGATTTATATTTGGCGGACCAGCGTGTTTTACATAATAGTGGAATATTAGAAACATATCTACGTCTTAATGGACTATCTCGAAAGAAAGTAATTACTTCTTTAATGGTACCTACTGAATTTTGAATATCCGGAATCTTGTTCAAATCATTTATCACTAAATTTAATCTATGGGACGCGCAGTGAAAATATATCGCTTTTGGATATTTATTTTTAATAAATTTTTGGACTCCCTGCTCATGACCTGCCATCGTCGAGCAACCATCAAACCCTAATCCAACTAATTTATCCATACAAAGACCATATTCATTACAAGCGTTTAAAATTGCAGCAGTTATACCTTCTGCGTTCATCGATGTAAGGACTACAAAGCCTAAAAATTCTTCTCTGACCGAATTGTCATTACTAACAAATCTTACTCCAAGTGATAACTGTTCTACCCCAGCAATATCTGCACCTTCGTCAGCCAGAATTGAAAATGCTTCACTCAAATTCACATCTTTCACAATTTTTTCCCTAATTAATGTTCCACAAATTGAAATTATTTGATTTTGAGTTCTGTGCGAGGTGTATTTTGAGTTCTTCTTGCAAATCTTTAAGTGCTCGTTTAGAATGTGATCCCCGCTTTCTATTCTGAATTGTAAAAGATCCTCAAAATTACCTTTTTTATCACCTCGTAATGGCAAATCATGCATACCACAAAAAATGACGGTGGATATTATTGGTATAAGTTTTTTGCGATTCGATTCAATCAAATCCCGCTCAGCTTCATTTATTTGAGAGGTAATTGATAGACGTTTTCCTTTAATAATTTTTGTAAAAGTAGAAGCTTTTATAGTTGAATCACGATGCCATTCGGTTGTAGCATGTGCTTTTGCAGAAGCGACAAAGTCATGATATTTTGTGAAAGGCTTCACAATTAAAGAACCAAGAACCCCTCTTTTACCAGTTGGCTGAAAAACTACGCAATATTTGCAAAGTGCGCCTTTGAGTTTTGGAGAATACGCAAGCCAATCGTATTGTTGAAGCCAGTCATATCTAAAAGCACGTCTTCTTTCTTCGGAATCGTTCTTGAAATTATATTTAGGATCTGGTTTGTAAGGATTTGTTAATAATGAAAAGCGAACATCGTCGGAAAGTGTTTCATTCGAGTTAACAAAATTGCCCAAATCGAGCATGTACTCATTCTTATCAGTTGAAAGATTGGTGTCATATTCACATGTGAGAGATTTTAAAGTATTGGGTGACGAACTACCAGCTTTATTTAGATCATTGAAACTATTATGTACTATACTATTACACTCAAAAATAGCATTAGTACCAGCACCGCTACTACTACAGCCTATGCTAGATGATTCTTTTAGTTCATTTCGTTTGAAAAATGTTCTAATATCCATTGTTAGTATTGTTACTGATCTTAGATCTGAATTTCTGAAAAAAAATAACACGCTTTACTTTTCTGATACTTCAAAAGAAGAGGAGATTTTTTAATCAAATAGACTTTAAAGAAAAAAAAATAAGAATCTCCCAATTGCAAATAAATATTATTTTTAAATATGTATTATCACGCTATCCTATCCGTAACTAAACTTTAACTGCAATCTTCGGTCTTCTTTAAAAACAAAAACCAGTAACTACACTACTTATCAACACTGATAACAATAACTACAAGGAAAATGACCAATCAATATCTATCAACATTCACGTCTTCTACTAATTCAACAGTCAGATAAAGTTTCCTAAGTCACAAATTAAAAGTACACTGCATTCGAAAAACACTGAATACAAACTGAAGTCACTGAAGATATAGACGTATTTTACTGTTATAGATAAAGAATATATTTTTTCTCAGAATAGAACACAATGAGACATTTGTAGAACATTACAAAGTTTTAGTTGTAGAGTACCTGAACCTGTACAATAAGAAAGAAACCATTATGAAAGCCTTTATTTATATTTCGTTTGAATAGAAACTTTCACGGTAAAGATATTTAGATATTAAACAATGAAAATAACAGTTTTGTTATAGGCGGTTAGGGTTACTATTGTAAGGTAATCGCATTAATTCGCATTTCCTGCTTAAAATGACATACAAAGTCGGTCTATTTATAGTTAGACAATAGGCATACCTGTAGTGTAATCTCAACATTTAGGTTTACTTTATTTTTAAACAATAGTATAACCGATAGTGAAATCGTAATCTTCTTCAATCTGTAGTGAAGGTGCACTTCGTGTTGCGATTTCTAACGAAAAAAAACCAAAGGAACATATTCAGGGGGGGTCAGGCGACCCTCATTGACCCCCTTTGTGGGCGGCCTTGCTCATCCTCATTCTTTGGCTTTATAGTCATCGCTTCCAGGAAAGATCAATTCCTATATAAGACGAGTTGGATTTCATACCTTTTATTTATAGCTAATCATTTTAGATGAAACACTATACAAATAACGGTTATAAAGACGACAAAAATATACTTAGACTCGCTGCTTCTTAGTTGCCACCAACTCGATTCTTCAGACTCAATGATACACTTAACTGCTGCGGCTTACTTCCTAGGAAGCCCTCTTCTACTTGTTTTACCGCTGCCAAGAAAATCTTGAAGACACTTTAATGATGTGCACCTACCTTCCAGCTGATAAGGTTGTAAAATCTCTTTATTTATTCCTCTTATTGCTGTCTAACAGTTTCTCTTTACTTAAAACACTTCTTTAGACTTTAATACTTCTGATAAATAAAATTCAGGAACAAAATTCAAACATGTCTATTAATTATAATGAAAAATGGTAACTAACTTAAAAATCAACCAGCATCACCATGGTTTCAGTGTAATTCTTATCATATGGCCCTTTTTTCATATTTTACTAGTGAAAACCAATATTGATGCTTAACTATAATCACAACACCTATCAATATTTAGGTTCAGTTCAGATCACTTTTCAACACATTTTGATAATATTTCATTGGTTCACAAATCTTATTCAAATTAATTTGCCATATTTAATATTTAACATTTTAAAATCAAATTTATGTGGTAGGTACAACCTGTATATGCCTGATAACCTCTTTTTAACATAAATAAATCAATATTGTAGTCGTACCTTTCCTGGAGCGTGTATTTCATTGAGTTTATCAGTAGAACTATCCTAGGGCTCAAACATTCACCTTCAAATCACCTTATTTCACATACAACATAATCTAAGTGTAAAATTGTTACTTGTATTAACTGTAAATGATCCTTCTGTGTTCCATTATATATTGATTAAGTTTATTAACTCATCGAAGCCTATTAGAGCTTACTAATTAATAATGGGAATGAATGATTACGGGGTTTAAGATTTTGTACTTTTATATTTGCACCATAAACTGATGACAGTTCAAGACGGTGCTGGCTGTTAGTTTCTGGAAGGATCCTTACATATGTTAACTTGCAATCTTCTAAAGTACTTAGCCCCGGATATAAATCATCCCCTACGGATAAATATTGCATTAACATACATGGACCTTATTACTTGCTACTTAATGCGTACCTGGCAATATAAGACATATTCCTTTACTTGTACGAATCCTGTATGACCACAATCTTTCAGTGCCATGCTTCGCACGTTCATTCGCAAATTTGAACAAGTTATTTATATCTAAAAAATTGTTCAGTCTTAATATTTCATAAATTTGTGGTACTGGAAAAATTATTTCTTTGTTCTGGAATTGGCTAGTAAATTCCATCGGATCTGCCCACTATAAGTAAATACATCATTACAACTTTTTAGTCAAATGTTCGTTCAGTTTTATTGTTAATATTTAATTAATAGTTCTTGATATAAAAACGATGTGTTTTAATTTTGCTAAAATCGATACATCTGCAGTGTTTCAATTTTGAGTTACTTGGCCTTAAGTAAGTGCAAGAATGAGATGAATTAGGCAAGAACTAACGAAACTGGTACTACTATGCGTTTATTCCATTTCTCTTTTTAATATAAGCTGGCAATTAATTAAACCGATTTATTCTGTTTATACAACAAAAATAAAGGCAATTTGTTTTTAAAAATATTTATATGGAGGGCGATTACACACATTATATATTTCAGAATGGTTATTGGTTTAAAAGCATGTCCTGTTAGGTTATTTAGGTCAGTCACGCATTGCAAATATAGTAAATGTCGTCCCTATAAACATTACAGTGAAATAACATGAAAAGAACCTAGCAAAAGATACACGTTGTACAAAATTGGATATACTAGAACATATTTTTTTTGTCCTCTGGGGTGGGAGAGTGACTAACAACAAAAACCTTATCTAAAAGAAGTTTAAAAAAAAGGCGGTTTTCCGACATAGATAGGAGTCTATTTCTGGGTAGGACAATGAGAGATGGTCGTGGGTCTTTAAAAGTTATACTTTATACGACAGTCTATAAAAACTAAAATTTGGGCAGCACTAAATAGGGCTCCACCAAGTTCTGGCTCATAAAAGGCAAGATATACTCTAAGGGAGAACTTGGAAATCTTTAGAGAAAAATATCGCATTCGCTGTGTGAACACGGTTATCAAAAAAGAGTGCATAGCACTTGCATTAAAACTATATAGTTAGGACAAAGAAAGGACATAAGAGACGTGTTCGTACTATCTTACTATTACAAAATAAACAACATATAACGGCTAGTGAAATATTCTTTGGTTGCTATGGCAAAAAATGTCATATAAATCACTTCGTGTAATAAATATGTACCTGTTATCAAACGACATGAATGGAATTACTTGAGGGCTATTGTAAAAGCTTGTCGTTTTAAGCTCTTACTAAAATAATGACTAAATAGTATTACTGGCCAAACCTAATAGCAACGCTATAAAATTGATTGCCAATAGGTCACAATTAATATCTTACCTATTTAGGAATATAGATCAAAGAATTATATTAAGCTTACCTATTTTTCGACACATTTGTACAAAATAAAACAGTAAATTTAGTTTAAGTTATTTGTTTAATAAATCTGTGTAATTTTTTATGTTCAATAATTTTATTTACTTTCATATACTTTCCTTACCAAATTCATATAAAAACAGTAATTCTTTTTGCAACGACGTTTAACATCATCTTTTGATATCTAGATTTGTATATGTAGGTTCACAAGAATACTACAAATTTCTGAACTGCAGGTTAAACAACAGTTCAAAGTTAAACAATCCCTTAAAATATTATCCCAAAAGCTATACTAAATCATAACCAAGGGCATGCATTCTTTTGATTATTTACTTAAGTTTTAGATACTAATTTTTAATAATTATTCACCTAGCCTGTATAATGCAAATCAGTTTTAAATTACAGATATTAATTTAAACATATACATTAATCCTTTGAGTGGAAATTCTTATTACATCATAATATAAACAAATATTTGTTAGATTAACATTGTCCTTTAAATGTGACATCGACTTCCTTTTCAAACTTCAAAACTAACACTTCGCCAGAAAACACGTATAAAACTAATCGCTTGCCTTAAATTGTTAAACAAATGTTAAAAATTCATAAGATAACATGAGGGAGCCATATGTTTTGAAACAAAACTACCAAACCAGCAAACTTCTTACAGAAAGTCCCAAACTACAAATCACCAAGGAATTGGATAATCACGCTGTTTTTCTCCATTCTTGAAAGCAACTTCTTAATTAAATGTGTTATTCCCCTTCTACCAACTAACAAACTGGAAGAACGTAACCCAAGTTGCCATACTTGTCCATTAGGATAAGATCATGTGGTTTAATTAAATCTTCTTAATACTATCATTTAGAGCGCTGTAGTTGGAATTACAATAAAATAACGAATTAAATACTTTTATCCGATTACTGCTAACGGAGAAACCAAACCTTATATGGGGGCCTTCCCATCTAATGGCACAAAATTAAAATAGCTTGTCGGGGTTCAATTGTTCGAGTGAAGTTAATCGTTTTACTTCGTCTAAATCGTCGCGAATTGTGTCGTCCACGTTTCCTAATATCGAGTCGTTATCGATGACACTTATCTGTATTCTGCTTAAAGCGCCCGCGTTCGTAATGTACTTGCTTTGCTTATATATTATCTCGTAGTCGTATTCCTCGAATCTCACTTTACATCTTTGTAACTTGAAATTAAGCTCCTTTAATTTGAATAACTACACCAAGTGGTATGTGATTCGTATAAATTTTTAATTTTTTTTCATATAGGTACGGTCTAAAGCACTTTGTTGCCTATACCATATTTAGTAATTCCTTTTAGTTCGTGCTATACTTCTGTTCACTCTCGTTTAATGTTCTAGATGCGTAACTTATAGGTCGGTCTTGTCCAATTGTCCTTTAACATAAAATTGCGCCTAAGGCATCATTGAAAGCATCCGTCGTTAGAAGAAATGGTTTGAAAAATCCCGATATTGTAATACTGAGTGGTTTGTTAGTAATAATTTTACTGTCACAAATGCATTGATAAAGTCTGGCGTATTTTCTATTTTGTGTCATTTTTTAAACATTTTGTTAATGGTTTCTTTAGTTTTGCATAGTCTTTAATAAAACTACGATAATAGTCCGAGAGGCCTAACATACTTTTTATCTCTTTATTTGTTCGCGCAATTGGGCATTTTAAAATAGCGGTAATTTTATCCTGGTTTGGCATTACTCCATTCTGCGTTACGACATGTCCAAGAACGGCGACTTCTTTTTGTAAAAACTCGCATTTGTCTGGCTGAATGTTGAATTTAGCTTGTCTCAGTTTGTCAAATACAGGCCGTAGTCTTTCTAGATGTTCTTGCAGTGAAGTTAAATAAATTATTAAGTCTTCTAAATGCACTAGGCATTTTTCGTTATGTATTCCTCTTAATATATTGTCCATAACGCTTTGGAAAGTAGTAGTGGCGTTCTTGAATCCAAAGTGCTTTCATTTGTATTCATACTGTTCGCGGAGGGTGGAAAATGCTGTCTTTTCTGTCTTTATCTTCCATTTGGATCTGGTGGTACCCTGAGGCTAAGTCGATCGCAGAAAAGTATTGACTTTCCCTTAATTGGTCTAAGATGTTTGTAATGGGAGAGGATAGCGTCGTCTATGGTTTTTTCATTCAACTATCTGTAGTCTATCATCATCCAAAATTTTTGTTTCCCGGAGGCGTCTTTTCGTTTGGGAACCATTATAACTGGGCTGCTCCAAAAGGATTCGAAATGTCTAGTTATGTCCTATTGTAATAGTTCTCGTTTTTGTCCATCCGCTTCTTCCTGGCTCGCTTGCGGTAGTCAATAAGTTTTCTTAAACTAAGGGGTTTTGTCGGTTAATCTAATAGAATGAATGTGTTAGTGAACGCCAAAGCTAGTTTGTCGCAAAAAAAGGCTCGATATTCCAGGTAAAGCTTGTCAATCGATTTCTTTTCTTTGTCATTTGCATGGTCTAAACTAAGGTTTTGTAAATTCTCTTTTAATATTCCGTCTATGTCTGTGTTAACGGGTTCTTCTGGGAATGTATTTTCATAAATATCCAGGTCGTTAAAATTTTCATCGCAAATTTCTAGTGGTTTCGTTATTTTTATTCGTATAGAATTTTCATTCGCATTTAATGTAGTTGGTATCTTTTATTTTTACAAGTGCTGAAGGCGTTTCGATTCCATGTCTGAAGGATATGTGGTTAATTATTCCTACATTGTTCTTGGAATTTACCGGTAATTTGATTAATCTCTCTGTTCGCGGTTCTATAATGTGTTGTATTCTTCTAAATAAAACACTAAATTCTCACTTAAATAGAGTGTAATTACAGTCTTGAGAAATATGCAGTTTCATATATCCTCGTTCCTATAAGTTATCACTATAACTCTACCGCACGTGTATCTGATCCCGTTACATACACAACACTCCCCTCTTACATATTCATTGAATCAGTTACAAATTTAAGCGCTCAAACATCTACGTATACGACTACTACGTCTTAATCTAGCAGGATCAGAATCTACCTTCTTATGCGGTAAAGTAATAATTTCTTTGGCTTGAACACTATCGGGTCGATTGATATGATCAGACACTTCATTTGCAGTGCTTAAATCCTGATTATTATTGGAATCTCTCGAGGGACCAGTAATTGTAACTGCAAAAATAACATTTGAATTCGAAGTATTTGGTTTACCTATAATTTTTCTATCGCCTAACAACTCTAGTACATCCGGAATCACATTGCTCGCAAGTGTATATTTTCTTAAACTATTTACAAGTGTATAGACAACTTTGTCCTCTATTTTTACCAGATATCACGGCACTTACATACTTAAATATCACATCTTTTTGCTATTTATCTTGTACAAAGTCTTCCTACTAAAACGTGTTCGCCCTACACAAAATTGTTTAGCCTAACATAATCATAAATGTATTATTAGGGATTAATTTACCACCCTTTTTCGGTTTTATTTTGAACACAATCTCGTTTGGACATACACCAGTACTGGCACGAGGTGTATTCTTGTAACGAAATAAGAAATTCATTACTAGCCGTTCTACAGTAAGACTTGATCTTAGCAACAAACGCTTTTTTATAGCTAGCTTTACAGTTCGTACGTGTCTTTCGGCACTTTCAATAAATTGTGGGTGATATGGTGGCAATTTTAACATAGTAATTCCGTTTGTCTGGCAAAACGTACTAAATCCTTCGAATTAAATGTAATACCATTATCACTTACTATGATATCGAGTAACCCCATAACTGAAAATGTTAATTTTAACTTCTCTATAGTTTGAACGACATTAGTTCCTTTTGGCATTAAGTGAATATCAATCCACTTTGAGTTACTATCAGCTATTAGTAAACAAGTTATACCAGAGAAATCTACATGTATTCTCTGCAAAAGCATTATCAGTTTTTGGCCAAGACATCAAGTTTTGTTCATGATTACTTTGATTAAACTGACATGTCTGACATTTTGTAATTACTGCTTCAATGTCCTATTGTAGACCTTGTCACCATAAGATAGACCTAACTAATATCTTTGGCCTCGCCATACCTATATAATCTTCATGCATCAAGTCTAAAGTTTTCCCCCTAGAAATAGGCAGTATAATTACTTTTATCCCTACCAGTAGTACATTATTGGTGTAATCAGACCCTCATTCCCCCCAGCATCCTCATTTCCCCACACATCTGGACCAAAAAGTTTTCTTCGACTAACCATTTTTCATCTTTCGAGATAAATATATCTTAAATTTGTCATCTTTCGAGATAAACCTATTTTTAAGATTTTTTACCGCTAGCATTCTGAACCAAATAGTTTTCTTCGTCTAGCCAATGCATCTTTCGAGATAAACCTATCTTGTTTGGTATCAATTAATATTAGAATTTTCTCAGCTACCCGAATTTCTAGGAATTTTTTAGATAGCATCACCCCCAAGGGAGCTATCCTCATTTTAAGATTTTTTACCGGAAGCGATATCTGAGCGTTCTTATAAATTTTTTTAACCATGCGATACATCTTGTTAGTCTAGAATTTTACGCAGAATTCGAATCTGCAAACAGATTTAAAATCGGTGCACCCCCTGCAAAGTTACACTTTAAGCTCTCAAACCTCTAAATTTTGCTATTTGCTCTGTAAGCAAACCTAACAAATAGTTTTCTTCGACTAGCCATTGTTTAATATTCAAAACCATGACTTTTAAAATTTTAAAAACAGCTATCAATTTTCAGGTTTAAAATTTTACCAAGTACGTAACACGTAATCCAGCAAATATTTTAGAAAACACCATATCGCTTCAAAACTACTGTCTTTACAATCATGCGAAATACCAGTGAAAGCCGTATATAATTTCTTTCTATTAATTATTGACTGTATATTTGGGAATACAAGAAATATGTTTCAATGACGTACATTAGAAACCCCCGCATAATTACTTGTAGATTAATAATAACACAAGGTACTTTCTACAGTGCTCGCATCTATCACCAAATCCTGCTTTAAATTTGTAATATCTTGTTAATGCAATTATAATAGTGAAAGCGGATGACTCCTGCTACATTCTTATAAAGGTAAAACGGTGTTTTATATCATGCTATTGTTTACAGGATAGTTGCTAATAAAGAATTAAATTTTAAATACTTCTACATAATATAATAATGTTTTACAAAATTAATATAAAAGTTCAAAAATAATATTCTTTAAAATACAAACGTTCTGTTTGGTGCAGTTCAGAAAATACCAACCATGTTAATTAGTGAATTCATAGTACCGATTTAGATTCTAATAAATAGAAATTTTGTGTATGACATCATTAACTACCTAAATTTCAGAATTATCAAAATGTAATAAACCACATTAAGTACTGAAAGTAAATGGGTCTTATTACATATTGATGTCCTACATCAATTACCTAAATTACCTTACGTGACGCTGTAGAAGCATTATAATTCAATATTTTCGAAACTTCCAATGTAGCATTAATTCATTTGTAATTATTTGTAATCCAGCAAATATTCTAGATTCTTAACGAACATGTGAAAAGCTGTATATAATTTCTTTTCTTGGACTTTCTATTAATTATGATTGTGCATTAGAAATTGATGAATAATTGCCGAGGATTCACACAAGGTAACCAGCACGTATTTAGGGAAAATACAAACGTCATTTAGTAGTATAATTAACGGTTTTCAAAACGTATATAACGCGGTGTTATTAGAAAAAATTCTATTAGTTTCGCACGCTTTTGTGTAAAGCCCGTCGAAATTTTAAACCGTCGTTTCGTGTAGTTCTTTTGTGAAAAGTTTTGAAGGTTTAAGGGTAAGTATTATTAAAATATTATTAAAGTAGAACTAAATTTATTTGCAAACACCAATTATTATGTATTCTGTTATTGTTCTTATTTGTATTTTAAAACATTAATTTTTCCAAAGTAATGCACTGTTTTACAGATATATTTTTCCAAATTTTAAAGGTATACTTTTAGCTAAGATAAAAAACAATTCTCACAAAATATTTTATTAAAAATTAAATACATTAACAAAAAGGCCTCAATAGCAATACATTTTCTTAAGAACAGCTTAAATTATTCAAACAATGGTTTAAACAGTGATTGTACCTATCACCGAATCTTCTTAATTCTTTGAGCTTTGGAAGTGAAAATACACTTTCCATGTTTAAAATGTTGTTTGATAAATATTTTGATAGTAACTGTCTTTTCTGTTCGCCTTTAACATAGACAGTAGCATCGGGAGGTATGACTTCTTTCAGCAAATCGACTACATTTGTATATCCACTTGTGGATTGCCCATCCCAGCTGAGCCCATGGATTCTTTGCTTTAACCACCGAACTTGCTTTTTGAAATCATCACTTAGGGTGTTATACTCCACAGCCATGTCCAGTATCTCATGCCATATTACATTATTCGCTACATCCAAAATGGCAATCTCCTTGCAATAGAAATCACTAGTTTTGTATTGATATCCTTGTAAATCGATTATGAAACACATGCTTCCTGCTACAAATCACGGATGGGAATGGGGTTCTAAGCAAATCTCTCCTATATATCCAGTTAAGGGAGTTTACCTCCTCCTTTTATGATTTTTTTCAACCGGGTAATTATCTGGATGATACTAAAGCAAGTCTGTTTTCTTAATCCAACTTTTACCATCCCCCAACCACGACACTAATAATTCGCGCCCGTGCTTCTGTTTCCGTAAAACTTTTTCCAATAAGTACGTGTCGGGTGCTTCTGTGAGCTGAATTTCATCGCCGTAAAAAGCACCTAGAATTGGCCGACCTTCCAAATCTTGTAGCAGATAGGTTGTCGGTCTCCTTTGTTGTACTTTAACAATTTTGAATAGTTCTGTACCCCAGTTTGGGTGAAATCCTCGATCGAATACTGCTTTATATTTTGATATACGCACAATGTCTCCAACCTTATACAACTTCTTGTGACTTTTAGAAACGCTGTTAGCAGTGTAAAGTTTTATTCTTTCCGGATGTTCTTCTGCCTCCATAGGTGTCATGTTAATAGCTCGATGCGGTGTATTATTGTATTCTTCTATAACCTTAGGGCAAAATATTCACCCATTTATGACTGCCTTGCAAGTAAAATCTTCTGTACAATTTGTTTTTGATTGTTCTAATCAACCGCTCGACCATGCTAGCTTTGATTGCGGAATACGTGGAGTAATGGTTTATCTTATATTTTTGCATAAGATTTTTAAACCAGCGGTTGTAGTACTCTTTCCCAAAATCCGTTTGTAGATTGATTTTTACGTTATTTTCTCCTTGCAGCATTTTGTCCAATATTTTTTTCATAGCATTTGTAACTTCTGATCCGGTTTTATTTTTTAAAGGTTCTGCTAAAGCATATTTTGTGAAACAGTCCACTGCTATTACAATATATCTGTACCCATTGTTCACACGCGAGTAAGGTTGCATTTCGCACAAGTCCGATTGGATAAGATCACGTTTCACATGTTTCAGATTTGTATGACGACGCTGAAATTTTTTTCTTGCAGGTTTAAATAATTCCTTAACGATGATTTCTTTACTCATTTTGCTTAACACTGTTGCTAAACTAATAGGGTTATCTTTATCCAATTGCACCTTTGACATAAACTGAAGCTTTGGTTTGTAGTATTTGTTTTTATAGCTGCTGGTGACGCCTCGTAAATCGATGCTATTGCAAGACCGAGCTCCTTCTCATTTGTTTCAGAAGTTGCAGTCAAATTAATAAAAAACTGTATAAACGTTTTAAAGTCAGATACAAGCTTATCCAATTTTTCATTTACATACTGTTTATTAACTGCATCAGATGGCTCAACTGGTTGAGCAAGCATTGCGATACGCTGGTTTCTTGCATTGAAGGCTTTATCTTTACGCTGTATATCATCAGAACTTTTAGACAGTATGAAAAGGCTTGATTCACGAGCTTGATTACAGATTTCTTATTAACACAATCACTATCGTCTTTAGGATCCATTACATCAACTAGCCTTCTTTTACGAAAACTAATTGTTTCTTCTCCAGACTTGAATACTATAGTGCTTCTCTGATTAACACAATCACTATCTTCTTTCGGGTCTGATGAATTCACTAACCTTCTTTGCTGCATATCGTACCCATCACCATCCAACGTTAGCACAAATCCTCGACCTGGAGGACCTCGTTGAATATCAGCATCTTTACGCTCTGAACGTCCGAAGCGGTCGATAGGAATTTTAAAACTGTAATTATTTACTGAACTCACTGTATTATACCTTCTTCTCTCAACTCTTCTATTATGGACACCATCTCGTTAATGTTTTCCTCGCTTGTATTTCCAGCTCGGTTGGATGCGTTCAACAATCTCAGCCGATCCACAAGTTCATGTACATTATTCCAGTAGACATATTGCACCGGCTTTGAATTTAAACTTTTGTAAAACCGATTAGAAAAGCCTAAACCCGCTCCCTTAGACTGTTTTCTTCTCTTTGGCTGTTTTCTTTCGGGATTCCTCCGAAATTCAGTGAGATATTTTTGCACATATTTGTTAAACTTTTTGTTATTTGTTGGAAATCCGCTTAAATCGTGCACCGCAAATGGGTTAAACTTTCTTCTCAAAATCGACGCAGATTTGATCATTTCCAAGTAATTCGGCAAATCTTCATGCAAATTGAAATCGCCATCTTCGGGGCTGATGTCTTTGTAAACCAGCAGATTGTATAAACCCCTCGTACCTGAATATATCACATTGTTTAATGTTCTATCGCTAGTTTCCGGGTTAATTACCAATACACTTTTCCACAAACTCCATGTATCGGTTTCCACATTATACTTTACTCCATAAATTGATTTGTCAATATTTTCGTCCTCGTCTCTAGCTAACACATCCGCATAGTAAAGATGGAACGGTTCTTCTGGAACGAGTTGTTTAATTTTCTTTATAGGTACGTCCATGTTTTCGACTTTAACCTTTGTTGTAGGTGTAGGAATTTTTTCGGTGATCGATTGCAACTGGGAAGCGGCTATTTGCAGTGGATCGATCAATTGTTTGTGCACCTCTTTGAATTTTTGCTGAGATGCGGTGTCACCCTTTTTGTACGCTACAAACTTTTTTCGTACAGCATCCTGCATAAGATGAAGACTGCGTTTATTCGCAATAAAATTGTTAACGTCCGTCATCATGAAACTTTGGATGAGAACTAGCTGTTTTTGAATAATGTCAAATATTTATATACTCGTCGAAATTCTTCCGATAGCGCCCCTTATCCAAATCAAAATCTTTCACAACAGTTATAAAATTATGTTTTGAGTCACCCCAACACTGTAAGCACATTTCTTTAAATTTTGGATATGTCATGTCACCGCTTATATGATCCGAAAAGATATGGCGAAGGTTTGTGTCATCCTGTTTCCATAATGCGATTACATTGGTGTTATCTCAGAGTCTATGTTTTAAGGCACTAGCGTAAGTTTGACATAGATAGAACGAATCTATTGCTTTATGTCGGCCGAACGAGAAAAATTGAGTGATTTTACTTTGCTCGTTTACAGGTATATCATCGAAAACCATAATTGAATCTTCTTTGGTATCTCCGGGTTCGATCAAATCATCGTAATTTTCAAACTCATGGAACCCAATTTCTTCTTTTAATGGTGTAAAAACGTTTCTTAACAATTCGTATTTCGGTTGATATAAACTTTTCGAAAATACATACACATTTTGGAATCTAAGACCGTTCTCGTGCAGGATCAGCGATATTAAAGCGTTAGTCTTCCCACAACTCGATGGTCCCGCGAAGATAGCTCGTATGTTAGACGGGAACAATGGACCATGTTTACCATCCTCTCTTGCACTAGCAATAGCAAAGTTATCATAATTCTGTATAGGTATTTTAACTTCTTGTATAGCATCACCCGTGTCTCTCACATTTTCCGACCTAGGAGCACCATTCTTTTTTTAAGGTTTACGGAGATCCAAATGCCTGCTTAACGTTCTTCTGGGTATACCATATAACCTACTTGCAGAGTTAACACTTATACCCTTTTGTATTTCACTAACTGCTGTCTCTAAAGATTCCTTGGTGTACATCTTTCAAATATAAGTTTAAACTGATTCAAATTGAAAATAATATTCCCTTATATACCAGCATGGGCAGGGTGTGCACGCGCAGGGGCGCGCATGGGCAGGGGTGTGCACGCGCAGGGGTGCGCATGGGCAGGGGTGTGCACGCGCAGGGGTGCGCATGGGCACAGACGTGCTTAGGTGTACACCGGAGTACGTGAGAAACTGTCTTGGATCACCAAAAAATCTTATTAATATTAAAACAACATAGATTTTATACAATTTTATTAAAAATATATATACAAAAAATTTAATTGTGAATAAATCTATTAACAATTTCCGTAAACGGATTATATTCAAACATAGAGTCATGTATAATTAAAGCATAAGCCTTCATCGATGATTCAAAATTTCTTGAAGCTTCTAACTCCATTCTTACATCAACAGTTGCATCCTTGATGCTTTCAAATTGATGACGACAGTCGATTACAAAGACAGGTGAGTCCTTAAACCTGTTGTAGTCCATTAAACATTTATTTGACGATTTGTTCGGGTAGTATTTTTCCATAAAAGATGCATAAGACAGGTACGCTGGCAAGTAGTCATTCTGCTCGAAATTCAAATTTAATCGACCTTGAGGAACATCTGAGAGTTTAAAACACTTTGACATTGGTTATGTTGGCATTCGTAAAGCTTGTAGCATTTTCTTCTTTCCTGTCGTACTTCCCATTTTGCAGCGCAAGTAATATCCACAGAGCCTTCTCTGTTTCGTTCGATACTTTAATTCTCCATGCTTGCGACTTTGATTGTGTTAGAGACGGTAATTCGTGTAGTTCCCATTTTCTGAATGCAACCATTATAGATGATTGATTTTGCATTTCCGAAAGCAGCGACGCCTTGGCAAAGTCGCTTAATGTTATATGCGGAACCTCCCATGAAATACGTTGTATTATGAACGTTACTGTATTTCCAATCGACTTGTAACAATTTACGTCTGACTTGGATTTGATTAAAATCAGCTCTTGAGGCATGTTGACGATAGTTTTCTTGTAATCTTCAAAAAACCCAAAAATGGTTTTTAGCGGTATAGCACAACTAAACCGTCCATCTTGGAATATGGTATCGGGCTTCCACCCGGTATGTGTAATAGATTTTGTTTCTGATTCTTCCATGGATACTAAACCTTTAATAGTTCTTGTAATTCCAGGGATTCGACAGACATCTATTATTTGATTATTACCCAATTTGTATTGAATTTCCTCAAACAGAAAATATGGCCCATTTCTAGTAAATTCGTAAGCTTTAGGGTCTGGTTCTGCTGCTCTAATCGGGTCTACAGTTGTTGACGCTTTTCTTAATGTTTCCGTAGGCTTATAGGTACCCCTTATAAATATGAAACTTTCATGGGGGTATGTGATGTTATCACTGCTCTGGATTTCAATTGAAATTCGATCGTTGTTTTCTGCATTCAATGTAAAGGGAAGATATGTATAATAATCTTCCTTTATTATGGTTTCGTCTAATTTATAACCTCCAAACACATCCAATTTGGGCACGTCCTCATATTTAAGCCTTCCAAGTTTAATGTTTTCATCACCGTGGAGATCTAAGCTGCATTTACTTCTGCCCCCCATCATTTATAACTTTTAATCCCAAAGATTTTAAGAAACGTATTTCTTCTGCTGTAAGTCTCTCGACAACTTGACGCTTTGACGTCGTATTCACTATTGGTCGTCTGGGGCTGTTGTAGCGTGCTTTATATACAAAATCGATAGGCATTTTCAACTACTTTTTATTTCCAGTCTCACACAGGTGTATGTTTCCGGTGAAAAGTTTACTAATTCACCCAAATGATCGACTAGTCTGATTGTAATATTATCAATTTCTGTTACGCTCAGCGGATAATATATGACGTGGTTAGGTTCCTTTTCCAGTTTATACCCGGGTGGTACAGATAGACTGAATTCAAATATGCTGTGGGTAAGAAAATTGTTTCTGAACGATCCGCTGGTGATATTGGTTTCCACAAAAATGTTTGAGACCGATATTATGTTCACTTGCTGATTAGCGATATGCACGGTATCTGCAGCCAATTTGCGGTTGGTAAACCCCAAGATGCTTCCAATATTGTTTTTACGGTTTGCTCCAAAATCTATCAATATACTGCTTCGTATAGAACACTTTAATGTATTATTGTTGGCACTCAGTTTAAAATATTTTTCAATGTTCTCGTTGATGTCCGGCTTCTGACTGAACCATTTTTTGAAAACATCCTGTATATATGCATTTATTTCTTCTAATTCGTATGATCCAGGTTCAATGGTTATTCTGCGATGCTCTGGATCGTTAAAGTATAAGTTGTTGTTTCCCGGGTGTATGTTTTGCACAGTGTTACAAGTGTACAGTCCCACTAGACCCAAAGCATATTCACCGTCCTGTTTCAATTTAATTGGTGGGTAAATGGATCCTGTCGATATGACATTACCGTACCCGAACACGCTCACTGTTTTAGCCATTGTCACTAAGAAACTTTAACACTAAATGTCCGGAATTGTATGTGTTGTAAGTCTGCTCCGGTACACTGTTGTAGTAAATTTTACAACCTCGAAAATATCTCTTTACTTCTTCCGGCGGTCTCAAGTCTCCAAACGAATCGTAGTAATACACACTATTTCCGCGTTTTCGGTACCCCACTCAATGTGTGCCCGAACCTTTGGTGGTATCCAAATTAATCACACCCGATTCGTTGACATGCGGGTTAATCTTCTGTAACTGATCTCTAGAAAAGACGTTGCGAAAATGAGGAATGTTAGATGCGTGTTTCCTTATATCTACATCGGTGAGAGCTCTTCGAGGTAACTTGCTTAGTTTTTTGATACTTTTTTACAAATGCCTCGCCCCTGTTTGTAAGGTTTCAAGAATAATGCTGTGCCTTTCTTGTATGGTTTTAGAAACATTCCATTTCCTTTTTTCCCAACGGCAATGGCTTCCATAGATCTGTTGTATCGTTTGCTCTCCTTAAGCTGTTCGTTGGCCGTCTTGACATCATTTACTGCTTTAGCTATCCCCGCAGCACCACCTGTTAGCGCTCCTAGGGCACTTAGTCCCGCAGATATCGGAATCAATGGTAGAAAACCTCCTTTCTGTGGAACGGGTATAATACGTGGGACTTTAATTTTGCTTTTCCCACCGGCTCCTTTTATGATTTTTTTACCAATTAGAATACCAACATCTAACAGCTTTTTCAAGTTGTCGGAACCAACTCGGTCTACTGCGGATCGTATTTTCTTCAAAAATCCGCTTTTGAAACTTATTTTCTTCTTTAAGCCCATACTCATTTTTCTCTTCGCTTTCATAGCGTTTGTCACAAACCAAGCTGCGGCTTTTTCCCCAAACTTTGCGTTTTTAGACTTAACTCTCCCCCAGGCTTCTTCTTCTAAAATTTTATCTGCTCGGTGTCTGGCTGGAAGATCGTCGGTGTACTTGGAGTATGCAATGTCGTGGTCTTTACACAATTTATCTAATTCGTTTATTCCAGGATCACCTCTTGCTAAGCGCTCATCCAACTTTGTACCAGGACCGCAGTACTGATAACCTGGAATATGCAGCTCAAACAGTAACCTGTTTATAGCGCTGTTAATTAAACCCTCTCCAGAAAAGATAATCATGTGTTTACTCAAAAAAATCTCAAACTATACTAAACAAATAAACAACAACGAGTCTATTTATACTTTTTCAAAAAATTTACAATATATTATAGTTTCACAAACTACTTAAACAATATATTTACAATACATTTACATCCACGTCTCTTGGGCTGTCTTTTATAAAATACTCTTTCTAGTTATCACCATAACCAGAATCTTCAGATTCCGACAAATTTAAACGTCTAAACATTTCCACTAATGTTCTTTTACGTATCACGTCTTGCACAAATATATCCGGAAAACATATAACCAGCTCCAATGCATTTAGTGCGCTCTGATTCAATTCGTTGTAGAATAAAATATTGCCAATTCGAACTTCACCTTCAATCAAGATTTTAATTCGTTTCTCCCCTTCAGTCAGAGTATTAAACCGATCGCAATCATTTAAATTAGAATTAGCAACAAACCCTACTAATTCGCTGTATAATGCTGGGAAGTCACGACTTTTCAGCTGCTTAAGTTGATACTCAAACAACTCTCGCATATGGAATAGTTTACGGCACTCCAATTCGTTTATAACTATCGAGCTATTGCCCATTATTATTTTTAAATGAAACGTTTTGTCCTCGGTTGATCGAGACACTGGTGACAGAGTGATAAAGAACGGAGCTCCTAGTTGTATGTGTAGATCTTCCATTTCGGGTGCACCATTTAATCGAGTGTTTAGCACGTCACGAGAAAATACGTTGATTTGAAATTCCACTTGAAAATTTGTAAATGCTAACCAATTTTCGTATGTCAATTCCAGAACATGGTTGCCACAATATTTCTTGCTACACACCAATCGTAATACGGGTTTTATTCTCTGGTTTATAACAAACCCAATTTCCACATTATGAGGGTGTTCGCCCAATTCACTTAAACTATACGTAAACTTGTTAATCAGATTTTCGGTATACGAAACTTGTGCATCATTAACATCTACAGACTCCATTGCTTTGCACTGATTTCACCGAGATTACTGAGAAGGAATCCTTTGCGGCTCGTCCTTTTAAATGTTTCAGGGTTGTTGTTGCGCATGCTCCTCATTATCATTTGCAGTATTTTACAGACAGACATGAACTAGTTTGTAATCCGATTCAAGGTTAGTTAAGAATATTAGGTTTTACTGGTATGATTAGACTAGTTTGGAATGTTACTCAAGGTTAAACGACGCTGGGTTTCACCTAATTTAAAAGTTAACTAGCTAATTGATTTTTACCGACGTGAATAGACTAATTTGAAATGTTAGTCAAGGTTAAACGACGCTGGGTTTCTCCTAATTTAAAAGTAAACTACCTAATTATACCAACAGGGTATAAAAGCATGGTACGAGGCAATATAATTCAGTTTCTGTTTAGTCTTTGACTAGTTTTAATTTCTTTATAGAAAATGGCTTCCTTTACTTGTGATGTGTGTGGGGTTGTCTTCTCGAGAAACGATCATTTAAAACGACACCAGATCCAGCAACATGGGTTAGTCTCTGAAACCAAAAAGAGCTTGTTCACCTGCGATATGTGCCCGGCATCCTTCTCGCGGAGGGATAACTTGAAACGTCACAAGGATGCCAAGCATGGTGTGGTGGAACCAGTTGCCGGAACCTCTGGAGTCAAACGAGCTGCTGCACCAACAGTTGAGGACCTGCCCCCAAGAAGTCGCGAAGATGCGAAGAGTGTGATGTGGACGTCACCAACTTGGCAGCCCACCAGCGCTCCAACGTGCACAAGACTAATGCTAGTCGTGTCTTGGATGGAGGCGTAGAGGTTGTAGCTACCGCTTTTAAAACAAGAGTAGCTACATACAGAATTAAAAATGCTAATACTAGTGGTATGTATACTTTTAAAACATTGAATGAGTGTTTAACTTAATTATTTCTAGACATCTCAGAATTTTTGCGTCAGCAGAAAGAAAGGTTCATCGCATTAGTTGGTGAGAAATTAAAAGATCACCTATCCCTCAAGGTTAACTTGGAGGTGTTTGGTGGCTACACCAAGATGGACAGTGTTGAAGATGTTAAATCTTTCAACACTTGAAATGTTGTAATCACCTCCTCCAGTAACCTAGGGGAGATCTACAATTCCTTTGTGGAAAGAATGTCGGCAAAGTCTGAGGAGTTCCAGGAGCGTGATTCTGGTTAGTTTCTACAATTATTGATTTTTTCTAATTTGTAAGTTTTAGGATGGAGTCTGAAACAGGCGTTGTACTTGGAGATTAATGTAAACAAGTACAACCCTTTGCGTGGATCCTCATACATCGAGCTCCCCAAATGGGTTCGAAACACCAGAGCTGTTATTAATATACAAAATGAGGACAACACATGCTTTGCCTGGTGTGTTGTGGCGGCATTGCTTCCTGCTGATTTCAACCCACACAGAGTGTCTAGTTATCCGCACTACTCGACTGTACTCGACGTAACAGGAGTGCAGTTCCCGATGCCCATAAAGGATATAGCCAAGTTTGAGGAGCAGAATGCTATAAGCATTAATGTTTTTGGTATAGAAGGCAAGTCGATTGTGGGACCGCTTCACTTTACAGCACGCAAGAGGGATCGACATGTCAATCTTTTGTACATCCAGGAAGGAGATACAAATCATTTTTGTTTGATCAACAATTTAAGCGGATTGGTTAAAACTCAGCTATCTGCCCACGCAGGACTCAAACTGTTATGCGATGGATGCCTGATATATTTTCATTCGGAGGAGGAGTTACACCGACATACAGAGCATGAATGTAACTACAATGCCGACTGCAGCTAAATGTGTGCTGGAATTTGTTAATATTCACAAACAAATGACCGTACCGTTTGTGATATACGCTGATTTCGAGTCGGTGCTAAAACCTATTAGTACTGCTACTCCAGATACATCTTCTTCATTCACCAATAATGTGCAGGAGCACACACCTTATAGTTTCGCTTATTATATTAAGTATGAATACGATGATAATCTTTCAAAATTTGAAATATACAGAGGACCCGATGCTGCAAAGGTGTTTATGGAGAAAATGAAAGCGGAGGCTCGAGGGTTAGGAACAATTCTGAAAACCAACGTTCCGATGGCACCGCTTGAACCGTTAGACGAATTGTTATTCCACATGGTTGATGATTGTGGTATATGCAAGAAACCATTAGGAGATGATCGAGTGAGGGATCACTGTCATCTTACGGGGAAATTCCGCTTTGCGGCTCATAACGCATGCAACATTAATTACAGGGTACCCCATTTCATCCCTGTTGTATTTCACAATTTAAGTGGGTACGATAGCCATTTTATTGTGAAGGAGTTGGGGTATGATAATGAGAGGGTCACTGTAATCCCTAATAATAAGGAGCGCTTCGTATCATTCACTAAAAATGTGAGGTTATATGGTGAACAACCAGAGGAGTGTGATGGCGAGCCTGAAGAATCTGACAATACAGCGGTGCAGCTCAGGTTTATAGATTCGTTAAGATTCATGGCTTTATCGTTGGACAAGTTGAGTCAGAATCTTGATACTACTCAGTTTGTGGAGACTTGCAAATACTAACCCGATGAGCAAGAGTTTGGGTTGTTGACGCGGAAAGGTGTTTTTCCATACAACTATATCACCGATGCTGTAGTACTGAACGAGACATCATTACCACCGAAAGAAGCCTTTTTTAATAATTTAACATCTACGGATATCAGCGATGCGGACTACGAGTACGCACAGAAGGTGTGGAATACGTTTGGCATTTGCACGCTTGGGGAGTATAGCGATTTATACCTGAAAACTGATGTGCTACTACTTGCAGATATTTTTGAAAACTTCCGCTCTGTATGCAAGCAGACGTATGATCTGGATCCGTGCCAGTACCTGACAGCTCCAAGTTTGAGCTGGGATGCGATGCTTAAGCATACTGGTGTAAAACTGGAGCTGTTGATGGACATTAGCATGCATAATTTTATTAAGGCTGGAATCAGGGGAGGCTTGACTCAATGCAGCCAACGATATGCTAGAGCGAATAATAAGTATATGGAGGATTACAATCCTGACGAGCCATCCAAGTACCTAGCATATCTGGATGCTAATAATCTTTATGGGTGGGCAATGAAACAGCACCTGCCCATTGGTGATTTTAGATGGATGGATGCTAAAAAGATTGCTCTCCTGAAAGAACTAATTTTGAATATACCTGAAACCAATGAGAAAGGTTATATTCTAGAAGTAGATCTGGAGTATCCCGAACATCTACACCATTTCCACAACGATCTACCCTTCTGTCCTGAAAACATGGTACCTCCATCACCCAAATCAAAGACACCTAAATTGTTAGCAACTCTGTCGGAAAAGAAAAACTGTATTATTCATTATCGGAATTTGCAACAGTGTATGCGATACGGTCTAAAACTAAAAGCAATCCACCGGGTTTTAGAGTTTACTCAGTCTCCATGGTTGAAGGCGTATATCGACCTTAACACCGGGTTGAGGATGTCGGCGAAAACGCATTTGAGAAAGACTTTTATAAATTAATGAATAATGCGGTGTTCGGGAAGACTATGGAGAACGTGGACAAACGTGTAGATGTGAAAATCGTGACCCGGTGGGATGCTTCTGGTAAATGGTTGTGCGCGAACAAGCTAATTGCTCGACCTAACTTTAACAGTTGCTTAGTGTTGGGGGAAAATCTGGCGATTATACAGATGAATCGTGTAAAAGTGAAGTACGACAAGCCGATTTATGCAGGATTGTCAATTTTAGACCTATCCAAAACGCTAATGTATGACTTTCACTACAGTACCATGGTTCCTCTGTATGGTCCTAGATTGTCTCTGCTTTATACAGATACAGACTCCTTAGTGTATAGTATGCAAACTGAAGACTTGTATAGTGACATTAGTGCAAACATTGAGCATTTCGATACAAGTGATTACCCTCCAAACAATAAGTACAGTATACCGCGTGTGAACAAAAAAGTTGTGGGGAAATTTAAAAACGAGTTTTGTGGCGATTTGGTGTTAGAATTTGTAGGTAGTAGGGCTAAGTCCTACTGTATTGTACGCGAGAAGGACACGATTAAAAAGATTAAAGGGATCTCACGAAGTGTAGTTAAGTAAAACCGAGGGTCTTACAACCTATAACGAGCATATATCCCCAAAAGGGGTGGGTATGCAACTACGCAGCAGTGCGTGGGAGAATAAGGATTCTCTCCAATAAGAAATTAAAGTTTCCATGTACGTAGCACCAGTTATTGGGTAATGGTAGAAATGTTAAACCTATAAAGGCGATTATTAATTGTGGTTTAGTGACCGCGTTTGTGCACTCTTCGAGTGTCTTCGGCAATCTTCGATTGTTTCCAAAAAAAATATTCAAGCCTGCCATTTAATGTCGTGGTGTAACATCGTCCACGGTTAAGCTTATACATCCGTCGGAAGCAAAGTACTTAAAGCGACACAAGGAAAAACAGCACGGTATGTCATTAAGCAGTAAACGTTCAGCTCCGCCAGTTGTTAAAGAGTCTTGTACGAAACAACCAACATCCGTGTAAAGCGTGCGAGATGGAGGTGTTAAAGTCTGCATACCCTGGTCCTAATAGCACAGCAACCTAATTAAGGTAGGTCAGTAAGCAATATTTAATTGCTGTTAATTGACTTGCATTTAGCGTACTTTCCTATTGTAATAACCGCATTTGTTTGGAGAAGAAATTATAAACAGCTTTTCACATGATCGTTAAGAATCTAGAATATTTGCTGGATTACAAATAATTACAAATGAATTAATGCTACATTGGAAGTTTCGAAAATATTGAATTATAATGCTTCTACAGAGTCACGTAAGGTAATTTAGGTAATTGATGTAGGATATCAATATGTAATAAGACCCATTTACTTTCAGTACTTAATGTGGTTTATTACATTTTGATAATTCTGAAATTTAGGTAGTTAATGATGTCATACACAAAATTTCTATTTATTAGAATCTAAATCGGTACTATGAATTCACTAATTAACATGGTTGGTATTTTCTGAACTGCACCAAACAGAACGTTTGTATTTTAAAGAATATTATTTTTGAACTTTTATATTAATTTTGTAAAACATTATTATATTATGTAGAAGTATTTAAAATTTAATTCTTTATTAGCAACTATCCTGTAAACAATAGCATGATATAAAACACCGTTTTACCTTTATAAGAATGTAGCAGGAGTCATCCGCTTTCACTATTATAATTGCATTAACAAGGTATTACAAATTTAAAGCAAGATTTGGTGATAGATGCGAGCACTGTAGAAAGTACCTTGTGTTATTATTAATCTACAAGTAATTATGCGGGGGTTTCTAATGTACGTCATTGAAACATATTTCTTGTATTCCCAAATATACAGTCAATAATTAATAGAAAGAAATTATATACGGCTTTCACTGGTAGTTCACATGATTGTAAAGACAGTAGTTTTGAAGCGATATGGTGTTTTCTAAAATATTTGCTGGATTACGTGTTACGTACTTGGTAAAATTTTAAACCTGAAAATTGATAGCTGTTTTCGGACGGTAAAACATATTGTTAGATTAACAACAATATGTCTTATTGACTGAAAATACGTTTCCTCTCTTTTACTTTAATCTCTTTTTTGTTACAGGTTACTTTCAACTGCTTGGATTCGGCTACACAAACAAAATAATGTTATACTTTGTAAAAATTGTAATTAGTTTATTAAACTGTAAATAAATTATTAAAATTTTGTGTGCTTATTTCTTTGTATTGGTTAAAGCATATACCTTGGGTAGCGAAAAAGGTTTTAAAAATTGAGTTAAATATATTGAAACGGGCTACTGCTACCGCGTTTCTTTAATTTAAAACAAGTAATAATAATGGTCTTTATTACTCACTGTTCACAAGTCTAATTAACAGTATATGCCTTATTTATAGATGTTTTCAGTCCACTCAACAAGGAAGCACTATTACACTAATGAATTTACAAGCACTAATATCTTCTTAAACTAACTTCTCTATCATAGGTCCATTAACCACTAACACAACTATTTGTTTATGCACTTCTATTTATTTATGTATACTACAACAAGCTGCAAGTACATTAGACACAGCATATCACGTTTATATATACTTCTAAAGCTCCAAACTACTATTACTCTACACGATATAATTTATATTAGACATTCAAGAATAGACTAACCCTTGCATTCATTAGCGGTCTTATATATACTCTGGATTACAAGGATGACTCATGCTCCCGTAATTTCTAGAACAATTCTGGAATCCTTGAGAATACGCCGTGCCTCGAGCGTTTGTATGTAATTGATTGCTGAAAGAATTCTCGTATCCTGAAAGGTATGCAGAGTCTACAGCGCTTGTGTGTTTGATGGGTTGCCTAGTAGTAGCTCGCAACACTGCCCCCTCTTTAAAACCGTTACGTCTCGTAAATGACTGATGACGGTATCGGCAGCTATCTCCTCTGGTGCATCCACCACGTCGTTGGAAATAACAGTCAACACTCTTTTCTTGGTCTTGGTAGGCAACCGGTTGAATACAACAAACAAGGACCTGGACGTTGGTTCCTGGAAAACTACTTCTAGCATATTTCGGACTATCCTCCAATCTAAGTGATCCAGTCCACAGCCCAACTTGGGCATCGCTAATCTTGTTACTCCATTTTCCATCATCTGCGCCTTAAGATTTAGCAAAGCCTCCATAGATGTCCATAACTAGGTCTTTGCCATGAAGAATTTTGGTGACCAGATAGTAAACATAACGATTTTTATCTTGAAGAACCAAAGCTTTTCCTACAGTTGGCTGCTGTTGTACTAATTCATCCACACATCCAAACTTTTCTTAAAACAACAGCTATTCCCCTTGACATTGCCAAATCTTGAGCTACGCAATGTGCAAGGAATACTCTTCTGGTGCTCTAAACAGATCTTGCTGTTTTTCAACAACAACGCCAAATCTCGCTTTAGCGGAACCACCATACGCCGCCATAAAACTCTCAAAATCTACATTTGGCTCATGATTAATAACTTGCCGAACACCATTATCATTATTCGAGTCTTCCTGGTTGTTGCCAGCGTAGGATGTTAAACGGTCAAAGTGTACCACTTTTGGTTTACCACGAGGGGATCTTCTGATCCGGTACACTACATCATTAATCCTTTTTAACACTTCGTACGGCCCTTCCCATTGTCTTTGTAGTTTTGGCGACAATCCACGTTCTCTTTGTGGATTGTACAGCCACACTAAATCTCCAGGTTGATAACCACCTTCTCGTGCTCTCGTGTCATATTGTGATTTCATTCGATCGCTTGCTGCCTGTATATTCTTCCGGACGTTTTCGTGAATACTATTTGATCTTTCACGAAGCTTACTAACGTAATCTTCACCTGCGATATCTTCTCCAGGTTTAAATCCAAACCGAAGATCACATGGTAGCCGCAATTCACGTCCTAGCATTACGCAAGCGGGCGAGTACCCTGTGCTGTCATGTACCGAAGATCGGTACGCCAGTAGGAACAAATGTAGATATTGGTCCCAGTCTCGTTGATGTTCAGAGACAACTTTGGCCAGGTACTTCCTAACGTCCTGTTCATTCTTTCAACCATTCCATCCGATTGGGGATGAAGTGGTGTGGTTCTAGTCTTCCTGATTCCAAGATGCTTGCAGACATTTTGAAACAATGCTGATTCGAAGTTCCGACCTTGATCGGAGTGTAATTCCAACGGAACTCCAAAGCGACAAAACAACTCCTTCACTAGTACATCTGCAACCGTCTCGGCTTCTTGGTTAGGTATAGCATATGCCTCCGGCCATTTGGTAAAATAATCCATTGCAACCAAGATGTATTTATTTCCTTCTCTGATTCAGGAAACGGACCAGCTATATCAATGGCTACCCTCTCAAAAGGATTCCCCACGTTATACTGTCTCATTGGGGCTTTCCGTTTTGAGACCGGGCCATTTGCAGAAGCACACAATTCACATTTCCGGCACCACTCCTTCACATCTTCTTTGCAGTTCACCCAATAGAACCTTTCTCTCACTCTTTCGAGAGTTCTTTTCACGCCAAAGTGCCCTCCGGAAATACCGTCGTGCAAGTGCTGCAACACTTCCGGCACTCTGCTTCTCGGCACTATCACTTGAAGTCTCTCAGTGCCATCTTCAAATTCCAGGCGTCGTTTCAAGATTCTATTTTCCATCATCAAGGAGTCCCACTGTGCCCAGTATGCCTTCAGGCTCCTACTTAAAATACTAATTTCTTCCCAAGCTGGTCGTTGTCCTCTATTTTTCCACTCAATAATACGTCCCAATTCGGCGTCATTCTCCTGGTCTTCTCGCATTCTTTCGGGTTGCCAAGTATCATCGGTTACCGTCATTCTATGGATGACACTTATTTTCTCTTCCATCTTGGAGCAATGATTGCAGTCCACCGGACAAGGTCTCCTTGATAGAGCGTCTGCATTCCGATGGCTAGTTCCTACACGATGTTCTGTATCAAAGTCATATTCCTGCAGCCGCTCTATCCACCTTGCCACTTGCCCTTCAGGATTTCGAAACTGCAATAACCATTTTAGTGCAGCATGGTCTGTTCTCAACAGGAATTTACGGCCGTATAAGTACTTATAAAAGTGCTCTACGGATTTGACGACGGCCAACAGCTCTCTTCTTGTCACACAATAGTTCCTTTCTGGCCGCAACAAGACCTTGCTGAAATACCCAATAACTTTTTCTTGTCCGTCCTGCACTTGAGAAAGAACGCCTCCTATAGCTGTGTTACTGGCATCGGTATCCAACACAAATTTCCCCTCCATCCGTGGATAACTCAAAATTGGTGCTGTAACTAGCAGCCGTTTCAGCTGTTCAAATGCACTGTGGCAGTCGTCATTCCAATCATATTCTTGTCCATCTTCGGTTAATTTCGTTAACGGTTTGGCAATGTTCGCAAACCCAAGTATAAACCGTCGGTAATATGTGCACAATCCTAGAAAACTGCGTAGTTGGTGTAAATCTGCTGGTATAGGCCATTCTTGTACCGTTTTTATTTTGTCAGGGTCAGCTCTTATTCCGGTCTCCAAAACGACATGTCCTAGATATTTCACCTCTTTTCCAAACAGGTGACACTTCTTGGGGCTCAATGTAAGGTTTGCCCCCCGTAATCTTTGGAATATCTCCTCTAGGTTCTTAAGGTGTTCTTCAAAAGACCGGCCTAACACTATCACTCTGTCTAGGTACACCAGACAAGTCTTCCAAGACAGTCCACGCAGAATCGACTCCATCAATCGTTCAAAAGTAGCAGGGGCATTGCATAATCCAAATGGCATGACCTTGAACTGCCATAATCCAGTTCCAATTGTAAACGCAGTCTTCTCTTTGTCGTTTGGCTCCAAGCCTACCTGCCAGTATCCGCTTTTCAAGTCCAAGGTCGAAAACCATTTAGATCCGGATAGAGTATCTAAGGTGTCATCAATTCTGGGCAAAGGATAGCTGTCTTTCTTTGTCACGTTATTAAGCCGCCGGTAGTCTACACAAAACCTTGTCGACCCGTCCTTTTTCTTGACAAGCACTACCGGGGACGCCCATGGACTATTCGAGGGTTCAACCACTCCCTGTTCTTCCATATCGGTGATAATTTGTTCAGCTTCCTTACGTTTTGCCAAAGGAAGCCGCCTGGGGTGTTGTCTTATCGGTTGCGCATCTCCAGTATTGATCTTGTGTTGCACAACATTCGTCCTTCCTTTCTTACTATCATCCAGTGCAAACACACCTCGATATCGTCCGACCAGCTCTTTTACTTTGCCCAGTTGGTCGTCGTTTAATCCATGACACGAAGGTATTAACATATCCAGCAATTTCTGTGAGCAACCGTTGGCTTGTTTATCTTTCGTGTCGTCCACACAACGTTTAATATGGCCTACTGGAATGCAACTTCCCACAATCGTGTCTTTCTTCAGGGTCACCGTATGCGGATTAATGTTCAGCACCCTTACTGGTACCATATTTCGAAACTTTACCAGCGTTCTTCCAATCAGTAATCCCTCCTGACCCATTCCCGATTCAGTTGCTTCCATCATGCATACTTGTCCTTCCCGGAGCGTACCATCCGGGCGTCCCATTACTATCATTTCCGCCTTCTCGGGTATTTTCATATCACAAATCATTCGAACTTGCATCGTCTGGTTACTCCTACCTTGAAATGGAATCTCATCATCATCTATCCGAAGCACATTTTCTTTCATGTTTACATGAAACCCATATTCTCTCATGAGATCCATTCCCAAGATCACTTCTTCTGTAATTTCAGCTACCAGCACTCGATGATTAATTAATTTGTCCCCAATTGTCAACATAACGGCAGTCTCTCCGTGAGTACAAATTTTCTCACCACTTGCCGTTCGAAGACACACCGATACAGGTAGCACTTTTCCACGACCAACCAAATCTGGTCTCACAATAGTTTTGTCGCTCCTGTATCCACGAGTAATCGGACACCCCTACCATTAATTCTTCCATCGATATAAATGCTGTCCAGACTCCCCATCGACGATGCAGCACGGATGATAATCTGCGGGGCACTACGTTGTGCTGTCGACGTTCGCCCCTACGTCGACTTGCTTTAGTTTTCCTGCTGCTCAACCGGTTGTTTTTGGTTGAGTGCAGCGTCTCTATATGACCAACTTCGCCGCAGTTCCAGCATCGCAGACGCCATCTCCGCGGTCGTTGTAGTTCCAGCCTTTCTGCCACACGGTTGACTATTTCATCTATGCTATTCTGAGCTTGACCAGGTTCCTCTAAGGCAGACCGAACTTTGTGACCCATCCTGTGTGATGTCTGCTTAGCTGCTTCAAATTCAAGCGCATGAGCCAGTGCGTCATCCAGAATTTTTGGCCTTGCTAGTCTTAGCGCTTGCTGTATTTCACTGTCTTTGATGCCATCTACAAATGTTTGAACAGCCAGTTGTTCGAGGAAACTATCTGGTGCCGTTGGGTACGCCAATCTAACTAATCTTGCGATGTCAGCTTCGAATTCTTGCAGGCTTTCACTTGTCTTTTGCGAGCGGTTCTTAACTTGTGCGTGGTAAACCTGTTGAAGGTGAGCGTCTCCATATCTCATCTCAAGCTTCGATATTAAGAGACCGTAATCATTCTGCTGGTGATCGGGAATCGTTTGTAAGACGTTAAGAGCTTCCCCCCGTAGGGCCACTATTAAGGAGATAGCTTTCTCTTTGTTGCACCAACCGTTGGCTATTGCCGCAGCTTCAAATTGTTTCAAATATGTGGGCCAAGGTGCTTTGCCATCAAATGTGGGTGGTTTCACTTTAAATTTAGACGGAATTGACTCGCTTCTTTCCAGGGTTCTTATTTCTGGAATGTTCTGATGAAAAACTTGGTTTGTTAATTCAAGTGGCCGCGTTGTTAGCGAAATCACCTGTTCTTGCAGCCTCATCATATCTTCTTCCATTTTTACCAATTTACTGTCCAACTTTTGCTCAACTGTTTTACCTGTACAGTGACATCTTCTTTCAATGCAATGGAGCTTGCTATTAATCTTTGTTCTAACGTGGCCGTCTTTTCATTCAACTCTTCCATTTTCATCGCGTTTTCACTAAACCGTTCTTCTATTTTCTTAGCATTTTCAGTTAACCTTTCGGTAAGATTTGATTCCAGTTCAACTGACCTCACTAAATTTTCACAGAGTGTCACTTCCAGTTTAGCCGACCTCTCCTCCATTTTCTCAGCATTTTCGTTTAACTTTTCTTCTATACCCGATTTAAAATCCTTAAGGAAATTCATTAAATTTTCTGCCTCCATCTTACTTTGACTCCTTGTAACTGGCATATATAAACTACTTAAATGTCTTTAGACTTGTGTGCTTTCCTTTTAAATTAATCACTATATACCCCACACCTGACACCAGTGAAACGGGCTACTGCTACCGCGTTTCTTTAATTTAAAACAAGTAATAATAATGGTCTTTATTACTCACTGTTCACAAGTCTAATTAACAGTATATGCCTTATTTATAGATGTTTTCAGTCCACTCAACAATGAAGCACTATTACACTAATGAATTTACAAGCACTAATATCTTCTTAAACTAACTTCTCTATCATAGGTCCATTAACCACTAACACAACTATTTGTTTATGCACTTCTATTTATTTATGTATACTACAACAAGCTGCAAGTACATTAGACACAGCATATCACGTTTATATATACTTCTAAAGCTCCAAACTACTATTACTCTACACGATATAATTTATATTAGACATTCAAGAATAGACTAACCCTTGCATTCATTAGCGGTCTTATATATACTCTGGATTACAAGGATGACTCATGCTCCCGTAATTTCTAGAACAATTCTGGAATCCTTGAGAATACGCCGTGCCTCGAGCGTTTGTATGTAATTGATTGCTGAAAGAATTCTCGTATCCTGAAAGGTATGCAGAGTCTACAGCGCTTGTGTGTTTGATGGGTTGCCTAGTAGTAGCTCGCAACAATATAGATGAGCGAAAAATTTTAAAGAGGTTTGAGAGCTTAAAGTGTAACTTTGCAGGGGGTGCACCGATTTTAAATCTGTTTGCAGATTCGAATTCTGCGTAAAATTCTAGACTAACAAGATGTATCGCATGGTTAAAAAAATTTATAACAACGCTCAGATATCGCTTCCGGTAAAAAATCTTAAAATGAGGATAGCTCCCTTGGGGGTGATGCTATCTAAAAAATTCCTAGAAGTTCGGGTAGCTGAGAAAATTCTAATATTAATTGATACCAAACAAGATAGGTTTATCTCGAAAGATGCATTGGCTAGACGAAGAAAACTATTTGGTTCAGAATGTCAGCGGTAAAAAATCTTAAAAATAGGTTTATCTCGTGTGTGGAAATGAGGATGCTCATTTATCTCGAAAGATGAAAAATTTAAGATATATTTATCTCGAAAGATGAAAAATGGTTAGTCGAAGAAAACTTTTTGGTCCAGATGTGTGGGGAAATGAGGATGCTGGGAGGAATGAGGGTCAGATTACACCAATAATGTACTACTCCTACCATTAGGAATCTTCCACTGACGCTTCATGTTATTCAGGAAGAAAGATCTTAATTCAGGATCTGTAACTTTTACTGGTCAGACCGTTTTCACAAAGTCTAAAAATTTTCATAAGCACTTTATTTTTTTTGTAGCTTCGCTTATGTCTTTGTACGTTGATAGTAAACCATTTGTTAGATTAAATGACTATAGAACTATCTATTTCTGTGTTTTTGTTTAACGGTAATCTAGACAACATATCTGCTTCGTACATTTGTGTGCCTTTACGGTACTCAACTTTATAATCATAGGACGATAAAAATACATTCCAACGAACAATTCTCGAGACCGACATAACAGGTATGTTTCGGTCAGGATTGAATAAACTTTCAGCGGTTGATCAGATATCAATATAAATGACCTACCATACAAATATTTGTGGAAGCGTCTTAACACAAAAAATTATTGCTAAAGCCTCTCTTCCTAACTGAGAGTAATTTTGTTCAGTCTTTGATAGAGTTCCTGATGTAAGGCAAATAGGTTTCTTTACCCCGTTATTCTCCCAATAGCTCAAGACTCCTCCAATCCCATAAGAACTCGCATCACAAAAAACCACATTAGTTTTCTTCGGGTCATAATGTGCGAGGACTTGATTCTTGGTAATTCTTGGTAACTGAAACGCCTCTTTACATTTTTTATTAAGTTGAAAAACTGCACCCCTATCTATAAGCTTATACAATGGTTTTTAATGTGTAGCTAACATAGGGACAAATTTACTATAATAATTAATTTTTAAAAGTTAATAGAAAAATAATTATATACTTACAAAGTTACAGCAACATAGTAAACCATCTACAGGCTGAAATGCATTTCTGTTGCAGGCAGTCCAAAATTATGTATTAATGCCACGTCTAAACAATAAGGTAACTCTAGAAAAATTTATCATCATTAAGTCTTCTGTCCTGAAACTGGTTAAAAGTGTACCTCCATTGTTTCCTATTCTGACCTAAACTTACACATCTCCCTGAAATTTCCACAGTTTGCATCTTTCACTATCTGTGTACAATAGTCTGATTTAGGTTTACATCTACCTCTCTTTTTTCCTATATCTGCTTGTAGTATAGCCCATACTATTCCCCAAAAATGCCTTAGAACGTATTCTGTCTTTCTATGACTCCTACTTTTTTTTTTTGTTTTTCACAGATATCTTTATTCGCCTACTATTTCTATAACCTCTTTGTTATTAGCTTTATCTTTCCATATTATTATCATCATACATCTGAAGCATAGCATTCCAAAAGACTTCTTCCTGTTCCTGTCTACTTCTCCTACTGTCCCTATTTCATAAGCGTACAGTACTGTGCTCCACACATATGCTTCCAACATCTTTGTCCTTGTTTCTATGTTTATTGTCTTCAAACATAGCCGCTGCTCTTTCTTGTTAGATACAGTTTGGTTCCCCTTCTATTGCTTTGTAAATAAATAACCTCTTTCACCAATATTCAGTGGTAGGTGAAGCGGGTTAAGCAGCCTGTGGCTACCAAGATCCCCTAAATCTTGAACGTTTGCCGAATTAATAGATTTCCAATAAATCCCTTCTCACAATCAAGTTAGTTGAAAATATTGCAAAAACAACACCTGTATTTGTTCCTAGTACTCATAAAATTTAAGTGAAATTGGTTTTTTGTTAATAGGTTTCCCGTCTTGGAACGGGTTGGACGCGTACCTCTACTGATTTCTAGTCTGACCTAACCTACATAGTTCCCTGACATTTCCACAGCCTAGATAAAGCTGAATTTATCATCTATTGTTTTCTCTCTCTTTCACCGATATTCAGTGATATGTGAAGGGGTTAAGAAGCCTGCGGCTACCAAGAACCCCCAATACAGACATTATCCGAATTAATAGTTCTCCAGTAAATTCTTTCTTCCTCTACCTTTTCTAAAACCCCTTTGTTCTTAACTTTGTCTGTCCATGATATCTTCATCGTACGTCTGTAGCACCACATTTCAAAGGCTTCTATCTTTTTCCCGTCCGCTTCTCCTACTGTCCAAGTTTCACAGCCGTACAGTGCTGTGCTCCACACATATGCTTTCAGCAACTTTTCTTGTTTCTATGTATGTTGTTTTTGAACACAGTAGTTGCTTTTTCTTGTTAAATGTAGTCCGACCTTGTGCTTATCCTTAACCTCTTGTAAGTTTTTGATTTATTTTACCCTCCTTTGTATACTGGTACTTTAGTTTTATTTTTGTTAATCATCCGTATATCTTTGTTAGAATTATTTCAATTTTATTAATAGTTGCGTGTAATTCTTCCTTGAAAGATGCTAATATAGCTATATCATCTGCAAATCTGAACATATCAATCTTTTATCCCTGCATAATAATTCCAAATGTCTTCCTGCATTTGACAGTATTCATTGGCTCTTCGATGTACAAGTTAAAAATTAACGGGGATAGGACACATTCCTGTCTCACTCCTTTCTTAATATTTACTACTCTACGTTCCTGATCTAATTCTATTACAGCTGTTTGCTCTTTATATAAGCTATGTACTATCTGTCTATCCCGGAAACTCATTCCAATCTTTTTGAGTATTTCGAACATTTTTTTCCATTTTACATTATCGAATACTTTTTTGAGATCACCAATCCTATATACACGCTTTCTACATTTTCTTTTGTCTTCTCCATTATCACCCTCAGAGCTAAAATAACCTTCCTTTTCCCCTATTTCACCTAAACCCAAATTGATCTTCTTCCAGTACTTCTTCGACCCGTTTTTCCTTTGTACAATGCCAGTTAATATGTTTTACACGTGTGCTGTCAAACGTATTGTTCGAAAATTTTCACATCTATCCGCGCCTCTCTTTTTTGGTATAGTGACTATGATGTTACGTTTGAAATCTTGGGGTATCTCGCATATCTCATACATATAGCTTACAAGTTGGAATATACGTTGTGTTACTTCTTATCCAGCGATTTTTAGAGTTTTTGCTTGCACCTTGACTATATCCGGTGCCTTACCATTTTTCAGGCCTTTTAATACTAATTCAAACTCATTTCTAAGTATAGGATATCCCAAGTCATCGTTGTCAATGTCTGATTCCTGTTCCAGTGCTGTTGGTTCCTCTCCTGCATATAAATCCTGTATATATTCTTGCCATCTAAACACATTTTCTACATTTTCTATAATGATGTTTCCTTCTGCGCTCTTTATATTTTTGCTATATGGTCTTATATCCCTAAAATTTATTCTAATTAGTTTGTATGCTTGGTCTGTCTTTCCTATTTCC
This sequence comes from Platerodrilus igneus, assembly GCA_036346225.1. NCBI lineage: Eukaryota > Metazoa > Arthropoda > Insecta > Coleoptera > Lycidae > Platerodrilus > Platerodrilus igneus. Next base: position 1,484,746 of record JARFIW010001092.1, read on the forward strand.
ATCTTTGTTTGAACCTCTTTGCACTTTTCATCTATCCATTGCTCTTTAGTTTTCTTGCATTTGCGAATAAATTTCGATTTTATGCTTTAGTATCTTCATTTTCCAGCTTTGTCCTGCCTGTTTCTGTATTTTTGCCTTTCTTCTATCAAATTCAGGATATCCTTTGTTATCGATCGTTTCTTATTTTCTTTTTGTGTATCAGAAATTTTCCCTATATCTGTCAGCAATTCACTTAACCTTTCTTCAAATATTTTGTGCATATCTTTTAGTTTCCCAAAGTCAAAGTATCTTTTTCCGTTCCTTTTTCTCCAATTTTTAAATTTATATTATCTACAAATACTCAACCAATAACCGCTGTCACCGTACGCATTTACCGGCGATCTAAGCGAAGTAAGTTCTGCTTCAGACAATCGTAGGTTCATCAGTTGCGCAATGCGTAACCAGCAAACCTAACAAAGGGAATTCTGACCCAAATTATTGTTAATGGAAGTTATCCAACGATGCCGAAAAGTACAACAAACCATACAGCTAGACACAACGTTCTACATACTATCATTTAGAAATCGACCAGGTTCACGAAAGGTCTGTTTCATAATGCAGTCCTTTAAAACTGGTTTTTAACCGTTCGGTGCTAGGATTTGCCAACATAACTGCCCGAATTATTGTAGAAGTTCAAGACATATTTCTTTAGTTCTGTTGTCTCACTACGTTCCATCAAGATAGTAAAAAATGTACGTCAAGCAATAATCACTTTTACTCAATTTTTCACGAAATCCATTATATTGCGTTAAAATTATTTTATAATTCGGACCGTAGCAAGTAACAAGGTGCTCTTCATTCTGAAAACGTAGCAACGTTTGCTTTAAATGACCGTTAGACAATAAAATCTGCATTATTTGTATCGCCGTTAGACAACAACCGTGGACCTCACTCGAAGAAAATCGGTACAATAATAATAATAATTTATTTCGATTTTAGCTTTCCTTCATAACATTCTTTTGTCGATAAACAACCACACGAAAGGTATTTTCAAAACATCCAACTACCGATAGCAGAAACGTACAAAACTTATGTTGGAAAAGCCCGTTGGCCACTTTGCATTTTTCAAACCTATCCTATTGTTTCAACAAGCGAAGCTAACCACAAATGGAAAAACCCACGTTTACGTCTAGCTTATAAACGTTCTAAAACAACATGAAAGTACATCAATTCAAGGAATTATGCACGATGTATATAAAAGGTTGCCTATATTTTCGTATAAAGTTATAGAAAACCATTTAGTAATTAATATTATAGAAGGTGTAGAGATAAACTTAGCAGGTATTTATGTGTTAGTAGACAACTTTGCAGCACACGTTTACCACATTGTAATATCTCTGAAAACAAATGTTTTAATAACCAAAAACCACGCTTTTAAACTTATTATAATCTTTAAGAAAAATACCTGCTTTAATGCCATATTGAAATAGCGTAAATTTGCACTATTTAAATTATAATTACATGGACTGGTAAAAACCTACAAGGTGTTGAGTAAGCAATCATTTCAATTTAGAAAGCAGTCGAAATTGTTGATGAATACTCCAATAACCGTGAACAGAGTAGGAAATCTAAAATTTAGTTAGGTATAAGCGGCAAATACTCAAATGCAGGAACTACACGTATCAAGCTATCAATTTCCAGTAAAAACATTTTGGTTGCAGAATGATCATTCTTTCCTATTTTCTGTGTTTTTGATTAGTTGTAGTAATTCAAAGTTTCAAACTTTGTATAGATTATGCTCTTAACCAGGAACATAACAACATGATTTTGTTACTAGAAAGTTTAGTGAACTAGCTGCATTTATCTGGATGTCAAAAAATTATTCTTTAAATATAGTAAAGATATAATAAAAACTCACCTTGAAATTATATAATTTATTTTATGTATTATTTGTATAATTGAATCATTTTTTTGAAATCAATATGATTTGGAAAAATTATATATCGATTCTTTTTATTTATTTAAAAAGCTTACTAATACGTAACGGAGTTACATGATTGCGAGCTACAAAATTTTGCACTTTTATTCTTAGAACATTTTCAGTTTCTTCGATTCGGTGTTGGATTTTAGTTTCTGCAAGGTTTTTTATATATATCGGTTCCTCCTTTTGTAAAACGTCTAATTCTGGATACAGATCATCCCCTAAATATAGATCAATTAAAAGAATATAGTTTATTACTTTCTATACCTGGTAATAACATGATGACTCCGCTATCTGTATTAATTCGATATGGTTGATATTTTTCTGTGCCATGCTTTGCACGAGTGTTAGCAAATTTTAATAATTGGTTTATATCAGAAAAGATCTGCAACCTTAATAGCTCATAAAATTGTGGGGGCGGCAGGACTATAGCTTTGTTGTTGCTTTTGATGATATATTCCAATGGCGATGATTGCTATAAACACGTATTGTAGTATTATTTGTGGTGTATTGTTTGCATAATTACTAAATGTAATTTATCTAAATTTTACTACCTTGCACATATATAAATATTTACCATTATAATTTTTATTTCTTTTTTGTACAAAAAATAACTTTTTCAAATAAATAATCAATTTACCAGACATCATTTCATGTCAAAAGGAACACCCTAAGAGTGCTCTTCTTAATCTTCTTTGGGAATTAAACCACTCATAGTTTTTAAAATAATCTTTATTTACGTTTCGATCCATGACCTAGGATCGTTGCCAAAATAATAAAATCTTCAAGTTTGACATTTATGACATAAATTGAAGGTGACTTTGATTCATTGATGTTCGATATATTTGGTTTGAGTACATTAGGTGACAATTTCAAAGTTTAAAAGAATGATTGCCTTCAATTTGTGTTGCGGCCTGGGACCGACTTTCTAGGTAGCCAATACGCTTAACGTGAAATCAGCTGATTGAATTTTTTGAAATTACCAATAAAAATTAATCAGCTGATTTCACGTTAAGCGTATTGGCTACCTAAAAAGTCGGTCCCAGGCAGCAACACAAATTGAAGGCAATCATTCTTTTAAACTTTAAAATTTTCACCTAATGTACTCAAACCAAATATATCGAACATCAATGAATCAAAGTCACCTTCAATTTATGTCATAAATATCAAACTTGAAGTTTTTATTATTTTGACAATGATCCTAGGTCATGGATCGAAACGTAAATAAAGATGATTTTAAAAACTATGAATGGTTTAATTCCCAAAGAAAATTAGGAAAAATACTAAACAAACAACAACAAACATACAGGGAGTATTTACCCTAAGAGTGCAGTCTCACTGATGTAGTGGCAACCATCATTAGCCACCAATAAAAATTTCAATACATGTAATCTTATGAGCTTGATCTCACTAGGCCACTGCTAAGCATCAATCAGAATCAAATACTGATCACCAACTCTAAATTTTCAATGCGTTGGAATTTTGGTGGTTGGTGAAGAGCGGTTGCTGACAGTACACAAGCGCAATTCATTTTGATTTAAAATGCCGTTGAACAGTCTAGTTGAAGTCAACAGTAAATAACGTTATGTTAGATTATCGACGTAAAAAGTATAAAACACGAAAAATGTTTATAAGTTCCTCGAACAAAAAGGTTCAACTACAGTGACTGCCGGAACAAATCGATTTATTGATCAATTTAGTCCGTGAAAGGACAGATCTGTATGATCAGTCGTCTGTTGGCTTCTCCAATGTTAATATTGTGGACAGTTTGTGGCAATCTATTAAAGAACACTTTCCTGGAAAAAATAGTAATACATAAACAATGTACCCCCATATTTAAGTAGTTCATTAAGATACTTTATTTTCCGACGACCACTTGTGAAAACAGCAGATTACACACTACTTATTTATGTAGAAAGTAAAGTATATGACTCTAGAGTGCGAAAGTACATATCACTCTAGTGTTGAAATACTTTTCAACTCTAGAGTGATATGACTGATGTTAGTATGCTAGTTACCTAGGCAACCCAAACGACTACCGGTTTCTACCTTTTTGCATTCATTCGTTTCGTTTTGGCTAATAACAGTTTAAAATACCCATAGTTAAATCGATACTGACAGTTTCCGTTTTACTTAAAGATGTAATTACTCATATTAGTTTGTAATTGAAATGATTTCTTCAATAAAAATTGAGAATGCATTCGCTAAAAGCAACAGATTCGCGGATTTTATAAAAACAAAGTAGGTGTTCGAATTTTCAACATCAAAACGTCAAATAAATTTTATAGGTGTCTGTCTGTCTTGCATTATTGCGTACACATTTATTGCAAATAAGCATAAAAATAACTATTTCGTAATTGTTTTTAGTGGTGGTCGTCGGAAAAATAGTGTACAGTACTCGCGTGGAAAGTGACATTTCACACTCGTGGAATAGTCGCACTCGGCTGACGCCTCGTGCGACAATACTCTTCCAGTCGTGTGAAATGGGTCACTTTCCACGCTAGTAATGTAATATACTATTTTAGCACACGAATTAAAGAAGAAATGGGAAATATTGCGTTCGGGCTACAGAATTCAAAGAAGGGTGAAAAAGAACTTACATTCTGGAGACGAAGCATGTCCTACCAAAGAGTGGGTTTATTACGATAGTCTATCATTCCTTGAACCATTCGTATCAGAAAGAACAACTACGTCCAACGTGCAAGAGTCACAAAGTATGTACCTTGACGATCAGACCTTAGATAAATCATTGGTCGCATACATAGTACATGGTACATTTTTATGATCAAATACTGTTTTAGATGAAGGTTATATAGTCAGTGATGATGAGTTGACATGGAACAAGAACGCTGAAACAAGCAAAGAAGCTGCAAATAACTTTCCACCTACTTCGACGAGAACACACACAACGGTTAAAAACCCATGAATGCATCACAACCATCAAAAAAAAAACTGAGTTATGTGGATGAAAAGTTTGTAAATTATTTAGAATCACACTTTAAGCAGAAACTCAAAAAGTCCTCAAACGGGTAATTTTTAATGAGTTTATTGGATGATATGGATAAATTACCTCAAAGAGAACTGAGAGAATTTAAAACTAAAACCTTGACTAATATGTATAATAAACTGGTAAACCTACAATAAATATTTGTAAACGAAACTGGAGTGTAACCCTTATTTTTAATATTGTTCAAAAGTATTTATTTGCAATTTTATATTAGAGTTTGTGATTACTAAAGCCATTTAACTGATCTCCTGTATTCTGTCACTCTACAGCTACCGTGCTACTGAAGTAATTACAATACTTATCACGGACTGCCCTTGCTAAACGTGTCGATTGGCTTCTATTAGATTTCAAAATGCATCTTGAAGCTGCGTTTCCAATTTTCCATTTTCCAACTTGAAATTATAAAAAAGAGACCCACAGTTAAAGGACTTGCGTATTCTAAAATCCCTACAATCAATTGCTCCAAGGCAATTAGGAAATATCTTTTTTGCAAGTAGTCATCGGTAATTTTATTAAATGCCTGTTTTGTTGGAAATTGTAAGTAGGTGCTTTCTAATGCCACGTAAATTGGAACAGCATTTGATCAACAATAACACTAATGTGATTATGGCTAATCCTAAATCTAAATCATTGAATGATAATATTCCGCAGTGGCTATATACCTGAAAATAAATGCCATTACAATTCAATTAGACTTAAAATCAAATAGATCTACCTTAATGTAACGGTCAAGCGTTCCTATTGTTACACGGAAATTGGTATTGTCAATTGTAAGCAATGGCCTTGTAATATATAAAGACAAGATGACCTCAAACTTACTGGATATATTCAGACAAAAAGGCGGTAATACAAAACGCGGTATACTACATTACAGTATGCCATAGAGGAGAATACTTACTGACATTTGACATAAATCATACAACCTTATATTGGCTGTGTCTCTAATACACTACAGTCCTCCCCCTTAAGCTTAACTACACTAAAAGAGATATCTGTACAATACAACAAGTCCTAGCCAACTCACAAATTTAAACCGTTAGGCGGTTTAATTTGACGCTCAAGGTCCCGGGTTCGAATCCCGACACGGTCCACTTGAAAAATGTTAGGCGAGCATTTTTCACAAAAATACAACCTCGTTCGGATGAGAGATAAAATGGAGGTCCCGTGTGTGAGTGTTGTCACGCACGTTAAACAGCAAGAATTCGGCAAAATTCCAAATCTTTCAGGTAAAAAAAACTCGCTTCCTGGCCAATGTAGTATCTTCGGGTGAAGCATTGGAAAATCACATGTAAGGTTTAATTTGACGCTTGGGTATATCACTTACTCTATCTGTACTTTTATTGTCCACCACCGTCTCCGTTACATGGTGTAGAACATCTTCTGGTATTTTAGTCACAATTGCAGGTGCAACTACAGTATCCTGAGATTCACCGATTTAATTACTATTACTAAGAGATACTAACGTATCCTTAACATCTGTATCATTTTGCTCCGAAATTTGCTACGTTGAAACACTAGGTTGCTCTATACCTTCTTCTAATTTATTATTTTCATGTCCACTCTTTAACATTTGATCAACGTGTCGTTTCCAAACTACATTGCTATCTCTTACTAACTTACATAACTAATTCGTTACTCCTAATACTTCAATTACAATTGCCTTCACCCATGAATTATTAACTGTCCTATAATCTTTTACAAGACATAGCTCTCCTTCCTCAAATAAACCCTCTCGTTTTCCTTTATAGTGCTTTATTTGATTTTCCGCCTGAAATTCGCGCAACTCCTTTCTCATAAAATCTAACCTTGTTTTTATTTTCTTCCAAACATAGTTTGTGATGGACTTTCACCCGTCGCACAATGTGGTGTGCTGGGATAAGCAAACAAATATCTACTAATTAACGTATTTAACGATATTTCCCTATTACTCTTATCGCTTAAATCCCTTTTGAACCCTTCTTTAAAAGTTTTAACCTTATTTTCAGCCGCTCCATTTGTAGATGGATGATAAGGTGCAGAAGTGATGTGCAAAATTCCATTGTTACTACAAAATTGGTTAAACTCATCAGACACTAATTGCCCACCATTATAGGAAATAATTTTGTTTGGCAATCCAAAGCGCGCAAAACAGTCTCTTAATTTACTTAAGGTTTCCTTTGTCGTCAAGCTATTCATTTCGTAGACTTCAGGCCACTTTGAAAATGAATCTATGATTAACAAAAATGACTTATTTTGAAACGGTCCCTACAAATCCAAATGAATTCTGTCAAAAACACCTTTTGCTTCTTTAAATTTAACTAATGTAGCCTTATTAGAATTTCTAAAGTTTGTTAAACAAGCCTCGCAACTTCTACATAAGACTTCCAACTCCTTATCTAAATTTGGCCACAACACATATTGACGTGCTACTGCCTTCATCCTAACTATTCCACTATGGATTGCATGTAACTCTTTCAACATTCTCCCTCTAAGCTCTTTTGGTAATATTACTCTATATCCCACATTAAAATTCCTTCATCTACAAAAATTTCATCTTTCCTATAAAAATAAGACTTTAATTTCTCCTCGCATTGTTTAGGCCACCCGTCTCTAGCGTATAATACCACCTTACTCAGCAATATGTCCCTCTTAATGCCCCTTATTATTTCAGCTTTATTTATTGGAATATTATCCTCTACCAAAAAATTACAATTGTCTTCCCGTATACTTATATAATTTACCCTGATAGGTACCCGGGACAACCCGTCCGCCACTTCATTTACTTTACCTTGAATGTATTCAAAGGTATAATTAAATTCGCTTAAAAATAAAGCCCAACGCCGGAGCCTTCTAGCTGCCATGGGTGGAATTCCTTTGTTTTCGCCAAACAATGCCAACAACGGCTTGTGGTCAGAACGAAGAATGAATTTATTTTCCATTAAATACTGGTAAAACTTTTTAACTGACCAATATATAACCAACGCCTTCCTATGTATTACAGAGTACTTACGATCTACCTCATTTAATGCTCTTGAGGCAAAACAAATTGGCTTTTCAGAACCATCTGCGTATACATGCAGCAGGACTGCCCCTATACCTACATTCGAAGCATCGCATACTAACTTAATAGTTATTTCATTATTAAAATGTGCTAAATTTTGATTATGTTCCATTAAACTTTTATTTTTGTAAATGTCTGTTCACAACAATTACTCCAATTAAATTTAACTTTTTTTTAATAACCTATGTAAGGGTTCCAGTATACTGGCTAAATCTTGCACAAACTTTCCATAATAGTTTATGATTCCTAAGAATGCCTTAAGTTCTGATGAATTACTTGGTTTAGGAGCCTATACTATTGCCTTAATCTTGTCAAGATCTTTAAATAATCTTTTTTTGTTTATAATGTGTCCCAAGTATTTAATTTCAGGTACAAAATATTGACACTTTTCACCATTTAATTTAAATCCTACATCTTTTAACCTTTGAAAAACAGTCTCTAAATTATTTAAATGTTCCTTTTTATTTATGCCAGTTACTACAATGTCATCTAAGAAATTAATAAAACCATTTACTCATTGTAATGTCTTTTCAACTAACCGCTGAAAAATTGAACACGCGGGTTTGGTACCAAAAGGTAATTTATTTAAAAGATAGATACCCTTGTGTGTGCTCCATGCAACTAACTTACGAGCCTCTTCCGTTAATACTAACTGATTATAAGCGCTTGAAAAATCAAACTTGATAAAACATTCCCCCCCTTGCAACGCATTGAATAATTCTTCCACTCTTGGCGATGGGTGTTTTACATCCTCTAAATGCTTATTAATCGTGGTTTTATAGTCTGCACAAATTCGTATCTGATTTTTACCCTTTAGTACGGGTACTAAAGGCGTACCCCAAGCACTATTATCTGTTTTTTCAATCACTCCATCTCTTTCCTATCTTTCTAATTCCTTATTCAAAAGTTCCTTAAAGGCATATGGAACGGGCATCGGCTTAATAAAAACTGGTCCTACTCCGTTTAATATTTTTAGATCTATTTGCTCATATTTAAATTTTCCCAGACCTGAACTAAAAATATCCGAATATTTGTTTATTAATAAATTTACATCCTCTTCATTAACGTTCGTTCTAAACGAATTAACTGGAAAAGTGTTAACCTTTAACACAGAAATCAAGTCAGGCCTAATAATGGCCTGCACCCATGTTTAACCACAACTAAGCGACCTCTTACCTTTATATTATTTAAATTTACCTGAACTTTGATTTCACCCAATGGGTTTATTACTGACCCATTATAAGTCTTTAATTGGACATTAGAATTTACTAAGTCATACCTATTTAAAAATAACTTTACATACGTATTTTCTGGTATAACAGATATTGCTGATTCTGTATCAACTTCCATATCTATTTGCTTATCGCCAACATCCAATGCGACTATTAATGGTGGAACATTTGAGTTATTCTCGATATACAAAACTTCTTTAAAATCAAGCACTTCCTCATCTAACAGATGATTAGCTTTACTAGTTTGCGCCTTACAAACTACTGCTAAGTGCCCCTGCAATTTACAAATTTTACATCTATATTGGCTATACTTACATTTAGCAAAGTTATGATTCTGTTTACCGCAAGGATTACATCTACTACTATTGCTCTTCTTTAGCTGCACTTCATCCCCCTTACCTTCCTTACTAGCATTAACTTGGTTAAATTTTTTATTGGACCCCTTTGTATTTCCCATTTTATAAACTTCTCTAAATTCGTTACTAGACGCTGCTGATTGTAAAGCTGCTTCCTTCCTCAGTGCTTTTTCTACAATTTCTGTCAACGCTGTACTATAATGTTCATCCATTATTCTGTCCTTAATGGGACCCTTTAGCATACCACAAACAAAACGGTCTTTGACATGGTCTTCTAGTAATGCCCCAAATTTACATGTTGACGCCTTGTTCTTTATTTTTGCAAAATACTGACGAATGCTTTCACCAGAAATCTGTTTAAGCTTATAGAACTCCGTGCGTTCCCTAAAAACTGAAATGCGAGGTGCGAATTGCTTTCGAAGAATGTTGCATAATTTCACATATGCCTCTTTTGGCAATTTCGGATTGCACAAATCCTTTAAAGTTTTGTAAGCCTCACTACCAATCGTAGTGATTAATACCGCTACTTTCCTTGCGTCTGAAATCAAATTCGCACTGAAATATTGCTCTAATATCTCTTCATACGCATTCCAATCTTCTCCTTGAAAATTTGCTATAGCACCAATACTAGTACGCATCATAGATTGTACCAACGCACTGAGCTCCGCTGCCGTAGCTGTGCCCCCTTGCGGCATGTTATCAGCTTAACCTTACTTTTTTTTTATTCTCGTCGCCAATATGTAATATATAAAATTAAGATAACCTCAAACTTGCTGGATATATTCAGATAAAAAGGCGGTAATACAAAACGCGGTATACTACATTACAGTATGCCATACTTATTGACATTTGACATAAATCATACAACCATATGTTGGCTGTGTCTCTAATACATTACTGGCCTTACTTTACATAATGATACATGATAACAATGTTTGTTCATTCTGTAAAGTTGCTCTTCATCTGTAGCAAGCTGTGGTATTAAAGTGTGAAACTTTCCCAATTGTTCCCTCTGAAGAAATATTTGACGCACCCACATTTCTCTGAGTTTTGTATAAGATCTTATAAGTTACAAGCTAAAATCACATTTTCTGAATCTGAACACTACACCTGACAACATTTTAAGAGTATGTACACTATTGACAGATGAATTTGTAAAATAGAGGGAAATTAAAAAATATTAGATGCCTGTGGTTGCAGTGAGACCAGGATGATGTACTTTAGTTGATGGACGTGGGCGATGCTTGATTGTTATGGATGATGGTGGCAGTAGTGAGACGGCGGCCTAATAAGCTTGGTTATTCAACAACTAGTAAGATAATTATTTTAAGGTTTAAGCAAAATATCTAAAGACAAGGAATAAAGTCCTATCTATAATTGGCCCACAAGCACTAATCAGAAATGACATTTAAATAAAATCATGCACCTAATCTTAACCTCAGATATAGATTAAAAACTATGTGCAAATTCGAATTCACACTTATAATAAGTTGTTTCTTATTTTAATAACTCGTTCCCTACTGGAATAACTAGCACAAAGACAGGTTCAAAATTGTACTAGAAACAATATCATAATCAGCTTTCAGCTATAATTTTTTAGAATAGAAATTGTAATTTTAAACTTTTGGTATAACGTCCCCAAACTTTTTGCCTCCTCATAGACCATGTGCCAATTACTTCTGTTTTGGGTAAACCCCAGAGCCATTTCCACAACGCCCCACAATAAAAATGTACACTTTTTTCTACGCGTCATTTGTTTGTACATCATAGGTGCACAAATGTGCACAGTGTGTGAATATTTGTGCACTTCTCCATATAAAGACATGAAGAAATTAATTCAGGGTAGATGTAGAAATGATAGCCCCACCCATCAAAATAATTTCAAATATTTTTAGAGGCAATCGTTTGGGCATCATAGATGCACAAATGTGCACATTGAACGAATGTTTGTGCACTACTCTGTACAAAGATATGAAAAATAAAATGGTGGGGCTGCCGAAACGGCAGCCCTCTAAATCAAAGCAATTTTATATTTCTTTAAAGGTAATTATTTGTGCAGCATACGTGCACAAACGATGTGCACAATAAATATAAGTTTGTGCAGTATTTTGTAATGGCGTAATAAGTAAAGTTTAAGGAGGAGAAACTAAAGTGGCAGTATGATTTTTAACATTTGTCCCGTTTTTAATTATTTATTCAATTTGTGTTAGTAAGTCTTTTGTCTAATAGTTTTCATTAGTTTTAATTAAATGCACTTTAGAAGTTTGAATTAATCAAAAAGAATTGTTCATTTGTCCAAATCAACCCCAATAATTACTTTTTATATATATATATATATATATATATATATCTATATTATACATTATATAATATATTTATATATTATATATTATAGATATATAAATATATATATATATATATATATATATATATATATATATTATCGTGTAGGTTATATGTAAAAATGGATAAATAAGTCAAGAAAATAATTTTTTAAGGACCCTGTATATAAAAAACAAGAATATATTATTTACGTTTCAAATTAATTAGTTTTGACTTTAAAACAAACATATAGTAGCATACGTTTGTATCAATAAGTCGTAATTCTAAAGTTGCATAGTGTGGAAGCTTTGCAGTGCATAAAAACTCAAGAATAATGCGAGGACAAGTAGCTTTGGTATTCTATGGTTGTAAATCGAGCACATCAAATAATAGCGGAAAAGCTTTTGTTTATAGAGCATAAAATCAATAATTTAAGCGTGCTTTAATTCCATATAAGTAACGTGTAGTACAAAACGCTTTGCAGTATATACAATCGATAATGTAAACGCGTATATTCATTTAACTAACAAAGCGTCTGTTAAAAACAAATTTCTAGGAAGTCTACAGGCTAAACAACTTGGGAAAATACAATTTCAAACTGGCAAACAATTCATAGAAAGGACTTTCAGATAAATAAACAAGTCGATAAATCATAATGTAGGTTGAAACATAATTCTTTAGAAATTTGAGCTAACGCCCGAAGCAAAGGTTGAAAAACATCAGGTTATTGCAAAACAAAGCAAGATATTCGGGAGATAGAATATAAGTAGTACAAAGTAAAGGAAGATGAAAGATAACAGACGTTGTACAAAACAGCAGTTTAAAGCACGCAATAATTTGTAGAGGCTAACAACAATATTGATTTTAAGTTGCTATAGTGGGATTTTAACAAAGACAGCAAATATGAGATGGACAAGGATAATAGAATTGGAACCTGAACGGGAGAAATGTGTTTTGATTGGTTGAAAGCAATTGGGGTGAGAAACTTTTCTGAGAAAATAGCAACCGTTGAGCACGCTAATCAGTATTTCGGACTAAAGCTACGATGGGGTAAGAAAATTCTTAGTTTCAAAAGATCGTTGTGGTTTGAAGTGAGGCAATTTCAAGAATCGGTTAAGGTGGAGGTCAATTTCTGTGCAAATAGATGACGGAGGTAGGCTTGGAGGCTTATAATTACACTAGGAGACGTAGTGAGGCTCTCTTATTTCTTCTGTTTACTTCAGACCTACATGGTGTAACATCAAAATTGAAAATTTGTAGATCGGGTGATAGTGTAGTCCGTTATTTAATTTACAAGTATTTAAAAGCACAAGTTGGTGCTATTTCATGAATGGGGCTGTAAGTTTAAATACTCATAAAGAACAAGAGATGTTACAAAGGTAAGCGAGCCAAGTTATTGTTCGGAACGAGGGTGCTGGTTGTATGGTATATCCAGAAGCCGACAAACATATGTGGACGATTATATGGGTAGCTGTACTGAAGGCGTCTACTTAGAATAGGGTGAACGAGTGGAACTGAGTTTGCTGTTCATGTAGCAGAGGAAGTTCATGTAATTCAATGACGAGAATTTGGTGGACGACGTCTACAGAGGTGATGGTTCAAGAGCATACACCAGGTAAAGAAATTTGTTTTTTTGTTATTGTTTGAACATTTGTGCTGGTATTTTGTGTTTGAGTGATTTGACGTGTATGGTGAATATTTTAAAAACATAAAATTTATTTTGAGGGTTATATGAAAAAGACAATTTGAATTTATTATTTGAAGGTATAAATACATGACGTATAATTTTCATGTAAAGAGTAAACAGGTCTTTAGAGTAGTTTTAAAAAAATGCAAATTTTTATGCATTCAGAGTAAGAAGGTTTATACTGAGCTCACCATAGACCAGGGTAAATTTCAATTTAGGGTTTCAAGATAGGCTTATCTACCTGAACTGAATATAAATAAGTGTTGAGATAAATTAAATTTAGGAAATTTAAAAGGATTTAATTGTTGATATGAAAATGTATGGAAATATTTTATGTCCATTTTGTAAGTATTGAGCTGGTGTGACGTAATTTTTGACTTGTATAAATAAAAAGGTTGTATGTTTTGTTGAATTATTTGATTGATAACTTTTTTATTGGTATGTATAGAATGGGTAAGTATCTCTGAAGATGCTGAAAGCAGAGCTAGCCATGGTATGCTGATTTGGAGGTTTTCAAGAGATTTTGGAATTAAAAATTTTTTTTAAATAAAATTTCGTAGGTGTTAACTTTATTTTTCAATAGGACTTCACAGCAAATTTATGACAGTCCAACATTGGGGCACGATATTTTTCAGATTACACAGAGCATTATTATGACTCCCAACGGTAGAGCGCGAATGTAACCCCAAAGGACACTGCATTATATATATATATATATATATATATATATATATTATACATTATATGGATATATATATATATATATATATATATATATATATTGATGTAAAGTTTTTAATAAGAAATAATCTATCCAAAAGCTTATCCTTGTAAGTAGTTTAAAAATCACATCTGAAATAAAAACTTCCAGCATTTAAATCAATCAATTAATTTATGTAGCTCAACGTCACAATATTTAAATCTAGGAAATCTTGTTAGTATTGTCATGAATACAATAATTTGCATTTTTACATTTGTATACTTTAATTCCAAGCACAGTTTATTTTAGTTAATCTGCTTTGCGGAAACCTCAGCATCCTATTTGGTGCATTTTAGTGACTCTTTTCCGTTGTTACTTTGTAACTGCCACACTCATGAGAAAACCTCAATCTCCTGTTTTGCACACATTTACTTTATCAAGTATCCGTTGATCCAAGAAAACCTTGGATAACGTTACGGTTTGGCGTTTCACGCGGTCCACCGCATCACAAGGACTTCCTGAGTTACAGTTCTGGAATTCCATCTTTACCCTCGAATGTCCGCCCAGACGACTATATATTGGAGAGCCAACCTTCAGGCCAGGTAGTAGTAGTCCGAAGTGCCCAGTAGTCGAGACCAGTCAGTAAGAGACCACTCCTGTTCAAGCTCGAATTCGTGAACCTCAATATTCCAGAACTACAGTAAGCAGTTACATCAAGTACGCCCTATCTTATCACTACGCACCTCCAACAAATCATGTAAGTCCAATTTAGCTTACTAACCTAGTTTAATAATATGCTATTAATGTAATTCTGCTGCTAAACTAATGTCTTAGAATAAAGTGATTATGTACTGAATATCTTATGCTTAACGCCGATTTAGTAGCGTGTCTAAGAACCCGTATGGGTAGCATTATTGCTCGATCCCCAGGTTCTAAGAAATCTGAGTTAAATACCACCTAACGCTCTACCTCAACTACGCCCCAACATTCGTAACCAAGTGTATTAAAGTGTATTTAACAGTGTTAGTCTGTAAATATTTCGTAAAGAGCATTACTCATTAGAATTTTAGTGTTAGAAACAAATACAAGTAGTTTAAAAAATTAGTTTAGGGCATTAGGACTTAGTCATCTACGAAAATCATTAATTTGTAAAATTACAACTTTAAAAATATTTGTTACCTCAATGATAAATAAGTTCATGGAAAACGCGCAAAATATAATTCAAATAAGTAAATAACGTAGACAAAAATGTTTAATCTGTCCAAAATAACGAATTATTAGAAATATTGTGCAGCAAACATTTAGATTTAAACAGATTATCAAAGCGAAAGTCCAAACATTCTGCCGTTTTGAAGGCACATGTACTCAAGTCGGTCATTAATTTGCTATTTCAGTATGAGGTTAATAAAGACGAAAACAATAGGAAATCATATGCATTTTAGTCGTTAAAAAATAATCAAATTTCTTTATTTGTCGGGTAACTCTAAACAGGACAAATACTGTGAAAAGCTTTAACACGATTGATAATCCACTATCCCACGATTAAAAATCGTGTAAATACAGGACAAAATGTAAAAGGAAGGATTTTGTTGTGACCAAAGTGATCGAGGAGTGAGCATGTCAGTGTGCGTGAATAAATAGTGTAATTAATTTAAACCTGTACTTAGTGTAATTTTTAATGTAATACACAATGTTTGACAAACAGCTTTATATAACTGTTGGCGAATGATCAAAGAAATATAAGTAATTTAAGTAATGATTGGCAAGCGGCCAAAGAAATTTAAGTGGTTTAAGTAACTGTTGGCGAATGGACAAATAAATGTAAAGAATTTAAGTAATTTTTAAAAAATAGTACAATTTTGTAAACATACAACACTGCGAACCTGAGCTAAATAAGAAAAATTTTAAAAGAAGATCAAATTTTGTACATATTCATTTCGTAACGTACTTATTAAAAACACTCAGTATAATAAATTATATAAGCATAAACCCGTAATGGAAAGAATTTTTACTCCTGGTGGCGAAAAGATAGCATTTTTAAGCTCAAAGTAGAGGTATTCACAATATTCCACGTAGTCTTTTTAGAGCTTCATACAAAAGTACTAATTTGGTATTGATTACGAGTAAATACGTGATCATTATAAAAGATTACATTTGATCGTGTTCGCATACAAAGAAACACGAGCATTTTCAGCCGCGAAAATAAAGGGGTCCTAAAAGAATTTCAGTTTGCAATTAATAAAAAATTTGAGGAAACTGCGAACATAATAATTCATAACAATCATATTAAAAATATTGAAAAGCGTGTACAATAAACTTCTAGAAATATTCATTAATGGCGTAGGTAAACGATCTTATCTACATTATAAGATAAAGGAATGTAAGCATGAATCCAATTAAGGCGAAAATCCATAAATTCGGCAATAAATATTAAAGATAAGATTAACACTTAGATAAATAAAGCTAATTAGTAGCCTTAGGCCGTAAAACGTTACATTCTGTAAAAGTTGCATCATTCTGGATTTTATGAAGCAGATGGGCGCTCTAAATTTCAACAAATAAAAACGTAGGAGTAACACCCAGACTTAAATAGACTATTCGAGACGTATGACGTTGCAGAGCTCGGTCTTATATAACCAATTAAAAGAGGCAGTTAATGGTCAGTTGCTGTACACTCATTTAATTCATAAATTTCATGGCTTGACTTCGTACTGCATCTGTCTTATGGCGAAATCCATTTTAAAGTATTTAGATAAATTCCGTTAAGAATATATCGTGATCTCTAAAGAACATTTGTCAGTTTTTGAAGGGATGGCTATAATTTGATTTTTAAATATATTTAATGCTTTTTCTGTATGCAGTATTTGTAACGTTAAGTTTTCCTTGTCGCTAAGAATGGTATTGTTCTGTGTTTCCGGTAATATGAATCTTGAAAATTCGTCTTTGAAAGAGGTAAGGTTTTGACTCTGTCTATTAATTTCTTGGTCTAATACTTCTCATAATTTTACGTTGTTTTCATTTACGTTATTAAGATCAGCTGGATTTGCACCCATAGAAGTATTACCGTCTGTTTCCCTTGTTATAGGATAAACTTAATTCGTGAAAGTGCCTTCGCGATGGTATTCAATTTACCTTTTTTATAAATTAAGTCTTATTCATATTCTTCTAGTTTAAGTCTCCAAAGAATTTGTTTCGAGTTGGGTTCTTCGAGAGAAAATAGCCACTGTAATGATTTATAATCGCTTATTATATGACAAAGAGAGACTTTTCGAAATCAAGAAATCTAGTTTTATATCGATAGAAAAATGTTTTTCCCTAAAGACAGCATACACGAAGAATTCATCTACCTAGTACCTATATTTAATACAACGTTTGAAAAAACGCAAGCAAGTCACCATTCACGTTAATTACAAGAGATGGGCAGTGGGAAAATAAAATATCTAAAATTAATGGCAGATAATTTACAACATATAAATCTTGAAGATCCTGTAAAAACTTCACTTTCCTGGATCAACACATCATTCTTGATCATTCCAATTTTAAGCATAATTTCTATAAAAATTCTTAAACATATACTTAACAAAATTATAGCTTTAACTCCGAATATAGCAGTACCCCTGTTTTCTAACTTAGATAGGGAAGAGAAATATTATTGAAATTCTAGTTAATCAAACAAGAACTGTATATATATCTTCTTCTTATTAAATTACTACTATGTTATTCTTAAGTCAATTAGGGTAAATTCCAAAAGTAGACATTCTATCGCCTTTTGCTTTACTTTCACAATGATACTAAATATATAAAAACGACAGTTAACAGTCAGAAATCAACTAGTCATTGTTGAACATTATGACTCGTACTACAAAACCTAGTTGTATTACATCTGTATTTGATTTATAATAATTTCTTCAATTTTCAATAAATATTTTTTTATTAGAGTATACGCTTTCTAAAACAAAATTCATACTGGATTGCTCAGCACAAGTGCGGTTTTTTATATGACAAATGTATTCAAAATCTCTAATAATAATAACCCGTGTGGCTTGGATGGTAAACCAATGGGTATAGTACCGGAGGTGTGTAAAAAGTTGCCAGCAATCCATTTTAATCCGCGACGACTTTACATTGAGAAGTCTCTCTACATGTAAGGTTTAGATTAGATCGTACGATAGCTGTTGGTGTGTCCGCAGTCTTGTTAATGTAAAAAATAGACCATACGAAATAATTAAACTATAAAGTAGTAAATAAAGTGATTCTAAACAAAACTATTCACGCTTTATTCTTCTAAATGAACAAACAAAATGAAAATGAAATTCGGGAGGTAATACAATTAGTAAAATACTAATTAATTAACAAATGCTTATATAATAAATAAATGATTGCCATGTGCGTTTGGCAGAATGTCAGTGAAGGATGTACCTTTCCAACTCAGGCAGCTACCAATTCGTGACGACATTAGAATGTGCTATTTTAAAAAAGGTACTGTTTACTTTAGAACGCACCTTGTACTTGCGATGGGCAAGTTAGTGCTTAATTCTGCTATTGTCCGCTAATAGGGGATTCTAGATAATTTCGGCTCTGGTGAGAAAAACCTAGACTAAAACATTCTACCATTCTACCTTCCTGACTAGAATAATAAACATCACTGTCGTTAGAGTCAGGTAATTTTACGCATTTTTCGGTATCGGATATCTACCCCCAGTTATTCGCTCTGCGATAAGTAATTTCTTGTGGGTAAAATTTTGGACAGCTCAATTAATATTTTACTTCGCGAGTTTTATTAGTCTCAAGTAAATTACCTTAACAGATCAAGTCACTTGCGTATAATGACAAGAAAGCGTAAAACTAGAGTAGTTTTCAAAAAAAAAACTAAAACAACAAAAATCTTAATCTAGTAAAAATAGACACTTTTAGAAGTGATTAAATGGTGGAGATTAATCTGGACAGTAATATGAAACCGTTCCAACTGGAGTCAAGCAATAAGAATCTTACAACTTACTTCAGGAGAGCAGTGATGTAAACATCCACGCTTCTGATGACAATTTTGAAAATAACTCCATTGACACCTGCTCTCATATAGACATTATAAATAGACCTATTAGTTTAGAATTTAGAATGAAAAAGAATCTTTATATAGAGAAACATAACAATTAACTTAAGCATTTAAACTTTGTCAACTAAAGAGGCCTTTCTCAAAAATAAAAAACTTATAGGTTTCTCTATACTTCTGACGATACATTTAAAAAATGAAAGGAAGCGTCGATAGGTTCTGGTTGTGTTATTTGCCAAAACTAAATGGTATTTATTGTAAGCCACGTTGGTTTTCTAGTGAATGTATCAAAGTTCAAAGTTGGCGCGACGGTACTATTTGTGATTGGAAGGGGTGTCGTGGAAAAATTAAAAACATGAAACCAGTAATGCCCATCTCCAATCTTGTTTGACTCAACGCTACTTGGAATAATCAAACCATTTCCGATATAATTTTAGATGAGCGGAGGAAATGAAAATATGTGTTTATAATTGTTAATGTTGTTCAAACAATGGCTATATGTTCTCTGCTTTTCCGGGGTCATTGAGAAATATTAATTGAGATTAGGTACGAATTATGTGGGCTTCTCTCAAAAACGCCTTTTTAAAAATTTTTAACAAAAGATTGAAACAATTTTTTTTCACAGAAGAAACGTTAATACGTCTTGCAATTTGCAATGCGCGTAACGATCTAACTACTAAAGTCAATGCTACCTCTATTTATTGCTTTCTGTCTAATGCTATTTCTACTTTCATAACTTCTCCGGCCCTAAATGAGGACTATGGGGAACCAATGTCCGATAGTCCAGGGTAGTTCTTAGTTTCCTGTTTAAGATCTATTTTAGGCACCTAACTATTTTCTTTTTTTAACAACAATTTCACTAACATATATATATATATATATATACTACATACATTATTGCTAAACAAATTAACAAATACAAAATTATTACTAAACAAATTAACAAATACAAAATTATAGTATAAGCCTCTGTATTAGCAATAACACTACTAAAATGTACTGCAGGTTTATCTAACTTGCTTAGTTCAATTTTGTCATTTTGCAAAAGTCTGTAAACACTACTTATTTTGTCTAAACGTACAGGATCTAATTCTATAGGTTTAATGTTGTCACTCACTGTTATTTCACTATTTAGTTTTGAATTTACATAAGGTAATTCCATAATCTTATACATAGGCGCTTCACTAATAAAAGTTCTTAGCACTAATATGTTGATTAAAATTTCACACCGGTTTTAAGCTTTATCAGATGGCTACCGTTGAGAAGGACATTGTCTTGGTCTGCTCCGCACCTTTGAATAGCAACCGTGTTTTTAGGTATTATGGCAATCCATTTGTTATCCTCCAATTTCTGTATTTTTATCTTACTGATAATTAAGGGTATTTGGTGGCACACATTTACATTCTGGGAATACTTTATTAATTGAACTTCACAAGGTGAATTTTTGTTAGTCTCTTCTACTTGAATGTCTTGACAAATAAATCTTTCTTGAGCAACAGCAAGGTAGTTGTCGTCGGAAAAGGCATATGACTGGTCATTTAGCAACAGATATTTTGAGTGTGGGATTATCACTTTGAAGGAGTTTAAGGAGGGAGTTGGTAAGGAGTACAAATGATAGAATTTATAATCGTGAATATCTGCATTTGGTGTTTCCAAAGCAAATACTACAGTGTTGTCTTTGCTGTAACTTTAAATTGTAACAACTTTCTCATATAGTAAAATATTTTGTATTGATGTATCAAAAGAAAATTTGTTGTCATTCAATTGCTTATTGGCTGATAATAATTCAGAGAGCAGTTCATGTGGGTCTGCTATGGCGTTATGAAGAACGTTCAGCTTGGAAAAGCTAATGGCAACTTCTATTCCTTTTAATAGATCATAGATGATTTGAAAACTAGTGGAAAACTGGGAGGCTAACCGTTCCAAAGCGAAATGGTGAAAGGTTTCTAATTTTGAAATATGTAAATTTTTTATTTCTTTCAAAATTTCTTTTATATGAGTTTTTAGTATGTACTGATTGTGAATCAAAATCTTAGAATAATTCCTAAGAGACGTTTCAAGCATAGTAATTTGGTGATTAACTAGACTTTTAATTTTATTCTGATTATTAATGAGGGATGAAATTGCGTCGTCGTATCTTCCAGCATCGTTGTAATCTAGATTACCAGTGAAAAATTTAATAGCGGTTTCTACACCGTTAAAACGAGCTCTTTTTGGTCTCATACTCCAAAGGGGGTTTAACTGGATCAACTGATGATTAATTTTACTTTTAATATTTGTGTATCATGATAAGAGTCGCGAAATATTTGATTGAGCCCGAAAGCTTCTTGAGATTTTGAAAGTGTATCTTGTATTTTCTTGAATTGATCTTTCAATGTAACGAAGTTATCAGTAATGTTTGTTAAATCGTAAATGTGTAAGAATGCCCAGTAGTTGGTTTGTATTTAAGCTGTGCCTAAGGGAATGAGAAGGAGTCCGGGGTTATGGTTTAAATTATGAAATTCGGCTCTGATTTGTCTGGTGGTCGTCTAGGAAAGGAATCTGTAGCAGGGGTTTTCTTTAATTCTTGAATGTGTATAACTTCTTTAATGAAACATGTTTGATTGCCCTTTACCTTTTCTTTTTCTATTTCTACTCTATTCTTATCTAATATTCTAACAATTTTATAGGGTCCCAAAGACATTTTAACTTTCTTCTTTCGTTTTTTAGGATTTTTCTTATAAACTATTTGATCAACCTTAAATTCTAGATTGCTCGGCCCGTCTGTATTTCTCTTAGCTACCGTATTTTCTTTCTTTTCGATCAATCTGTCACTTAATTTCTTATAAACGTGTTTTAATTTTTCTTTGTGATTACTAACATAATCCGAGTAAAAGGTGGGAAGTAAAAATATTTCATTCGGGTCTCTGGAACTTGTGTGACCGAATGTCAATTCAAATGGGATAAAATGTGTTGCACTGTGTATAAAATTATTGTAACCTATTATGGCATAATTCATTAAATCATCTCCATCAGGGTAAATCTTTCTTAATAGTCGTAAGTGCTCAATTAGGGTGGAGTGTGTACGTTCTACTATAGAATTGGACTCATGATGTCCACTTGTGGTAAAGTGTACATTGATTTTATGTAAACTGAGAATTTCTTTCACTGTAGAGTTATCGAACTCTGTACCTCTGTCTACCACAATAGTCTGAGGAATTCCATATGATGTAAAATATTTACTTAGGGCTTGACTGATATGGATTGCCGTTTTTCTTCCACAATTATAGCTTGCGCTAATTTGGGAAAGGCATCCACTAATGCTAGGTAGTTTTTGCCGTCAAAAGTAAACACGTCCATATGAACGATTTCAAATGGTTTTGAAGCGGTCTCAGTTAACATCATAGGCGTATAAGGAGTCTTTCTCGCGTATTGGTTTTTTTGGCAAAGAGTACAATTGTTGATAAAATTTGATATAGTGATTTTCATATTTTTCCCATAATAATTTTTCTTTAATCTCTGATATGTTTCCGCTATTCCACGATGGGTTGTTTTCCCTTCATGGTGGTTTCTAATTAAAATAGTTTGATCTTGCAAATCCGTTACTGTATTTACCAATTTGTTACATTTAATTAACTTTAGTCCGTTTTCTGAAAAATGCTTTCGGTATACATTATTGAAACCGTGGTATAAATTCTCTTTATTAAAGCGCAAGTGAAATGTGTTATTTGGGTTAGTATATTTAATCAGAAAGTTCAAGATTAATTTCTCGTTATCAACTTCGGGTATTTTTAGTTTTATAATTTTGTGACCTTCTTGCTCCTC
The DNA here is from genome assembly GCA_036346225.1 of Platerodrilus igneus. NCBI lineage: Eukaryota > Metazoa > Arthropoda > Insecta > Coleoptera > Lycidae > Platerodrilus > Platerodrilus igneus. The sequence goes on from JARFIW010001092.1 coordinate 1,507,904, forward strand.
TGGTGAGACGTCAGCATTGAAATATAAATTAGGATAAATTAATATTTGTCTTATTTTGTCGTTTATTATTTCGTCCAGAATTGGAATTCCTTGGTTCGAATTGTCGTTTGAAGCAGAATGCTGCGTTGAGGTGCCGGGATTGTCTGGAATATGTATTATTTGTTCTGGTTCTGAGGTATCTAGTGTTGTCATGAATTAGGTTTTCTAGTTAGCTTTCATCTTGTGTAAAATCACTTATGCTTCTTAGAAATTCATTAATGTAGTCGTCAACGTCATCAGTATTGTTGAAGAGTGATCCAGTTTCTAAAGCGTTTACTGGAATGCGAGACAAACTGTCTGCGTTTGTATTGGACTTTCCTTTCTTGTAAACAATTTCATAATCGTACTTTAAAAGTTTAATTTTCCATCTATTTAATTTTGAGTTACTGTCTTTGAGATTGAAAAGCCATGTCAGTGGTTTGTGGTCAGTATAAATAAAAAACCTTCGTCCAAATAAATATGGCCTAAAATGTTTAGTTGCCCAAACTATTGCCAGCAGCTCCTTTTCAATTGTAGAGTACCTTGTTTCGGTTTCATTTAATGTTCGCGATGCGTATGCAACGGGTCTATCATTCGGTACGTTTCTTTGATATAATACGTCTCCTAACGCGTAATTGCTAGCGTCTGCAGTCAAATTAAAAGGTTTAGAAAAATCTGAGTATTGAAGTATCGGATTCTTAGTCAAAATATTTCTGCAGGTCCGGAAACTGTCAACAAAATCTTTGTCGTGTAGTACCTTTGCGTTTTTTTTAAACATTTCGTCAGGGAGTTTGTAATTTTGGCAAAATCTTTTATAAAACATCTATAATATCCTACTAGTCCTAGAAAACTTTTGATTTCAATCTGTGTTCGTGGTATAGGAAAATTTCTTACAGCTGAAATTTTGTCTGGGTTTGGTTTAACTCCTGAAGGAGTTATCACGTGTCCAAGTACACCACCGTTTTTTGTACAAATTCCGATTTGTCCAACTGTATTTTAAGATTGTATTGTCTGAATCTGTCAAAAACGGCCTTTAGTCTTTCTAAATGTTTCTGTAAGGATAAGCTAAATACGAGACAGTCGTCCAAAAATATTATGCACATTTCGTCGGCTAGTCCTTTCAGTACACGGTCCATAACTCTTGGAAATGTGGATGGGCTGTTGGCCATTCTCATTGGCAAACGTATAAATTGAAAGTGTCCTTGCGGAGTTGTAAAAACAGTCTTTTGTACGTCCTGGGCGTCCATCTCAATTTGGAAAAATCCGCTGGCAAGGTCCAGGGTGCTAAAATAGTTTGCTCGACCAAGTTTGTCCAAAATTTCGTTGATATTTGGCAAAGAGTACTTGTCGGGAATTGTCTTTTCGTTAAGCTTCCGGTTGTCAATAACAAGTCTCCATTTTTTTGTGCGGACGCGTCCAGTTTTTTTGGTACTATCCAGATTGGCGATGACCAAGACGATACGCTGTCTTCAATTATCCCTTGATGTAACATTTTGTCTATTTGTCGTTTGGCCTCATCACAGTGAATTTCGGGTAAACGGTATGATCTTGTAAAAATAGGCGTTTTGTCTTTTTAATTAATCTTGCGCTTAATTTCGCTCGTAACACTGAGTAAGATTCCCTCACAATAAAATACGTCACGATTGTCTAACCAAAGTTTCCTAATTTTATCTTTTTCTTCTTTATTACAGTGGTCCAGTCTAAGATTTTTTAGATTCTCTTTTTATTTGTTGTTATATGAGTAAGAGTTTTGTAAGTCAAAATTCTCGTCTAATTTTTAGATAAAATTTACGTCAACTTCGTATATGGGTTCAATATCTAGAGGTTCAGTTATTGTGACTTCCGTAGAATTTTTATTCGCGTTGGTAATTATTGTGGTGGCAAAATAATTAACAACATTCACCAAGGCCTTCGGCATGTCTTTCCCATTACCAAGGTTTTCGTAGTTTAAATGCCGAGTCCGTTAGTTAATTTTACAGGAATTTTCGTCACTTACCTACAACGGGCAGGAATACTAAACACATACGTCTTAAATCTATTAGGCATTTCTTTTGTATTAGATTGTATACTTAAATTAAGGGAAATAATTGCATGAGGGGTTATTAATTGGTTTTTACTCAAATTTATAGTTGCGTTGAATTGTACAAGTAAATCAGTGCCTATTATAATTCATTGAAATTCATTGCTAAATTGAAATAAGTAAAACTTATAAAAAAATTTAGTTTTAAAAATTTCAAATAATGGTATGTGAGCAATTTCGTTATGCAGGGAAGTGTTGTGCGCCGATTGGGTGCTAAATATTTTAGGATAAATATAATTTGAATAAAAGTTATACGCTATATCAGGATTCATCAAGCTATGCGTACTACCGGTGTCTATGAGGAATTTCGCATTAATTTCTTTAATTACTACATATGGAAGGTCGTGTCTGATAGCATTTAAAACAATCATCTCATGACGTCTATGTGTGAGGTTTCGTGAAAATTTACGTTAGTAGTAATTCTATCAGTGTTAAAAGTATTATTGAAATCCACACCATTGTTATCTGAACACTCTGTTTGCGGAGGATTGAATGAATCCGCGTCAACAGCTTCATCGTAACGATACATATCTTCAGGATTGTAATTAAAGTTCAGCGTGTGATCTCCGGGGTCAACCAAATTTCTGCTGACTGATTGTCTAAAGCTCGGATTGCTAACATTCTGATTAAACATTCTTTGTGAATTGTTTCGTACCGGGGCTGAAACTCCCCAAGATGTGTCCATGCTCCGGTCTAACAAAATTTTGGGGACGACTTATTCGACTTTGGTTAAATCTTTGAGATGAATTGCCAAAATTTGGTCTGTTGCGTTGCGAAGAAAGATTTTGTGCAGGGAATCTGTAATTTAAAGGCGGGCTTAGACTAAATGTATTTTGGATATTACGTGTATAAAACCTAATTGAATTGGAGAATTGATTGTACGCTTGTGGTGCACGGCCATTAGACGCATTCTGAACGTTTTTGAAATTTGGGTTTATAAAACTGTGCTTGTTGTAAAAATAATTACTATTGTGTGTATTATTTCTGTTTGGATTGAGTCTCGTGTCCGGTCTAAAGTTTGAATTTGAATTTAGGTTGTTGACTCTTTGCGTACTATATAAAGAGTTTTCTTCTTCAATAACCAGACCCATTGCCCTTTCTAAGCTATCCGGATTTTTAAATTTTACGTTTGTTTGAACTGATAATGGTAAGCGGCTGATGCAAGTTTTTAGTGCGAGATTGTCGTAGTTATTTAGGCGTATGTTAAGTTCATTAGCTGAAACAGTTAATGAGTTTAATTTTGACAGTATCAAGGTCCTAGAGTCCTGGCATCGCATCCCAAAATTGTAGGGGTTTTCGTTTCTATTAGGGCGTAAATTTATTAAATCTTAAACTAGACAATTAATATCTCTTTGATTACCAAATGATAAAATTAGCGAGTCTTTTATTTCGTTCCAAGATTTTAATTCACACCGAGATCCGATTAATATTTGTGCTCTACAAATTAATTTACCAATAATTGCTCTAAGTAGAAAGTTATTTAATTGAACATCAGTTTGACTGGCAAAATTGTTGACTAAAGCTTCACATTTATATATAAAAACTGTTAACGTGTGCGGGTTGCCATCACAACATAGTATAGCGTCTAAATGGAGTTTCAATAATTGATAATTCGTGTGCTCGTTTGCCATTTTTAGGTTTTTACGATTACTTACTATATTTAAATTAATTGTATTACTTAGGTTACTCTGAAAGTCTCTTAAATTACTTAAAGTATCTCGATCGCGTGGAGTTTGTAATTGATTATTTATACTATCTGAATTGTTATCAGTCTCTAATTCAGAATTTATTAAATTGCAACCTTGAAACTGGTTTATTAAATCAGCTATCTCATTATCATTCATAAATCATAATCAATAATCAATCAAGAATTCCACAATAATTACATATGAATTCAATAATCTTAATAGGAAAATCAAGAGGAATTTAAATCTGCTTACATTAATGCCATTTGCATTCTTCATGTCCTAATATTTGCTTAGGTTTCTTGTTGCTGTGAATCGTTTCCGTTTCCAAGAGACACTCACTGTTGATCATTCAAAAGCTATTACGGCCTCAAACGATTTTTGCTCGTCTAATTTGTGAATCACTTTAATAGACAATATACGAAAGACTATTGTGCTAGCGATGTACATTCGCTATAAGCCCGTAAAAACGGATCAATTTTCGTTTCCAAAAATTGCCAAAAAATCCTACCGACTGCGCCAATTATGTGGGCCTCACTTAAAAACGCCTTTTTAAAAATTTTTAACAAAACATTGAAACAATATTTATTCACAGGAGAAACGTTAATACGTCTTACAATTTGTAATGCGCGTAACGATCTAACTACTAAATTCAATGCTGCCTCTATTTATTGCTTTCTGTCTAATGCTTTTCTATTCTCATAACTGACGACTCTGGTAATCATAATAGACCTATTGGCAAGTTATAATTCTTTTTTAAAGCGCATATGATAAATAAAATATTACGACCAACGTAATTACATCAGAAAATTCTAAATTATATTATTACTGTATTAGGCGATTCCATTCCTTTATTAATGAAAATTTACCCAGCTCTATTCCTCATTGACGTTGATAATGTTAACATTAGCAAAATCAAACTGGTGGCATTTATCAATAGCATGAAACGCGAGTGCTGTACCACAGCACATCTTAAACAGACACCAAATAAGTGTTCTAGGCAGATGTGTAACCCAAAAGAATCTCTTACTACAACAGAATGAAAATAAAAATAAAAGGAATCATTTCTAAGATTTTCCGAACGGTGTTACTCAACAAGTGAAGGTTTTGAATGTAAAATTTTAAAAGTTTTGCAAAAGAAGTAAGAAATAAGACTAACGGTGCACTCACAATGAGTGATCCATACTCTGGTTACCAAAAAAGAATAAAAAACACAACACTTAATGTGGAATATAACATTGTACGATGCACAATTTAAACCCAATTCTGAATGATTTAGTGTCAGATATTCCTGAAGTAAGTCTGGTTTTAATAGTGTACAAAAATTATACACCTTTTCAGTAAAAACTTACCTCTCCGTCACTAATTAACTAATACTGTCAAAAATAATCAATAATCAATAATAAAATGCTTAATTGAAATTAAATTGGATGGTCCCAAGAAAAGAATGGTAGATGAAGTACTATCAATTATGAATCACTCTGACAGGCTTGATTTAATACTTTCACTTGCATTTGAAAGCAAAATGCTTGAAATTTTAAGCATTGCATTAAAAAATTTGCAAAGTGAATTAGTTATCTCCACATAGCTTGCTTTTTTGAACCGCGTATATAATGAATCGAAAATTCAGAGAAGCAACTTTTTTGCTTTTTTACAATGAAACTTATTCAAAATACTGCACCGTACAGCATCGTATAGCTAAATAGATAAATTATCATGAGGTCAATATCTCAGTATACAAAACCCATATCACATAGGTTTGATCGTTGGGCAGTCTATATTCCAGGCGTGATTGCGTTTTTATTATATATCTTTAGGGTGTCGTTATGGGTAACAAATGTTCATGCGCGATGTCTTAATCGAATGATGCAAGAACAAGTGGTTTAGAAGATTAAAATAAAACATGTCTTCAGAGATATGGGGATTAAGAATTGCGAAATTTGAAAATATATAGTGTATCCTAGACGCTAAAAGAATATAAGTTAATGTCACTGAAAGAGAGTAAAACGCAAATCTTTAAGCTAATACTTGAAAAAATAATTGCCTGGTCAGTTGTTCGTTGAGTTAGTAAATGTATTAACGAAAGTAGTAATTAGAAGCTTTTTGTTTATGGATATGTTCAAAGGTAAAAATTTAATTACGAAAATAAGGAAATGTCTTTTTATAAGCAGTACAGCCACGTGAAAAGTTTATTTTGTAGCAATTGGTTTGGTTCATGCTAGAAATTGTCAAGGAGGTTTTGAAAGTCTTTGTGCAACCGAGATAGGTAGTAATTAGTTGTTAATTTGTCTTTTAAATAGTTGGTGAGTACATTGCTATATTGCATGCAAAATTCATTTTAGCAGAAAATTCAGGGCAGTACCGTATATTTCAGATGATGAGTTTTCTTTGTATAGTGAATATAAAATCTAGACACTAAAATTTAGTTTTTTAATGGTTATTGAGGTAATAGCGTTTCTTTATTTTGTAACATAGAAACCAAAAGGTACTTCCGTTAAGTATAAAGTTTAAAACGAGAAATTATGTCAGATGCAATTGTCAGAGACACAGAAATTATATTTTTTTATTTTATTATAAAAAGGAAAACTTCAAATGCAAACGTTATGATTAGACTGGCATGATTAGATCAATGTTTTGATTTTCAATTAATAGTTATGTACAGGCAAATCAAAGATTTTTGGTTAATACTGGGGAATTTCAATAAAAGTTGAGGATAATGTAGGTGCATATTTTTATGGTACGAATATTGAATATACTATCAAATTTAATGAATTATAAAAATTGAGACCTGTGATGACTTAGAAAGCACAAAGATTTTTACTAGTTGATTTATACACTTTCTGTAATTTGTAAAAGTAATCTGAAAAGAAAAAGAGCATTATTTAATTTCAAATATGTTGAACTTTAACTTTTAGGTCATGATTTTGGAACGGGGTTTAGCGTAAACTAAACATATATTATTAAATTCAAAAGTTACACATAAGGGTTGTTGCGTCCTCCCTTATATTGTTCTAATGCCTAAATTAGATGCAGTAGCGCCTAGGTTATTGTACACTCTTTTGTTTTGTATAGAGTATTTTTGAGTATAGACCCACCCCTGCATTCTCGCTGTCTGCTGCAGGAATAGTCCCCGAGTCTAGCTGGAAGAGATCCCAGTAAAAGGACAAACCCGTTCTACTCTTTATTCTAAAGGGAAGAATACAGTTCAGCAAGACGTCAAAGAACTGACTCAGTCTTGAAATATAGATTGTGAAATTAAAGAAAAGCTTAGGTGGTTGGTAAAATGGTTTTTTGATGAAAACTTAACTATAAAATCGACGACGCACTGAAATCTTTTGAATTTAAAGCTTTTAATGTATCACTAGATGTCGTAGTAGATTAACTGCAAATGTGATTCACTAACCTGAAAGGTGTTATAGAAAACTTTTTATTTTTATCACAATGAGACCTGACAAATGTGAAATTATAAGAAGCATCCACTTCTCTTGCAAATAAGTATGGAACAGACTTATCGAAAAATTTATATGAAGGAAATATACCAGAAGACAAATATCGAAGAAATTTCAAATTTACTAATCGAAGAAAATGCCCGTCTCGTGGCTGATTTTACTACTGCCTTAGAACTATATTTGACATTACTCGCCACTACTGCAACAGCTGAAAGAAGCTTCTCAAAGTTCAAACCTATTAAGTCTCATTTAAGAAGTACAATGACCTAGAAATGTCTAAGCGGTTTGTCAGTTGTAGGTATCGAGCATGAAAAAGCTATAAAATTAAACATAGGTGATGTAGTGGAAAAATTCTGATTAAAAGAAACCTAGACTAAATTATGACAATCTCACAATTGTGTGTAAAAGTGAATACTGTAAATTATTATCAAACTGCTTGTTTATAATTATTATTTTTATCTGAACACAAAATGAACCAAGATTTGGTGCACCTCAGCTGGTGTGTTAAAAAAAAAGTAAAATTGTCAAATGTAATCAACTGCACCTAGTTCTAAACCAAAATCAAAAATAGGTAATACTGAGTTAGAGGAGGTAGATGAATTTTGCTATTTTGTAGTATAATTACAAAGGACGGACGTAGCAGAAGGGACATAGTAGCTAGAATAGCTCAGGCTAAATAAATAGTTTTTAAAAAAGAAAAGCTTACTAATAGGTAATAGTATTAGTTTAGATAATAGAAAAAGTTTCTTAAAGTCGTACGTATGGAAAGTTCTATTATACGGTAGTGAGACTCGGACACTTAAAGAGGTAGTTAAGAAAAAGAAACTTAGTGATATAGGAGAATGTTAAAGATTAGTAGGACAGATAAAGTAACAAATGAGGAAGTTTATAGAAGGATAGGTGAGGAACCCTGTATGAGGAAACAAATAAAGGTCAGGAGAGATAGAATGATAGGACACCAGTTAAGACATTAAGGACTATTTAGTAAGACCTTAGATTATAGACTACCAAATAAAAATAGAGTAGAAAAACCTAGACAAAACTATATTAGTCAAATTATTAGAGATTTAGGTTATGAAAAGTATGTAGACCATTATATAATCAGTTAACAAAATGTCACCATGACATGACTCACAATTAGTTAGCGGTCTGGCATGTTAGTAGCGATTCGTTGCTTAAGCCTTACCATAACATATAATTTAATAAACGTCACCATACGTAACTCACAATTAGTTAGCGGTCTGGCATGTTGCCAGCGATTTGTTGCTTAAGCCTTACCATAACATATAATTTAACACTTTTCCTTTTTTGAAGGAAATAACCAGGGAATATTTCATTTGCTTATAAATGGAAATCATGTAAACATGTTGGAGTTCTTTAACAACCATCAGGTTGCTAATATCTATGTAGAGCCAAGTAGATAAGAAAAAGATAGAAGAGTATAAGAAGACCTAAACCAAGCTATATTAGTCAAATTATTAGAAATTTTGGGTTGTGAAAGGTGTGTAGAACTTTTTAGATTAGCACAAAATAGAAAAGAAGTTAGAGCTGCGTCAAACTTTAAGTAAAATCGAAAACAAATTGATGATAAGTCAACTGCATAGTTTAGTTAAGTTTGTCATGTTAAATTTCTGAAATCGATTGATTTTCGCATGCTGCATATAAATACTTTACATGCTATCGTTGAGAATTGTTTCGAAACAAAAATACGTTAACTCCTCTGCTATTTTCTATCCCAATATGAACAGATAGAGCTTTGAAAGGCGCCATGATTCTATACAGCATCCCTTACCGTAAAGGAACTCTGTAAAGTTGCGGTGCTAATTAAGATGTATTCTTTTTAAGAGACATTGTTTTACTTCAGTGTTGGCTAAATAAGATAGTCTAGTTAAATTGTTTCATCGAGTATACTGTCAGCTGGCAAGTGTAGTACGCATTTTCAGATGCGCTACGATGGTACCATAGGCAGGCAGCTACTCTTCTTAAGGTATAGTTACTCTGTCTTTTCTTGATGCTGCTATAAAATCTAGCTTCCTTTGTTGGTTGATAACCACGTAAATGCTTTGGTTTTCGTACTCATGGTTATGACACACTAAACTACAGACTGTGTGCTAAAAATTTACTACTATACTGTACAAGTAATTACGCGATTGTTCTCATGTCAGAATTAATATCAACCGAAGCTCGCGTTAGTGCAATTTTTACTGTTTTAAAATTAAGATTACGAAATGCCAACGTCTACAACTTGTTTACCTATTTATGATCTAGATTAAGTTTAACATTTAGCTCATTTCAGTTTAGGATTAGGCTACTTAAATTAACTGTTACGTTTTTACTTTTAGGAAGTGGACTTCAAGCAGCAGGTAGAACAACGTTCTAATACTGTACACATTATGTCTAATTTTTTCCTTGTATATGTTTAGGGTTGGAAATATTGTGTAAGTAGCCTTATATGTGTTATTTAGATTTTAAGATTTTATGTGAGCGGGAAATAATTCCTAATCGATATTTGTTTAAATGTATATTTCTGTGTTGTGTTATATGCGAGTTGACGTTTTTGTTTCCATAATGTTTTAACAAGACGATTACAAAATATTCGGTTTGGTTTTTGTAAATATTCCTTTTGGTGCTATGTTTGTTAACTAACGGTTTGTAAATAAATCTACTTACTGAGGTTTCCAATTTTTCTTTCTGTGTGACCCCACCCCCTTCTACGACGTTTTGAGCTAGCACGGAATCCAATTGTTTTGAATTCCTATTCTACTCTTCTGTTTCGTTGCGGTATTCGGTGTGGGTGTTTTTATTTATTTACTTTACTACTTTCCTTCTTGTCTGCACAGAATACCGTAACAAAATTTATTAAGTACACATACCAATTTTTTAAGTATTATTTCATGACGGTATACAGAGTGTCTCAAAGGTATTTTCCAAGACAAACGGCCAATGTTTAAATAACGTATTAATTTAATAAAAAACAAAACCTTTTAAATTAAAGCACACGTCCTGGTAATTTATTTTATGAAAATAATGTCGTCTAAATATGTCCCGTTATTTTGCTGGAACATTTTTAAACCGGAAGCAACATTTTGGAGAACTGCGCAGCACGTGTTCTCCGTGAGCGCTGCAATTTCTTTTAGGATATTTTGTTTTAAATGATCCAGAGAGGTAGGATTATTGGTGTATACCTTTGGTTTAAGGTATCTCCACAAGAAAAAATCCATTGGTGATAAATCAGGGCTATTTGGAGGTCAGTTTATGTCAACTTGTTTGGATATCAACTTGTCAGGAAAACTTCACGAACAACCGGTATAGACACGTTGGACGTGTGAGATGTTTCTACATCCTGGTAGAACCACGTGTTTCGATTAAATCCAATATAGTCTTATAAAGCTGGAGCGAAAAAGTTGTTAATGATCTCTACATATCGCTCTGAATTAACAGTTACTGTGCGACCTCTTTGATTAGCGAGAAAATACGGGCCGATTAATCCTCGTGCCGACATCGCGACCCAAACAGTGACTTTTGTGAATGAAGTGGTCTTTCATGATTATGTCTTGGATTCATTAAACTCCAATAACGGCAATTTTTTTTATTAACGCGGTTGTTAAGTTGAAAATGTGCCTCATCCGAGAACAAAATATTGTTAAAGGACGAAAATCGACCAACCATTTAATTAGCGAAGTTAAGCTACAAAACGCCATCTGTGGACTTTTAACTCTTGAACCAACTGCATCTTGTAAGAGTGGATATATAAGTATATAAGTATTTATGAATTATGCGATGTAGGGAACTTTAAAGAACATTTAGGACACTTGCCCTTGTAGGAACAGAAAGAGCGGGATTCACTCGAACTGACTCACGTACGCTTTCCACATTTTCCTCATTTCTTGATAACCTTGGCGTCCGCTTTTGCTCATAGTCGATCCAGTCTCAAATTTTTGTATCCATGTTTTAATGAGTTAAGTACTCGGTGCTCCATTTATGTGACGCATTCTAAAAAATACAAAATTTTCGCCGCGCTATAACGGCAGAATTATTGTTTTTGTAATATTCACGAACACAGCACAGCACGCATGCTGCGCTCCTGTGAAACGCTCCAGAGCGACTGAATTTCCACAGACGCGGCTTGTGTTCGCGCAGTAGGTAAACCAAGTTGAAAAAGAGTTTTGAAACTCCCAGTATTTAGTTCAGTCAATTTAGCTAAAAAAGGGGCGACACCTGAAACAAAATGCAAACATAGGATTTTCCACCATACACGAATAGTAGTATTATTTTGCATATAAATTCAAAAGTTTACCGTAATCGGACCGGTCATAGGATCAGAAATTGAAAATCAAAATGGCAGCTTTAGATATTTTACTTTATAACACGTTTGTAAGTATATCTCATAAACGGATCAATGAAATTGTATGAAACAAACGTCAAAATATTCAGTAATAATGATACACAATATAATAAAAATTATTTATTCCAAGAGTTTGTATTTTGATATCAACAATATGTAATAAATGCGTCTTCATTTGAGAAATATTTGTGTTGTGTTAAAAATTTAGTGTATAGGTACATAAATCTAGTATAATAAAATGAAAATTCGTCTTTATAAAAGTGCTAGTTCAATTCAATAGCAATCCAAAACATTAATTGTTTTTGTTAAACAACGAAGAGGTTGTTTGAAAAATCAGTAAAAGGTGTGAGTAAGTCATGCGCTCTGGGACCCGTGATACGCACTGCGTTCAAGTACCAACATTCCAACATTCCGTCACAACAGGCTAAATTGCGTCCACAAATCTAGCTATTGAACAGGCATTAATGAAAAGCATTAAAGGATCTGGAGGTCTGACCCATGGACGTAGATTAAACGGAGATCAAAGAACTTTGTGGGTTTTGTCTAAACATGTGACATCCAAAGTATCAGCAGCAATACAAGATCTTACTCGAATACAAACCCCAAGGTAGGGATCAACATAAAGACATGTCACCTGCAAGATTAGCTAGGGACCATAAAGATTTCTCAACAGTTGAATTATTCCTTAAGGATAAGAATCCTTTACAGATAATTACTAAGGAAGTAATAAATATAGTAAGTGGGATAAAGACTGATCAGACAGTTAATGTTGACCAAGCAAAGGAGGTTGGATTAAAAGTGCATAGAGAAATGGACAACTCTTTTGTGATCGACTTTGTATTTAAAAAGAAAAACCAAGCTGTTATTTTTCTACAAAAGAGTAAGACAGTTTTTGGTTACGAACTCGACAGTATTGACCATCATTTGCTGTTCCAAAGATTATTGCTCACATGACAGTCACTACAAGTATATCTTCACCAACTCTTCTCTCATGAGCTGTGTACTTTCCCATCAGCACTCTTTGATGAACATGGTTTAATGAAAACCGCAAATAAGCCAGCTCATGTTCAAGTCATTGTACAGAATGTTGGCGAAGCTGCAAGCGCACAAGCAAACCTGCCCTGCAGGGAAATGAAAAATATATTATAGATGGTGGAGCTTTACTCCATCGTATTCCTTGTAAAATTGGCACTTCATACGAACATATTGCAATGTCTTATGTTGAATATGTAAAAAATAATTATCCCGGAGCTAGAATTGTTTTTGATGGCTACACACAACATATTACAAAAGATGAAACTCACAAAAAAGGCTTGCAAGGAAAACAGTTCCAAGAATTACTTTTGATAAAAAATTATACGCTGGTGATTAAGAAGATTTTTTGACCAACACAGACAACAAACTAAGGATGATTCTGCTTTTGTATAAAGTCTTTAAATAAAACAACATTGAAATACTGACAGCATAGAGCGATGCTGACATTTTGATTGTTAAATGCGTTTTAGAAAAAGGATTAATGGATAGGATAGTTGTAGTAGCTGATGACATACGGACATATTAGTTTTGCTATTGTATTTTATATCTGGTAAATCTAAAGAGATTTATCTGAAACATTTTCCTAAAAGGGAACAAAAGAGCATACCTCTCTGCTTTGATTTAAAAAAATGTCAGTCAAATTTAGGCTTCGATGTATGTAACAACTTGTTGTTTATTCATACTCTGGGTGGGTGTGATACCACATCCAGAGTATTCAGCATCGGAAAAGGTTTACCACTACAGTTGGTAAAAAAGAACAATACCTGTAGGAATCTGGCTGTTAAATTTCTCAGTGCAAACGCTTCACATGACACCATTCGTGAAGCTGGATTAAATGCTTTAACTTTACTTTTTGGTGGAACATCAAAGGACATACTAACTTCACGTTGTGTAAGCTTTTTCACCGATAAAGTTGTAGCAAATTCCACATATTTGAAACCGGAAAACCTTCCCCCAACTGAAGCAGCTGCTAAATATCGCTCATACAGAGTGTATTGCCAGATACAACAATGGCTAAGCAAAAAACATCGATCCAAAGTTATGGGGATGGAAAGAGAATCAAGAACCGCTGACGCGTGTGAAAACTGATCTGCCACCAGCTCCACAACAACTATTGACTATTTTAAAATGTAGTTGCAATAGTGATTGTTTTACAAAACGAAGCTCGTGCAAAAAAAACGGAATTCCATTTGGAGTTATTTGTGACAACTGTAGAGGAACAAGTTGTAGTAATGCCAACAGTGCAGTTGACACTTATGAAGACATTGAAGATCAGTTGTAGAACAAAGCCGTTTAGGTGAGTTTATGTAAACAATCATAAAATTTATGCTCAAAACAGTTTTGTTATAATTCGAACAAAGTGATTCATCGTTTTAAAAATTATTAAGTTGTAAATGCAGGTAGAGTGTAAAAATTCAATTATGTGTTTATATTCCTATATTATATATACCTATGATGTTTCAATAGTTTAAATGTTTTGAATCCAATAATTTTTATTATATTTTCTATTTTGTATCATTATTACTGAATATTTTGACGTTTGTCTCATAACATTTCATTGATCCGTTTATGAGATATACTTACAAACGTGTTATAAAGTAAAATGTCTAAAGCTGCCATTTTGTTTTCAATTTCTGACCACATGACTGGTCCGATTATGGTAAACTTTTGAACGTATATGCAAAATAATACTACCATTCGTGTATAGTTGAAAATCCTTTGTTTGCAATTTGTTTGAGGTCAAATCATAGATTGACTGGACTATATCTACGAATAAATCAAACAAGATGTAGTGATAAATAACATAAATAAAAAATGAAATATTGAAAAATTCATCCTTTGCTTTTCTTCTTTTATCTCTTGATTCTGTTCCCGAGCTATTGGTATCAACATTCATATTATTTGAAGAAGAACCCTCAGGTAATTTGCTGAAAGGTCCTAAGTTGTTAGTACCGCTATCAGACCGTTATTTTATCGATGAGCAGTAAAACTACGTTACTTTTAACTTAATGTAGGTCAAATATAAAAAAGGTAGGACGGCCGATTGAAAGTTATATTATTTTCAACTCCAGAAAGTGGTTTGGTGGAAAATTTAATAAAGTTAGTCAACCGGCAAAATATTGTTTTACATTCTATACAAAGTAGAGAAAGTTATGTGGTAAATGTGAAAAAGTAGGTGATCTTACCAAATGCTATGTAACTTTTAACTTAATGTACGTCAGGCTTAGTGGGAAATTCAAAATTCAGCATGTAAATGCTGTTACTTTCAACGTAAAATAATCAAATTGTACTAAGAAAATAAAGAATGTGAGTCATGCATATTCTGTTATTTCTACTTAAATCACGAAAGCTTAACGGGAACTTAAACAAGTATGTGGTTCAGATACAATATACGTGGAGTGCGATGGCCGATTGCTATATATGTCAAAGATTAAGAATGTGGAAACTTGTGGTGGGTATTTGAATCAAAGGTTAACGCCGCTAGTTAGATTAAAACTTGCACTTTGCATGAACTTATCTAAATCATAATTAGTACTTGTCATGTTGGTTTTGAAACCAAATTTAATATCTAGTACTTATATAATATGTTATTTTGTTCTATAGTTCACTGAACGTTATTATACTTTAAGTAGAAGTTGAGTAAATTCTTGTATATAAAAGTTACTTGCCTTGCAATTATGCGTTGTTCAGTGTATTACGTTCAAGGTTTATGAAGTGAAGAAAAGAGTGTATCAAGATTTTTTTATTAAAAAAGATAGATAACTTCCGCCGCTGTCATAGTAATTTACACCGTGACGTAATTTCAATTGAACCACACAAAATTAGTACGTCATAGTTGTACAAGGGTTAAATATACCATAATAAATTTGTATTTGAAGAAATCGGCGTTTCAGATATGGTAAAAACGTTCATTGACACAAAATTTTTCAAATGTCACTAACTCCAACTACTTAATCGAGGATATATACGCTAAAACCATTAGGTGACAAAGATATTTTTGGACTCATGAGGGATAAATATTCAACAAATGGAATAACGGTATCATACGTGCCGATATTAGTAAAGCAAATAATCGAACCTGAAGAAGTGGTATTCGTAAAACGGTTTTCTAAGCAATAACGACAAAAATTGCATATTTCACATAAAGAACCATAACTACCGATATGTAACAATAAATTGTCCGCAATGAAGGCAAATGGTTGTTATATATTACACGCTGCTGTAGACATAGCAATACTAATCTGTGCTGTGCAAACACACTACGTTGTTGAAAAAGGAATTGTAAAATAAAAATCTTCAAAACGTAGTGTTTGGCTAATTTAAGCGAGTTTTATCATAAAATCAGCTAATGATGGTTGACATCAAATGATTTAACTAATATTGGTTTTGTTGATCTAGCAATTATGGGCATTCGAAGAACTTAAGCACTATACATAAACTATTCTAAAAAGTTTACAGTCAGTCTCGTAAATTATGTATTTTCCCAAAGCCTTAAAAGTTCAGATGACGCTCCACGTAAAGCTAAAATATACAATGGAGAAACCCGTATATCACCAAGATTGATAACCCAGTTGAAGACTCGGATGTAGCAAGCAAACTATATATCGATAATAAAATCGAACAACTTTCCCCTGATTCGAAACCACTTATCTAAACTCGATTAACACCAGTGCAGCGAACGGAGGCATACGGAATTCAGCCTTGCACCTTTAGCGATTTACAAGGCAATCCCCGTAGCTGTTAGAAACACGTATTATTAACCAAAAACTGAGCTTTCGCCGATGATACAACCATTTACTGGTCTGTCTGCCAGTTTGCATTAGTATTGGCCAGACATGAATAAGGAAGTAAACGAGTTATACATGCCGAAAAGCAAAAATTTTCTGCGCCTGCATACAGTGCTTAAACCTGTAAGAAAGGGACCTGTTCAATTTTACTTTGTCGGAATTTCAACCCTACGCTAGCATGAACAATGGACGTAAATACATAATAATTGGATGGGGCTGCTTTACAAAATATGCTTTCGCTGAATCGCTAAGAAATAAAACCGAGCCAGAAGTAACTAATGCAGTGACAAGTATATTGAAGAAAGTGCTGTAGGATAAAAAGGACACTGCAACACAAATCAATTTGCAAATGGATTTTAGGAAAGGACTCTACAAGTTAGTTTAAAAAACTCACACAAAAAAATAAGATAAACCATTGTTCTACATATTCTGCGATCAAGGCCAGTATGACAGCGATTGATAAAAAAAACATGTTAAAATCAAGTTGTACTGCGATTCCATTTGCTAGGAAGTTACAGATGGGTAAAAGTTTTGCAAAAAGTAATTGGAGAATATAACAACGGCAGATACCGTTTAATAAAAATGACACCTGAGGAAGCTGAAAAACTCTCAGAAAGAATAAAACGTGTAACCCTCAACAGCAATACTACAAACTGGAAAAAGTTTCTGCTCACTGGAGATATAATACACACTTCCAAATATAAAGCGGTTTTTCACAAAAGCTACCTCCCCAACTAAAGTACAGGATTATTTAAAATTATAAAAGCGAAAACGACAAATCCAATTACCTATTTACTGGAGTTTTGAACGATAATCTTGTTTGGGGGTTTTTACGGTGAAGAAATACAATCTAAAACTGTTCCAGACATATATCTAGTAGAAAAAATTACAAAGAAAAAGAAAAAGGTCAGTAAGTTCTAGTCCAATGGTTAAATGATTGCAGAAGCTGGCTTCCGTCAACAGATTTGATTTAGTATATAAGTGAAAGTGTTTTGGAAGGTTGGTCATTTACACTTCAACTCTTGAAAAGCAAACTTGGCATATATTTTGGATTTTCAAGGCTTCCATGACAAGTCAAGTGAATATTTTGTTAAAGAAATAGCAATACTAGATTCGCAAAATGGTATATTATGGCATGAGGTTTTGGATATGTCTTTGTCTAATACGAATTTAAGCAGAACCAGAACATTTTTTGCACACATCACCTACACGAGCTACACTGGAGCACTCCTTCTACCAGAGGATTGTGTATACTACATTTAGGTCTGTTTTTACAAGAAATTATTTCTGTAAATGTCACCGCTTATGTAAAAGTGTTGCAGAAACAAAGTATTATCTCTAAGCACTTACCAGCAAATAAACAATTAACAAATGACTGATTACCTACTTAACGCTGGCGGACCTTCTAAGAAAGTACTACATCAAATGCTAAATGAGGAAGTTGGTCAACGAAAACTAATACGTTTCCAGTTAAATAGTAATGAATAATTTTGTCTGGCATTGGGAGAGTAATTTAAGTATAGTGAACGAAAATTAATTTAGATTGTTGGTTTTTTTTCAAAGAAAATAGCCAATTACCGGTTTTGCTGTTGTTGCAACTCGTTAGACTGATGCATTTGTCTTTGCAAAACAACCAACCAAGTTCTTGAACCAAGTATTATGTAGCGATTTTATTCAAAGCAAAACATGCCGAGTTGCATGAAATTTATACGTTGCAATAATTTGAAATATGGAAGTTGTTAAATGCAGTTATTTAATTTTGTAATATACAATAAAGATGACACATACTTCGATACACACAGCTACTTTAAAGCTAGCTAATTAATTAAATTAAAAATGCACCTTTACAAACCTAAATGTAGATTTTATATAATATGGAAAATCTTGTGAACTGGGATTTTGACGTCAATTTAAAAATAGAAGCGGAAGGTATTTACAACCGTTAATTACGAAAGCGCTATTGGATTTTGCAAGTATTAATTTTAGATTTTAAGGTCGAGTTCAAAGCTTTTTCACCTTTAATAGATTTATTCGTTAGCAGTTTTTGATCAAACACACTTACAAGCGTGGTAATAAGGAATAGGCAAATTAACCAGTCATTAATTAAGGAAGATTTTGTACTTTTAACCAAAATTAGCTAAGGATTATATTACTAATAATTTAGAAACAATTTTATGTACCAATTGAACTTGTAAACTATTCTTATTCTTTTGTATGAAAGAAAATTGTTTTTGAATGTATAGGTGCTTTTTGATATTGCTGTTTGATTTCATTTTGTGAATTCCATTACTTTCGTTCAGTTAATCAGGCAAAAAAAAGTTAGAAATCAAGGTAAGTCCGTAATTTTAAATTTTCCATTTTTGTACCTGTGTAACATAACTCTTTTAACGGCATTCCTACTTACAAACGTGTCACAGCATTCTTTTAGTGATGCCCAACGCGAAGCTTTATCACAGCAATATATATATATATATATATATATATATATATATATATAAAGGCACAAGTGAACTCATAGGTTGAGAGCTTTTGAATAAGAGAAAATAGATTTATTCAGTTAGGGAGTTGGAATATTTTTAACAATTATTTTTTTAGCTTAAGTAGTGTATAATAATGTATGGTCAATTTAATTTAGCTAAGGATAATGTAACATAATACTTGTGTAAATATAGGGCATGATAAATAAATAATTGGGGTAAAATTATTCTAACGTATTTAAATTTGTAGTAGTGTGTTATATAACAATCTAAAAGCGCGGAGCAGGTGTTAAAATAACATTTCTATTTTCAAATGTAAAATCCAACACGTTTAAAACAAAACAACGTGGAGAGATAATATTTCTTGGTAAGCTTAGCAACAAACAAACTTTAATGGGTTATTGGAAAAGAACAGCTGTTGGGATTAATATAAACGCGGTTTGGTAGTTAAAATATTGATTTCAATCTTGAAGGTAGTATAGTAAAAAGCCAAGAAAAGACCAAGACAGTATAAAAATGTTTTAAATACAAGATGAATGCGTATACTTAATTCAGTAGACCGTATAGTTGGGAGACCTAAATAAAATCGATAATTTCAAGGATATTTAAAAGCAAACACGAGTCTGTTAAAAAGTGGGAGAATGGAGCCAAGCAAGGTAATTGGTGTGAATATTATAAGAAGGGCAAAGATCCGGCTGGTGAAAGCATATGTGTGAGATAAAAATATAGATACAAAAGAAATAAGAGATGTTTGTTCAAGTTGGAGGCGTAGACAAACAAAAATGTTGTGGCTAAATTAGAACGGCGGATTAGCAGTCTGAAGCGATTTACCCGGTATTGTTATGTTCGTTATAAAAATTCACAAGAATCTGAGGTTTGTTAGGGGTTTTTCGCTGAAACAACGAGCGGTAAGAAAAGATTTTCAAGAATTATAGGAACGGGTGTACAAGCGTACGTGCCAATTTAAAATAGGGGGGAGCAAATTTTACTTATTTAATCACTGGCAGAGAGGAGCCGGTCTCTCTTTCTCTTTCGTTTTGATTTCATCCATCATTGGTGATAATAGTTACTTTCAAGTGAAACTAGTGCAATTTAATAAAAATTTATGTAGAAGCTAATAAAGCATCTTTGTGTTAAAACGTTAAAGTCGTGTATAAGTACAAAGCTTATTATGTTGAGATTGGAATGCACGGAAGTATTATAATTTGAAATTGTTTGGATGATAAAAAAAGGCGATGTGTGAATAATAAAAGTTAAGTGTGGAGATTGGAATTTTTGGGTTGAAAACTGTAAGCAGCGGCATGCATGGCAGATATGGTAATTGGACCAGGGAGTTAGCGGATGGACTGGGTATCTACTAGACGGCAGCATCTCCAAGGAGCTAGGTGGTGGAGCACATTTAGAAGATATAAACCAGGTAGGCGGTAGAATAGAACATTGAGTGGTGAATATTTTTATGGTGTTTGTGATTATTTGGATTTGAGTTTAATGTGTTTTTATTATTATTTGATATTTTATGAACAGACATTTATGGGACCTTAAAAGGAAATTGATTTCTGAAAATATTTAATAAAGCTACAAATAACCAAATGTTGTAAAGAGGTATAGAGGGCTTATGGATATTTGGTGGTGCAGGAAATTTATAGGCACTGTTATAGAGTTTTATTATGAGCTCATGCTAAGACAAAAGGGTAACGTATGGTATGAGAAACGCCCTCTTACTTTAATAAAAATATGTGTTTTAAAGGTTATCAATTTGCATGATTATTGTTATAAAATTTATTGACCTTTATGGATGTACCTAAAGGAATGGTGTTTTAAAATGTACTATGCATCTAATTTAAATACAGTGTGATATATTTGGTCAATTGAGTTATTTTTGAGTGTGTGATTGGTATGAATTTTTATTTAGGTTTCAGCATGGGGATATTGCGAGGAAGCTTTTGGATGTAACAGGTAGGCGTCAATAGTAATTTTAAGGAATTTGAGCTAGTTGGAAAGAACAGGAGAGCCGCCGAGGGCGAGTATACAGGAAAACCTCACAGTATTATGTCAGACCAACAGTGGAGCATGATTCCAGAGACGTTCCAGAGCTAAACCTCACAGTAATATATATATATATATATATATATATATATATATATATTTCTGTACTGCCGATGACTTATCGCATTCCACTATTCAAGCAAAGGCTACGTGAAAAGCCACCATTTATAAAATTCCGTGTGTATATTTTATTCCTCTATAAAATTAAACGTTCAAAACTATATAAACTTAAAAGTTAGAAAGAAACAGTTCTTTCAATTTATTAGACTGACAGACTCGAAGATAATATATAAAAATTTTCTAAGAAACTAATTAGATATTTTGCACGCTTAAACTTCATACGATTTAAATTCACAGTAACGTGTTAAAATATGTGATACAACAATTTTATTAGGATAAATTTGAAACATTAATTAATTTGTAAATTCACGTGTTAAACCACACACAGATGTGGTATTTCCAGATTTTTATAACCAACTGGTTATTTTGGAAGACGACGAATGTTAGTTTGTAACGGTAGTCCTTTTTGAACATAAATGAAAGCAAGGTTCGAAGTTCATACTGTCTTCCCTTTTTGAATTCCTTTCAAGTTTTATTAAGAGTTATTATGCTATAGGGAATTTTTCAGCTTGAAACTCGATTTATGTTGTTAGCTTTTGCTACAAATATGACAAGTTAAGAGTGAAATTTTTAATAACATAATTTACGTAAAATGTTGTTACTTAAACAGCCTTTTTGAGATACGAAAATCAAATGTAACGCATTCACTGGTATGAATTTACGTTTCTATTAATGAACGCTTCTTCAATGTATGGCTATTGGATGTAAGAATTACAATTGATGATACCTAAACTAGAATTGTAAGCAGCTTGTATACGAGCCACGACCCACTTTATGACAAGATCGTTTGTAGTTACGACCAGGTATTTAATTACAGGTGTCCACACTATTTATTTTTTTTTTGGTTGTTGAAATAACGGTGTTCGGTCCTGGATTTTTATGCTTTAATTAGTTAAGTTCTTTTGTATATTATTAGATAAGATATTGTATCTTCAAATGTAACAAAGATAAATTAATATTGGTTTTTGCAGTATTTTATTATGGTGAGAGTTCATTAAAAGTCGCAGGTATTATATAATTAATTGTACAAGTCTTATTCTAATGTCTGATCAATTATATAATAAGGTGCGGATTTTTTACAGTTAATTCCATATATTTCAGGATTGAGAGAAATATATTAAATAATGATTACATTATATTTTTTTTAATTTTCGTTTGTAAGCTCATCATTACAATGCTAAATTCACATTGCACTAATTGCATATCGGTTTTTAAAAGACAAACATAAATTACAAGCACGCTAAATTGCACCGCAATAAACGTGCATAATAAAACCCTACCTGCTATGAGGCATTTGAGAATTTGTTCGTGTCAAGCTATGTCCGCTTATCTGCGATCAAACTTTTTATATCAATACATATACATTAATAGCATAAACATTTTAATTTTTACCATTTTGGTAATTTAAATGAAACAACTTTCTTTTGTTTTCGTGCGACCTATTGACCTCGTAGGCGTTCGGACCTTGTAGAGGTCCAGGTTCTGCCGAGTTACTCCTTCTCGCCGCTTAGTAGTTCTGCAACTGTTATTATCGTTACGCCCCTGTACCTTGGTCGGCTATATTCTCTTCCGAAGTATAACTAATTCTTTCCTCTAAACTTGATACCTCGACTACAGATATAAAATGTATTTTTTTTTAAATTGTCAGTCTTTTATTATTAAGAACTTTTCACTTTCTTCTCAGTTTATGCAATAAGATTCATTTCAAGCGATGGCTAATGGTACAAAGACAAAAGCTAAAACTAAGATATAAAAATGGTTATTTTAATCTACCTTTAAGAAATAACGAGCCTTTAAATAATTGATTATTTGTGCTGTTGCACTTAGTGTTGCGCTAGGAATACCATTTTTTAAACTCCAACTTTAGTTTTAGTTTATACATTTTAATCATGATTAATTAATTTTGAAGTCAGATTTATTTGAAGCACGTTTATTCTCGCGTTTAAACCCAATGTAGTACCTTCGGGTGAAGCATTAGTGACGTAGTCGCTAAGTGTAACGACCTTTACTGAAATTATACTGTTGCTCTTGTTATTGCTACAAACGTCAGAAGTTCAAAATCACTTTCAACACTCTGAAATTGAAGTTACGATTTATGAGTCAAAATTCTTTCGATTGCTAGTTTTTACAAACAAAAAAACGAACTTGAGCTTGATACTTTTTGCATAAAAAATCAAATTGTGTTGAAACTACTTAAACACTGATAGATATGTCATACCGTGTAGCTATATAAAATATATTACCTGATGTCCTTGAATTTCTTTATTATCGATCCACGTCGGAGGTAGTTCCTGAAAAGCGGCCAAAAAAAACATTGTATCAAATTTTACTTGTACGTTAGAAGGGGTCAACCAGTTACTCCACTCGTTTAGACACCACAGATCAGGATATAAATCAAATTCGGAACACAATTGATAAAATTGTGAAGGATCTTTCATAACTTTTATTCGCCATTGTAAAATTTCATCGTTGCATAGTGAATTCGCCCAGTAACCCATTTCCTTATCATAATTATTTATTTTATTATTTCCACACATTAGTATTCCGCATTCTTCAAAAGTTTCTCGAATAGCAGTGATTCTAAGTGATATGTGTTTGGGTAGTGAGTTAGATTCGTCAGCGTCGGAGAGCTTTTCTCGTTTCATTTCTGGAATTAGTTTTTGAAAAGTATCTGCTGTAAAACCAAAGCGTTCGTATAACTTTAACCAATCTTTTGCTGTATCAGATTTGTCCATCTTTCCTCCAGGAAAAACGTGCGAATCCGGCATAACGCTAGATTTTGCGCTCCTTTTTAAGGTTAGTATTTTATAGTTACATCCGGAAGTTACGACACTTTCTGGCAGCGTCTTAGCAACTAGGATTACACTAGCTGATTCTTTCCATTTTTTAAGAGTAGCTTTTGCACTACGCATTATTTGAAGTATGCTTATTTACACTATTAAGTATATAGGTAATAAAACTGCACCAATTGATCAAAACTATTCGTTCTATTTTTAGTATAAAGTCAAGTTTTTACGTATGCGCAACCTTCAACTTAATACCACAAACTGCTAAACAACGTGTGGTTTATAACATGATATAATTAATGATAGCATTAACTTCGAGCTGTGTCGGAATTTTTCGGTATTATTATAATCTTTCTAGAAAACTTAAGATTACTTATTATCGTTCACTATTGTTATTTAAGCAATGCCCTGAATTTCGAAAATAAGTAAATTGAAAAAAGGACAGAATAAAATGTGCTTCTAATTCAAATGTCCGTTTATATATCCCAGATTAAAATTCTCAGCTATATATTAGGTTGCCTATACTTCGTTTTATTTAATATTTCATTGTGTAGGTTGTTAAACCGGTCGTTGGGTATGGCACAAATTATTAGTAACACAACAAAAAATATAAAACTTATAAGAGATCGGCTAGTTTTAAATAAGTAGGTCACCACTTCAACAACTAAGCGAATTATACCTAGGGCTGGGTCGGCGTATCGATATATCGATACGTATCGATACGACCCCCGTATCGACCTCCCCGATACAGCAAAAAATAAATATCGATATATCGATACTCGATATGTATCGATACGTATCGATATATATCGATACGTATCGCTATGTATCGATACGTATCGATATGTCTTAATACGCATCGATACGTATCGATACGCATCGATACGTATCGATACGTATCGATACGTATCGATACGTATCGATATTCGATATAGAATATGTATCGATATTCGATACGCAAAATCACGTATCGCCCACCCCTATATACATACTTATGTCACAAATATTAAACTTGAAACTTTAATTATTTTGATAACAAACAATCTTAAGTGAAAGATCGAATTGTCAGTAAATACATTATTTTAAAACGATCTTGTGATTTTATTCCCAAAGAAAAAAGTAGAAAAATTTATAGATGCGTATCGATTCGTACCGATAGGTATCTCTACGTCTCGATATGTATACTTAATCTACACATCTAAACGTTCCGATACGAATCACTATATATATCTATACGTACCGCTACGTATCGATATGCATCGATACGAGTCGATACGTATCGATACGTATCGAGACACACCGATACGCATCGATACATATCGATACGCATCGATTCGTATCGATACGCATCGATACGTATCGATACGTATCGATACGTATCGATATATATCGATATTCGATATATCGATACATATCGATATAGAATATGTATCGATATTCGATACGCAAAATCCCGTATCGCCCACCCCTAGTTATACCCTACTTCGATGTAACTAAAAACCATTTATTATTATTAAAGGATAGAGCAGAGTGGGGCAAAAGTTTGCGGCGGGTAAAATTACGCACTGCCATTATTTCCCGAACGCTACCAATATAGATTGGCACCTGGTCGGCTCTCGTTAGTATTCTGTTATCTCTCCGTTAGTCGCGGGCGATCTGACAGATCAGACGGGGATATTTTTTGTTTCCCCTCACTAAGGGTTGCCAACCATGAGCTTTCCTTTCTAATAGATGTCTGATGGATAGAATGGAAGAAGTTAGTACCTTTCTAACCTTGTTTGAGCGAGTTCGTAGTATTAAAGTGACAAATTCGTTCTGACAGATCGCCGCGACCGAGATCGTAAGTTTACCGTACTTCATATAAACGTTAACTTTTTTATTTTATTCATTTAATGACATCAACTGTACCATTTGGCAATATTTACTTTTTGTATATATTACGGAATTGGTTGAAATAACTCCTACGATCTCTCAGATCACCGCGACTAATATACCTTTTTTTCAGACATAAGATGGAACTTCGCATGTATAATCTTGAAAATGACAAACATATTCAGGAAATACTTCGCATGCTTGAAGAAGATGACCACAATGACAATGCAGGGAATTTATCATTTGAACAAGAGACAGACACAGATGAAGACGTCCGTGATGAAGATATTCAGCACGAAAGGCAGTCTGATTCAAGCGAACCCAATGATGACGAATCTGATGATAACGAATTTTATGTTGCCCACCAAAAGAAGAACAAAAAAATCATAAATAGTTGGAAATGGGAAGAAAAACGCCTTACAATCAAGTAAGAAATCGAGGCGCACAAAATATCATCATGCACGTTCCTGGGGTGAAAGGTGCTGCGAGAAATGTGAACAATGTTCTGGGAGCTTGGAACTTTATGATCGATGATCAAATATTGAATACGATTCTCGAATATACGAATCAATACATTATAAAAATTCAAGAAAAATTTTCTCGACCAAGAAATGCGAAGGTGATCGATATGGCTGAACTGAGAGCCTTTATAGGTCTTCTGTACCTCGCCGGAGTTTATGGAGCAAGCCGCCTAAATTTAGAAGAGCTTTGGATGGTCGATGGAAGAGGGGTTGTGCTTTTCAGGCTTACCAATGGTTTGAGACGATTCCGCTTCATTATTCGTTGTGTTCGTTTTGACAACAGCCAAACTAGGCAAGAAAGATGAGCATTCGACCGCCTTGCAGCAATTAAAGAGTGTTTTGAACACTACGTTGAAAACTGCACAAAACATTACTGTCCCGGAGAAAATCTCACGCTAGATGAAATGCTGGTTGCGTTTAGGAGAAAGTGCATTTTCCGTCAGTATAATCCAAGAAAACCTGCTCGTTATGGAATTAAAATATTCAATCTAACTGATACTAAAATGGGCTACACACTCAATTTGGAAGTGTATTTAGGAACTCAGCCTGAAAGCCTTTTTATTGTGAGTAACCAGTCAGATGATGTAGTGAAGCGCTTAGTTTGTCCTGTAAGTGGATCAGGGGGAAACCTGACCATTGACAACTGGTTCACCATCTACTGTCTCCTAAACAATAGGAAAGCTATGAAGTTGTCAATGGTTGGGGCCCTAAAAAAAAATAAACCCCAAATTCCATTATCTTTTAAATCTTCAAAAAATGAATAATATTCGAGAAAGTTTGGGTTTCAGAAAGGAGGAACTCTTGTTTCATATGCTCTCAAAACCAACAAAAATGTCATTTTGTTATCCAGTCTACACTTTGATGCAAAATCGATGAAGAAACAGGAAAATAAAAAAAAACCTGAAATAACTTTCTATAATAAAACCAAAGGGGGCGTTGATACTGTGGACAAGATGTGCACTACATATGATGTCTCTAGAACTACTAAACGTTGGCCAATGGTCATCTTTTTCTCGATGTTGAATACAGCGAGAATAAACAGTCAAATCTTGTTCACTGGCAACAAAAATAAAGTGAGTAGCAGGAGGGATTTTCTAAGACAACTTGCAGTTTCACTTATACAAGAGCAGCTAGAGAAAACAAAGACCACCAATACTGATCTTCTGTTTACAGTATCAATCGGTTTGAAGAGACTTCACTCAGAACGCACGAGCACATTCGAAATTGTAGCGCCTGTGGAGACTGATGAAAAACGGTTGCCATGTTTATCATGCAGGAGTGGAAAGAAAAGGCGTTGTACTAAATACAAATGCCACGTCTGTAAAGTTCCACTTTGCCTCCAACATTCCAGAATGAGGTGTCAGTCGGACTGCAATACGACATGTGATAATGTATCTGAAGAAGAGGGACGATTGTAGCTATATATTATTGTTCGATTTTTCTGCTGATTTATTGATTCATTATAGTTTCTCGTTTTTTAATTCTGTATCTAATGCAATTTTTTCTTCATAATATGTATCAATATACTTATTGATTACGTTCAAGTTCTTAGGTTTTTCCCCTACATTATGAAAGTTAGTAGGTGAGTATTATGTAAGTAGGTACCATCATCATGAAAGTTACCATTTATTTTGAACTAACTGTTACCTACTCTGTTTCATTTTTGAGTTAATGTAGCTGTTTTATTGCTTGTTTCTATGTTGTTCATCAAAAGTACTTGCGTACTTCTTACTTCTAAAATACTTTACGTACTTGGTGTGAGTTGGTGAACCTCAAATTTTAACAAAAATACAAGTAGTCATGAAAGTGATCTGTCAGATCGCCGCGACCATATAACGGGACGTGGCGCTCGCAATACAACAAAAACGAGCAAGGGGGGATTTCAAACTGAATTCTAATTTACACTAAAATCGCTAATGAGGTAAGCAAGGTAAATGCTTATCGGGGCAGTCGGAGCAATCAGCTTCAATGTACCCTGAGCTAACCCAGTACCGAGGCGGGGAGTGGGGTAAACCATCAACCAAACCTCTTACCAAAAATGATCGCCACCTAACACTAACAGCTGGGCTCCGACGGAACTGAGATAGAAAATTCCTAACGATCACAAATAATACCCACACAGCATACAATCCAGCTAACATACGTTGACACACAGTAATGTAGACCTCGTAGCTATTCAATACATTTACTATACAAGAATATATCAAATTAATAACAATAAACACATAAACTATAATTTAATTAATAACTGGACTTACCCACTTGTTATGGTGCAACTCTAACGATACATATACCAATACATCGATTGACTAATTCGAATTTTACTTTAAAATCAAATATTAACACAGCCAACAAGGCAACATAAATCTGCGACCATACGGTCAATTTAAAAAGACTATTACGCAAATAAAGGGTTGCACTAAGATCCTAGCAGGATAACCCTTAAGTACTGAGGGTATCTGCAATAATACCTGTAATAATAATAGGCGGGTCGTTGGCTTAGTTTACATACTCTATTAAGTATTGTGAATATGCAATGTTCAACACCCTAAATTAGAACCTAACCCTATTATAGTAAACCCAATAATGTTACAATGTAATTCACCAGCATGCAAAGTCAACCAAACGGTTGCGATGATAAAAATAAGATATGGAACGGACTCACCATCTGCTGATGTGGATGGCGATGTTCCAGCTCAAATGGCGCGTGCAGGTAGAATATCGCTACCAATTATCTCGCATGGGTCCACTGGATCCTTACTTGTAAACATCTTCTCCTTTTAATTACAGATGCCACATCTAGAACTCAAAATTTAACATACAGGTTACAACGGTACTAGAACATAGACTAGCAGAACGTACAACGTGGAGTGTAGCACGTGGAACAAAACGTAGAACATAAATCTTGAATGGAACTGAAGTAAAACTTGAACTAGAATTAGAACTAGAACCCTAAAATATAATCCCCTAATTACAGTCAGTAAAATCGCGGTTTACTTACCGATCTACAATCGGGTTCAATGTGCAAACAAACAAAATGTGTAACAGGTGGTTACCAGATAGCAGTCGAGGACTCAACTTTTTGAATCGCCGTGATCCCAATTAGGCAATAAGAAAATTATATTCAATTACCTCATAATAATTTCCTTTCAAATTAATTCGCTAAAATCTCTTCAACGAAGGCGGGCATATATACGAACCCAAAGCATAAATTAAAAGTGTACGATTCAAATGAAGAATTATGTCCAGATGATACCACTAAAGCTGGTCTGCAAACTCGTACCTGATAACGCGCTATCAATATTAAAGTATGTACAATCTAATACGGAAAAAATTAACTATTTAATACACTGCTAAAAATCAAAAGTCGTCGTTAAAATTTCAACCGTAACATCCCCATCTTACCCAAAAATGATTAACGTATGGTAGGGTTCGAACCCACGCACAAACATATCGAGACATCGAATCCGAAACTTCTTCGCCTCCAAGCAACTGTAGGCAATCGAGTCACTCGAAGTCCAGCACAGGGAACAGATCCAACAATTGTCGAACAGTACAACGTAATATTTCCCAAATACTGAAATTCAAACTCCAGAATGGGCAACAAATAAACAACAACAACAATAACAAAAGAACTCACAAACATAGTCAAGGATCGGGACGCAAATCCTTGGCATGCCAAACACCAACCTTACGATTTTCAGCAGATTCTAACTGATAGGTCCACGGTGAAACGCATTCGGGCACAATAAAAGGAGCGACATATTTGGGTGCAAGTTTACTTGAGAAATATTCGGCGGCATTCGATTGCACGAAATTTCTATGCCATACTTTCTGACCAACAATATAGCGATCGGGACGACGTCGTAATCATACACCTTTTTGCTACGTTCAAATACTTTATCTAGACGAGCACGAATATCTTTAAACACTTTGTCAAAAATTGGGGGGCGATCCCCAGGAAGCACGGGATCTTGCTCTACTCCATTCTGTAAAGGGACCGTTGGTAAGTCGTGACTATCGCCACTATGATGCATCTCACGACCAAAATTCACGAAAAATGGGGTGAGATTAGTAGCCTCATGTCTCGAAGTACGAATTGCACAAGCAGCCTTCTGAAGCAATGACGCCCACTTGCGCTGGTTGTCTTTAATAAAAGAAATCAATATAATCTTGAGAGAGCGATGCTGTCGCTCGGCGGCATTCGGCTGAGGATGATAATTTGCAGTATGGCTAACCTTAACACGGTAAGCATTCATCAAATTTTTGAACTGTCTGCCCTGAAATTGGTTGCCATTGTCGCAAACCACGGTACGAGGGACACCAAATAACAATAACACATGATCCTCTAATAATTCAGCATGCTTAGATGAAGTAGCCTCTCTCATGGGTAAGAAAATACAAAATTTACTTAAATAGTCCTTTACACTCAACACATACTTATATCCGGAAGTAGACCTAGGAAAAGGTCCAACGATATCCACGAAAATAAGTTCCCAAGGTCTGGAGACCTTCGGACGACCTAACAGATAACCAGTAGGTGGTTTCTGTTCAACCTTGCTAGCAATGCAAGTTTGGCAATTGCGCACATATTTTGCAACATCGCTTTTGGCCTTCGGCCAATAATACTTAGAAGTAATCCCATGGTATGTCTTAAAAATGCTTAAATGGCAGGAAGTAGGTTTATCATGGTTACTCCTCACAATATCTAACCTATGTGATGTGGGGACTACGATCTTCCACTCAGAAGTAGCCGATTCTAGATCAGGATAAGGGATTTTACACTTCTTAAATAAATTTGCCCCGTCAAATCGTCATGCGGGAAAATTAAGGGGTTTATTTAAAACACGATCACACATCTTGTGGAACCAACGATCTTTTATCCCTTTGAAATACGGTTCCGGGTTACTAAGAACCTTGACCTCATTAACAATAGGTACACAACGGGATAAAGCGTCGGGGACAACGTTGTCTTTGCCACGACGATGAACAATATCGAAACTAAATTGTTGCAAACGGACACTCCAGCGAGCTAAGCGACCGGCAGGGTCCTTTAAATTATCTAGCCAGAGTAAAGCAAAATGGTCCGTGACAATAGTGAAATGAGATCCTTCAATATAAGACCTAAACTTGCCAATAGCCCACACTACAGCAAGACATTCTTTTTCAGTAGCGGTAAATTTCCGCTCGCTAGGACTTAAAGATCTACTAATATAACATAACTTTTTCGCCATCGGGATGAAGTTGGGACAAAACAGCGCCCAAGCCATAATCACTGGCATCGGTTTGAATTGTAAACGGCAATTCAAAATTGGGACAACTCATAATGGGAGCTGACACAAGAAAATTTTTGATTTCGGTAAATGCGAATTCGCATTCATCAGTCCATAAAAATTTGTGCCCTTTCCGCATCAATTTAGTTATTGGAGCCACTACCGTAGAGAAATTCGGTAGGAAACGACGGTACCAGCCGCAGAGGCCTAGCAAGCGGCAAACTTCAGAAACGTTACTGGGTTGAGGGAGGTCTAAAATAGCTGAGACTTTCTCGGGGTCGACATGTAAACCATCTTGATCAACAACATATCTCAGATATTTGATTTCGGGTCTACAAAAGTGGCATTTTTCCCGAGCTACAGTCAAACTAGCCGATCTTAAACGACTGAAAATTTCTTTAGTTACTTCAAGATGTTTATTAAAATCATTTGTGGCTATAACCAAATCGTCAAGATAGACGTACACGTAGGAATCGAGGTCGAGACCAATAACGCGGTCGATAAGTCGCTGCCAAGTGGCAGGGCTGTTATGCAAACCGAAAGGCATTCGGTTGAACTCAAAGAGGCCTCTATCCGGGACGCTAAAAGCGGTGATCGGGCGGGACGTTTCGGCTACAGGCACTTGCCAGTATGCACTCTTAATGTCTATGGAAGTAAGGTACTTGGCATCTCGTAGTTTGTCGAGGGTCGCTGAAACTAAAGGTAAAGGGTAGGCATCGCGTTCGGTGACTTTGTTTACTTTACGATAGTCAACGCAAAATCGATAACTACCGTCTTTCTTCTTGGCCATAACAACAGGGGACGACCAAGGACTAGAAGAAGGACTAACTACACCTTGTTCTAACATAGCGTCCAGTTGGGAGTTTACAATTTTTTAAGAGCAGGTGACAAAGGGTAAAACCTTTGCTTTATCGGTTCGGCATTCGTTCTTATCAGATGTTCTACCATATGAGTGCAACCTAATGTGTCAGGCATCTCTTTGAATAATTGTTCAATAGTCAAACTAAAAAGTGCAGTTTGTTCCGGGTTAAGTTTATCATTCGATTGTATACTAGATAGGGTGGGCGTGACCGAAGAAAATTGCCACAAGCCGTAACGTAAGTCGGGTACTACGCCCATACTAAACCAAAAGTCGGTACCAAGAATCAATGGGTCCGGGATAGACGGAATCACCATCACTTTAATGCAAACAACTTTGTTTTCTAATTTAATTGGCAGATTATAAGTGCCAATAATGTTACAAATTTAGCCATTCGCAACACGGCATGATGTAATGTCACTAGGTAGGAGTTTTATATTTAGTTTTCGAAGCTTATCGTAGCCTGTTTGACCTAATATGGTATGGGATGTTCCACTGTCGAGTAAACCGAGCATAGATATACCATATATATTCACTTTAAGATAAGGGCGTTCGTCGTCTATGACACTTGCCAAAACAAAGTTAAGATTGGCTTGGATGGTGGAATTGAGTTTCTTATTAAATTTATTTACTTTAGACAAATCGATCGGGTTTGGGGGCGACACAGAGCACGCGGACCGATCTATCGGCGGCTCAATCGTCCGTTTTCCGAACATTGCGGACAATTTCGTACTGTGAAATTAGCAGTACCACATTTAAAGCAGCGTAATTTTTTTTGGTTGAGGGCATAATCGAAACGGGTGCCCTTCCTTGTCGCAATTCCAACACTTAATCGCAGACAAGCTAGGTTGAAACGGGTTTACGGATCGAGCAGGTGTGTCGGATAACTCATAATCTAAAAACGGATTGGTATTAGTCAGGTTAGGTTTCACTTCGACATACTTGGGACTACTGTCCTCTATAGGGCATAAAACACCTTTGTGTTTTGGTTTATGGTAGGCTAAGTCAGGTTCGAGTAAACCTTGTGCGTTGGACGGGGGAGGACGGTATTGCTTTGCACTCATTAATGTTTCCTCAACAGTTTGTCCTAATTCCGTTAATTCAGCTATAGTACGTATGGGGTGTAATGCTAATTGCGCTTGAATATGTGGTAACAATTTGCGTCTAATTAATTGAACTTTACTATTCTCGGGGAGAGGGTGGCGTAATCGACTAAACATATTTTCCATCACCGAGATGAATATAACGGTTCTTTTATCGGCGCCTTGCGTCCGTGATCGAATCTCTTCTTGAAGGGTAAACTCATAATCATAAGGTAGGAATGCTTGGCGTAATCGGATTTCTAAGTCTTACCATGAATTAATTGTATGTTTGTTTGCTCTGTACCAGATAAGTGCTTGGCCATGGAGCAGTTCGATTACAGAACTAAAAAGGTTATGTTTCGATATACCGCGCGAGTTGCATAGCTCTTCTACTCGCTGTAGGAAATCATTAACGCTAGTCGAACCATCAAAAGTGCAATTCCATTTGTATAATGGAAGGTAATTTTTATTAGTGTCCGAGATATTTCGCCGTATTGGGCTTGAATGTGAAATTCTTACTGGTTCAATAAAGGGATTATCGTCATTTAAACTCATGTTGTTAACATGTGTTACTTCAGGTAGTAATAGATTGGGCTCATCTAAAACATGGCCAGAACTATTTTGTGGTATACCTAAATCAATCAAGGACGTTTCAATCGACACTTGTCTTGTTACAGCGGCTTTATTCTGAATTTCTGTTAGAAATTTTTTTAAAGTCAAACATTTATTTGTCAGATCACTTTTTCGGCTTATTTCATCTTCGTTCGAGCAAGTAATTCGTTGTAATCGATTATCAACATGTACAAGTCGCGTAAATATCCGTTTAAATTCATTTACTTGGTTAGAATAATTGAAATTGTTTAAGTCAGAGTCTATGTCGTTAAGCAAATAGCAAGCTCCGTACCTGCTGAAATATTTAAATTATCATTAGGTATTAATTCACACGTAATACCTTCTAGTAATAGGTCTCTTAGTAACTTGCGCTTATTATCGACACCGCCTTTGGTTAAACAAAGACCACGTATCCTTAATTCGTAATTAAGTTCATCCAATAATAGCCGGTTTACATCCATATCAATTAACAATAACAACTTTCGAAATTCAACACAATTTCTACTTGTACCTCGTATGTACAACAGACAATAATTCAATCCAACAACAGACCAATTACATTGGACAATCAAAATCTGTAAGACAAACGGCCTACCACGTTGGGCGACCAATATAACAGGACGTGGCGCTCGCAATACAACAAAAACGAGCAAGGGGGGATTTCAAACTGAATTCTAATTTACACTAAAATCGCTAATGAGGTAAGCAAGGTAAATGCTTATCGGGGCAGTCGGAGCAATCAGCTTCAATGTACCCTGAGCTAACCCAGTACCGAGGCGGGGAGTGGGGTAAACCATCAACCAAACCTCTTACCAAAAATGAGCGCCACCTAACTCTAACAGCTGCGCTCCGACGGAACTGAGATAGAAAATTCCTAACGATCACAAATAATACCCACACAGCATACAATCCAGCTAACATACGTTGACACACAGTAATGTAGACCTCGTAACTATTCAATACATTTACTATACAAGAATATATCAAATTAATAACAATAAACACATAAACTATAATTTAATTAATAACTGGACTTACCCACTTGTTATGGTGCAACTCTAACGATACATATACCAATACATCGATTGACTAATTCGAATTTTACTTTAAAATCAAATATTAACACAGCCAACAAGGCAACATAAATCTGCGACCATACGGTCAATTTAAAAAGACTATTGCGCAAATAAAGGGTTGCACTAAGATCCTAGCAGGATAACCCTTAAGTACTGAGGGTATCTGCAATAATACCTGTAATAATAAT
This sequence comes from Platerodrilus igneus, assembly GCA_036346225.1. Lineage (NCBI taxonomy): Eukaryota > Metazoa > Arthropoda > Insecta > Coleoptera > Lycidae > Platerodrilus > Platerodrilus igneus. Next base: position 1,543,216 of record JARFIW010001092.1, read on the forward strand.
AGGCGGGTCGTTGGCTTAGTTTACATACTCTATTAAGTATTGTGAATATGCAATGTTCAACACCCTAAATTAGAACCCAACCCTATTATAGTAAACCCAATAATGTTACAATGTAATTCACCAGCATGCAAAGTCAACCAAACGGTTGCGATGATAAAAATAAGATATGGAACGGACTCACCATCTGCTGATGTGGATGGCGATGTTCCAGCTCAAATGGCGCGTGCAGGTAGAATATCGCTACCAATTATCTCGCATGGGTCCACTGGATCCTTACTTGTAAACATCTTCTCCTTTTAATTACAGATGCCACATCTAGAACTCGAAATTCAACATACAGGTTACAACGGTACTAGAACATAGAATAGCAGAACGTACAACGTGGAGTGTAGCACGTGGAACAAAACGTAGAACATAAATCTTGAATGGAATTGAAGTAAAACTTGAACTAGAATTAGAACTAGAACCCTAAAATATAATCCCCTAATTACAGTCAGTAAAATCGCGGTTTACTTACCGATCCACAATCGGGTTCAATGTGCAAACAAACAAAATGTGTAACAGGTGGTTACCAGATAGCAGTCGAGGACTCAACTTTTTGAATCGCCGTGATCCCAATTAGGCAATAAGAAAATTATATTCAATTACCTCAGAATAATTTCCTTTCAAATTAATTCGCTAAAATCCCTTCAACGAAGGCGGGCATATATACGAACCCAAAGCATAAATTAAAAGTGTACGATTCAAATGAAGAATTATGTGAAGATGATACCACTAAAGCTGGTCTGCAAACTCGTACCTGATAACGCGCTATCAATATTAAAGTATGTACAATCTAATACGGAAAAAAATTAACTATTTAATACACTGCTAAAAATCAAAAGTCGTCGTGAAAATTTCAACCGTAACAACCAATCTGACACATATTATTGCCGCGACTAATGGAGGGTTATACGATTAAGTGTAAAAAACGCAGTGCCCCCGTGTTCTTAAAATAAAAAAATGAAGTAAGTTTTGTTATGATACCCATTAATATTGTTTTTAAGCAGCTTAAATTTGTGTGCTACTAGCCTTCACTTTCAATTATTAGAAAAAAAAAATTTATAACATAAATATGTATCCCTAACCTTCAAATTGTCACGGACTGCCTGGAGCTACATTAACTGCTTTGAGGATACGATGTGGCGCGTATTTTTAAACGTATGTTGGTGTTAAAGTACGCACATTCGAACGGGGCAAAAGTACGCTGCGTACCTATGCCTCATTAGGATATTATTTATTCTTTATGCTATGTTCTGCGTATCTAAGTTATATTTTCTGCTACAGAAATTATAAACGAAAAACCGAACGGACTGCGATTACACCTGAGATATTTGAAAAATCCAAACAAATGCTTCAAAATGGCTTATCCCAACGTCGAGTTGCTAGCGAACTAGGATTTACGGAAGGTACGCTGAAAAAACGGTTGAAGTTGGATTGTGGTGTTAGCCAGTTGGGTCGATTTAAGCCCGTGTTTTCTGGAGATCAAGATCGTGAATTAGCTGTGCATTACGGATGAGCTTGGGCTCGGGCTTTCGGGCCAGCCCGGCCCGGGCCCGGCCCAATTTCAGGCTCGAATTCGGGCCAGGCCGTTGACTACTTTATTTGGGCCGGGACCGGGCCGGGCCTATTTTTTTTCGGGCCGGGTCGGGCTAAACGATTCGGGCCGGCCCGAACTTTTCGGGCCGAAAAACGCACGAGTGGATATTCCACAGTCGTTTCACTTCTATCTCACATTGAGGAAGTAAACGTTCTTAATTATATTTTTACGAAGTGTCTTCATGAAACCATTAATAATCGGTTTTTCGTCTTGTTTAGTGTAAAGTAAACGTGATATTATAACTCACTTCTTAACCTGAATATTTTTTTCAAATTCTATTTAATGTTCTTCGTGTTGTACTTTAGGCAAGTTAAAAATGCCCAGAAACATCAAACTAGGTGATTTATTCATAATTCAAAAGTTTACACGATTTATATTATGTATATGTAAATACTTAAAAAAATTTTCATGCGGCGAACGTCGATATTATCAATCGCGTGTATAGTTTATGTCAATCGCCTAAAACACTAGAGAGTTATTGCAATGTTCATTTTACCAATTTTTTAATAAAGTTTTCCCTTATTTGACATTTACACATGCGCAATTAACAGACCTTTAATGTTTGCACTTTATTAAAATGCAGGACACCTTTATTTAATTTAAATACAGACAGGCAAGGAAAACTTTTATTACCTTACCTTACCTTACCTTACCTTAATTTTGGCATATACCAAATGCCTAACGTACAAACTTACATTTAATTGTCTGCTTTCTCTATAAATATTTTGAAATTAAATGGCTTTTGTAGTGTTGTTTTCGTAATTAAATTTAGAGATATAATGTGCAAGTTTATAACACGCAAAAGATATAAAACGTCAACGCTCTAAATACGAGGATGCTGTTTTATAATGCTTTTCCTAGAAGTGATTTGTAAAAATCTTTTTGAAAACAGATATGCTATATGTTTGGGAAAAAGTAAAAAACAGTGTCTTGAAGTAAACTCCAAAAGTATTCCGTGAAAACATTTTGACAACACATACTAATGTTATCGAATCAGTGGGAAATGAAAGACTCAAATAATAAAAAAAGTTCATCTTTGTGTAAGTACAATTTTTTTGATCTTTTCCAATATAGTTAAACATGTATCATAGGTCACCTTATCACAAAAGAGATTAATTCTTAATTTATTTTTAAAACATAATCTACAGATATAGAATACTAAACATATATGTCAAAATAAAGAATAAAGGAAAAAACACTTGCAATAACACTCCTTTAAATTGGGTGCAAACTTTCAATAAAGGATACTTTATTTGAAGATTCTTTTAATAAAGTCTACTTGGAATGAGTTTGCAATAACTCTCTAATATCAAGTAGGTAATTTTAGTAAAATTCTTTGATGTAGGAACGAGAAGATAAAGCGGACACAAATTTATGATAAGGTTATAAGGTACATTAAGCGTACACTCACTACACATAAAAGTCCAATCGGTGTCAATGCGTTCTTGCAACAAATTTCTATTTTCAATCTTCAATTTTCAATTGTAGGATTTACTGTCGACCCTTTTTTTAAAAATTGCCTGTTGATTTACTCACCCCATAAAATCATACGCCTGTTTTATATTTTTATATGCGCAAATTTTGCAGCGACATGTTGTCTTTAATAGCTTTCGTAGTTTAAACTTATATTTTTACAGCCACAAATTTAAAATGTTGTAAGGTTGTTTAAAAACGTCACGTATCTTCACTAAATTGGTAGGTTGCCGAAAAGCTGAAAAGTACCCATTCCTTATAATCCCTCGTACATTTTGTACATAATATTTTCAGTGTAGATGCAAGTCCGTGTAGAAAACAGTTGGATTTTATGGTAATTGTACTTCCAAGGAATTGTTTACTGTAGTTCCTTAGATTTTTAAAAATTGTGCTCAGATCTCCCAGTCTCAGTTCGTCGATGACAACTTTATACTCAAGACCACCTTTATTTGTATTTAATAATAACACTTATTTCTAGTATAGTATATATACTACCGAGTATAACAATGTTACATACTAAATTCCTCAAAAGGTAAATAGTGTGTCTACTCTATCTTATATGCGGCAGAGCCTCGATAGATTATGAGGGGTTCCTGTTTAACGTTTAAGCCCAGGGTAAAAAGGATGTTAAATGGCTTTGAGAGAAAAAGGTCCCTCTAATGAGATTTTCCAGCCAGCTAAGCTTCTTCAACTTAGGGCAGAGCTATGAGCTAGGGTCGTAGGATGGTATACGAAAAAAAGAGATTTTATTGGACGCCACCGTATCTTGATGAATGTTATAAAGAGAATCTATCCGAAGATCAGATACGGAAATCTTCGAAAAAAAAATCCTTAAGACGAGCAACATATAAAAAAAAAATATACTTACTTTTGACTCTGCAATCTGGAATGGGAACGACTTCCTCGTACAACCTGAAAATTTAATTACTTCTAAATAATTTTAGACTAGGGCTACGTTAGAGCCTAGTCACTTTATCACAAAAAAATTAAAGTAAAGAAAGATCAAATAGCGAAAATTATGCTTCAAAAAAAAATTTAAACCAACACCAATAATATATCTCTCATCACTATAAAAATTTATAAATGTGGTTGGTTGCTTCTATGGAATAATTACTGCTGACTTCAATGAAAGAAAACTTTACGACAACTTATTACTCTTTCTATTAATTTAAAAAAAATATATGTATACATCGCTTGTACATAGTTATCAGTACGGAGACTTTCGAAACAATTACTTTATTAAGATCTAGCATTAATCTCTGAATACTAATAGGATATTTATAATTGAATGATTTACGTTAATTCTCTATAAGAAATACATGGTTTTCATTTTTATATTACAGTTTAATCATAATACTTGAATAGGATCCTGTTCGAGTTTACAAGAATTAAGTTAAAAGCTCGGCTTTTTTTATAGATATAGAACGATATTTTTAACTGATATAATTGATAGAATCAAAGGCCAAAAAACACTTATTGTCTGTATTAAGCTGTACTTCAGGTGTACTGTCAAAATATGTTATACACTATAATGTGGCAAACAAATATCAACCTATCACATGTTTAGTTATGCGAACATTTTAGTATAATCTTGTAACTACAAAATTATCTTATAAAAATGCCTTGTAAATAATAAGAACATTTATGCACTATTTAATTATTAAATTTGGAATAAAATTATAGGTGTATCAATTTAAGTGATCATAAAACTTTCATAAAAATTTCGTGTATCAAATCTTGGTAAACGTATATAGAATTTTCAAAAGTTATTTGTACATCGTAAATGATTGTTCCATGAAATGAATATAGCTATAAAATTGAGGATGACTCACCGCTATATATCTGCTAGGCAACCAAATTTTTTAAACATCTACGTACTTGATAGGTGCGCGCAGCTGATACATGTGTCCGAGCTTGACCTCTATACTAACCAAGCATATGTGGAAATTTCTACCCTCTCGCATGGCAACATTTAAAACTGCATTTACAGAACAACCAATATCCAAAAGAACTTATTACGCGTTTGCGTATCCATATTGTTTTTACTTTGCTTCAATATAATTGCATACTTGTTTTACTGTACTTTGATATAAATTGATACTTTATTTTACTTTTTTTAAAGTTTAAAAGAATGATTTCCTTCAATTTGTGTTGCGACCTGGGACCGACTTTCTTTAGGTAGCCAATACGCTTAACGTGAAATCAGCTGATTAATTTTTATTGGTGAATTTTATATAAATTCAATAACTTGGGAATTGGAAAACATTTTTTAACATGTTTCTATTTATACAATTGAGAGGTTTCTAATTTTATGTCTTATTTCGTGAAATAACAACACAAATTGAAGGCAATCATTCTTTTAAACTTTAAAAATTTTTGCTTAGTGTATTCAAACCAAATATTTCAAACATCAATACATCAAAGTCACCTTCAATTTATGTCATAAATGTCAAACTTGAAGTTTTTATTATTTTGACAACGATCCTAGGTCATGGATCGAAACGTAAATAAAGATGATTTTAAAAAATATGAGTGGTTTAATTCCCAAAGAAGATTAAGAGGAATGCTAAACAAACCACAACAAACATACAGGGAGTATTTACAAAACTTGAAAAAGTTGTTTCATGGCTTGACATTGAAGAGTTTAAGAAAATCAGGTTTTTAATATGCTGAATTAAATAACATTGCAAATCCCTTTTGCAAAGAAAAACAAATGGCCTGGAAAGATTGGGCATACTCTTTTTTAAACAGACACAAGCTATCGTTACGGACACCTTCCAAAACTAGTGTAGCCAGAGCTATGGGTTTTAATAAGATACCGGTAGATTTGTACTTCTTCAATCTTAAGGCACTTATCGCAAAGTACCAGTTTACAACTACACGGATATTTAATATGGACGAAAGTGGGCTCTCGACTGTTCCAAATAAAACACCCAAGGTAGTGTCTATTAGAGGTCAAAAACTAGTAGGGAAGATTGCTTCAGCTGGAAGAGGTCAAACTATTACTGTAGTTTGTTGCATATCTGCTGCCGGATGGTATGTGCCTCCTGCGATTTCCGAGAAAGTGAAGAAAAGTTGAACTTATCGATGGAGCACCTCCGGGATCAATACTTTATTTATTCCTAGAATGGGTGACTCATTTTCAAACACAGGTTAAATCTTCCAAAAAAAATCCAGCGTTACTAATCTTAGATAACCACTTATCGCATACATCTTTACCAGCAATACTTTTTAATCGGGAGCATCATATACATATGCTTTCCTTAGCACCGCATTGTAGTCATAAAACACAGCCTTTATACCGATGTTTTTTTAAACCACTAAAAGACTTCTATTCTCAGGCTTGCAAGCATTGGTCATTAAATAATCTTAAAAGGACCAATACCCAGTATCAAGTGGCTTCATTGTTTTCAGAAGCTTATCAACGTGCGGCGACATTAGTAAGGCTGTGAATAGCTTCAAAGTAACTGGAATTTATTCTATAAATTCCTCGGTCATTACAGAAGAAGACTTCTTACCCTCCACTGTATCAGATCAGCACGAAATGTTTATGCTCACACTAAGCTAAATGTCAACAAAGAACCTGAACAATTAAATCCTGGTGAGCCGAAAGACGTGATTGTAACTCACTCGACCGCACCGATAATTTTGGATCCTGAAGCATGTCAAGACATTGCAACGCCTTCTACGCCAAAGGAAGTCGTTCTGGAGGGTGTCTCGTCTACTGATGCTACACCATCAGCTATTGCAGGACCATCTACACTAAAAAGGCTGTCATCCACACCTATTTCGGGTATCCTAATACTGCCGCTTTCCAAGAGAACTAACACATCTCTAAAAACAGTAAAGGAAAAAAATCTGCAATTTTGACCATTACCCAGATAAAGATGAATTGAAAGAATAACTTCGAAGCCAAAGGGAAGAACAGAAAAACCAGGCAAAAAGAAACGTTTTTAAAATTGATCAAAGTAACAAAAAGAAAAAAGTTCTGTTAGTACTATTAACAGTATGAAAGGCAAGATATAAAAAGATCAGAGATCGTGGTTTGAAAAGAAAATAAAAACTAAACAACTTTTAAAAAAATCAGAAGATAACGTAATGTGCCCTGGCTGCTCAGAGACTTTTTTAGAAACCCCAAATGACGACTGGGTGCAATGCAGCTACTGTGAGAAATGGTGGCACGAGGACTGCTCTCCATATGAAGGAAGAGGGGCATTTAAGTGTGACCATTGTTTATAATTTTTGTTTGCTTTCAGTTAATATGTTACTAATGTACCTTATATTTGAGGATTTTTTTAAAGTTTCAGTTAATATACCCAATGTACACTTACATTTTAATAAACTAATAATCAGAAAAAAGTAATTTTTATTTTAAAAAAAGGTAGCCTGGTGTTAAGAGTTAGCTTTAATATAACCAAAACTACTGCGAACTTTTACCTCACACGATGCGCACTTTTGCCGCTATAGTGGGGCAAAAGTACGATTATGTTCCTAGTGTAGTTTTTCGTTTTTATAGAAAACATACATCCACGCGATTTTAGTAAATCTAAAAGATGTTTTTAATACTATAATCCTCCATCCTATACATACCAGAAGTGTGCTCAAATAAAATAATAATAACCCTATATGAATTACGGTAAATAGAATATTAAGTGCGCACTTCTGTCCCATCGTACTCTACAAACGATTTGATATTATTTCTATTAAAAATTTCTACATAACACGAATGAGTAAAATAAGGTAAGCAGTTTCTTATTTTAAACAATGACGACAGCCGCGCACAGTTCATAACTTATTCATACGACAGTCCTACGTTGCGCTCCTCGTCTGACCTGTCGGGCCGTTTTTAATTTTTAAAACGAGCGGAACGTCAGGATACGCCAAAGACAGTTCTACACTAGCTTGACCTTTCGCACTACACTCTTCCATTCTGTACGACACTACGGGTTCCAGGTGAAGTTCGTTGAGGCCTCGTAGTCCAGTCATCGAAGCTTTATCTTTTCGAAATCTTCGTATAAAAACCGATTGATTTGAAATTTGGTAAAAAGCTAGAGAATATGTCAACTAACGTTAGTGACATAGTGCCGATTGCCGCTTTCACGCTAGGGATGGATGCAACCTCTTCTCAGGGGTGGGAAATATTTTATTCAAAATAACTGCAGAAATCGATAGACTGGCTAATTTTAGGGGGTTTGTTTGGGATAAAATTTTTTCAAAATGTCGATACTTCTTGAATTATTGGCGGTTGAAAAATTAGAATTTTTATGAAAAAACACGTTTTCTAGTAGAATGATGCGTGCGTCGTTTCTCCGGTATAACGCACACTTTTAGTGTATACATGTATATAGCCAGTATATTTTCGACTTGGAATGAATAAGCACGTGTTCATTAATGCTTCAACGATATTAAATTTAATATTAAATTTTTGTTATTGCTCTTTTGGAAAATAAAAAGTACACGCATCAAATAATTATTTATTTTTAAAGTGCAATTATATAAAAATTTTGTGCGTATCTCGCTACTTTCTAGCAAGAAACAGTCTTAAATTTTTCATTTTGGAGCATTAAATATGTGTATAACCTTTAAAATAAGAACTTTTTTGCTCGATTTTTTCTCAACTAACAGTATGAAATTGACATTAATGTTCATAAACTGCATTAAAAAATGCTGCTACAATAATATCGTAAGAAGGTATGAAAACCTGCATCATAACATGATCAACCCCTGTATATTAAAACTCCAGATATTGTAGAATCATCAACTTTTGAATTTGAAGGTCATATGGTCTTGCGACTTGGTGGTTTACACCTGTTAATGTCCTATATGGGGTGCATCGGCCAAATTATGGAAGGAAGTGGACTCAAAGATATTCTTTTGCTCATATATGCAGAAGGATCAGTAGATCAAATTTTATCTGGACATTCTGACGCTCGCGTGCAGTGCGAGCTGATTACATCTTGCAGCTGGCACTGTCTCAAATGATATTTGATAATTTTAAAAAAGGCGATACTTAGTTTAACCAAATTCTTGAGAGCCAAGATTATTTAACTTTTGAGATGGATATTAATAAGATTGAATCTACTGAACAATTAGAAGAGCTAAATAAAATATTCGAATCTAAACTTGAAGAAATCGAAATAATAGGAAAAACATCTAAATTGTGGATTTTATATTTTAGAATGGTATCTTTGCTCAAAAAATTTCTAGCGGCTGAACAAATGGGTGACTGGAAATCGCATCTTCACTGTATCGAGCTCATGATATCATTCTTTCATGCTGCTAGGCATTTTAACTATGCCAAATCAGCTCGTTTATATCTGCAGGACATGAAAGGTTTAGAAAGTTTAATTAATCCAGAGAGTACAAAAAGTTTACTAAAGATGGATTTTTTACTTCTCGTAGATCCAATAAGTATTATGCGGGTATATTTTCCGATCAGACTATAGAACAAACTTTGATGAGAGCAATGAGTGCCGAAGGTGGACCATTCAAACGAGGCACTGTGCCCAGTACTGTATTTAAATGGATTAAAGGCGTCATATACACTAAAGATATAATTGAAAGCTTAGAAATTCTTTGTGATATGGAATTCAGCAAAAGTTACCAGCATGTTGATGCACGAGACGCAAGGATTAAAGAAGCTAAGAAAGACATATCAATTTTGCAGAACTTTTTAGTAGAGCACAATCCGTTTGATGATGTTGATCAACTGCAGAATAGTGTCACTGGATTAGTTGGCACAAATAAAATAAATTGTTATAATGCTCTTACAATTGGGACTGAAGCCATGAAAATGATCGATGGTACCAATATTAATAATGTCAAACTATCTAAAAAAAATAAAATTTTTGGATTGCATGCAGTAAACAGCAACGTCAAAATTGGTGATAAACGTATTCCAATAGATCCACTTCTATTGTTTCAACGCATTTGCGTGATGAAAAAAAGTGAAGAGGAATTAGTGATGTACTTGAAATATGAATTGGCACCTTATCCACTTTCTTTATATGATGACATTGGAATGAGAAAATCAACAAAATCGTCGTTGTATTCATTATTCCAAACTCACGACGTAACTTTAAACGAAGAATCTTCTGCATACATTATTGACGGAGGTATGCTACTGTACAGAGTAAAATGGGCTACTCATTGTAACTTTACAATGTGAATTTCCAATGCTCCATCCGAAGGTACTACATTGGCCAAGAAGCGAATTTTTTTTACCTGGAAAATTTTGAATTTTGCCGAACCCTTGCTGTTCCAAGCAAGGTAGGGATCTTTAACGTGCGTGACCACACTCACACACAGGACCTCCATTTTACCTCCATCCGAACAAGGACGTATTTTTAGGAAAAATACTCACCTAACATTTTTCAAGTGGACCGTGTCGGGATTCAAACCCGGGACCTTGGGCGTAGTAGTCACACGCATACCAACTACTCCACGGAGGCGCCTCTACTCATTGTAACTACAGTACAGTTTTTAAAGAATATATTTCGTACTTAAAAAGAAATTTTGGCAATAATGTAACAGTTGTATTCGATGCTTATGATAGAGATAGTAATAAAGCATCAGAGAGAAATCGTCGGTCACTGAAACTCCGTTCCAAGCAATATCAATTTACGAAAGACATGCCAGTAATTGATATTCAGGAAAAAAATTTGTCAAATTATAAAAACAAAAATCGATTTATATCATATTTGATAAAGAAACTAGAAGAAAAATCAATTAAATGTTGCCAAGGAACAGGCGAAGCTGATGAATTAATAGTAGAGACAACTATTCAGGATAATATCGAATTAAAAAAAGTTATCGTGGCAGAAGACGTCGACATTTTAGTAATTTTAAATGCAAGGGCTATGAATCACGACCAAATTTATTACTTAAAATTAGATAAACAAAATGTTCAATCGGTAGTATATTCGTCGAGGCGCCTCGAAACTGATTATCCAAACAGCTCAAAATCGATTCTTTTCTGTCATTGTTTTACTGGCTGCGACTCAACGCTGGTTTTATAACAAAGGGAAAAAAATTTATGGAACATTTAGAAAAAAGGCAAAATTTAAGAAATATGGCAGACGTTTTTTATAGCAGTACATCTGATTTGGAAAATATTTTAGAAGTTGGTAGATATTGCACTATATTTATTTACGGTCAAACTAAAGACCTAAAGATAAATAAATTGAATGCCATCGATAATTTATCAACATATCTCGAGCAGATGCGCTATGAAAGTTTCATTAGGGCTACGACGAAAAATAGTGCTGCAAAATTAGCATCTCTGGTTCCAACAATTGGTGCCCTTAATGAACACATAAAAAGCGTGAGATATTTTCCAATATCAAAATCCTGACGCAAGTGTTTGCATCGGCGGTTTTTAATAAATAACAGTTCTGTCCATTTTGTTCCTACATCTTCACAAATTAGAAATCATCGATTTCCACTTTTTGTTTCTAGCAATGGACAACAGTTCAATTCAACATTAAACCCTGAAGAAATTCTGAAGTGGGTAAGAGGGTTAGAACCCTATTAGTTATCAACGCGTGGCCAGGTTGGTCATGTAATTATTATTATAATTATTATATACAATACAACAACTTTGTAAACTTATCAGTCAGCTGCAAACAAATTTCCAGACAAACAAGCACTATTATCAGCACGTGCTGATAAATTCTCAGAATTCCTACACCAACAAGTGCCAATGGCTGATAAAAGTAAACAAGAGGCACCAAGGACAACTCCAACGACTAGCTTTACTGCTTTTACATTTCCACCGCTCCCAGCATCAGCAGACTCGCTTATGCCCTTCCAGAAGTCGTTCAGGATGTCCCATTCACCACCGCCACCACAATTCAGGGCCTCATCTATTAGTTCTGTCCATTCCGACACGCAAAAATCCAAGAGAGCAAGAGATTATGATATCACAGTTTCAACAATCAACTTAGAAAACATAACAGCTATTAAGAAAGACCTAACCGAATATGTTTTCAGGGACGGCAACAAAATCAACCGGAGTAGCGCTCAATACATCCTCCAAAAAATGGAAGATATCGCTTTAATAGCCTCTGCCGCCTCTCAGGACTGCGAGATATATAAAGCTAAACTCCACCAGCTAGACAAGAACTTTAAAACTATTTCAGCACAACAGGTAACAGTACAACAACAACTACCCACACACATACCACCTACATACGCACCACTTCCCAACACGCACCACCCACTAAACCTCCTCTCAAAGTCATCACCTTAAAACCAACGTCCTCCGATACAACCACATCCCAGCTCTTGAATATTGTGAAACAAAACCTGCGACCAGTGGTGTTGTGCTAATTTTTTTTTTACCGGAACGCGAGTTAAGGTTCGGGCCTTTGGAGCGGTGTTTTTAAAAACAATTCCGAAGACTTAACAAATTTATTTTAACTTATAACAGAAATTACAATGGAATTTAGAATAACTGTCAAAAATAATAACTTTAATCAAAAATAATATTAATTGTAATAAGGTGAGTAGCTTGAACAACGAAGTATGGAGTTCGAAGACTGACTGCCGGGCCTTGAGCTCCCGGACTTTTTATAATAACCTGCCCCTCACACGGCTGTGGGAACTTGCAGATCTCATGTCTGCTTTTCTCTTAATTGTACACTTTATTACTTTGTAACAATCTTATTTGTATTTAAAAATTAGAAGGAAAAAATCAGCAATTCTTTTTAAATTTTTTTTCAATACGTCAGCCAATTCTCGTTATCAGAAATCATCTTTAGTTCCGGAACGCGTTCCTGTCCAAATAGGCAGTACCGGAACGGTTCCGGAGCGTTCCGGCTCGACAACACCACTGCCTGCGACCATCCTTATCTGACCTATCTATTCGTAGTATCCGCCTTTCTAGAACCGCTGTAACCATTCGAACTGATAAACCCTCCGACGTCAATATAATATCCAACTTAAATCAACAAATCTGTTCTGTCCACGTTCCGAAACCCAGACAACCACAGCTGATTATATTCGACATAGACCGAGACATACCTACCCCAGACACCCTTTCACTCCTCTACCAACAAAATTCCCTCCAACACCTTATCCCCGAAAATGAATTCCGTTCCGAAGCATCCGTAGCCATACGCCGCCCCAGATCCGACGCTAACGACAACCTCATCCTTAACGTTTCTCCCAGGCTCCGAACGATCTTAACTTCAAGATCCCATGTCTACATTGGTTATATAAGTCCTGTAGGATCCGTGACCTTGTTTCGATCACGAGATGCTATAACTGCCAACGCTTTGGACACTCAGCCAAGGTTTGTCGATCAATAACTACATGTGGACACTGTGCTCAAGAACAACCTTAAGATCGTTTTCTAACCAATCCGCAAGAACCTTACCACATAAACAACAAAATTCCCAACCTACCACCGTATACTAGATCTCTTATTCACCCACATCCACTAGACCCTTTATTCTCTTCTACTTTTATTATACACACTATATGTGTGCGACCTATACTTTCAGAGTTAATACTGATTTTTACATGCAAAACATCCACCATCAACATTAAAAAAAAATTGTCTTTTAATTAATAACTCGACGAATTTGGGCCGTACAAAAATGAATAAAAAAGGAAATCGTTCGTAATTAGATTCTCTACAACTTTTATTTAAAACATTTTTTGATTGGAAAGTCCATTTTTGAGATATTAGTGAAAACTGCGCGACACGCGTACGCGTTTTCGTTGCGTCTCAAAACTACTTAATGTTTAAAAAAAAATATATCTCTGCTCTATTTGGTTGTACAGACTTGAATAAAAAACCAAATTGTGCGGAATTTTGTAAGCTACAATTTTGACATTAACATAAATTTCCGTAAAGTTGATATTTTCCGAGTTATTTGCGAAAAACTAATTTTTTGGACCTTTTGAACACTCTCCTGCCCGCAACATAGCGTCTAGACATGGGGACTTTTAATATGTTAAATGGTACCCTAAAAGAAGCCTGTTTATAAAGTTTCAGACCAGTCGGTATTATTTCCTCCAAATTTTGTCATTTTACTGGGCTAACTATTTATATCTATATTTAGAAATTAAAATGTGTTTAAATACAATATCTCGAAAACGAATATAATTAGAAAATTGTTGCATATGACCAAATGTGCTACAAATTTAGTGTTCTTTTAAATACGCTCATCAGAAAGGTTCTGCGACCAAAAAATTATTTGATCGCAACGCCATCTTTATTTTTAGATTTTAAAGAACAAAGTGACAATATATAAAGCAAAAACTAAGGTCCAATATTGGTTTTTATAGAATTCAGGCATTTTTCCATTTTCAAAATATAAGCCCTGGGAGTCTTAAGTAAACCGCCCTGTATAGTCCTTTTAAAAAATAATTATAGAGTCTAATAATTAAAGCTAACTAACTCCATATCTGTAAGTAAAATTAAATCAATATTTATAAATTAAGTATATTTAAGGCAAAAATACAGATTGCAAATGCAACTGAACAAAACTGAATTTTCTTGCTCTGCTTTGCATAGAAGCAGAACTAACCAAAAGCATAGATTTTGGGGATACAGTAGTGAAATTTGCATATACAAAATCTAGAAGAAAGTAGTTTCTATCTTAGTTATGGTTACCAAATGTAAACGCCTCTTATGACAAGACAAAAATAATACCATTGTATTCAACTAATTTTATGTTAATAAAATACATCAACTTATTATTTTATTTACTTTGCATTAACTAACAAAACGTAAAACTAAAATTTCCATGTTTCCTTTTTACTAAAATAAGGTCATTAATATTTATATAAACAATAAGATAAGTTTCGTCAGGGCGATTGGTGAAAATATTGGCGGCGTGGGAAGTCATGTATGGGAGTGAGGGGCGGATCCAACAGGCTTTAGGCGTAAATCAGAGTTAATCCGCCTCTCGTTCTTAGACCTTCATAATATCTGAATGCATATGAGAAACATATGCTAATGTAAAATATTAAAAATCTTATAACTAGCATTAAACCATAAGCTTTAGAACAGCTTTGCATACGCCACTCAAAAATTGGTGGGTGTATTGAAATCACTTTCACTAAATACCATAATAAATCTATAACTGAACTCGAGAGTAATGAGAAATGCATATGAGAACAGCATATATATAGAAATATGATAAAATTGTGCACATTAAGGGCGTTTTGAATTATTAATGACAATGAAATAATCACATTGTTGCTTTAGATCTGTTTCAATTCGTATATGCAAAACGATCCCTGCCTATTTCTTTATTATGTAACTACTAAATGGATGCACTAAATGTACCCATTTTAAAGATGCACAAAAACCCAATATAATCAAAGATATTTAACGTTTATTTGTCTCCGCTAAAGTGGGAACCTGATCACAACCATTAAGTTCTATCATACATGTTCCTTAAAGTATCACTCTATGATGAGCGGGAAATAAGATATTTTGAAATCTGTAGTTACCTCAATTTAATATTCCAGTATCAGGAGCACAGAAACAATTGGAGTGAATTGCTTGTAAAATATCCTCTAAGCCTAAGCTATATATTTAGTATATTAAAGATCCGTAAGTCCGTTGAAATATCATTTTTATTATATAGTATACGATAAAAGTACAAAGTTTCAGAATATTACGCAATTAGTAAAACAAAATATTTATTGCAGTTACGTAAACGTAATCTATATAAGTTGCGGCACTGACTATCTATAAAGATTTATATACTTACAATTAGGACGTGTTTTAATACTCATTTTTTTTGCATCTGCTTATAAAGGAAATATGTGTATAGATTAAAACTCCAAATAGTATTTATAATACGTTTTATTTCAGTTACGCAAATGAAAGAATAATTTTTACTGTGAGTGCAGGCAACCAAGCAGGCTGGTTTGTATTATGCTTGCCGATATGCAAATCATTTATACTCATTGATGTGTACTTCGTTGATCTTTGTTTCAATACCTGCCTTAATTACCCTATAAATAACGTTTAATTATGAAACCAACCAAAATCCCAAGCTTCACGGCCAATTTTTAGCTGCAGTAAATTACACATGTATTCGATAATTCACTTTTTATTGAATTTTCCTTAATTGTATATTTAGTTAAGCAGCAAGAAACAGTTTGTGAAATGAGATGCGGATCAACCCCTTCAAGCAGCATAATTAGACAGGCAGCGTTCTGACGATTTTTAAAATCTTGCTTTTTAGCAACGTACAGCGCTAAGTAAAATTGTGATGCTCATAATCGGTTTAATCTAAACAAACAAGAGTTCCGCAAGATCTAAAGCTAGCGTCACAGATTATCCATCTCTTACACATGCGAAGGCTTTGTCGGATCGTTTGAAGTTAGTAGGGCAAAATTCTATAACTTTGAACGCAATCCGCCATTACATAAGAGATTTTTTGTAGGAAATTTGAATGTGAATAATAAAATCTACTATAATGTTTTTAATAGGAACCTAACCTCAATACTATTTTCGCATACCAGAATACACACAATACATAAAAACGGCTAACACTTTTGTTAGCAGTAAATAATTTCTAAGAGTAACCACATAGTAACTTATCCTCAACATTTTTTGGTACATCATCGAAATACACGTTCAAGATCTGTGAATTTAATTTGTGTGAAGTTAGCGATGACTTTTTCCAGCGATGAGTTTTGTAAGACTGACATGCACGATATGACGTGAAGAAAGAATAATGCGAAAGACACGAATTACGATTACTATATTCTACCTGCTCGAATCGCAATCTCAATACACAAAACATAATTATTAGCATAAATACTAAATGATATTTATAGGTCCGGGCACGTAAATAACAGAGTTCATTTCATTCCAAGAATAACTACTAAAGACCATCGTAATACCTAACCTATGAATCGTAATGAAATGCTGCAGATCCCATTACGGAAATGTGGTTTTCATTATTTTTTAAAGTAACCTGCAAGAAAATATAACAAATCCCCAACAATAATACGAATTAAATTTAATACTGAAACAATTTAGTACAGACGAATGTAAAATTTCAGACTCTAAATGCGACGGAAGATAGTTTTGATCGAGCTCCAAACCAAGAAAAAAATAAATATACGTATTTAATTTTGTTTACTTTTAACAAGATCGAAAGTTTCAAAACTATAGGGTGTTTGTATTAACCACCCTTATGTACACCTGAGAACAAAATATCAGGTCAATATCGTTCGCGGAAAGTAGTTTTGTACACATCGAAACTTGAAATTCTTGGATATTAGTTTTTTTCTCAATTTTGGAAAATTCTTTGCCGAGCAAGTCATCGCTATAGGGTGTTTGTATTAACCACTAATAAGCACACCTGAGTACAAAATATCAGGTCTATATCGTTCGCGGAAAGTAGTTTTGTACACAACGAAACTTGAAATTCTTGGATATTAGTTTTTTTCTCAATTTTGGGAAATTCTTTGCCGAGCAAGTCATCGCTATAGGGTGTTTGTATTAACCACTAATAAGCACACCTGAGTACAAAATATCAGGTCTATATCGTTCGCGGAAAGTAGTTTTGTACACAACGAAACTTGAAATTCTTGGATATTAGTTTTTTTCTCAATTTTGGGAAATTCTTTGCCGAGCAAGTCATCGCTATAGGGTGTTTGTATTAACCACTAATAAGCACACCTGAGTACAAAATATCAGGTCTATATCGTTCGCGGAAAGTAGTTTTGTACACAACGAAACTTGAAATTCTTGGATATTAGTTTTTTTCTCAATTTTGGGAAATTCTTTGCCGAGCAAGTCATCGCTATAGGGTGTTTGTATTAACCACTAATAAGCACACCTGAGTACAAAATATCAGGTCTATATCGTTCGCGGAAAGTAGTTTTGTACACAACGAAACTTGAAATTCTTGGATATTAGTTTTTTTCTCAATTTTGGGAAATTCTTTGCCGAGCAAGTCATCGCTATAGGGTGTTTGTATTAACCACTAATAAGCACACCTGAGTACAAAATATCAGGTCTATATCGTTCGCGGAAAGTAGTTTTGTACACAACGAAACTTGAAATTCTTGGATATTAGTTTTTTTCTCAATTTTGGGAAATTCTTTGCCGAGCAAGTCATCGCTATAGGGTGTTTGTATTAACCACTAATAAGCACACCTGAGTACAAAATATCAGGTCTATATCGTTCGCGGAAAGTAGTTTTGTACACAACGAAACTTGAAATTCTTGGATATTAGTTTTTTTCTCAATTTTGGGAAATTCTTTGCCGAGCAAGTCATCGCTATAGGGTGTTTGTATTAACCACTAATAAGCACACCTGAGTACAAAATATCAGGTCAATATCGTTCGCGGAAAGTAGTTTTGTACACAACGAAACTTGAAATTCTTGGATATTAGTTTTTTTCTCAATTTTGGGAAATTCTTTGCCGAGCAAGTCATCGCTATAGGGTGTTTGTATTAACCACTAATAAGCACACCTGAGTACAAAATATCAGGTCTATATCGTTCGCGGAAAGTAGTTTTGTACACAACGAAACTTGAAATTCTTGGATATTAGTTTTTTTCTCAATTTTGGGAAATTCTTTGTCGAGCAAGTCATCGCTATAGGGTGTTTGTATTAACCACTAATAAGCACACCTGAGTACAAAATATCAGGTCTATATCGTTCGCGGAAAGTAGTTTTGTACACAACGAAACTTGAAATTCTTGGATATTAGTTTTTTTCTCAATTTTGGGAAATTCTTTGCCGAGCAAGTCATCGCTATAGGGTGTTTGTATTAACCACTAATAAGCACACCTGAGTACAAAATATCAGGTCTATATCGTTCGCGGAAAGTAGTTTTGTACACAACGAAACTTGAAATTCTTGGATATTAGTTTTTTCTCAATTTTGGGAAATTCTTTGCCGAGCAAGTCATCGCTATAGGGTGTTTGTATTAACCACTACTAAGCGCACCTGAGTACAAAATATCAGGTCTATATCGTTCGCGGAAAGTAGTTTTGTACACATCGAAACTTGAAATTCTTGGATATTAGTTTTTTTCTCAATTTTGGGAAATTCTTTGCCGAGCAAGTCATCGCTATAGGGTGTTTGTATTAACCACTAATAAGCACACCTGAGTACAAAATATCAGGTCTATATCGTTCGCGGAAAGTAGTTTTGTACACATCGAAACTTGAAATTCTTGGATATTCGTTTTTTTCCTCAATTTTGGAAAATTCTTTGCCGAGCAAGTCATCGCTATAGGGTGTTTGTATTAACCACTAATAAGCACACCTGAGTACAAAATATCAGGTCAATATCGTTCGCGGAAAGTAGTTTTGTACACATCGAAACTTGAAATTCTTGGATATTCGTTTTTTTTCTCAATTTTGGAAAATTCTTTGCCGAGCAAGTCATCGCTATAGGGTGTTTGTATTAACCACTAATAAGCACACCTGAGTACAAAATATCAGGTCAATATCGTTCGCGGAAAGTAGTTTTGTACACATCGAAACTTGAAATTCTTGGATATTCGTTTTTTTCTCAATTTTGGAAAATTCTTTGCCGAGCAAGTCATCGCTATAGGGTGTTTGTATTAACCACTACTAAGCACACCTGAGTACAAAATATCAGGTCAATATCGTTCGCGGAAAGTAGTTTTGTACACAACGAAACTTGAAATTCTTGGATATTAGTTTTTTTCTCAATTTTGGGAAATTCTTTGCCGAGCAAGTCATCGCTATAGGGTGTTTGTATTAACCACTAATAAGCACACCTGAGTACAAAATATCAGGTCAATATCGTTCGCGGAAAGTAGTTTTGTACACATCAAAACTTGAAATTCTTGGATATTAGTTTTTTCTCAATTTTGGGAAATTCTTTGCCGAGCAAGTCATCGCTATAGGGTGTTTGTATTAACCACTAATAAGCACACCTGAGTACAAAATATCAGGTCAATATCGTTCGCGGAAAGTAGTTTTGTACACACGAAACTTGAAATTCTTGGATATTAGTTTTTTCTCAATTTTGGAAAATTCTTTGCCGAGCAAGTCATCGCTATAGGGTGTTTGTATTAACCACTAATAAGCACACCTGAGTACAAAATATCAGGTCAATATCGTTCGCGGAAAGTAGTTTTGTACACAACGAAACTTGAAATTCTTGGATATTAGTTTTTTCTCAATTTTGGAAAATTCTTTGCCGAGCAAGTCATCGCTATAGGGTGTTTGTATTAACCACTAATAAGCACACCTGAGTACAAAATATCAGGTCAATATCGTTCGCGGAAAGTAGTTTTGTACACAACGAAACTTGAAATTCTTGGATATTAGTTTTTTTCTCAATTTTGGGAAATTCTTTGCCGAGCAAGTCATCGCTATAGGGTGTTTGTATTAACCACTAATAAGCACACCTGAGTACAAAATATCAGGTCTATATCGTTCGCGGAAAGTAGTTTTGTACACACGAAACTTGAAATTCTTGGATATTAGTTTTTCATCAATTTTGGGAAAATTCTTTGCCGAGCAAGTCATCGCTATAGGGTGTTTGTATTAACCACTACTAAGCACACCTGAGTACAAAATATCAGGTCAATATCGTTCGCGGAAAGTAGTTTTGTACACATCGAAACTTGAAATTCTTGGATATTAGTTTTTTCTCAATTTTGGGAAATTCTTTGCCGAGCAAGTCATCGCTATAGGGTGTTTGTATTAACCACTAATAAGCACACCTGAGTACAAAATATCAGGTCAATATCGTTCGCGGAAAGTAGTTTTGTACACACGAAACTTGAAATTCTTGGATATTAGTTTTTTCTCAATTTTGGAAATTCTTTGCCGAGCAAGTCATCGCTATAGGGTGTTTGTATTAACCACTAATAAGCACACCTGAGTACAAAATATCAGGTCATATCGTTCGCGGAAAGTAGTTTTGTACACAACGAAACTTGAAATTCTTGGATATTAGTTTTTTCTCAATTTTGGGAAATTCTTTGCCGAGCAAGTCATCGCTATAGGGTGTTTGTATTAACCACTAATAAGCACACCTGAGTACAAAATATCAGGTCTAATATCGTTCGCGGAAAGTAGTTTTGTACACAACGAAACTTGAAATTCTTGGATATTAGTTTTTTCTCAATTTTGGAAATTCTTTGCCGAGCAAGTCATCGCTATAGGGTGTTTGTATTAACCACTAATAAGCACACCTGAGTACAAAATATCAGGTCTAATATCGTTCGCGGAAAGTAGTTTTGTACACAACGAAACTTGAAATTCTTGGATATTAGTTTTTTCTCAATTTTGGGAAATTCTTTGCCGAGCAAGTCATCGCTATAGGGTGTTTGTATTAACCACTATAAGCACACCTGAGTACAAAATATCAGGTCAATATCGTTCGCGGAAAGTAGTTTTGTACACATCGAAACTTGAAATTCTTGGATATTAGTTTTCTTCTCAATTTTGGGAAATTCTTTGCCGAGCAAGTCATCGCTATAGGGTGTTTGTATTAACCACTAATAAGCACACCTGAGTACAAAATATCAGGTCATATCTTTCGCGGAAAGTAGTTTTGTACACATCGAAACTTGAAATTCTTGGATATTAGTTTTCTTCTCAATTTTGGAAAATTCTTTGCCGAGCAAGTCATCGCTATAGGGTGTTTGTATTAACCACTAACAAGCACACCTGAGTACAAAATATCAGGTCAATATCGTTCGCGGAAAGTAGTTTTGTACACATCGAAACTTGAAATTCTTGGATATTAGTTTTTTCTCAATTTTGGAAAATTCTTTGCCGAGCAAGTCATCGCTATAGGGTGTTTGTATTAACCACTAACAAGCACACCTGAGTACAAAATATCAGGTCAATATCGTTCGCGGAAAGTAGTCGAAACTTGAAATTCTTGGATATTAGTTTTCTTCTCAATTTTGGGAAATTCTTTGCCGAGCAAGTCATCGCTATAGGGTGTTTGTATTAACCACTACTAAGCACACCTGAGTACAAAATATCAGGTCAATATCGTTCGCGGAAAGTAGTTTTGTACACAACGAAACTTGAAATTCTTGGATATTAGTTTTTTCTCAATTTTGGAAATTCTTTGCCGAGCAAGTCATCGCTATAGGGTGTTTGTATTAACCATACTAAGCACACCTGAGTACAAAATATCAGGTCAATATCGTTCGCGGAAAGTAGTTTTGTACACACGAAACTTGAAATTCTTGGATATTAGTTTTTTCTCAATTTTGGGAAATTCTTTGCCGAGCAAGTCATCGCTATAGGGTGTTTGTATTAACCACTAATAAGCACACCTGAGTACAAAATATCAGGTCAATATCGTTCGCGGAAAGTAGTTTTGTACACAACGAAACTTGAAATTCTTGGATATTAGTTTTTCTCAATTTTGGGAAATTCTTTGCCGAGCAAGTCATCGCTATAGGGTGTTTGTATTAACCACTAATAAGCACACCTGAGTACAAAATATCAGGTCTAATATCGTTCGCGGAAAGTAGTTTTGTACACAATCGAAACTTGAAATTCTTGGATATTAGTTTTTTCTCAATTTTGGGAAATTCTTTGCCGAGCAAGTCATCGCTATAGGGTGTTTGTATTAACCACTAATAAGCACACCTGAGTACAAAATATCAGGTCAATATCGTTCGCGGAAAGTAGTTTTGTACACAACGAAACTTGAAATTCTTGGATATTAGTTTTTCTCAATTTTGGGAAATTCTTTGCCGAGCAAGTCATCGCTATAGGGTGTTTGTATTAACCACTAATAAGCACACCTGAGTACAAAATATCAGGTCTATATCGTTCGCGGAAAGTAGTTTTGTACACAACGAAACTTGAAATTCTTGGATATTAGTTTTTTTCTCAATTTTGGGAAATTCTTTGCCGAGCAAGTCATCGCTATAGGGTGTTTGTATTAACCACTAACAAGCACACCTGAGTACAAAATATCAGGTCAATATCGTTCGCGGAAAGTAGTTTTGTACACATCGAATCTTTAAATTCTTGTATATCTGTTATTTTCTCAATTTGGGTTAATTCTTTTACGAGCAAGTCATCGCTATAGGGTGTTTGTATTAACCACTAACAAGCACACCTGAGTACAAAATATCAGGTCAATATCGTTCGCGGAAAGTAGTTTTGTACACATCGAAACTTGAAATTCTTGGATATTGTTTTTTCCTCAACTTTTGGAAAATATCTATTGCCGAGCAAGTCATCGCTATAGGGTGTTTGTATTAACCACTAATAAGCACTACCTGAGTTACAAAATATCAGGTCAATATCGTTCGCGGAAAGTAGTTTTGTAACACATCGAAACTTGAAATTCTTGGATATTCGTTTTTTCTCAATTTTGGAAAATTCTTTGCCGAGCAAGTCATCGCTATAGGGTGTTTGTATTAACCACTAATAAGCACACCTGAGTACAAAATATCAGGTCAATATCGTTCGCGGAAAGTAGTTTTGTACACATCGAAACTTGAAATTCTTGGATATTCGTTTTTTCTCAATTTTGGAAATTCTTTGCCGAGCAAGTCATCGCTATAGGGTGTTTGTATTAACCACTATAAGCACACCTGAGTACAAAATATCAGGTCAATATCGTTCGCGGAAAGTAGTTTTGTACACAACGAAACTTGAAATTCTTGGATATTAGTTTTTTCTCAATTTTGGGAAATTCTTTGCCGAGCAAGTCATCGCTATAGGGGTTTGTTTAACCACTAATAACCACCTGAGTACAAAATATCAGGTCAATATCGTTCGCGGAAAGTAGTTTTGTACACCGAAACTTGAAATTCTTGGATATTGTTTTTCTCAATTTTGGAAAATTCTTTGGAGCAAGTCATCGCTATAGGGTGTTTTATTAACCCAATAAGGAAACCTGAAAAAAAAGGTCAAATTCGTTCGGGAAAGATTTTGTAAATAAATTAAATCTATATTGGGGTTTTTCTAATTTTGGGAAAATTCTTTTCCAGCAAGTCATCGTATAGGGTTTTGTATTTAATTTTAACACACCTATAAAATATATAATATTTAATATTTTAAATTGTTGAATTTTCTTTAATAAAATTTTTTTTTCCTCAATTGGGAAAAATCTGGAACAAAAGTTTATCGCAAAAGTTTTTTAACATTAAATAAACCCTATTTACAAAAATCATAATTATTTTGGAAAAAATTTTTTTAACAACAACAAACTGAAATTCTTGATAATTATTTTTTTCAAAATTTTTGAAAATTTTGCCCCGAAAAAATCATTTCGCCTAAAGGTGTTTTTTTTAAACAACTTTAATTAAAGCACCCCTGGTTTACAAAAAAAGTTCAAACTTGCAATTTAGTTTTTAAATCAAATTAAATCCTTGGGGAATTTTTTTTTTTCCCCTCAAAATTTTGGGAAATTCTTTGGCCGAAACAAGTCCACGCTTATGGTGTTTGTATTAAAGTACTAACCCACCTTTTTGAGTACAAAATCGGTTTAAAATCCGGGTTCCAAATTAAATTGTAACCTCAACTTAAATTTGGATATTATTTTTTCCTTCCCAATTTTTGAAATTTTTAAAAGTTTTTCCCCATTGGGGTTTTGTTTTATTTAATTTTAAGCCACAGTAAAATATCAATTTTCAATTCGTTCGCGAAAATTTTGGTAAAAATGAATGAAATTTTATATTATTTTCAATTTTGGAATCTTTTCCGAAGCCCAAAGTTCCCAACGGCTAAAAGTTTTTTAACCCAAAAAGCACACCGATAAACAAAAAATTCATCAATATTTCCGCGGAAAGGGTTTTTTACACACCAAAACAAATTTTTAAATTTTTTTCTCAATTAAAATCTTTCGAAGGCAACCAAAAAAAAGGTTTTATTTTTTTCCTAAAACGAAAAACCTTTAGACATTAGTATTATTTTTTCAGGTATGGGTAAAAATTTATTGGAAATAAATTTTCTAATTTTAAAACTTTGCCCCAAGCATCCGCTTTGGTTTATAAACCATTTTTGGCAAACCCTTTGATTTACAAAATTTTGTTAAATATTTCGTTCCGGAGTTTTATTTTAACACTTCCCTTATTTATTTTTATTTAAATTTTTTCATATGAAATTCTTTTTCGACAAGGTCTGTTGGGTTTTTTTTTAAAACCAACAATAAAGGACTGTACAAAATATAAACATTTATCGTTCGGCCCAAATTGTTTTGTTACAAAATCGAATTAGAAACTTAATTGTTTTTCTTTTAAAATTTTCCGACAATATTTATTTTGTATTAAATTGCACTGATCAAAAACAGTCAATTTGGAATATTTGTAACCAAAATGAATTTTGTTATTTTTTCCAATTTGGAATTCTTTAAATCATTAAGGTGTTTATAAATTAAGAATATAAAATCATCATACGTCCGGGTATTTAACCGAATTGAAATCTATTTATTTTCAATTTGGAATTTTTCCCGGTATGCTATAGGGTTGATCCAAATAGAATGGACAAAATATCTCATATTGCGAAGATTTGTAAAATTAATCTGGAATTAGTTTTCTCATTTGGGAATTCTTTGCAGCGCACGCAAGGGTTTGATAATTAAACACTAGTACAAATTAGGCAAAGAATATTTTGTAAAAAATTGAATCTTGAATTAGTTTTTAATTTGGAATCTTCGAAGATCGAATTTGAAACACTAAAGTGGTAAAATTAGGTTATCTTGCAAAATTTTCAACAAATTCTGGAATGTTTTTCATTTGGAATTCTTTCGGCACATTTAATTGAACACTTAAACTGAGACAAAATTAGTTAATTTCGGGAAAAGTTTTAAAGAATTAATTCTGGATTTTTTATTTGGAATTTTCCAATCAGCTATAGATTTGAACCCTGAGATAAGATCCGGTTACAAATTAAACTGTAGTCCAACTATATCTTGAGCGACATGATTAAGTTTCCTAGATTATACATTCGAAACTTGAAATTCTTGGATATTCAGTTTTCCTTCCACCATTGTGGGAAATTCTTTGCGAACAGTCATCGCTATATGTTTGTATCAACCAGCTAATAAGTATCACCTGATACAAAATATCAGGTCTAAAGTTCGAATAGGTTTGGAAAAAAAATGCAATATTTTATATTATTTTCAATTTAATTTGGATATCTTTAGAATCACCCAAGGTTAACAACCAACTTAAACCCGTTTTAATCCTCAAAGGTTGCCAGAATTAACACAAAAATTAAATTCTTGATATTTCCATCAATTTTGATATCCACAACACCAATATTTTTAAACCTGTTGGGTTTTTCCTAAATGGTAAAGTATGTCAATGTACATTTATTGAACTTGATTTATTTCAATACAAATTTTTAATACTTCCTGGTCCAGGTCCGATACAAAAACAATTTTGTTATTCAATGATTTTAAATTTATTAAAAGTTTTCAGAAATTTTTAATTGCATATTTAATAACCTATGATGAAGTTAAATGAGTAAATTGATGAATATATCAAACACTAAATGTGGATTTTTTTTTTAATTTGTGAAAATTTAGCAATCAGTAAGGTATCACTATATATTACAATATTTCTTTATTTTAATATCAACACGAACTTCTAATTTGGAAACTTTTTACATAAACATCTCGAAATATCGAGTGAACCTTGAATTCCTATATGACCATATTTCTCATGTAGGTCCTTAATCAGCTGCATACCATATTATTATCCACCACATACACTTCTGTGCATATAGTTTTAATTAGCAACATTTATAGAAAATTTTAAAATTGCCGTTTTCTTGAATTTTCAATTTTATACCCTCAATCATGTCACTATCGTTTTCCGCAATAGCTTGAAGTGAATATATCGACGCATCGTTCTTTAGCTAGAAAAATATTCTATTTGATTTTCAAATTGGGAAGCATGCTCCTATAGAATCTGCTAGGTTGTTTCTCAATATATATTTCAAAATCAAATTCCTGTACAACAGGGACCACCGATATATTCGATTATTCGTAAACGCGTGTTCACAAGAGCGCATATGAGCTATATCGGTTTGCAACAAAATGTTTTCCAATCAAATAAATTTAGTTTCTGTATTCAAATACTACGGCAGCCATTTCTTTCTCAGAAATAGTATAATTCTTCTCGTAAGTTTAACACGAGAAACAAACGATATTGAACTTCGTCATTTTCTTGTAATTGGGAGTTCTTCCTAAACAGAATCATCGCATCTGTTCGAAGAATGAATTTTTTCCAAAATGCATGCACCAACAAAAGGTTTTCAAATTGATTCTTTAACGATTAAGCACTAATGTCTTTTGCCAATCCTTTGCATTTTTTTTCAATTTTAAATTCCAAGCTCATTCGCAAAAGGGTTTAAATTCCTGTAAAGAATTTGAGAATCCAAGGAAACCTTTCAACGTTTAGCATTTCTCCTTAGAAAATTCATTTTTTTAGTCCGTTTCATCGATAGATAATTATTAATCAGTAACCTAAAATTTTTACTTCAGGTTGCATAAAACACATTTATTTAAATTAAGTTTCAACCCGGCTGCGTCTAACTCACAGAAAATCTTTTCTAGATGCAACAAATGTCCTTCGCAGTGTAACTATGTATTAGGATATCATCCACTAACACATTAAAGTTCTCATGCTCCTAGGATGTGTGCATGGCACGAACCAATGCTGCAGCTGAAGAAGATAGATTAGTACTACACAAAATTGGTATGTCCTACCATCTACACAAACCCTGTGTATTTCGACTGTTTTTATGAAGCGAATAAGCCAAAATGAGTTTTTCAAGTCTAATTTTGAGTAAACAGAATTACTACCTATCTGGGCAAGAATACTTTCTATAGGAGGTCAAATTGCGATTTAGTGATAGCGTAGTTTGAGTTTAAGCATAACCTAAGCTCACCAATTTCTTGACCACTACCATTGGGTTTATGAAATTTGTGGAAGATCTTTCAATAATTCCATCGCACAATTTTTTAATTATCATTTAGATTACGATAAGCATATGGTATGGTATTTTGCATGGAACGGTTTGGATTCATCCAATCTAAATTTTGGCATATCCTATTCTCAATGCAGGGTTTACTGGATCATGTTATTAGTTTATTTAGAATATCATTTTTACAATCGGTAGGACATTCAATCCTTTGTTCTTGTAAGCTAAGTTACTCTGAATACTTTAAATTGAACATTCCTCTTTAAAATTTTTGTCTTTTTGCCAAGATCTTTCCTAACCTGTATTGGGTCTTTATTTACTCATTTAAGTTTGAAAGTCCATACCAATTATACATTGAAATTTGAGTTTGATCAGACAAACTGATCTTGTTCTTCTCCCAAATTAGTTACCATCATTTTTGAGGATTGCAAATTTTATTGTTTGCAGCCACGAGACGATACTTATAGGGACAATTCGTAACAAACTCATTGGGTCTTGTATTAACTCTCCGACAGTGTAAATTCAGCCCCAGTGTCAATTAGTGCATTTCCAAACTTTATTGAATTATGTTAATACAAGGTAGTGTTTCACCTGATCTCTTGAATAGTTCATTAGTAATTTTATGAATTCTGGGTGTTTAAAAATTGATACTTAGAGACCTCACGTGGTTTGTATTGAGACTTATTTCATATGTCGAGGAACAAGGTCCAGCTATATCAATTCTAAATTGCCTACACGCTCTGACAAATGTAATTCTTCCAAGGTAGTTGATCCACCATGACATTTTGAACATGAATTGGTTCATTTATAATAACGTTATTACAGTTATTGAATCTTCCTGGACACCATTTCTACCTATCTAATAATTGCTATTTCCAGAGCTGTGCCATCATCATCGTAATGGTGCAACGAAGGTCGTTCGAAGTTTTCGATTTGCATCGTTATTCACTTGGATATTCCTGTTATATGCCATATCGGCAACATCCTTCGAGTATTATCGCGATAATTGTTAAATCACTTGTATTTATTCTAACAACACATGGTGATGGAGAATCCTCACCGTGCGTTGATTGAAACGCTGTAGACATTCAATAAAATCATGTTTTGCAATTTTCTTTCATTAGCATTTCATCTCAGGTTCAAAGTGCATGCAAATCTGATAACTCCGCATCTTGATTTTGGACATAGTCTTAACGATACTAAGTTTATTTATCGCGTATTGGACACATGTAATTCCAAAATCATTGATCTTCCGAAGCAAATTTTCCTAACTTTACTTCATTAAAACCCCAATACTGCCTCAAACAATATAACTCTCAAACTTATCGAAATCTTGATCAATGATGTTGACAATGCAGTTGCTTCATGACTGCTCGCACCACATTCAATCTCTGACCTCACTATGGATATTATTCACTGCTCTTTCAGTCCTATCAAACTTATGGGATTCATTTGCCATTACCATAAAACTTTCCAATAGTTTCAATCATACAAATTTAAACCATTTTTAATTAACTCCCGAATTCTTGAATTTTAACTCAGTTATTAAATACTGTTTTCCACTTTCAAAGTTTATTTTGAAACTATTCCTATTACCCATTTTGAATATTCAAGTCTAAATCTATTTTTCTAATGTAACCTTTCCTCTATCTTTCTGAGGTTTTGTTCTAACAGACTTATTTGTTCAGTGTTTTTCTCAATTTTGCAATTCTTGCCAAACGTTCATGCTACCAGAATTTTCTTTATATGCCATAACCTTTTACAAAATTCATTCAATCAGTTTAAAGTATTTGAACATTAACTTTCTCTATTTTTATTTTGGCATTCACATTCTGTCTACTGCCTTTTGCTAAAATATCTTTGAGCTGTAAATTTCATTGGTTTCGTCCACTACCTCAATACTATCACGTAGGATTCTCATTATCATATTTAAAAAAACTATCATCCGATCCTATCACAACCTATCTCTCAAGTGTGATTTACTTGTTCCTTATTCATATTCCTTTTACGTCTAAATTTATAAGTAATTACTTTTTGTTTTCTACCTGAACTTTTATCGATAAACAGGTCCAGCCCAATTCTTTGACTTACAATTTTGCCCCGTTGGGCGCCATTATATTATGCTGTGATATTTTTTCCAACTCAAAAATATTATTTTGTCCTCAACTAGGTCAGGGTAAGGTGAATCCAGGAACAAAAATGTTTATCGAAAAAGTTCTATTTCCATTAAATAATTACTCTATTTATCCAATACAATCATAATTATTTTGAGATTACAAAATTCCTTTTTAACTAATCTAGTCACAAACTGGAACACTGCCCACATACAATCTGATAATCTATCTATAGGATCTATAATACAATAATTGCAGTTAAATTCTGCTCTACTTATAACTATTAATAGAACTGTAAAGAAGAATGCATTCCCTAACTAAAGATAATCCTAAAGAACAAGCAAACTCAGCTAAACCTTTTTCTTTAGGAATTTCAACTTATAATTAATTTCTTTACCCACCCACTGTTCGTATGCCAAAACCCAAATGTTCAAACTTGCACTATCTTAGCCTTCTTTATAGAGTGCAATATTATTCAATCCTTCGACACCGTAGGTGTTTTCTCCTTTCACTCACTGGACCCCAATCTAAAATTATCCTAAACAGAAACGAGAAGCTCATTCTGAGGCTTCAGAGACGTCTGTGGAAAACACTTGCAGCTCCGACAGACTTATAACAGGTAGATATCTGGTCTATTAACAACCCTTTGAATACTCAGATCTTCCTATCTGAATGCGGGTTTGTGTTGATGCTACTACAACCCAACTTTCCATTGATAAAGACTATGTTTTTCCCCTAGATCCTAATAATTAAACTTGAAAAATTTTAAACATTCACACCCTTAAAAAAAATTTTTTTTTTTAATCCCACAAAATCAAATTTAAATTTTAAATCAAAAACCGGGTGGTAAAATAATGAAAATATTATTAGATAATAACCGGCCCCCTTTTAAAAATTAAAAAAAAACCATGAAGGCCCCAATTAAAAATTAAATTTCCGGTCCCGGTTTTTTCCCAAAAGTTTTTAAAATTTAAAGGGAGAAAAAAAAAAAATTTTTTGGAAAAAAAAATGTTTTAAAACCAAAGAAAAAACGGCTTTTTAAAATTAAAATTCCCAAAAAAGAAACAGTATTAAAAGCTCTACGGTAATGTAATTATTCCGAGAAAGAAACAAATGGAAATTACGTGCAAAATTTATATTAATTAACGTTATTTTAAGTAACCGGTATTAAACAGAGTGTACACAAAAATTAATATTTAACTTGTATTCGCTAAAATGAAAGGATAGAAGTCAATTTTAATTGAGTTAATTAAACCATTATTAATAATAAGCATTCGGAAAACCAAGATTATAATACCACGAAATAAGGCTCTGAGAATTAATAGTATGTTTGAACACCTGCGTAGTTTAAAAAGCTCATTCCGGGAAAATTTTGTAGATAACAAATGGTTTCAGAGAATCTTTAGAAACCTCGCATAATAGTTACGAGAAATGCTAAAGGTGGGTTATTTCACACTCCACATGGACTAAAATAATCGATAATAAAGAATATCAATTTGCATCAATAAGAACAGGTTAGATAGAGACAGATAATATGCGCAAGACCGAGACACATATAGTAAAAGGCGTGAGTAGCGCAACGTCATGGGGTTGCAATTGGTTGAAAGTAAAAGGCAAACTTGAGAGGTAAAAATAACAGTTCGGTGTAAAAGTCAATTAGTTATTTCCAGACTTTGCGTGCCGTGTTGAAATTTCTGAGATTTAACTGGGACGAGTGCAAAATTCGTAAAAACCGACGCACAGGCTACGGACTGGGAACCTAGCATGCGAAATTCTTTAGAATTGCCCGTTTTGGGGAACAGACCGACAGACAGGCTAGCCGCTATATATACGGAGGTAAATATGAAGAAGCTCTCTTAGACTTTTGACTATTCGATGCGTTAAAAGCTCTTACATCCGCGACTTGATTCAAGATGTTAAACAGTGCATTTTAGTTCGATAAAATAATTTAAAGTTTGCTCGTATATTTTGGTGATTCAAAATAGTTTGTTCTTTACGTGCTAACATGAATATACTTTAGTGCACTTAGATACAAGGTAATAAAATTTAGTATCACTGTGCCAATTAGTAAAATTTACAACGACAAATGTATACACAAAAGTAGGCAGTTTTGGCGTATATTGGTGAAAAAGTATGAATTTCTTTGCTATTTTTCGAGGGTGTTAATAATTAAATGGTTCATGAATGGGTCTGGATCCACAAAACAAGGGTCAGATATACACAGATGAGTTCCGGAAAAGCCCAGAAACAACTTTAAATAAATGGTGATGGAGAAAAATTTTAAAGCGTTGAGAATCAGAAGCTGTAAATATAACCAAGTTGGAATGGTGTGATTAACAAAAGGGACGATGTACATTGAAGCTACGAGTGCAGTAACCTTCAGGTAATTTATACTATTTTGTTTGAACTTTGATATTTTTGTGTGTGTTGAATAACTTTATAATTGATTTACTTTAAATGGACATTAGTGAAATTGTACTAACCATAAAATTTTAATTTTAACGTGAAATTCGCTTGTTTAAGTAGAAAGGGTATTTAGTATTAATGTTCTGGATTATGATGAAAATTTGGGTATGTCTTTGAGCTCAATTAGACGAACCTGGTTAATTAACGTAAAGGGTGGTAGATGCTCCTTTGTACTCAGACTCCGGTCTGCATATATTGTTATATTAATTAGTAGGCATCCTACAAGGACTTTAATTCTGGATGCACATTAAATGATAATAAAATTAATCTTGAAATTCTTTTAAAACTGAAATTTATGCTGGATTTTAATTTGAAATTTTAATGTATTGTGAATATTGATGTAAATAGAGTTAATGTTGATGTTTGTGGTAGGAATGTGATTGTTTTTTTTTATGAATGAGAATGAAGGTTTAACTAGAGGAGCAGCCGAGGCGATTAACAGAAGAAAGTCAATGGACCAACACAGTTAAGGTAATGAATAGCTTTTGTAGGATTCACAGCATTCTTTGGCATCCAATTCGTAGGGGCTCTATTCGAAAAGCGGAGTACCCGGATTTAAGAAGGATTCAAAGCAATATATATATATATATATATATATATATATATATATAGAAGATCAGTTGCTTCGTGGTTTGTTTGTATTTAGCTGTGCCGGTTTCGATCACAATATGCCTACATTTATGGGTTCCTCCATTTTGAGGACGTAATCGTGTGGTTTTGGTTTTGTGTCATAAGACGTGCAAGGTATATAGGTGGTTGTAGGAGAAATGTTTATGCGGCGGACCTTTGTTATGGAGGCCAAACCGTGCAACAGCTTGTTGCAAGGATTCAAAAAAAACAAAATTACTCATCTGTTGTTGTTATCATGATAGGCGTGAATGATATTCTAAGGAGGCGTCGGTACCACTCCATTAAGAGCGACTACCGTCGCCTAATTAGATATCTTCAGAGGAGGCAGGAAGTAAGACAAATCGTTTTATTAACTACCATTCCTACGCCTCGTTATAATAATATGCAGATGGAAATTTGGAAAAAATTAAGGATGCACATATTGTCATACGCAACACAAGACCGGGTGCATTGCATTGATGTTGGCGACCATTTTCTTTCCAACCGGCGAATTAAAACTGAACTTTTCGCAGGGATCAAATACATCCCAACCAGGACGGCTTGCGCCTTATTGCAGAACTCATGATGAATTCTGGATACCTCCACATTGAGTGAGAGAAGAAACACGTCGTTAGAAAAAGGCCTTTTTCAAGGCCAACATTTTTCTCTAAGAATTAAAAGTTACGCTGATCGTAAAACTAATACAGATTTTGTTCATTACATATAAATATTAATTAATTTTCAGATGAAGGGCTCCCATATATCTCTTCAAAATAGTATTTCTTATCCCTATCCATTTACAAGGTTTTAATTATGGATTTGTGCAACGTTATTTTACGTATTATTAATCAGAAAAATTGCAATAGCCAGCAGAAGGAGCGAAAGTTGTAGATAACAAAATAAATAGACAAAGGGAGCACATATAAAAGATACAAATTTTATCAGCACTCGAGTGGGATATTGCATAGCATGTAAAATAAAAATTATCTGTTTACAACAGACAACAAATATATAATAATACCCACTAACACTAATACGCCGCTGCGCTGCCAAAGTCTTTAAACATTATCTAGTGCA
Organism: Platerodrilus igneus; assembly: GCA_036346225.1. NCBI lineage: Eukaryota > Metazoa > Arthropoda > Insecta > Coleoptera > Lycidae > Platerodrilus > Platerodrilus igneus. The sequence continues at coordinate 1,577,480 of JARFIW010001092.1, forward strand.
GGTGCAGCTTGTGGCCTGTTTTTGTATATGTTTTGATAAGTGTAGGTAGAATCAACATTTTATATGTAGGTGCGTTGTCTTCTCATATTGCTATCACTGACCTAAGCAAGCATATTTTAAATTGATAAAGTTATTTTCTACTCTGCTAGAAATACCATAGAAGCGAAAATTATTCTAGGTTTCTTTTTAAAATACTACATGTGTATTATAATTGGAACTTTACCTAAAAATTTTTAAATAATTATTTAAAAACTTTGACAGGTATTGTTCTCCTTACAGCATCTTCATAAATTATCTAGCTTTTGGGTTGATTTTCTGTATGCCTGCAAATCAGTTTTTATATTTGCGTCTATTCACCATGGTATTGACTAATTACAGTTTTACTACTAAAGTCCTGAAATTTATTTTTGAACAGACCCCCAGTGCTAGTGAGCAATATGTAGCTACTTTACGCAAAGACGATCCTTTATTTTTGAAATGTTACGTTGCTTAGAATAACTGCATTGTATTATATACAATGGAAACGTATTGTCTATTGAGTTGACCGTTGTGTATAATTTCCGGTTGTAGATTAAAACAAATACGGCTAACATAACACGAAGAAAGAGTTTCGGGTTTGAGATAAGAAGTCTGCAACACTGACTTTAATCATGCGCACCTGCACGTGCACTATATAGAATATCTCGCTCAGTTTAGTTTCTGCATCACATACTAGTTGAATTGAATTGTTGTTTGTGATAGCATTTAACTTTCGCTGTTAAACAAAACAATTGGACTACAGGCAACAGGTGTAGTATTTGTAAGTAATCTATTATAGAAAATATTTATTGGCATAAATTTTTGGATTGTGTTATAATTAAATTTTTTTAATTTATAAATACTAAAAATTTTGATAGGAATTTCTCCTACAGCAGCTAAATTGTATCTTGTTTTCGGGTTGATTGTCGTTATTTCGTCAAACTATTTATTTACAGTCGCATCTTTCTTTACCATGGTGTTCTCTAATTTTGGCTTTGCCGAAAGAGTCGTGAAATTAATTTTGAAGAGAACCCCAACGCTAATCAGCAATATGTGGCTACTTTACACAAACACGACCCTTTGTTTATGAAATGCTACGCGTCTATAAAAAGTATTGATAAAGATCGTACTAAATTTCCAAGTGCTATTTTAAAGCTTATCCGTTGTAACGCTGTCAAATTATGTAACTTGAGTCAAGCTGTTTGCATTACCAATGAACCTACGGACAACGTTATAATTACGAGTGAGCAAGACTTGTTGCCAAGTACATGTTCGGACATGAAATCTTTTGAAATTGTCACATCGAATAATATAACTTTATTCCACCCGCATACGATTGATGAAGAATTGAAAATGAAATATGCGACCTTAATAAATAACAGAATCGGATATCTTTTCATTTGAAGAATGGAATAACGTTAGTGATGCGATTAATTTAAATAAGAACATTGCTACATCAACCATGGTTGAAAAGCGCTCAATTAGTCCAGCAAAATCACGATCTAAAAGGCTTTCGGTCTATCGATTCTGCAGGGAATGAAATGAACATAGAATCTTTAATCGGAACAACCCTTGTCCAAATTAATGTTTCAAGCGATGTAGAACAAATTAGCGTAGAACCAATAGATGTCGAAAAGTTAGATTTTAAAGTAACTCTTCCCTTAAATTCAAAGAATGATATATCTTCTCCTACGGGACCGCAAGTGCCATATAACGCTTGCACCTATAAGGAAGGAGAAACGACTTTATCATCGGCCGAAATGCAAAAAATTTTTAATGGATATACTTTGATTCCCGGAAATTATCAAATAATAATAAAAAACAAGTTTATTTTTTATTAATAATACTTGCATCCTTAATTTTCACAGCAAAAGATTTGCGAAACGAACTGACGAATTTATACTTTACGGAAAATGCGCCCAAATTGGCTGCAAAAAATTCAAAATAATTATTGATAAAGTCTCAAGATTTGCCAACGCCAACTTTCATCATCGACTTATGGTGTTTAGTTCTTCGCTTAATTAGCACCATACGAAGCAGATAACAAGCCATGTACGAGGCCTAGAAAGGAAAATGTTGATGCGACAATTGGAAAATAAAAAAACATTACAATTTCAAGACGAACGGTTAAATAAATTAAATATGGATAGGGCAAAGCGAGGAAATCTAGGATACTTAAAATCAGAAACAACAATTAGGAAAATTGCCTCAGAGCAAAAAGCCAAGAATGACCGGCATGAAGATGACATTTTTGATATGATCGAAATGGGTAGAGAACATCCTGAATACGTTCAATTATCTGGCAACCCAATGTTTACCTATGTTGTTAGTAAAGAACAACTGCAATTACTTTTAAAAGCCGCCAAAGAAAAACCTGATCTATTTGTTCATTTGGATGCAACAGGTAAAATGATTAGAAAACCACACGCCGATTCAAACATTGTATACTACTATTGCGGTGTGGTACAAATCGAATTCAACAAAAGAATTGTCCCGGTATTGGAGATGGTAAACACATCTCATTATGCTGGTACGATTGGTCTTTGGTTAGGAAATTTTAAGTTTTACGTTATTAAAGCAATTAAAAAATGGCCGGTTTTTCTTTATGTCACAGTTGATTTTAGCTTCGCACTATTAAATGCCGTTTGTGAATCGTGGAACCACAAGACACTTCCAGAATATCTAGAAATGATGTTTGCTCTTTTACATACACACGAAGAGGTCTGTTTCGATAATGTTATCAAAGTTTATATTTGCAGTACGCATTTCTTTAAAATTGTATGCGACGACATTAACAGCAATTTCGATGACTTAGAAGTCCGGATGCTTTTAAAAGAAGTTTTCGCTTCGTGTTTTAATTTTAATAGGCTCGAGATGTTTGTTACATGGGTACTTAACCTTAACGTTGTTCTATCATCAAAATATACTTCGCTTGAAGTCGAGAAAAAGTTTACAAATTTATTACGGCACTGTGTCAACTCGGATGAAGATAATACCTTATACGCTAACTATGAATATGTTGAAAGTGTCACTTGGGATAAATACCATAAAAGAAAAGGATTAGTGAGCGGCAGCCCCTTCTACAAATACTTTAAAGATAAATTAGTATCAGATGCATAACGAAGACTCTGTCATCGCCGAATTAAATAAGTTCTACTGTCCTGAGTTTATGGCTATTATTATAAGAAAATATATACCTTTTCTTCCACTATGGGCATCCAAATTGACGTGTGCCCAAAGAACACACAATCAACCAGTAGAACGATTTTTCGGTATTGTCAAAAAATCAATATTAGGTGGACAAACGAATCAAAAATGCAGTCGAGTGTTGAGAAAAATAAGAAAGCATGTAATAGCTAGGCACAAGAAATATATCGGAAACATAAAAAAAGGGCGATTAGCAAGCCGACGCGAGAACACTGTTCCTCAGACTCGCATTTCACCCGACGTGAGCATAACGGGAATATTAAGCCAAGAAACATGGAACAAAACAAATAAAAGCGCTCTCCCAAATTATTTCAAGCAGTGTAAGATTAGAAATGCTTTGAACATTGCACAATGCACCGAGAAGTCACTTCAAGCTGCACAATTGATAAATATTCCTGATAAAATTGACCGACCCGATAACTTGATGGATATTAGCAATAATACCAAAGTATACATGTGTGCGTACTGTAATTCACCAGAAGAAAATGGTTCCGATTGGGTTCAATGTGACAGCTGCGATAGTTGGGCTCACCAGCGTTGTATAGCGCCTGATGCAGAAAGAACTTTCTCTGGCCAATTTATTTGTATAAAATGCAACAGTATTTTTTTTAATAACAAAACGAATTCGCCTTGCGACAATTTACAGAAAAAATGTTCCCTATATTTATTAAACCTTTATCATGAAGATACATTAAAAATTGAAAAAAACACTTCAGGACAAGCACACAATTCTCGGTGGTTTCTCGAACGAGCTAAACGATTAACGTCTTCGAACTTTGGTGCTGTTTCCAGAGCGAAAAACGACCAATCTTTGGAAAAGTTAGCATATCGAATAATACATTCTCAAACTATAACCAATTTACCGCCAATTCGACATGGTGCAAAATATGAAATTGAAGCTATAAAAGCTTATCAAATTTTAAATCCGCATACTACCGTAAACATCTGTGGGCTAATGATTCATAAAGGAATATCTTATTTGGCCAGTTCTCCGGATGGCCTCATAGGAAGTTACGGTTTAATAGAAATCAAATGTCCGTTTAAAGTCAGACATCTGAACCCAGAAAAAGCAATAAAATCGGGAAAGATCGACTTCTTAAATAGGGATGGAACAATAAAGCGGAAACATAAGTATTTTTATCAAGTTCAAGGACAGTTAGAAATTGCAGAGAGCTTGGTGCTATTTGGTAACATACACCTTTAAATGATTAAGCGTGATTAGAATCAAAAGAGAACCAGCTTTTGGAGTAAAATGGAATTAAAACTTACACAATTTTATTTATACTATATTTTGCCTCAACTTGCCGACCCACGCGATGACACCGAAGATATTGTAAAAAAGCGACTCTGGGCGTTTCAATCAGAACCATTAATACACCATCAAAACCAAGTTCGAAGGATTGCATGCTTTGATAATGGTTTAGTGAAGGACCCCGCATACTATAAAGATTTGTATGATAAGAAAGGTAAACAGTTGGATTATACAATTGGAATCTTTGATACTGTTCTGAAACGATTCGACCAGTTTTATAAAACAGACTTTGACAGTTTGGCTTCAAAAAATTGGCTGACCGGCGATGTTATAGATACAGTATTGCAAATGAACAACGATCCCAATAGATTTCATATTATTTCTTGTTCTATGGCAACTGTTATGCTTGAAGGACAATTTGAAGACTGTTTTGATGTGCAGCTAGATTACGATAAGATTGTGATACTGCCGGTAAACCAATCCCAAAATCATTGGTGTTTGGGAATAATAGATTTTCCCCGCGAATCATTTATTTGGTTGAATTCCTTAAATTCAATAAGAGATGGTATTGTCACCTCCAAAATTAAAAAATTATTACCATAAGATATTAAACTTTTTAAAATCAAGAAATCACTGGAAATTCGCTACTATTAGGAAAATAAAGGCAATTCCCCACATTAGACAAAAAGATGCTTTTAATTGCGGCTTATTTGTAATCTATTATTTTCAGCAATTGTTAAAATGTTTACCTTTATCCCAACCACCTAGCAACACTTGGGAACAAATGAGGGAAAACATAAGAACCCAAATTCTTTAAAAATCCAAATGTATAACGGAAATTTGTTATGTTTGTGGAAAGACAATCTTTGCTTCAAACGAATCTACTACGTGCTACTTCTGCAAAAGAGCATTCCACATCGTTTGCTCAAACGAGTACGGATTACAAACAGAAAGTTTCAAGTGTGCACTATGTGTACAATACTTATAAGTGTAGCTCGTAATAGGACAATCTCAAACCCATATTAAATTTATGTCGAACTGCAGCGGTATCCGACAAGTGTAAACCCGCCATAGGGTCGCCTCAAAGCCTTATGCAATCTTCGTTGAACAGCAGCGGTATCTGACCAGTGAAACCCGCCATAGGGTCGCCTCAGAGCTTTATGCAATCTTCGTTGAACAGCATCGGTATCTGACAAGTGTAAAACCGCCATAGGGTCGCCTCAGAGCCTTATGCAATCTTCGTTGAACAGCATCGGTATCTGACAAGTGTAAACCCGCCATAGGGTCGCCTCAGAGCCTTATGCAATCTTCGATGAACAGCAGCGGTATCTGACAAGTGTAAACCCGCCATAGGGTCGCCTCAGAGCCTTATGCAATCTTCGTTGAACAGCAGCGGTATCTGACAAGTGAAACCCGCCATAGGGTCGCCTCAGAGCCTTATGCAATCTTCGTTGAACAGCAGCGGTATCTGACAAGTGAAACCCGCCATAGGGTCGCCTCAGAGCCTTATGCAATCTTCGTTGAACAGCATCGGTATCTGACAAGTGTAAACCCGCCATAGGGTCGTCTCAGAGCCTTATGCAATCTTCGTTGAACAGCATCGGTATCTGACAAGTGTAAACCCGCCATAGGGTCGCCTCAGAGCCTTATGCAATCTTCGTTGAACAGCATCGGTATCTGACAAGTGTAAACCCGCCATAGGGTCGCCTCAGAGCCTTATGCAATCTTCGTTGAACAGCATCGGTATCTGACAAGTGTAAACCCGCCATAGGGTCGCCTCAGAGCCTTATGCAATCTTCGTTGAACAGCATCGGTACCTGACAAGTGCAAACCCGCCATAGGGTCGCCTCAGAGCCATATGAAATATTTGTTGAATAATATTGGTATCTTGCAAGTGCAAGCCCGCCATTGCGTCGCCACAGAACAATGTAATAACAGAGGAGGTTTTTTAGTCGGTGAAAGTCTGGCACTACCAAAGAGGTAGCCTGAATCATAATGGGTTTTCCTCCTCAAGATAAAGATTAAAAAAAAACAGAATAATTAGTTGTTATTGCTATCAAATTTATCAAAACTCTTTTCCAACTTTCTTTACAGGCCTAAAAATTTCCACTCATATGTGCCAGGTGGTGGTTAACAGTGGTACCCTATAGCGAAGAATCGCATTCTAGACACTTTCCCAAAACTACTTTCCGCGAACGATATTGACCTGATATTTTGTACTCAGGTGTGCTTATTAGTGGTTAATACAAACACCCTATAGCGATGACTTGCTCGGCGAAGAATTTCCCAAAATTGAGAAAAAAACTAATATCCAAGAATTTCAAGTTTCGATGTGTACAAAACTACTTTCCGCGAACGATATTGACCTGATATTTTGTACTCAGGTGCGCTTAGTACTGGTTAATACAAACACCCTATAGCGATGACTTGCTCGGCAAAGAATTTCCCAAAATTGAGAAAAAAACTAATATCCAAGAATTTCAAGTTTCGATGTGTACAAAACTACTTTCCGCGAACGATATTGACCTGATATTTTGTACTCAGGTGCGCTTAGTACTGGTTAATACAAACACCCTATAGCGATGACTTGCTCGGCAAAGAATTTTCCAAAATTGAGAAAAAAACTAATATACAAGAATTTCAAGTTTCGATGTGTACAAAACTACTTTCCGCGAACGATATTGACCTGATATTTTGTACTCAGGTGTGCTTAGTAGTGGTTAATACAAACACCCTATAGCGATGACTTGCTCGGCAAAGAATTTTCCAAAATTGAGAAAAAACTAATATCCAAGAATTTCAAGTTTCGATGTGTACAAAACTACTTTCCGCGAACGATATTGACCTGATATTTTGTACTCAGGTGCGCTTAGTACTGGTTAATACAAACACCCTATAGCGATGACTTGCTCGGCAAAGAATTTCCCAAAATTGAGAAAAACTAATATCCAAGAATTTCAAGTTTCGATGTGTACAAAACTACTTTCCGCGAACGATATTGACCTGATATTTTGTACTCAGGTGCGCTTAGTACTGGTTAATACAAACACCCTATAGCGATGACTTGCTCGGCAAAGAATTTCCCAAAATTGAGAAAAAAACTAATATCCAAGAATTTCAAGTTTCGATGTGTACAAAACTACTTTCCGCGAACGATATTGACCTGATATTTTGTACTCAGGTGCGCTTAGTACTGGTTAATACAAACACCCTATAGCGATGACTTGCTCGGCAAAGAATTTCCCAAAATTGAGAAAAAAACTAATATCCAAGAATTTCAAGTTTCGATGTGTACAAAACTACTTTCCGCGAACGATATTGACCTGATATTTTGTACTCAGGTGCGCTTAGTACTGGTTAATACAAACACCCTATAGCGATGACTTGCTCGGCAAAGAATTTCCCAAAATTGAGAAAAAAACTAATATCCAAGAATTTCAAGTTTCGATGTGTACAAAACTACTTTCCGCGAACGATATTGACCTGATATTTTGTACTCAGGTGCGCTTAGTACTGGTTAATACAAACACCCCATAGCGATGACTTGCTCGGCAAAGAATTTCCCAAAATTGAGAAAAAAACTAATATACAAGAATTTCAAGTTTCGATGTGTACAAAACTACTTTCCGCGAACGATATTGACCTGATATTTTGTACTCAGGTGCGCTTAGTACTGGTTAATACAAACACCCTATAGCGATGACTTGCTCGGCAAAGAATTTCCCAAAATTGAGAAAAAAACTAATATCCAAGAATTTCAAGTTTCGATGTGTACAAAACTACTTTCCGCGAACGATATTGACCTGATATTTTGTACTCAGGTGCGCTTAGTACTGGTTAATACAAACACCCTATAGCGATGACTTGCTCGGCAAAGAATTTCCCAAAATTGAGAAAAAAACTAATATCCAAGAATTTCAAGTTTCGATGTGTACAAAACTACTTTCCGCGAACGATATTGACCTGATATTTTGTTCTCAGGTGTACATAATGGTGGTTAATACAAACACCCTATAGTTTTGAAACTTTCGATCTTGTTAAAAGTAAACAAAATTAAATACGTATATTTATTTTTTTCTTGGTTTGGAGCTCGATCAAAACTATCTTCCGTCGCATTTAGGAGTCTGAAATTTTACATTCGTCTGTACTAAATTGTTTCAGTATTAAATTTAATTCGTATTATTGTTGGGGATTTGTTATATTTTCTTGCAGGTTACTTTAAAAAATAATGAAAACCACATTTCCGTAATGGGATCTGCAGCATTTCATTACGATTCATAGGTTAGGTATTACGATGGTCTTTAGTAGTTATTCTTGGAATGAAATGAACTCTGTTATTTACGTGCCTGGACCTATAAATATCATTTAGTATTTATGCTAATAATTATGTTTTGTGTATTGAGATTGCGATTCGAGCAGGTAGAATATAGTAATCGTAATTCGTGTCTTTCGCATTATTCTTTCTTCACGTCATATCGTGCATGTCAGTCTTACAAAACTCATCGCTGGAAAAAGTCATCGCTAACTTCACACAAATGTGAATTTATCAATTTTATCAGTGCACTAGTTGCCCTCATAACTTTTTATATCAATAGGTCAATCTCTTCTTGATACATACTATTTTGTTTATTTTTATACTGAATCGAAATCACAGATTATCCACGGGTGGATAATCTATGTCGAAGTCTAAAATCAAATTTTCTAAGACACCTACACAGAATTGAAATTGTCCTGAATAACTATTTTTGTTGTGCCTTTTGCTTGATGCTAACATAAAAGATTTGTCCTTTCTTCAGTTTAAAATGAATTTAAAAAGATTTTTATTAGAAAATGCTTTTTATACTAAATCTGATTTTTTAGCTTCTGTTATGGTTCTTTTAGGTCATCCTTTAGAGATTTATGATGCACCACTTCTCTATACAATTTTCTGTTGTGTTTGTTTTAAATTATGTATATTGTTTGACGAAAATTCTAAGCTTCCACGCAAATTTTTATTTCTAACATTTATTTTGTTACGTATACCAGTAATATTTTCAAGTTTTACTCATTATGTATGCCGAATTGACACAATGAGTAAAACTGGTAAATGTTGCAAAGAATAAGTGTAACAAAACATAGGTTGTTTGAAATAAAAATTTGTGGGGAAGCTTCGAATTTACATCGATAAATATATATTAATTCACCCGACTTTGAGAAAAAAAACGACAATACCGTTCCTATTAATTAAGTGTTTTGTAAATATTTTGACAAATTTTAACAAATATCGAGACTTTAAATCCTCAATAACATTTTTGTAAAAGGCACACATTTTTCGTAATACACTTTTTGTTTACTTTTTTATCATCATCATTTTGTTTTCGACCTTACTTAAGGTCGGTTTGACGCAGCTCTAACTTCTTTTCTATTCTGTGCTTATCTAAAAAGCTCTACCTACCCTTCACAACCTAAATTTCTAATAATTTGACTAATATAGCTTGGTCTAGGTCTTCCTATATCCTTCTATCTTTTTCCTATCCAGCTGGCTCTACATAGATATTAGCAACCTGATGGTTGTTACAGAACTCTAACATGTTTACATGATTACCATTTATAAGGAAAGCTATAACCTGATTATCCGCTTCAAAAAAGGAAAAATGTTAAATTATTTGTTATGGTAAGGCTTAAGCAACGAATCGCTGCCAACATGCCAGACCGCTACCTAATTGTGAGTTATGTCATGGTGACATTTAGTTAACTGATTTTTATTTTTTCTTGTTTTGTTTTCGAACTTACTTAAAGTCGGTTTGACGCAACTCTAAATTCTATTCTATTCTGAGCTAGTCTAAAAAGGTCTACATACCCTTCACAACCTAAATCTCTAATAATTTGGCTAATATAACTTTGTCTAGGCCTTCCTACTCTATTTTTATTTGGTAGTCTATAATCTAAGACTTTACTAAATAGTCCCTCATGTCTTAACTGGTGCCCTATCATTCTATCTCTCCTGACCTTTAATTGTTTCCACATACAGGGTTCCTCACCTATCCTTCTATAAACTTCCTCGTTTGTTACTCTATCTGTCCAACTAATCTTTAACATTCTCCTATAACACCAAGTTTCAAAAGCTTCTTCTTATCTTTTTCTTATCTACTTCTTTAATTGTCCAAGTCTCACTACCGTATAGTAGAACGCTCCATACGTACGACTTTAAGAAACTTTTTCTATTATCTAAACTAATACTATTAGCTATTAGTAAGTTTTTCTTTTTTAAAAACATTTTTCTAGCTTGAGCTATTCTAGCTACTATATTCCTTCTGCTACGTCCATCCTTTGTAATTATACTACCTAAATAGCAAAATTCATCTACCTCCTCTAACTCGGTATTACCTATTTTTAATTTTGGTTTAGAACTAGGCTGTAACTCACTTGTCATTATCTTTGTCTTTACTGAGTTAATTTTCATACTATAGTTACTCTGTAATATCTCCTCTAAAATATTTAAAAACTCTCCTAATTCTTTTCTAGACTCTGCTATAATGGCTATATCATCTGCAAAACGTAACATGTCTATTTTCTGTCCCTGTACACTAACACCTATCTTTTTTCTCTCTCTAGCTAAGTTTAAAGCTTCCTGAATATAAACATTAAAAATCAAGGGAGACAGAATACAACCCTGTCTAACACTATTTCTAGTCTTAGCTTCCTTTTCTATTTCATCAAATCTAATTACTACGCTTTGGTTTTTATATAGACTGTAAATAATTTTTCTATCCCTATGAGAGATTCCTATTTTTCGCAAAACCCTGAACATAACAATCCAATTAACCTTATCAAATGCTTTTTCTAAATCTACAAACGCGAAATGAGTCTTTTTATTTTTTTGTAACCTTTTTTCGATAATTACCCTAATCATTAGTATCGGTTCTCTAGTCCCTCTGTCTTTACGAAAACCATATTGGTCTTCGCCTAAATAATTCTCAGTCAAAGCTTCTACTCTATTTTTAATTATTATTGTTAGTATTTTGCAAGCATGAGAAGTTAAACTAACCGTTCTAAAATTCTCACACCTATCAGCTCCTGACTTTTTTGGGATTGGGATAATAATATTTTTTTCGAAATCTATTGGAACCTCACCTGTGTCATATATTACTTTTACTAGTTCATATAATCTGTCTAAAGTTTTCTTACTTGCATATTTTATTAGTTCTGCGGGAATATCGTCTATCCCTGGCGCTTTATTTAGTTTAAGATTCCGAACAGCTCTATCAAATTCCTCTCTTAATATTGAGAACTCTATTTCTACAACCCCTTCTTGGTCGTTCTCTAACTCATCCATATTGTCTCCCTTATATAAATCTTCTAAATATCTTTTCCGTCTGTCTGCTACCTCAACTTTATTTATTAGAAGCTCATTATTCTCGTCTCTAATACCATTATATTTTTTCCTATCTTCCCCAAAAAACTTTTTAACTGCCCTGTACGCCCTGTCTGTCTTACCTACTTTCAAATCATCTTGTATTCCCTTACAATTCTCCTCCATCCATTTATTTCTAGCTTTTCTACACTCATGTACTATCTTATTTCTAACTGTATTATATTTTTGCTTACTTTCACTATCCACTTCTCTGAAAGGTTTAAGCTTTCTTCTATTCTCTATTAAATCTAATATCTCCTTTGTTACCCAGGGTTTTCTTGCTTCTATTTTTTTCTTACCTATAGTCTGTGTTGCTGCATCATGTACAGTCAGTTTTATTTCTTTCCATCTATTTTCTACGTTCCCTCCTACAGCTATCTCTTTGCTCTTTTTTGCTACTTTTGCTACTTGCTACTTTTTTATAATGAATAGAAATTTCAACTCAAAATTTCAAAATTTTAAAGATTCACACAAGTACATTGAATTCCTAGACGTGCTTTTGAAGTTCCTTGAATATGTTTACCGGAAGTCATACATATGAATGTATAATGTAGATTCTCATAATAATAAAACATGTTTGAACTTCTTTCTAATTAACACAAACAATTACAAAAAGGTAAATTAAAAATAATTTTACAAAGAAAATTCAGAAATATATCGATAGTATCTATACATCATCATCATCATTAGGTCTTCAGTCCTGGAACTGGTTAGACGTGTACCTTCGTTGTTTTCTATTTTGATAACCTACACATTTGTCTGAAATTCCCTAAGTCTGCATTTTTCACTATCTGCGTGCAATAGCCAATAACCTTTTTAAACAAACCTGCTCTAACAAGAGCTTGATTGGCATTTTGTTCTTAAGTCTTTTACTTCTGCCCTAATTTTTTTGTTTACTTGGTGTATCCGATAATAATGTTGCTGATGTTTGTGACCCAATAGAAGAAGGTGGAACCCTGCAGGATGTATTGTCTAAAAATAATATACTGTTGTAGTTGTGTATATCTCATATGGATAAAAGGTATTGATTTTCAACTATTTAACTAGTGTGATTCGAAAACAAATGATTGCCTTAATGGAAGGAACATAAAGATTATCTATACCCAGAAGATTTCAACCTAATCAGATTAATAATAACAAAATTATGGCAAGTTAGAGGTGCCATAAATTGTAGATTGTGCATTTTAAAGAAATTAACTAATAAAAAACAAATTGACATTTTTAAATTGCTTTAACTTTTTGTCATTAATCCAATTAGGTTGAAATTTTCTGGGATTATAAAAATTTGTAATGTGTGTAAGTTGTATATGAGAATTACTAAAAAAATAGCACTATCATTAAGATCGTATTATTTGATGTTGACGGTACAGATATATCCGCATAAAAGGGAGTAACTTCCTTTGAAAATATCATTTCGGAATCTTCTATAGTATTAATTGTAATATTTGAAATATAACATAATAAGTTAGAGACAAAAACAAAGAACATGTACTGAGAAAAATGCGTTAGTCCTCAGAACAAATTTAACTAAGTAAATTAATTTTAGTAATGAGTACTAAAGAATTAATAATGTTAGCTAAAAATTTAGTTTAAAGTCCATTTTTATTACTGAAATCGCTGTATTCAAAACTAACTATTTTAGTAAGTAAGTAATAGTATTGAATACTGTTCGTGTTAGTTCACGTTACTTAGTGTCGTAGTCACTGAAATAAGTTACCTTTGCGTTACGGTAACCTTAACACAATTACTAAGTTTTCATTTCCCATTACTGTTTAATTGGTTAAAGTTCATGAAATAAGCTGGGTTTATGTTATTTAGCCACAATCGCTAATGGCGGCAACGATACCATTACTTCCTATCGGAATATATTTTTGTTTGGGCGCGCAAACATTATAAGTTTTCATAATTCTAGTGATACATTGTACAAATGGATGGACTACTGGAAGAATGGGGCTTTTCAGAACTAATAGATACGTTTCAAGGTAGTTATAACACTGTTATTAATTGCTTTATTTCATATCATATATACCTAACCTACAAAAACTGATGAAAAATTATTCTGTAAGATAGCAAATAGTGACAATTAATACCTTAATCATCGTATTCTCTGTAAGTTCCATATTAAGTACTATAGTCTTAGTGTGGCTCAGTGTGTTCATTAATTTCGATGTGTGTGATTGTGCTTTATCAAGTTTAGGAAGTTTAATAGTTTCAAGATGTTTAAAATTTTTATATTATAGAGCAAGGTATTGATAAAGAAGCCTTATCCCTTTTGAATACCGATACGATAAGAGAATTAATTCCGAAAATAGGCCCACGCTTGAAATTTTTAGAAAAATGGAAAGGCTATATTATAGAATCTACGGAAACAAATTATTCTAGTGTTATTAGTTCTCCTGATCCATCTGAACCACCGTTAGATCTAAATGATCCTGGGGTATGTACAGTTTAGTTTTTTGTATTTTTTTTAAGTTTAAAATGTGTTTAAGGTTATTTTTGAACTGGAACGTTCAGATATTAGTAATGTAGCTGCAGAAACACCAGGCTCTTTAATAGAAATTAATAGCATGGATACTTCACTTCAGCTTATAAATTATGCTCCACTTTTGGCTACGTCACCTTCGTCTTCATTATCAGTGCTCAGTTCACCTTCAGTGTCAAATGATGGTAAAAGTTAATTAAATGTCTAGTCATCAGTTGGTAATGACATAAATGCAAATTTTTTAGAACACACATCGTGTAAAACGAAGAGGTGTTATTGATATTGAAGAAATTTTAGATTCAAATGTTAGAGGTCGATCAATTATAGCTGCATATAAGTTAGAAAACAAATTGTATAATTCAGCACGTGACGATCTTGTTCGAATTATAATAGAATATTTAGAAAAATATTCAAAGTAAGTTATAGGTATTTCTTTACTTATGCTTTCTAAGTTTGCGGATGTTTTCAGGAGCGACGCAGATACCTTGAATGATATTGCAGATGGAATTGTGGCAGTATTTCCAACAGAAATCAAGGTACTTTTCATGCTAAATCTAAAAGCTTGTTTTGCTAAACAACACATTATCAATATGTTGTAGGAGACATACTATTGTAAAAAGAGAAAAAATACTGGTGGGAAAATTCATACTATAGTGTCAGGGAAGCTAGTATATAAATACTACAACACGAAAAAGAAATTAAAAAAGCCCAATGTTATGATAAATGAAATTGAAGATACACCAGGTAATAATCTCACAATCAACAACTATATTATATTATATTTTTTTAAAGATAATTGTGACGAACTGTTATGGTTAAAAAATAGTGTGGAACCTTGGACACAGGTCGTGGAATATTGGACTAAAACATCTAAAATCCGTCTAAAGCAATTGCAAGATTCTTCTGAAGGAAAAATTTCAACTTATTTAAAGGAATATCCATCTTTGAAAGGAACGATGGGCTATTTATTATTGGAAATCGACTTCCAAACATCTTATCCAGATTCAGCTAATTTTTTTGTTGAATGGCCTATTTTTGCAGCCAATATTGTTACTATTGCCAAAAATAAGAAGGAGAGAGAGTGTGATAGACTTGTTGCAGACATTGAAGTTAGCACTTCAGAAGGTATTATTTGTCTAGCTGACATTTTTACAATCTAAATGTTTGCATATTTTTTATTTAGTATTTTGCCAATACTAAAGGTACTTTTTTTAGATGAGAAAAACATAAAAGTGCTATTTCTACTTCCATATTTGCTTAAATCTGCAACGATTAGAAAAACAAAGGCATCATCTTCGGGTCAATGGAGACCTTCAAAAATAGAAGTACAGGAAGGCTTTCTTCTTCACCTGAAGGTAAATAATGTCACAGTTTGCCTATCTCACAGAGTTAATATATTATGTTGTCGAACCCTAAATTTTGTACAGAGTGGTTTATATTGTTTTTGTGCATTCGTTACATAAACTGATATATAATTTGTTACTTGTTGTAGGATATTTCTGATCTACATACAGCAAAACAGAGGAAACAGGAAAAATTACGATCTTTTGGCCATACGTTACAGCCATTTCCACTTATTGTGGGCAATAAACTTAGCAGCATAGCATCTTCATATGTCATGGTCGATGACATCCTTTATAGTGTTGCTACGCCCTTAAAGGCAATAGACATTTGTTTTAAGTGTATACATTCGCTGCACTCTTTGTATCCTGTAGAATGTGAATGGGTTTGGTTACTTATTCAGAAAGCTATTTACAAAATAGAAACTCCGTGGGATAAGAATTTTGTAACGGTAAATAGTTTAATTACAGAACTAAGACACTGTGAAAAATAGAAATTGTTAAATAGGTTTTTAAAGTGCTATTATTTTTAACAAACACAATGCCGGTTTGTTTTCAATGTAATCTTAAGACAACTTCTATAAAACAATTAATTTCTCATTTTAAAATTGAGCACAAACTTCTACCAGATAGTATTTATAGATGCAGAGAACAGTCATGTCTAAGAGATTTCTCCTCACTAAAATCATTTAGGAAGCATTTGTATGCAAAACATGTTAACAAAATGCAATCCCGTAAAAATCAAAATATTTGCCACGAAGTACTAAATATAGAATTAGGGTCTAGGAATTATGTTATCGATGAACCAAGTGATTTTCCTAATAACAGTACAGAGTTAATTAATTGTGAAACATTGTCATTATTCAGTAGTTCTTACAAAAATGAAATAGTACAACTTATTGCAAAATTGTACTCATTGCCTAATATTCCTAGGAATATAGTGCAATTAGTTATAGATTATGTAGGTGAACTGGTTTCTGGAGAACACATTAAGATTTTGCATAAGTTTTTAGCACACAGCTATACACAATCTAAACATGAAGTTGACATCCCTAAAGATACAGAAATCATAAATAAAATATTCTCAATTTTTTCTAATCCGTTTGAAGAATTTGACACTGAATATAAACGTTTTAAGTTCAAGGAAGAAAATGAAGCCTTTATTAAACCAATTGAATATACAATTGGAAGTTCTTTACAGCCAGCAACTGTTGACGGTGATATGTCTCTTGTTTATAAAGACAACATTGGTCATTTTATTCCACTGAGACAATTATTTACAAAATTATTTCATACCCAAAATGTTCTTGATGAAATTTTGAAGTATATTAATGATCTGCAAGATGAAAATGGCATTAGCAATATTTATCAAACATTTCATTGGAAATCTATACTGAAAAATTTTGATTCACACGACCTAGTTTTGCCTATTGCTATATATTATGATGACTTTGAGACTGGGAATCCGCTTGGTTCCCGTTCTGGTGTTCATAAATTAGGAGGAGTTTATGTTAGTATTCTGACTTGTCCCCCCGAAAGTGCTTCTCTGTTAGAAAATATATTTTCAGCTGCATTGTTCTATTCAGATGACAGAAAACAATATGGGAATGCGTCAGTTTTCAAAATCTTAGTAAATGAATTGCAATATCTGGAAACATCTGGAATTGAAGTTGAAACAAACGAAGGCAGCAAAAGAGTCTTTTTTGTTCTTGCCTTGGTTTTAGGTGACAATTTAGGATTAAATGGGATTTTAGGGTTTGTAGAAAGTTTCAGCTCAAATATGTGTTGTCGATTTTGCAAAGTACATAAACAAGAATTGCATTACCTAATTTCAGAAAAGAATTATTTAATGCGCACATTGGATAATTATAATATCGATTCAAAGCTCAAAGAGCCATCTATTACAGGCATTAAGGAAGAATGCCTGTTTAATGATCTTGTTCATTTTCATGTTATACGAAACTTTTATGTTGATGTAATGCACGACTTGTTGGAAGGTGTTTGTCATTACGACATGCTGCAAATTTTAAATTATCTAATCATGGTTAAACATTTTTTCTCAATAGAGACTTTGCAATTTAGAATTGCTACCTTTAATTTTGATTTTGAAAAGAGCAATTCTATACCAGTTTCGGGATTACAGTTTGCAAATAAATCAAAATTAGCGCTTTCAGCAACAGAAATGCTTTGTTTAGTTAGATATTTTTCAGTGGTAGTTGGAGATCTTGTGCCTTTAAATGATGGTGTTTGGCATTTCTTTCTTGTGTTAAAACAAATAGTACTGATTGTGTGTAGTAATCACATTAGTACTGGCGATATTAATTTATTGGAGTTATTCATAACAGAACATAATGAACTTTATATAAAACTGTTTTCTCAGACACTAAAACCAAAATTTCATCACCTAATTCATTATCCCAATATCATGAGGAAAATTGGTCCATTAATGTACCTCTCCTCGTTGAGATATGAAGCAAAGCACAGGCAGTCAAAGCTGATTAGTGGTGCAATTAGTTCTAGACGTAACCTTACTTTATCGATTAGTATCAAACATCAATTAAATCTTTGTTTAAGGTTAATTCTCAATAAAGGATTTTCAAAAAAAATCACAATTGGGCCCACTTTATGTACTGTACCTGATTTGCTGGAAGCTGAACCGTTTCTTAAATCTATCATTCCGAATACACTTGCCGATGCTATAGTTATAAAATGGCTTACGATATCACAGTATAAAGTAAAACACAATTCTGTTTTTATTGTGGGAGTATGTGGATATCCACAATTTGGGGTTGTGTATAATATATTTGCCAAGATGGAAGAGGTTTATATTCTTTGTAAAATTCTTAAAATAAACGAGTTCAATGAACATTATCATGCTTTTGAAATTATTGAAGAAGCAGAATTGAACTTGAGGCTAGTTTCCATAAGACATTTTTTAAGCATAACACCTGTGTTGAAAACCACAAATGCTACTGGTAAAGTTTTTATATCTTTACGCAATGCATTATAAGTTCTTTATAGTTGTGATAGGTTAGCAATGTTCACTCACAAATTTATATATCTATGTCACTCTGAGAAAAAAGTTTCTACGAACATGTACCCGTTCTTGCTTTGTTTTTGAAATACGACCAACTTGTTCAAAATTGTATAATCATGGGAAAACTTCAAATTAGAGTTTACTAAATTTGCCTTTATTTCCCAATCTAACCAGAAATTAGAGAAAGAAACGAAGTGCATTTTAGTTTGTATTTTATTTATGTAATTCCCACTGATGCCTCTGATGCAGGTGTCTCCACTTTTCATTACCTAAATCTCATATAAAATAATTGAACTCCCTGCATTACAGAAACAAAACAAGAATAGGCCTTAGTTCAGGGGAACCTTTTTTCAGAGTGACATTTTGTAGCAGTGTTTGATGTATTGCGGTTTACTTTCGAGACATCCTGTAGTATACAGTCAGTATGTCACCTATAGTGACATCGTAAATCTTAAATATTGTCATATACATTATTCTACCTAAAATCTCACTTGGTAGCATGAAGACAAAAGAAACACACTTCTACGCTAGCATACTTATCGTAACAAAAAATTGACCAATATGTGTCTAATGAACATTAACTAAACACATAGGTAAACTTTGTGTTGTGATAATTGGTCTAGAATATTGTGTTTCTATTGTCTTCATAGGAACGAATGAGATTTTGGACGGAATAATCTCTGAAAATATGAAACAAATTAAAAAATTATGTGTTACTTTATTTTTAGAAATGGAGAAAGAACATAATGTGTATTGGTGTTTGTTTAAATAATGGCACATATTTCTTTTTTGTTCTTTATTTTGTTAAAATATTGAGTAGTTAAGACTGAAAATATAGGTCGGAGAACACGCTCCTTCCTATTCATTATTATATTAAGGGTGTCAAGACAATATCTCGTATCTCCTTGGGAGGTAATTTTACAGGAATCAAAAACAATTTCATAACATTAATTTTTTTCTATTTCAAATGGTATGCTACTTACTTTTCCAATTACGGGAGTTTTAATAAATATCACCAAGATTTTTCTTAATAATGAATCTTTTTTAATGGCGATATGTGGTATTGCACAATAATAATTTTCAAATTGGGAGTGGGGAGGGCATTGTATTAAATGAGCATATTTGTTTTTGATGTATCACAAACTTATAACTATATTGTCATTGTGGCGATAACTATCGAGTAAGTATATATATTATGTTCCAAAGGCAACAGAAACCTTGATTTTTAAAAATTGTGGAGATATGAGGAATTCTTTTGGTGCTATTGATTATATTATATTATAAGAGCATTTTTAACACGTATCATTGTATTAAGTAATCTCATTTTTATTGTACTTATCCTATACTTAGCTGTAATATAGATACATGTTTAATGAAATTTTTTATTTTTTGTATACCTTATCTTATTTTAATGACCTAAATTTTAGGAAAGGTAAATCATTCCCGTATCAACGATTTTCACAGTGTAATTTAATAGTATTGATGGCTAATATGGTATTAGTAACAGTATTGATAATCTATCAATAATGGTTAATCATATCTTAGTAAAATTTCACCAATAGTGCTGAAACATTCTAGAAACACTTTTCCATCAACTGTGCATATCAACGATATGCATAGTTGATGGAAAAGGGTTTTCCAGAATTTTTCAATGCTGTTGGTAAAATTTTACTTAGATGTGAGTAACCATTACTGATAGATTAGCAATTCCGTTACTAATATATCAGCTTTCAATACTATTAAATTAGTGCCAATTTACTAAAAAATTAGTGGAAGTTACTATAACATCTGTTATTTTCGAAAATGAAACTGTAATATTTACTAAATTATTAGTGAATAGTTGCTGAATCTATCAGTAACTGTTACTAATATGTTTGTAATCACTACTGGAGAATAAGTAACAAGTTACTAATAATTCAGTTGCCTGTGAGAAAAATACAGTTCTGGTTGCTGATTCATTTGTAAATACTAACCCAATAAATCGGTATCTATGACTAATGTCTGGGTATTCATGACTAAAATTAATTTACTAATATTTTTAGTTTCTGTGACTAAAAAGTTTTCTGGGGCTTTTTTTACTAAGAAATTTAGTCTAAGTTACTAATTTTTAGTAATGTGGACTAATCATTTTTCTCAGTGTGTTAGTTGTTACCAGATAGAATTACTATTTTTTTGTGGTTTATGTTCAAATTGATCCGGTACTTGTTTATCAAAAACAGTAGGAATTGCCTTAATAGTCTTTTGCGAACTTTAGTGGTTTTCGAGAAATATTTTTCTAGAAAATCTTTCTCACGAGTTGATAATTTTTATACAGCTTGTCTGAATCCATTGGCAGTAATTCGTTCCGATTACATGCTGCTAACCATTCCTCACATCTGTGGAAGTAGAAATATTGCGATGAGCAACTAAAAGCACAGATTACCCAAGACAAGCTATGCTGTAGGCACAGATTATCCTATATTAATGGTAAATCATTGTAGGTACTCATCTTACTCGATCAATTTTTGGGAATCGAAATAGAGATATTGTTTGAAGATTTTATGGAATCCCTTCTAAAAGCACAAAATGTGCCATCCTTTTTATTTTTTCCGTCAATATTCATTGTTAAACGCTAAAAAATAATACAATACAAATCCAAATAAACAGTTAGGTTAACCAGAAGAAAATTTTAGGTTGATTAGAAAACCACTTATTTGGAGCATGCGCTAAGAAAAACAATTAAGCGGAAAACGCTAGCTTTCACATCTGTAAGAGGTGCATAATCCGTCCTAGCGTGCCAATTCATATTTTGGCGCCCTCCTACAAACGAGTTGAGATACACAAAAAAACTTAAGATCCTCTAAATAGTTAAGCATCAATTAAAATAAATTAAACTAAAAGCTTTTTTATTTAAACAAATAATTAATATTAGTGTAAATATTTAATGCGGTTTTACTTCAAGAATATAGTGGTAGAGAGAATGGATTTCGTCCAAAGTGAAAATAATCAAAATAAACGTTCAATTAAGCTTACATATCTGGTGATTCGTTTAAAACTATCCCATAGGTCAGATAAGGTTTGAATAGGTATGATATCCTACATAAAAACTGTTGGCAAGTTAGCGCCACCTATTGAAATGTGTTAAAAGTAAGACGTAATATCTACTACCATGGTTTGCGACTACTCTATTCAAAAGGTGGAGATCCAGACTCTTTAGAGGTTTTAAATAAAACTAAAAATTCCAATTATAAAAAATAATTTTGTCTGGTATCAGGCAGGTGTTCTACAAGCATAATAGATAAAAATTAATTTGTTTATTGTTGTATATAGAGAACAATAAACAAATTAATTTTTGTCTACTATACTTCTACAACACTTGCCTGATTCCAAGCAAAATTATTTCTATAAGCTAGAGGACCATAGTCTCGGACGGCTAATTTTTCATCAATATTGGGTGCACAAAAAAGTTAACCATAATAATATATGTTACGGAACACTAGACGAAGAGTTAATCAGAGGACTTAAAATATATTTTAATATGGTATTAGAACCACAACTCTTATATAATTTTGAATTGCCTCAGTATGAAAAACTGAAATCCGAAAATCAAGCCATGTCTTCAATTTATGGTGCCGTTCATTTGCTACGTTTGCTTGGTAAATTAGAGGTCATGCTATCATATGCTCCTTTGGACGAAAAAAGTATTCAGATGTTAAAATCAGCTGTTGAAGATTTTCTTAAGTATATAGTTCAGAATAGTTCTTTTTTTTGTTCACAACGTTACATTGGAATAACCGATCAATCTTTCGAAGCAGAGAAGGAAAATACACCAAATTAGGCTATGGTATACATTAGTAACATTTTACATATACTTTACACTTGTTTGTCATAGCGCGTAGGTGTTTAGTGTCATTATTTTTTAATTGAACAGTTGTGGGTTTTTAACCCTCAATTGTGAATAACTTTGTATCATCCATCGTAAGCTTTTATATTTTTAATTTTTTTACTCAATTTTTGTTTTAAATTTTGAATACGAAATGTAAACTAAATTTAATGTTTCTTAGAATGTTTAAATATCACGGTGTTAACGCTAGGTAGAAAATTGATTCCAGTATGTGTAGATTTCTTGTTCAGCTACTAAAATTAAATTTCACTTTACCAAACTTGATTAGAATTTCAACTGAAACATTTTTTAAGAAAGCTGCAAATATTACAACATGTAAACTCGAGTTTAAGATGATTTTTAAACAACAGTAAATGTACATTAATATGAGTGTGATCAGTCGGAAAGGCAGTAAGGTCCTGTTGAGATATCGTAGAAATTCAATTGCTTTCCATAGCTGATTACATGCTGTTCTTTGATTCTTACAATTTGACGGTTGTTAATTTGGAAATGACAATAATTAGAATGACGCTTTCATTTTATAAGATTAGATTATTTATTTGTACGTAGCAGGTGATAGTAGTATATTTTATACGTTTCATTTAGTATAGAGGGTGCGACAGAATGGAATACCAGATTTCAAATGTGTATTTTACACGCCAAGGTGTAGATGGATCAGGTAAAGATGTTTTAATCACTCCTGCACATAATAGTTAACCAGAAAACACCAAGTCTTAAACTTACAAGCAATTTTTAAATGTAGCTTTGTTTATAGAAATTTTTAAGCCAGATTATGGGGTCCAGTGTAGAGTTGAAACATGTACATGTAGCTGCACAACTTATATATTTTATTAAATCGAACAAATTACTTATGGGGAGATTGGGATCAAAAAGTTAAAAAAATTTTAGGACCTTTAATGTTCAAAAATATTAACTATAATAATATATATAATAGGGTACAGAGTAAAATTGAGAAGAGATTAGCGGATCAGTTTGGATTTAGGAGGAGCAGGTGTGCGAGGGAGTGTAAATAAATATACACTATGCCTAACCCTAAGACTAGTTTTGCTACTTAGGAAGTTTGATCACAAAGGAGAATAGAAGAAAAGATATAAAAAGTAGAAGCTTCAAAGAAGAAATGCCTTGTAGGTGCTGAGCGTGATACTAAACAGATAGTACTGGATATTACAAAACAGACTACTGAAAACCTATGTCTGAAGCATAGCACTGTATAGTTGCAAACTATGAATATTAGACAAAATGCAGTTAGATATGTAATGATAGAATTTTAGAAAATAGAAGTATTGTTAATTAAAAGTAGAAATATTCTATTAATTCTGGAAAATTGACAGCATATGGTTTTATGGAAAAGTACAAAACTTTTTGAGGTACCTATATTTATAGTGATTAATTGTAATAGGCAAGGACAATCTTCATATGTTAATATTTTTATAAAAGCTTAAATTCAAGAACCAAAATATTCGCACATAGGACAAAATTTTGAAATGTAGATTTATGGATGTTAATTTTATTTTTACACTTTCTAAAAATATTATCTATAATATCAGAAGAGAAACCATTGTAATTTGCTATTTGTTTAATAAAAGCAAATTCCTTATTAAATCTGTTTTTATTTAAAGGGTAATTCAATAATCTATTAATTAAAAAGTTGAATAAAGCCAACTTATGTTGTATGCTATAATTGGAGGAAGACAAAATAAAGCGATTTACATTGGTCTCTTTTCTATAAATGTCAAATTCCAATTTATTACCATTTCTAATTACATGTATCTAAAAATGGTAATTGTCCATTATTCTCTAGTTCATGCGTAAATTTTATGCTTTGAAATTTTGAATTCAATTCTTTAAGAAAATCATCAACATTTGATATAGAAGTGTCAAAACTGCAAAAATATCACTCATATACCTTAACCATAAATAGATGGAAACTGGGGTTCCTGGCACCTCATTTCCACCAGCATCCCTCATTTCCACACTCATCTGGACCAAATTTACATGTAAAAACCCACTATAAAGTCTTATTTTTAAGGAATCTCCGCATTGCTCCGCCTGCTCTCCGCCTTGCTCGGACACAACCATTTTTGATTACGTCACACCCGCATTCTTTTCCACCCCGCGAGATAAATCTTTCTCCACATTTCCACCCACTAGATAAATCTATATTGTTTGGTATCAATTAATATTAGATTTTTCTCAGCTATCCTCTCCCCCTGGAAGCTACCCTCATTTTAAGATTTTTTTACCGCTAACATTATGAACCAAATAGTTTTCTTCGACTAGCCATTGTATCTTTTGAGATAAACCTATCTTGTTTGGTATCAATTAATATTAGATTTTTCTCAGCTACCCGAATCTGTAGAAATTTTTTAGATAGCACCATCCATTAGAGAGCTACCCCAATTTTAAGAATTTTGTTTAGTGTACAATGACCTGCTACAGTACGTGTATTGGGGTAATGGCAATACAAAGAAATTGACGGGCTTGCAAATTAAGTTTTACGAAAAACCAGAGGTAAGGGAAAAATTGATAAAGTATGTGCTTTAGGTTTTTAGTTTTAACTATTTACCTGTAAATTATTTGGAGATAGTAGAGGAGGAAGATAGCCAAGATAAAATAAAAATCTTACACAAGTGCTACATTAAAGCAGGTAGTACATATTTTACACAATCTGCAACACCATATACTACAATTCCAAAAGAAATAGTCATTTCGGAATTGGGGTTGATAGATACGCCTAACATTCGTCCAGAGGTTGTACGAAAACGCGTAAATATTGGCAGTAAACTCTATCCGTTTACGCTAAAGGAAATTGCCCCATTATGCATGCCATACGCTGTAAGTGGACGGAAAAGACGACTGAAATTAGAGGAAATGGATGCAAAAAAGCGAAAGTTGGACTACATGGAAAACACGGCTACAATACGCGAACAATCCAAAGATGTGTTAGACAAAGAACATCTTATTAGAGAAAATGAGGAAGAATTAAAAGATTATTTTATGTGCCGATGGACTGACTTAGATACATCTTGTTTCTACAAGTTGTATGCATTTGTGGTTAGTAAAAAAGACTCTTTTAGTTATGTAGGCGTTCTTGCGGGAAAGGATGGTACTAAATCCGTATATTTTTTAAAAGATTATTCTAAAAACGTATTTATCAAAATGGCGGATAACATAGACGACCTAAGGAGTGCGGGTTTCGTAACCTTTGCGTACACCACACGCAAAGGGGGTCCGTTAAACATTGTATATTTGCCTAGTAAAGAACCTTTCGGATCATTTAAAACCGAGGGTCTTACAACCTATAACAACCATATATTTCCTAAAGTGGTGGACATGCAACTATGCAACAGTGAGCGGAAGAATAAGGATTTCCTCCAATACCGACAAGAAGAAGTCAATCAAGCTAACAAGATACGTATGTAAGATATTGGGGAAGAGCCGCGATTAAAAGATTGTCACAAGCTGCAAGAATTTACACGAAAAAATGGATCTGGTTGTCGGTGGAATCAAAGACTTTATATATAGAGGCAAACTTCGGTACATTTTACAATTCGAAAACCTAAACGGTCTCTATGTATCAAACTATTGGCTAGAGGACTTGGGTGTCGATTTAAATTTTAAGCTGAGAATAAAATTAGATAAAATTAAAACCACTCCAAATAAACATAAAGAAAGGACTGTCTTCTGTGTATAACTTTGTATTAAAATTAAGTTTAAATGACTACATGCTTGGTAATCAATATTTTTAAATTTTGTTATGTATGTCAGAATAAACATCTTAGAATAGTATTACATTGCTCTTTATTTACAAAAGGCTGTGACGTTATCACGAAATAGCAGTCGCACAGAGAGGGGTGCGTATGGGCAGCAGGTGCGCGCGCGCAAGGGTGCGCATGGGCAGGGGGTGCGCATGGGCTGGGATGTGTCTGGGTGTGCACTAGGGAAGCGGATGTTAACAGTCACCAAGCATCTAATTCTTTATTTGGTATAGAGTACTTGCCGGCGTATGTATCCGGAGTAAAAAACACGATTTGTACACGCAGATAATTAATAAAATTAGTTTATCGAGGGAAGATGACAAGCGTAACGTCATCCTGAGAGCACATGAACATATGCATGGGTGGTATAAAGATATAAATCTAAGATAGTTGTATAGATTTTGTAAATCTATTGTACATATTAGTTTTAAGATTCCATAATTTTTAAGTTCCTCGCCCTTTTTCCAAATCCTTCCTGCTTCTATCCTGGTTGACAGAGTATACGTGTTACCTCCACGTGGTGTTCGCGGGACACAGCGGTTTTAGATTTCTAGGGAAATTGTTGGTTAAAGCATATGTCTTGGGTAGCGAAAAAAGGGTTTTAAAGATGGAGTTAAATAAAGATAGGCAAAAATTAGAGATTAGGGTCTTTAAAAGGCGTGACTTTGTAAGGGGTGGTTCTATTTAAAATCTATCTGCAGATTTGGGTTCCCTAGAAAAATCTAATATTAGTTGATACCAAACAAAATATAGTTATCTTAAAAGAGTGACTACCCCGCGGATAATAAATACAATATACCGCCTGTCAACAAAAAAGTTGTAGAGAAAATTAAAGACGAATTTAATGGGGGCCCAGTATTATAATTTGTTGGTAGTAGGGCTAAGTCCTACTGTATTGTAAGCGAGAAAGACGCGATTAAAAAGATTAAAAGGGTCTCACGAAGTGTAGTTAAATAAAACCGCGGGTGCTACAACCTATAACGAGCATATATTCCCAAAAAGGGTGGGCATGCAACAACGCAACAGTGCGTGGGAAAATAAGGATTCTCTGCAATAAGAAATTAAAGTTTCCATGTACGTAGCACCAGTCATTGGGAAATGGTAGAAATGTGGAACCTATAAAAGCCATTATTAATTGTGGTTTATAAAAATATTAGTTTTCTTGGACTAAATAAAATAGCTTAGACTGATTAATGTATATGGTTACATATTCTCGTACACATCCACAAACATCTGCTTACGTCCACATACGGACATGGCGATGCCGGTAGTTTTTGTTTAACAAATAGTAAGAAAGATACGTTAGGTGTTAGTGTGTTGAAGCTTATCGGACCGTTGTATTAAAAAAGAATGGTGTGGAGGAATTTATGGTGGTCGCCGTTAGAATAATCGAAAGTGGTAAATCCATCGTATTAGATGTTTAAATATGCGAAAGTGTAAAAGCCTACATAAGCAAAATTTAATTATCAGACAAAAAAGTGCACGATGTGCTAAACTTTTAAAGAAAGTATAGAATGGTGCTTTGCAGCGGTCCTAACAGTAAAAAAGGCGACTGACTTTTTTAAGCAACTACAAGAATAACAGTAGCACAGAGAAGGGGTATGCATGTATTATACAGCGCATTGTTAGTTTACGGGTAGCTCGAACGTGTAATTGATTACGACTTATAGATCCCTCGAAGGTTTAAAAATTCTGAGCCCATTGTCGTTTGAAAAATGTTTAGAAATTATCAGAACGGGAGCGGGTCGAAGTTTAAGTTAGATGGATGATTGATCGAGTTTTTTTCTACTTTTTACGAGGGAATCGGAAGTTGACAGACATTGAGCATCTAATTCTCTATTTGGGCGATATCGAGTACTTGCCGGTTCTAGAAATCATTACGTGCTACCGGCTGCTATGCGAAAGGGTAAAAAGCCTACATAAGCAAAATTTGACTATCAGACAAAAAAGTACGCGATGTGCTATACTTATAAATAAAGTATAAAATGGTGCTTTGCATCTGTCCTAGCAGTAAAAAAGGAGACTCACTTTTTCTAGCAACTACGAGAATAGCAGTAGCGCGGCGAAAGGGTATGCATGTATTATATAGCGCACTGTTACTATAAAATATGTTAGTTTACGGGAACCTCGAACATGAACAAATTAAAATTTAATCTATAATTAACCGCGGTCGTAAAAATGGGAAAAAATGGTTAATTTTAATGCCGCTAAGCATATACTTTCGCTTGGTGATTCATTTAAAAAATATTCAAGCCTACCATTTCCGAAAATATGACGTAGAAGTTATTTAAAATTAAATTGCTTTATTAGTAAGTATTCTGTATACAAGTTTGGTATTCCCTTAGTAAAGGTTTAAAGTGTTTTATTAAGTTTTTGTTTACAGTAGCACTGCATCTTCAACAGCACAACTTGCAACCAATTTGTGTGCGTGTGCTACCACCCTTTTAGATGTTTAATATGCACGCGATGCAATTGTTGATCCGTATACCATGGAAGACGTTTCCGGTGTTTCTACTAACGGCATGCGAACCGGGTGCATGCATTGGTGCTAAATGTACTGGATGAGAAGCAACGATTGGCACAAGATGACGTCATTTAGTTCCCCGCTGAATCCTCAACTTCGTTCGGGTGTCTTCGGAAACCTTCGGTTTGCATTCTATAGGGTACATAAAGCATGTACGCAAGAGTAAACTCTTTAGTTATAAGTTAGTTCGCTTACAAGTTTCACCAAAGCCCTATAGCGCGGATTTTGTTTTGTACTAAAATGGTCCCTGCAAACGTTTTTAAATGCGACTCTTGCGGTGCTTCCTATACCTGGAAAAATGTTCTCAAACGGCACCAGAACAAATGTCGTGGTGTAACATTGCCCACGGTTAAGCCTATACATCAGTCAGCAGCAAAGTACTTAAACTGTGGGTCTTGCGGTATCGCTTTTACGAGAATGGACAGTTTACAGTGACACAAGGAAAAACAGCATGGTATGTCATTAAGCCGTAAATGTTCAGCTCCGCCAGCAGTTGCAGAGCCTTCCCCGAAGCAGTCACGGATTCTGTGTAAAGTGTGCGACATGGAGGTGTTAAAGTCTGCATACCCTGGTCATCTACGGAGCAACAAACATAAAAATGCATCAGTTACCGCTACTAGTGACGATGGTGTAGAAATAGTTAGCACTGCGTTTAACAACCGTATGGCTAGCTATCGCATGAAGAACACCAGTGTCGACGATGGAGTGTCCGAGTTTTTTTGGAAGCAGAAAGAGCGATTTATTCGATTAATTAATAAAAAAAGAATACAACATACAGCAATAAAAGTCTATTGCGAACTCTACGGTGTTTACACCAAAATGGGGGAAGAGACTACCGATGTGAAATCATTTAACACAAAAAATATGGTTATAACGCCTTCTAATAATCTAGATAATGTGTATGACACCGTAAGCGAAACTATGAGAACAAAATCAGAGGAATTTGAAGTATGTGGGTCCGGTTGGTCTTTGGAAAAGGTGCTCTATTTAGAAATAAATATTAATAAGTATAAGCCGATTTGAGGAGTTCTAGGTTAAAAATAAAAAATTGTGAATATGTATTTAGAAATGTGGTTTACAAAATTTAAACTGTATTAGTAAAAATTGTCTGTAATTAAAAGTTTTAAGAATGGTTTTTAGATTTTCTTTTAGGTATGACCTGCGGGAAATTTATAATTTAGAGGGTGTGTGTAAAGTGGTAACAAGTGGTTCGATTTTAAATCTATTTACAGATTCGGATTCTGCATAAAATTCTAGACTAATTTGATGTATTGCATAACTAAAAAAATTTTATAAGGACGGTCAAAAATCGCTACCAGCAAAAAATCTTAAAATCAGGGTAGCTCCCTGGGGGATGATGCTATCTGAAAAATTCCTATAAATTCGGATAGCGGAGAAAAATCTAATATTAATTGATACCAAACAATATAGATTTATCTCGTGGGTGGAAATGTGGAGAAAGATTTATCTCGCGGGGTGGGAAACAATGCTGGTGTTACGTAATCAAAAATGGTTGGGGGGTGTCCGAGCAAGGCGGAGAGCAGGCGGAGCAAGGCGGAGATTCTTTAAAAATAAGACTTTATAGTGGGTTTTTACATGTAAATTTGGTCCAGATGAGTGTGGAAATGAGGGATTCTGGTGGAAATGAGGTGCCAGGAACCCCAGTTTCCATCTACTACCATATTCTTGGGAAGTATTTGGAGTTTTGTTTTAACTCAGTCCCAAAGTGAGACAAATAAATTTGCAATGAAAGGTGATGGACTTTTTCCCATTGCTGTACCTTCATGTTTTTCGTCTAACTTGTTGTTGAATTGAAAACAGTTTTGGGACATGCAATGCGAAACAAGCTTGATATAGTCCTCAACTGTATCATTATCAATATCACTATCTACAAGAACACCTTTTAAATATGTTAAAGTACGTGGTATTGGAACACTAGAGAATAATAAACTGACGTCAAATGAAATTAAGATTTCGTTCTCTTCTATTGTGATATTTTTTACTTTATTAATAAACTCTAAAGAGTTTTGTACAGACAAACTGTTAAACTTTAAATTCTTAAACTCGTTTGACAGCCATCGTGATAAATAGTAAGTCTGTGAGTTGATACCTGAAACTATTGATCTCATCGATTTACTATTTTTGTGAATTTTTGGTAAACAGTAAAGTTTTGGCATTTCAGGATTTGAAATTGTCAATTTTAATTTTAGTGTGGGAGAAATTAGATTTGGACATTCTTTCAAAACTGACTCCGTTGATTTAATCATTTTATTTAAAGAAACCTCATTTTTACGTTTTTTTACTATTGGTCTATAAGGATCCTCAGAGAGCAAAGTTTCAACACTATCAACATAGTCTAGTTTATCCAGAATAATTAACCTATTCCCCTTGTCAGCCTTTAAATAATAACAATCCTTTTGTCGTAAATCTTTACTAATCAGATATCAGATAATCTTTCCTTGTTTGTTCTGAGGCATTCCTTGCGCAAGTGCGTAAGTTGTCCGAAAGTTGAATTTTGCATGCGCTTTTAATAAAGTTTCTTGAATTGTCATCTAATTTGAAATGGATTTTGTTACGGTATTCCGCGCAAACACAAAAGAAAACAGTAAAAGTAAGTGAAGAAACCGTTTACGTCGAATACCGCAACAGAACGGGGACAGAAAGGTAGAATTTGGGCTAGCCCAAAATAGTCGGAGAGGGGCGTGGGTGAAATAGAAAAACACATTGGAAACCTCTTTAAAACTATATTGATAACATCGAATCTTGAAAGACTATTTACAAAACAATAAAATAAATAAGTTGCGTAATCGTGATTGTAAACAAAGCGTCATAACATATAAAAATTGGTAAGCAAATATAGCATCTTATAATCTAAATACCTACTAAATGGTTCACCTTAACTACATATAAGAGAAAATAAAACAAACTATACAGTACGTCAGAAAAAGAAATATACATAAGTTATATATACATGCTGCTTTGTGAAGTGCACCTCCTCAGAAATAATATAATATTAAAATTAGACACCCTAACTTAAATTAATCAAATATTAACTACTTTTAAATTAAAAGACAAAAGAAACAGTAAAACGGACTTAATTTTTAATTTATAGAATTTATAGAATAATAACCTAGTTGTTCGTGCATCGTGTATGTTAGTTTTGTAACGGGGTGGTGCCAATTTATCGGATAATATAAGCAATAGCAGCAAATGAAAAGTCTATTTTTCACAGCAAAAAATAATTATGGAAATAGGAAAACTGTACCTTGAACAATCAACTTCATACTGGTCTCATCTTAAGGCTGGAAAAATGCGGCTGCATTTCTCTATGGGCTGGCTGCATGCTGGAACCACCAACTTCACTTATACAAGCACAGAGAGCATTTCTATTAGCGCGACTTTACATCATGTATCTTTTCGGTAATCCTCTCTTTTAAAACACGGTCTCTATTTTATAAGGCCAGAATCATGTATGGGGGTAGGGTATTTGATTTTCAAAGATATCGCGGAATTACTATGTGTGCAGAATTTTCAGACAACAGCTGCCGAAATACAAACTGTAGCAGCTTGCAAACAAGTAGATAACGCAATCATCAAAGGGTTTTAAACAAAGGAGAACAATTTTGTTACTTTGTAACATCTTAACAGCTGCAGAATACCAGATAACAAGTCTATTGTAAGCAGATGTAGGCAGGTGGTAAGCGGTCTTATCTTTTAGAAGAAAGCTGCACATTTACATGCAGCTTTTACTTAAAATGTAATCACTGCAGGTGCTAGAATTTATTACAACTACTTTGTAACGTAAAGTTTCCTAAGCAGCCGTTTGATTTTATAAGGCAAACTTTTATACAGGGTAATTACTTGAGAAATTTTATTAAATAATACTAATTCAAATGGCGGGAAATTGAGCTTGTTGAGGAATTTTAAGGCGTTTTAAAAATAAATGCAGGAAAAATTGTTTGCAGGATTTTGAACGTAACAATTTTTCAATGCCAACAATAATGTCTTCCAAAGGAGTTTTCAAATAATCTACTCCAAATTTTAGGCAAAGTTAATAGTCACAACACTAAGTTGAAGATTCTTTTAAAGAAACACAATATAAATGTACCGTTCATTTACATTTCCAATGCTCCACCCGAAGGTACTACATTGGCCAGGAGGCGAGTTTTTTGTTGCCTGGAAATTTAGAATTTTGCCGAACCCTTGCCGTTCCAGGCAAGGTAGGGATCTTTAACGTGCGTGACAACACTCACACACGGGACCTCCATTTAACCTCTCATCCGAACGAGGGCGTAATATTTGTGAAAAATGCTCACCTGCCATTTTTCAAGCAGTCGGCCGTGTCGGGATTTGAACCCGGGACTTTGGGATCCGTAGTCTTACGCTTACTACATTGATCCACGGCGACGCCAATATAAATGTACCCCCTAAAAAACTGGAAATTACTTCACCCCCATTAGAGTCAATAGTTGTTAACGAATCGTCGAAAATCTTTAATAATGAAGAGTTGACTTTCCTTGATCGAAGCCTAAAATTTGGAGTCGATCATTTGAAAACTTCTTTGAGTTCTTGCATTGAAACATTAGACATTAAAACAACATTTTGAAATATTTATTATTTATATTCTACAATACAATATAACAAATATCTACATAAATAATTGCTAGAATTAAGTTTTATAATTCTTAGATCAGTAGGCTAGTATTTTAAAGTTTTGATTCACTTATTCCTCAATCATTACTACAGTCAGTGTCACTCTGTATTACTGCTTTCGTTGCTACCATTTATAACTAATGGTTGAACAACGTCAAATTGGTTTTCAATATTATTTATATCCTCCATAAATTTGTGAGTATGCTGTATATATTTGATGAAGTGATTCAAGCCTAGCTTATGAAAGAATTATGATAAAGAGGGTGACCAAAGAACAAAAAAAAGAAAGAAACAATGGTGCGATTTTTAAATATGTGAAAACTGAAAAATCAGTATCGTCTATGGGTCACGATATTAGTACTACTTTTCAAGTAAGTGAGAGTAGCGAGGAAAGAGTATGTGAAGCTAAGGCTAACAATTCATCAGATACTATTTATGATGCCTGCACGGACAGTGTTTACGCCGTATACCCTTTCCTATTACACAAACTCTTTTAAGCGACGATCAAGGTAAATGGCCAGATACACTTTCACATGCACAAAAACAACTTTTGGTTGATAATAGTTCTAGTTAGGTTAAAGGCTATCCATATACAAAAAATTAGAAAGGCAGAAAACTTTGAGATCATTTTAATTTACGCATTCTGGTAAACGGTGAAACATGCAAAATGAAGCGAGTTTTATATTCAGGGTTTAAAAATTGTGTATTTTGCTTTTATTGCAAGTTATTTACTTCAAAAAACAGTACTTTTGCGGAAACTGGTACAAATGACTGGCAACACTTATCTCTCCTGTTATTGCGCCATGAGAAAAACAAAATGCACAATAATAGTTTTAAATCATTTGAAAATCTGGTACATGGTTTAAAGAACAAAACCACAATTGATAATCAAGAACAAAAACTTTCTGATCGGAAAAAAAGCACTGGTATGATATAATACTGTGAATTGTGTATGTTATACAACTTCTAGTTAGGCAAAATTTAGCTTTTCGTGGAAGATTAAATCATTTGTTTGAGCAAGACAACGGAAACTTTTTAAAAGCAGTAGAAACGATATCAAACTTTGAAGCAACGTTATATAAACATATTCATGGGATTCAAACATCTAAAGAAATGAACAAACACATGCCTACATATTTAGGTGACAAAATTCAAAATGAGATTATAGCTGTACTAGCAAATGGAATTAGAAAATACATACCAAAGTCACTAAGAACAATTAACAACTATAGTACGTTTTGTTGATTTGAATTTTCAGACAAGGGCTGTAGAAATTCGTAAGCATTTGCTAAGGTTTTGCCGAATATTTAGCTCAACATCGAAAATCTATTTCAAGAGCTACATAAGCATTTAGAATCTCTACATTTATATCGAAGAAATATTCATGGTCAGGGATACGACAATGGGTCAAACGTGAAAGGGAAGTACAGTGGGCTGCAAAAAACGATTTTAAATTCTAACCCTACATTTTTTTGCTCCATGCGCATCTCATAGTTTAAATTTGATCCTAAATTATGCAGCTAATATAAATTTCAAAACTGTTGATTTTTTGATATCGTACAGGATTCGTATTTTTTGCATCTTCAACTCAACGTTAGGATGTTTTGAAGAAACATCAATAGCTTCACATTAAAACCATCATCCGGCCCACGATGGGAAAACACCATATCTGTGCAAAAAAGTTAAAACTTTTTAATTTATATGTTCTATGATAATATTGTATGATATATTGTTGCAGATTAATATAGTAAGTAAACTGTTTTAAAAATATCTAATGATATTACGTAGTGCATGGAACTATTGAATAAAATAATAGTATATTTCAAGCGAAAATGAACAGATGACAGCTTTGAAGAATTTGTTCAGGAAGCTATAAAAATTGCTGGTCTTCTTGAAACAGATGCCGCATTTCGTTTACCGAAAGCTGTTAGACATCGAAAGAAAAAGGTTCATTGTGATTATCAACGTGAAGATGAGGTGGAAAATGGCCCAAAATTTTAAACAGAGTTTTTGTTTCTCTATTTTAGATACGATCATTAACTTATTTCAAGAACGATTTGCACTACTTAATGAGCATTATAATTACTTTGGTTTTTATACAGCATACCAGACTAAAAAAATTTCTGAATCAGATTCAAGGACACAATGCCTAAATTTACAAGTAATATTAACTGACAAGAATGAGAAAGATATCAATAGAATAAAACTATTTGAAGAAATAAGTACCCCTTTTAATTGTAGTTTAAAAAATAAGAACTTTGAATTACGTTATTTGGTACAAAATGATCCACAAAGTTATTTTCTTAATACACTAATTACATTAAGAATGAATTTGACTTTACCTGTTTCAGTTGCTTTCTGAGAGATCGTTCTCTAAACTTAGCTTGATCAAGAATCACCTTAGGACTACAATGCTTCAAGAACGTTTAATTGATCTGACAACGATATCTATGGAGTCAGAAATGCTAGATTAAGTATTCGCAGTATTAAAAAGATTTCTGAAAATAAAGCTCGGCCTGTAAAACTTTTATAAATCGTGTTCCTTATTTACGATAAATAATTATTGGTCTTCTTTAGGTTAATGTTTATTTAATTTTAACTATTAATTTCTAGAAATTGATTTACAAATAGTTACTAAAATTAAAATATTTATCTATCAATCTTCTATATGCTTGATATGGGCGGCACGATATATTTTGAATACAGGCGACCTAAGCTCACGACGCGACCCTGAGTCTTAAATATTTCAATCACGTATTTTCGCATTTTATGACATACCTAAACTTTTAATTTAATCAATGCCACTTATTTAAATATCGAGACTTGCGCTATCTTGTGAGAAATAGCAAAATCCTGCTGTAAGATACTTTTAACATTCCCTATCACATGGTCTTTAGCAGCTCTAGACATGCGCCTGACGTGATTAATGTAACAGGGTAGCAGAAAATCAAGGAGTAATAAATGTATGTAGGAACTAGGGCTTATTGTACGCGGTAAAGTTATTTTACAGCCAAATTGAATTAAGTCCTATAGCGCTTTAACGAAAGTGTGAACTACTTTCTAAAGAACAGAATTCTAATATTTATTTGGATATAAGGTTGCTTCTTATTTTACGCAGTATGAAATACAAAATCACTAGTATATTGTGTTACATAACTTACAGTTTTGTTACAGTGAGTAATAACGTAGTATCTATCGATGTATGTAATGAAAAGCAAACATTAGAAACTAGCCTAGCAGCCACGCGCAATTTGCTAAAAAATTTCTAACTATATACAAATGTCACTTTCAAACATAGCTAGTCACTTTATATACCTAATAATGTAGGAGATCCTACATTAGAAAAGAGACCCAATTGAACTATATGTTAAAATGATGGCACTATCGTTAGCACCGACACGACGCTAAGTTCGTCCATTAGTCGTTAACTATAAGCTCTTTTACATTTAATTTCGATTATCTTTGAAATGATTAGAACAAGTAGCTACGCCAACGTTTTAAATTTCTAACTAGTTTTTTACTTTTCGTACCTAAACACCCTACAAAAGGATCAATGTTCTGTGCTCCTGGTTATGCGATTCGAGCGATAAATTTGTGATATCCTTATTCTGCTTTTAGGAGCGCTTATAAACATGATTATTTCGCCTTTTAAGGGACCAAGCGGAAAGTAGGTCAAGATTAATTTCAAAATATCAAAACCGTTTTAATCGGATTAATTAATGATTATATTTTCTCGAGCACCACCGTTAAACTCTGCAAACCACCTTAGAACTACAATGCTTCAAGAACGTTTAATTGACCCGACACCTAGAAACAGGAATGCACTAAATATTCATATTTTGTGCAAAAGCTTTCTGAAATTAAAGCTCGACGTATAAAACTGTTATAAATAATATTTCTTATTACGATAAATAATTATTGGGTCTTCTTTAGGTTAATGTTTATTTAATTGTTAATTGACCTTTAATTTGTAGAAATTGTTTTGTTATTATATATACTAATATTAAAATATTTTTCTGTTAACCTTCTATATGCTTGGTACGGCACAATGCATTTTGGACACAGGCGACCTAGGTTCACGTTGGCGAGGCTCTGGGTATTTGGTGGATTTTCGTAAGATTTATTATGTAACTGTATACTTTGGTAATATAAATAAAAATAATTTTATTTTAGTGAAATCTTAATTTTTTGTTACTCAACTTTTCAGAGAAGCATTAAGAAATCAAGGGGTAGAAATAGGGTCTCAAGAGGTCTCAAGGGATGTATCAACGGAAATGCAAGGGGAACAATGACACGAAGTCAAAGTGAAGAACAGCAGATATTACAACAATCCGAAATGATGTGTATTTTATTAGCGTTAAATAGAAAAATGGACAAAAGTGAAGAGACCATGAAAAACATTTCGATGCAGATTAATGAAAATGGAGAAAAGTTAGGTGCTGAAATAAAAATTTTGAGTTACGGATTAAAAGAAACGAATCAAACGATCGCGGAAATGCAGGTACAATTTCAAAATAAAGTTATAAGAATTATGGACGATGTGGATAAAGTTAGGGACGAAGTTTGGAAAATCAAATTAGATCAAGAAACGTGTGAAAATGAAACTAATGATAGGATCACATATTTAGGTAAAAAAATGCACGAAATTCAAAGAAATTGTGAGATAGGATTTAATGATGTAAATAGAGAATTAGGTAATTTAAAATCAGACTTCGAAAATGTTGGTAGGAATCAGGGGCAATACACTAGGATAAATAAACCGGAAATATCAGCTGGGCAATATTCAAAATTTTACGGAGACAACAAGGTAAATCCAAAAATATTTTTGAATAATATGAGAAAATTAATACATGGATCAACGGATGAAAGGTACAATTTAAATTTCGTCAGGTCAATGTTGAACGGAGGCGCGAAAATATGGTTTGACTTGATAGAAACTGAGATAGGAACATTTCAGGAATTTGAGAGTAGATTTCTAAGAAAATTTTGGGGGATAATCAACAATACAAGGCCAAAGATAATTTAATTACGGGAAAATATAATCAGAACTTAGGGATGACACGAGAGTTATACGCCATACAAAAATTTAGTATAGCGAAGCAATTAGATCCTTCGATGGAAGAAACGCAAGTTATAATGTACTTAGTAGGACATTTTGGAAAAGAGGTAAGACATTATGTTAGGATTCAAATAAGGTAAATAGGGAGATCTTACTGGAATATTTACAACGTTGTGATGAGTTGGAACAAAGTCGTGTGGCGGAAGGTAGGATACAAAGGCAACAAGAAAACGTAGTTAGAATGCAAAAGAGCACTGAAAATAATGGACCAAATTATAGGGAAAATTTTTATAGAAATAATTATAATGATTGCAACAATAATAATTTTAAACGGAATTGGAATACAAGAAACACGCCAAGAAGAGAAACAGAGCAAACGCACCACGACCGGAACATAAATCAGTATACTCGACAACAACAACATAGGGAACAATCAGCACAACCAATAAGAACGAACCGCACCTATGCAGAAGTTACGAGTCAGCCAAGACCATCTACGTCGAATTTTTGAATGAGAACAAACCAAGTAAGCCCTTAAGAATTAATGGATATGAACACCAGCGCGAATATATAAAATGTGAAATGGAAAATGATTTGAATAAAAGTTTATTACTGATAATTAAATTGAGAGTTGAAAATAGTATAGGTGGAATACTCATTGATACGGAAGCAGAAGCATCGTTAGTGTCTGAAGATTTTGTTAAACGGGAAAGGTTAATGGGGAGAATGATGCCTATTAGGAAGTTTAATTTAATATCACCGAATAGCAAGAGATTTGCAAGTGTGAATAAGATAATAATTCTGGAATGTGAGGTGGGTAAGATGAAGTTTGAGAATGAATTTATAATAGTGCCGGGGTTAAAAGTAGATGTAATATTTGGTATGGACATGATTGATAACTTAGAATTAAAAATAAATGCCGAAGGAAAGGTAATAGATGTAAAGGGAAAATATATAAAATGAGATGATAAGGAAAGTGTTGAAGTCGAAGAAGACTGTTTAAATATTAATCAATTTGAGGGTGAAGTTGATGTAGAGGGGGATATAGATGATGAAATAAGATGTCCAGAAGAAATGAAAGATAGGGTGAAGGCATTATTCATGAAGAATTCCGAATTAATAGAATCAGAATCCAGAATAGCAGCAGAGGGTGTGAATAAATTAAAATTTGTAGACACGGAGCCGTTTAACGTAATTCCACTAGAACGCGAATCAAGAAAGTATACAGGTTTTTATATGAAAGGGCAAATTTATAAACTTAAAGTGGTTCCTTTTGGTTTTTTTGTAAGTAAGGATGTGATAGTAAAGACTATGCAGAAGATATGGGAACCGTATGAAGAATTTGGGAGTGATGTGTTAAATTTTAGCGAAGACTTTGAACGAATTTTGTTAGAATTAAATTTAGTAGAGAGAAAAGTAAACAAGAAGAAATGTGAATTCTTTCAGGAGGAAACAAAATTTTTGGGATATAAAATAGAATACATTAGGGGGAAAAATAATGCAAATAATAAGTTAACTTCAGAAAATAATTTTGAAAAGATAGTAAATATTGGAAATAAAGATAGAATAATTACAGATAAAAAAACTTTTAATAATGGAGAAAAATTGTACAAATTTTAAAAATAAATAGTGTAAATAGGGGAGTTAAATAGGGATATAATTATAAATTAGGATAGATATAGATAAGGGATTAGAAAGGGGACATAATCATAAGTTAAGATAGGTGTAGATAGAATTTAAGATAGGAATTTTGAGATAGGATCAATCAAGTTTTCAGGAAATATTGGGGGAACAATTGAAAACAAAGGGGATTAATTTCATGTTGGGCGCCAAAAATGGCATTGATTAAAAATTTTATATTTTAATTTGGGGGAATAATACTATGATAACAGGGTAGTTTAAGGATAGAATAAGTCATAGGGGTCGTAGGATAGATATAAACAATTTTAACTTTAAGAAAATCAAATAATTTCATCTATTATAGGAGTAAATCGACTATTTTAGAAAAAGTTAATTGCGAGCACACTGTGTATATATATATACGAGTAGTATATTTGATTTAATGCGTAAGAAAAAAGCTCATTTTGCAATAATCCGATACCATTTAGCTAAAATAATAATATGTACGTCGTGTAATGTGTTTTAAGTATAATTTACGAGTGAAGATAAGGTTTTAAATGCATCTAATTGCATCAATATAAATACATTATCGGAAAGATAGATAAACTGGCATTCTAATACGTCATTAAATACGAAACTAGAAATAGTACATTTGTTTAGAAAGCCAACATATTTTAATAAAAAAATAAACACCAGACGGTTAATTGTACGATAATGTTTTGGACTTTTAAACGACAAATAGAAATACGTGACAGAATTGCAATTGATATTTGGAAATTCTAAGAAGATGCTATGATATATTGAATGTAAATGTGAGAAATAGAACGAAAGTACAACAATTGAAACCAGCAATTTAGAGAAATCCCAAGGTTCCACAGAGATAGGCGGGGATTATCAATAAACACGCGACGCGAGTTATGTATCCCCCAATTACATATATATATATATATATATATATATATATATATATATATTGATATATTGAATCTAATAGGAATTATTAGAAATTATTAAGTAAAAGTATAAGTTCAATGCAACATTGTAACACAAGGATAACCCAGAGAGGTTATCGACAGTTCATGTGAACGGACATGCAACTTTGCATCCGTGAGGGCAGTGATACTGCAGGTGGCAGGTCACAGGCGGTCAACAGACCGCAATTACTTAGAATTAAGTTGTTACATTGTAATAAAGTGTACAATTAAAGAGAAACGCAGACATGAGATCTGCAAGTTCTCACAGCCGTGTGAGGGCAGGTTATTATAAAGGCCCGGGAGCTCAATGCCCGGCAGTCAGTCTTCGAACTCCATACTTCGTTGTTCAAGCTACTCAACCGAGTCAGTCTTCAAACTCCATACTTCGTTGTTTGAGCTACTCACCAGTACAATTAATTATTTTTTTATTAAAGTTATTATGAACCAGCTATTCCAAATTTCTTGTAATTTCTGTTTAACTTATTAAATAAAAAAATTGTTAAAGTGTCGACGTTTTTTTTTAAAAAACCAGCTCCAAAGGCCCGAACTTTAACTGACGCAGCGTAACGGATGTCAAAAGGGCACTGAAAATCCAAAAATCGGAAGATTGGTGACCAAGAATTTTAATTCGAAATTTTGGCAGAACCCAAACCAAGTTGGAGGAAGAACACAAATCGTCTAAATCCAGCAACAAACCAAGTTGGACAAAGAACAAGAATCGTCTAAGGCCAACAAACAAACCCAGGTGGACAAGATACAGCATCGATCGAGCCCACCAAAGAAACAGATGAAATTAATGTAAGTTCATTTCCATACCTTTTTTTTAACCAAAAAATATAATTGATATATGCTAGTATTATAATTATTGATTACCATTTATTTATGATTGTTTATGAATTTATTTTTATGAATATTGTTTTGAAAATAATTACAAAGTGAATTATTTCCAAAAGACGAGACTGTATAACATTTTATGAAACTTGAATGTTAAAGAGATATTTTTCTTTAAAAAGCAAATGAGACTTGATTATTTACAAAGAGATTTTCTTAAAACAAATGAGAATTGATATTAAGAAATTCTTACCACAATTATTAAAAACAAACTCAAAATAATCCAAAAATAAACGGGCGCACATTCACTAACACCAAAATAAGAAACATCAACTAGCGCGATTCAAACCCACGTTTTCAATCCGATAAAATAAAAACACAGAACGCAAACTTAAGTTCAAAACTAATTCGAACAAGCAGTACAGAACGTTTAATTAAACCATTGACTTCTACAATACTGAATAAATTACAGCAAAAAAAACACTCTGCAATAATTGAAACTACGGTAATTTAAAACTACCGTAACCCAAAACCTCACCTAAGATAAGCGAAGTCTGCGAACGCAATATCATTATTACCTTAAAGAAATAGCTTTCAGGATCTTTTGCACAGTACTAAAGTATAATTTCAACTCGCATCATAAGTAATTAAATCCATCACGGAATAATAAAGCAATGCAGTTTTGCATTTAATATCTACAAGTAATTAATCCATAAAAGCGTGTACAATTGCAACAATCACGGTATAAAATCTAAACGTTTTTCAACTAATTAACCAGCATTATAAAGTGCATTATTTCAATACGAAAATAGAATAACGCTAAACGCTCATAATTGTAAAACTGAAAACGCACGTAACGAAAAGTTCAATTTCAAGTCGTGAACACCGAGAGATCTAAGAATAAACAGACATAACACTTTACGCAAAGCATTAGCGAGTACGGAAAGTAAATTATCTAATTCCTATAAACTGACACCTGTAAGTGCAATTACCTCAACGTACGTGATTAAATAACAAAGACTACATCCTTTAGTAGTTCACGCAAACAATAAAGTACAGAAGCAATTAACCTCAAGTAATATTAATTACAAACCAACAGAATTTAACTAAAACAACGCTAAGCGAGAATAAATCCATTTCAGATTCCTTAAGAAGCAGAAACTCAAGACTACGGTAATTAAATCAACGTTATTGAATACAAATCTCATGAATACATCACCGCACTGTGTAATTAAAAATAAATAACAACGACTACGATTTTAAAAATAACCAGACGCAGTCTAAACTTAAAATTAATAAATCCAAACCAAAATTAATATTACAAGTACGAAATTAACCTCAATTTTTACCAAATTTTTTACTTACCCAATCTAAACTGAAAATTAACAAATTCTGACCAAAAAATAACGCTGAAAAATAGCAAAATAAATCTCAACCTCTACAAAATTTGAAATTACCTAATCTAATTGAAAAATTAATGAAACCAAAGCAAAATTAACGTTATAAAAAAAACAAAACCAAACCCAATTTTTACAAAATTTGAAATTTTACAACTCAAACGAAAAATTAATAAATCCGAAGCAAAAGTAACAATACAAATAGCGAAATAAACCTCAATTCAAAAAAAAATAATAATAATAATAAAAAATTTTGAAATTTCCCAAAATCGAAAACAACCCTTAACCAACATGAGTAACACAGACTTGCGACTCTATTTGGAGACAATCCAGACATTTGATGGCACGGAAGCCCATCTCTCAAATTTCATTGGAGCATCCGAAATGTTCCTAAAAACTTTCTACAAACCCGGAGATGACCAAAGAAATTCATTGCTTATACGCTTGATAATAAGTAAACTAACCGGAAGGGCACTAACCTTAATCGCCAGTAGGGACGAATTACAGGAATGGCAGGAGTTTAAACAACTACTAATTGCATATTTTGGGGACCAACGTAATATAAAATGCCTGGTACGAGACCTAATAAACTTAGAATGGAACACAATCAATCCCCCTAACAATTCGGAATGAAATGCCAAGACGTGAAAAGTTTAATTCTAACAAAATTAAAAATCGAAGAAACCGATCAAAACGTTAGACATTTAAAAACAAAAATGTATGACGAAATGGCACTAGACACATACATAAACGCTTTACCAGAACGACTATCGGATAAAATCAGATTCCAACGACTCCAAAATCTAGAGGAAGCTATGAACCTAGTCATAGAAGAAGAAAATGTAATGTATTACCGCAACAGACTATACAATCCCAACGCGAATAAAACTTATTCACCAATAAAAACCATACAAGCCACAAGACAAACAAACCCTCAACAAAAATTCACACCCTTTAACGCACAAACAAATCAACCGCGAAGTAATAACCCAAGTTTTAACAATACAAATTTTAATAATCAATTTAAACATTTTTCAAAACCAACATTTAACCCAACTTTTACGAAACCAGCATTCCAACCAAGATTTAATCAAAACTTAAACCAACAAAGACCAGTATTCAACGCAAACCCCAATAGAAATACACCAATGACTAATACTCATAACAACCCTAACAATTATTACAAACCAACACCAATGGATACCTCATCTGGTAACACCAGACAAAACACAAAAATAACACATATCCGACCAAACCCTCATCAGAAACGTAATTTTACATCAGAGGAATTATTCCATCAAAGTAGATAGAATAGGTATGTTCTGGAACACTCGTGCGACCCAACACAGCAATATATACATATATATATATATATTTT
Source organism: Platerodrilus igneus (assembly GCA_036346225.1). Taxonomy (NCBI): domain Eukaryota; kingdom Metazoa; phylum Arthropoda; class Insecta; order Coleoptera; family Lycidae; genus Platerodrilus; species Platerodrilus igneus. The sequence goes on from JARFIW010001092.1 coordinate 1,622,286, forward strand.
TGGATGTAAATTCCCATGGGAGGAGAGGGATTTTCTCCCTGATCCCTCCTTGTGGGCTGCCTTGGGGCCTCTTTGTAGGATTTTTATCCCGATGGAACCCCCCACCCTTCCTCGATCGGCCTGCCCCACCCTACCTACTATTTAATTTACATGTAAATTCCCGTAAGAAGGAAATGAGGAGAGGGATTTTCTCCAGGTTCCCTGGGTTTGGCACACTTCGTACCTGATCGAACCCCCACCCTACCTACTGATCCCCCACTCTACCTACTTGATTCCCCTACTCTACCTACTTGAACCCCCACCCTACCTACTGATCCCCCACTCTACCTACTTGAACCTCCCACCCTACCTACTCGATCCCCCACCCTACCTACTTGATCCCCACTCTACCTACTTGATCCCCACTCTACCTACTTGAACCTCCCACCCTACCTACTGATTCCCCACCCTACCTACTTGATCCCCACTCTACCTACTTGAACCTCCCACCCTACCTACTCGATCCCCCCACTCTACCTACTTGATCCCCCACCCTACCTACTCGATCCCCACCCTACCTACTTGATCCCCACTCTACCTACTTGAACCTCCCACCCTACCTACTGATCCCCCACTATACCTACTCGATCCCCACCCTACCTACTTGATCCCCACTCTACCTACTTGAACCTCCCACCCTACCTACTCGATCCCCCACTCTACCTATTTGATCCCCACCCTACCTACTGATCCCTCCACCCTACCTACTTGATCCCCCCACTCTACCTACTTGAACCTCCCACCCTACCTACTGATCCCCCACTCTACCTACTCGATCTCCCACCCTACCTACTTGATCCCCACTCTACCTACTTGAACCTCCCACTTTACCTACTCGATCCCCACTCTACCTACTTGATCGCCCACCCTACCTACTCGATCCCCCGCCCTACCTACTTGATCCCCCAACTCTACCTACTTGAACCTCCCACCCTACCTACTCGATCCCCCACTCTACCTACTTGATCCCCACTCTACCTACTTGATCCCCCACTCTACCTACTTGAACCTCCCACCCTACCTACTCGATCCCCCCACTCTACCTACTTGATCCCCCACTCTACCTACTTGAACCTCCCACCCTACCTACTCGATCCCCCCACTCTACCTACTTGATCCCCCACTCTACCTACTTGAACCTCCCACCCTACCTACTCGATCCCCCCACTCTACCTACTTGAACCCCCACCCTACCTACTCGAACCCCCACCCTACCTACTATTTCTGATCGAACCCCCCACCTTACCTCGATCAAACCCCACCCTACCTACTATTTGGCGGTTGTTGGCGGCCTGACACGTGCAGACTTCCATCTTTAATATCGTGACGTCATAGCGTTATAGTAGATAGAGGAAGTCGGTCCTGTATCCTCCACCACCACCACCACCAAATAGTTTTATTCGACCAAGCATTGCATTTTTCGAGATAAACCTATCTTGTTTGGTATCAATTAATATTAGATTTTTCTCAGCTATCCGAATCTTTAGGAATTTTTTAGATAACATTATCCCCCAGGAAGCTACCCTCATTTTAAGATTTTTAACCGATAGCGATTTCTGACCGTTCTTATAAATTTTTTCAAGAACTATATAAACGTGGAAATTTATGAAATGCTCCAACTTAAAAAAAAATCCACTATCATTATTCTTTCTTGTCAATTTTAACAAAAGTTTTCATTTTTTTTTTATTTGTTCTATAGAACACAACTACAACTTGACAATAAAGATTGAGCAATTATCACACACATATCTTGAGTATATATAAAGATATTAAACAATAAGAACAGCAGAAAATTCAACTCATGTCAGACAGCTTTTTTCTTGTAAACGATAGTTTAGTCTAATGCTTTTTCAGCATTTGCATTTCCATATTTACGTACTGAAGGCAACTCTGCAATTTTAGATCACATGCATTTCTAATTTCAATTACAAAAAAAAAATGAAAGCATCTATTTGAAATGCATTTCTAACTTTAATCGCAAAAAAATGAGAGCATCTATTCGAAATATGCACTCAGATTAAAAGTCAAAAATTGCTTTACACCGTTCTGTAAACTGAGATTACGTAGTTATTAAATTGGGAGTAATGTGAAATGAAACACACAATGTATGTTTCTTTATTGTAATCTATAAAATACATATATATATATATATATATATATATATATATATATATATATATAGAAGAACAGTTCTAACTCACTCCAACTCTGAACGGTTAAAAAATATTGCATTATCAATTCTATGAGGGCTGTCTTCTTCATCTTTGACGCGCGGTCGTTTTCTGGTTGTTCTTCTTCGTGTTAACTAAAAAAGATTCAAATGAATATTATATATCAAGTAAATGCATTAAGAAAATTAAATCTATATATTAAGCTAACGAAATACATACTCTATATTGGCGTCATTAGATCGTACGTTGCAATTGGTGGATCTGCTCACGGCGTCAACGATTTTTTTCACCAGTACTTAATTTGGATTGACTATAAACTACTCAATAATTTTAGCCCAATCACTATCATTATTCTTTCCTGACAAGGACAATTTTTAAAAAAAGGTTTTCATTTTGATATGTTTTATAGAACACACAACTACAACTTGATAATAAAGATTGAACGATTATCACACACACATATCTTGAGTATATAAGAATATTAAACAACAAGAACAGCAGAAAATTCAACTCATGTAAGCAAGAATTTAATGCTAAGGTATTGTCTAGATAGCAATTATAGAAAAATATGAAATCTATAGAAAATTTAATAAAGCCAGTCATGTATAAATTTTTTTAATGCTAACATCAACAGAATAATAAATAAATTAGTCAGCATTAATGGAAGACCGGCCTGGCTTCGAAACTGTGCACGCGTATATACCATATTTTAAAATTAAAGTTGTCAATTGCAAATCAAAAAAATTAAATTTTATCTAGAAATCATTTTAAAATATTTACTGAAAGAACTTGACTTTTATACATTTTTTTAATCGATATCAGACTTTTTTCTATACTGTTGGTAAAAAATCTACGTGAAGTATTTATATTAAATAATAAACTGACCTGTTAGAAAAAATTAAAAATTTGCATCGTTTTCTGAAAAAAAATTGCGTACTTTTTCAGTACAACTGAAAGAACTTGAGTTTATACATTTTTTTAATCGATATCAGACTGTACAGAAACAGTAATGTTTAATTATATCAGTCAAAAACATGATGTGTTTACTATTAAACAAAACAAAATTGTTCTTAATACAAGTGATGATAAAAGAATTCTTAGTACCTCAACCACTGATACATACGACCAGCGAGTACTGCGTTAAAAATTGTTTTCGTTGCAAAAAGTAACATCAATTCCCGTCAATATTACTGTATTAGTCGATTAAGGCATGAGTTAATTTTTTACAACGTTTCTTTTTATTCGCTTAGGGCAATGCAGAGAAAGAAGTTAGAATTGAACACATTTTATAATAAAATAAACCTTGATACAAAAAATCACATTCAGTTTTACTGAAAAGTTACAATTTACATGCATATAGGTAATTTGTGTGAAATTCTTTAAAACCATGAGTGTGTAAAAATTATTAAACAAAGACGGTTTAATCTGAGACATTCTTTTTCAAAATTTGCTTTGTTTTTATTTAAAATATTTCATATGTAATCATAATAAAAAATAGCGCTGTAATTATAATGTATATTCTGTACACATCATATATCAAAGGTCGTATAAAAACGCAACTGAATGAAAAAAAATGATGTTGTATGCTAAATTCCTTTTGTAGTGGTTTTTGTATGTAAATATTGGAAATGCGGCATTAGCGAATTGTTTGTCATAGATATGTACTGAAAGCAACTCTGCAATTTTAGATAGCATGCACGATTCAAGCTTGAAAATCGCCTTGAATAAAAACATAAATATAGGAGATTTTTTTTTAAACAATTTGCATCCAAAGCAATTTGCTCATCAAACTCATGCGTTTTGTTTGTTTAACTAAAAATTTAGGGAAAAATCGTCAATATTACTGTATTAGTCGATAAAGGCATGAGTTAATTTTTTACTATGGAGACTTAAATTCCAAACATACTACGTAGAATTAGCGGTAATCTAAACGAAATAAATCTAATTTAGGGTTTTTATTATGTGCATTCATTGCAATTTCTTTTTCATACAATGAAACTAATTCATTATTTTCTGCTGAGGTATAATTATATTCGCTTACATACTGTTTTGTTCATTAGAATAGATTACAGAGCTGAATTTTTTCAGAAAACGATGCAAACATTTTTTAATCGGTATCAGACTGTACAGAAACGGCAATGTTTAATTATATAAGACAAACATGATGTGTTTACTATTAAACAAAACAAAATTGTTCTTAATCCAAGTGATGATAAAAGAATTCTTAGTACCTCAACCACTGATACTATCTATTACCTATTTTGTAGTATTGATTACAACAAATACATACGACAACGAGTACTGTGTTAAAATTGTTTTCGTTGCAGAAAGTAACATCAATACCCGTCAATATTACTGTATTAGTCGATTAAGGCCGAAATAATGAATTACATTCATTGTCTGAAAAATAAATTGCAAAAAGGCGCTGCATATATAGGGATATAGTAATTTGTGCGAATCATGCTGAATTTTGTAGTAAACGCTAGATGATTATGTATGTTCCATTGAAAGTAATATAAAGCCGATCCTAATTCAGGTTTTCACATTTTTCATATGTATCCATAAAAATAGCGCTGTAATGATTGTGTGTATTTTTCTGTATACACATCATAAAATCAAAGGTCATATAAAACATTTTTTCGTAGTAAACGTAACTGAATGAAAAATGATGTTGTATGCGAATTCCTTTTACATCTGTTTTGCTCAAAGTCGCCTTCAGTTTGTAAATACTGGAAATGCTTGCTTAGCGAATTGTTTGTCATAGTTACGTACTGAATGCAAACTCTGCTTGAAAATCATCTTGAATAAAAACGTAAATAAAGGAGATTTTTTAACAATTGCATTCAAAGCAATTCGCTATACAATTATTTTAATTTGATGCTATTTCTTTTTTACAGTTGTTTTGCTTACGTGTTTTCCGTAAACTCAGATGAATGAACCTTTTTGAAATTGTTTTGCTTACGTCAGATGATATTTGATATAAATATTAAATAGAGAAATACGTATATTGAGTAGTGTATTTTGATTTTTCTATAGAATCATGAATGCTGAAACCGTATCCGAGATTAGTGCAGCAATTTTGAGATTAACTGTAAAATGCGCCTCAACCACTGATACTATCTATTGCCTATTTTGTAGTATTGATTACAACAAATACATACGACAACGAGTACTGTGTTAAAAATTGTTTTTCGTTGCAGAAAGTAACATCAATACCCTGAAAAAATCGTCAATATTACTGTATTAGTCGATTAAGGCATGAGTTAATTTTTACTACGTTTCTTTTTATTCGCTTAGGGCAATGCAGAGAGAAGAAGTTTGAATTGCAATGCAGAGAGAAGAAGTTTGAATTGGCAACATTTTTTATAATAAAATAAACCTTGATACAAAATCACATTTCAGTTTTACTGAAAAGTAGATCGGATGAGATTTCTAACTAAACGGTGTTATAATATTTTTATATATCTGTGTGAATAAGAAACAGCAATGTTTAATTATATAAGACAAACATGATGTGTTTACTATTAAACAAAACAAAATTGTTCTTAATCCAAGTGATTATAAAAGAATTCTTAGTACCTCAACCACTGATACTATCTATTGCCTATTTTGTAGTATTGATTACAACACAAATACATACGACAACGAGTACTGTGTTAAAAATTGTTTTTCGTTGCAGAAAGTAACATCAATACCTGTCAATATTACTGTATTAGTCGATTAAGACCAGAAATAATGAATTACATTCATTGTCTGAAAAATAAATTGCAAAAAGGCGCTGCATATATAGGGATATAGTAATTTGTGCGAATCATGCTGAATTTTTTGTAGTAAACGCTAAGGTTAGCTAAATTACTTTATATATAAATATGTTCTGATGTAAGCAAAATAGCTATGAAATTAAACATTTGCAATTTTCCAGAAAAAAAGCAAAATTCGAAATCTTGCATTAACAAAGCACGTTCATCAGCAGAAAAATTAATACTGAATTTTAATTTCCAAAAACAACAATCTCACATCATTTGTTTTTCATTCAGCTGCGTTAAGGAAAAAATTTGCTTTGCTCGCTTCAATTAAAAAATTCCTAAAGATTTTAAGTATCCCAGAAAAAATCTGCATCAAACTCATGCGTTTTGTTTGTTTAACTAAAAATTTAGGGAAAAAATCATCAATATTACTGTATTAGTCGATTAAGGCATGTGTTAATTTTTACTACGTTTCTTTTTATTCGCTTAGGGCAATGCAGAGAGAAGAAGTTTGAATTGGAAACATTTTTATAATAAAATAATCCTTGATACAAAATCACATTTCAGTTTTACTGAAAAGTAGGTTTTCGTTGCAGAACATCAATACCTGTCAATATTACTGTATTATTCAATTAAGGCATGAGTTAATTTTTACTACGTTTCTTTTTATTCGTTTAGGGCAACGCAGAAAAGTTTAAATTGGCAACATTTTTATAATAAATAAACCTTGATACAAAATTACATTCAGTTTTACTGAAAAGTAAATATTTCACATTGATATTTTGTATAAACAGTCAATAAAGTTGTCAATTGCAAAAACCACAAAAATTAAATTTACCTAGAAATCATTCGAAATATTTACTTTTTTCGGCACAACTAATGTTTTGTACTTTTTCTAAATAAGATCAGCTATTATAAGCACTAACGATTCATAAAAATTATTTTAAAGCTACATCATGAGTTAGTTTACATGCTATAATTAATCTTTAACCTGATGTATAAATGAATTGCTTTAACGTTTTTTATGGAAAATGTCATGCGTTGCATATTACATTTACAAGATTACATGAAACAAGAAAGGTTCAGTTTAAACTTTCATATATTACTTTATTTTATATTGCAGGATTTACGTTATTTTTAAAGAAATTTGATTCAGAACTTATAAAAAAATCCAAGATGCTCTAATTTTTCTTGTAATTGAAATTAGAAATGCATTCATTTATCTAATTACATAACGTTGGCTGTACATAGCTATGGAAAGCAAATAAATGCATAAATCCAAAACATTCCTCGACAAAGAAAAAACGCTTGTCGTATGTAATAGAAAAAAGAATGTCTTGCAACTATCAAGGAATGTATAACATAGGATGTTTAATAGACTATACCTTCCTTGAAACAATAAACCGCTTGTATGTGTGAATGACTTTTGGTATTCAAGTACTTTAATTTATGCAATAGATAAAAAAAATTCTGCGTTAACTGCAAGTAATGCAAATTATATGGTTGTTTATAAAATTGATGTAATCCCATTTGCTTTAAGAGGTATCAAAGAAATCTAAAAAAATGAGTGATTTAGTTTTTTATAATAAAATAAACCTTGATACAAAATCACATTTCAGTTTTTACTGAAAAGTAGATCGGATGAGATTTCTAACTAAACGGTTTTATAATATTTTTATATATCTGTTTGAATAAACTCACAAAGCGCCAAAAGAGCGGTTTGTCTCACTGATTTTTTTCACTTAAAGCGATTGACATTCATTTCAAACAAGTATTTATTAAGGTCATACAAAAGACCAAAAGTTTTATCATATAAATAACGTTGTATAATTTAAATTTCATTACGTAGCATTCGTTGAATTTTAAAAATTCTTTTATACCTCCATCATGAGTTAGTTTTACTACGTGATATAATTATGCTAAATAATGATGAAAAATGAATTGCTTTAACAGTTTTATGGAAAAATGCCATGCGTTGCACATTGCATATTCTATTTGCAGGACGTTAAAGTTATTTTTCCCTAAATTTTTAGTTAAACAAACAAAACGCATGAGTTTGATGCAGATTTTTCTGGGATACTCAAATATTTAGGAATTTTTAATTGAAGCGAGCAAAGCAAATTTTTCCTTAACGCAGCTGAATGAAAACAAATGATGTGAGATTGTTGTTTTTGGAAATTAAAATTCAGTATTAAGTTTTCTGCTGATGAACGTGCTTTGTTAATGCAAGATTTCGAATTTGCTTTTTCTGAAAATTGCAAATGTTTAATTTCATAGCTATTTTGCATACATCAGAACATATTTATATATAAAGTAATTTAGCTAACCTTAATAAATACTTGTTTGAAATGAATGTCAATCGCTTTAAGTGAAAAAAATCAGTGAGACAAACCGCTCTTTTGGCGCTTTGTGAGTTTATTCACACAGATATATAAAAATATTATAACACCGTTTAGTTAGAAATCTCATCCGATCTACTTTTCAGTAAAACTGAAATGTGATTTTGTATCAAGGTTTATTTTATTATAAAAATGTTGCCAATTCAAACTTCTTCTCTCTGCATTGCAATTCAAACTTCTTCTCTGCATTGCCCTAAGCGAATAAAAGAAACGTAGTAAAATTAACTCATGCCTTAATCGACTAATACAGTAATATTGACGATTTTTTCAGGGTATTGATGTTACTTTCTGCAACGAAAACAATTTTAACACAGTACTCGTTGTCGTATGTATTTGTTGTAATCAATACTACAAAATAGGCAATAGATAGTATCAGTGGTTGAGGCGCATTTTACAGTTAATCTCAAAATTGCTGCACTAATCTCGGATACGGTTTCAGCATTCATGATTCTATAGAAAAATCAAAATACACTACTCAATATACGTATTTCTCTATTTAATATTTATATCAAATATCATCTGACGTAAGCAAAACAATTTCAAAAAGGTTCATTCATCTGAGTTTACGGAAAACACGTAAGCAAAACAACTGTAAAAAAGAAATAGCATCAAATCAAAATAATTGTATAGCGAATTGCTTTGAATGCAATTGTTAAAAATCTCCTTTATTTACGTTTTTATTCAAGATGATTTTCAAGCAGAGTTTGCATTCAGTACGTAACTATGACAAACAATTCGCTAAGCAAGCATTTCCAGTGTTTACAAACTGAAGGCGACTTTGAGCAAAACAGATGTAAAGGAATTCGCATACAACATCATTTTCATTCAGTTACGTTTACTATGAAAAATGTTTTATATGACCTTTGATTTTATGATGTGTATACAGAAAAAATACACACAATCATTACAGCGCTATTTTTATGGATACATATGAAAAATGTGAAAACCTGAATTAGGATCGGCTTTATATTACTTTCAATGGAACATACATAATCATCTAGCGTTTACTACAAAAATTCAGCATGATTCGCACAAATTACTATATCCCTATATATGCAGCGCCTTTTGCAATTTATTTTTCAGACAATGAATGTAATTCATTATTTCGGGCCTTAATCGACTAATACAGTAATATTGACGGGTATTGATGTTACTTTCTGCAACGAAAACAATTTTTAACGCAGTACTCGTTGTCGTATGTATTTGTTGTAATCAATACTACAAAATAGGTAATAGATAGTATCAGTGGTTGAGGTACTAAGAATTCTTTTATCATCACTTGGATTAAGAACAATTTTGTTTTGTTTAATAGTAAACACATCATGTTTGTCTTATATAATTAAACATTGCCGTTTCTGTACAGTCTGATACCGATTAAAAATGTTTGCATCGTTTTTCTGAAAAATTCAGCTCTGTAATCTATTCTAATGAACAAAACAGTATGTAAGCGAATATAATTATACCTCAGCAGAAAATAATGAATTAGTTTCATTGTATGAAAAGAAATTGCAATGAATGCACATAATAAAACCCTAAATTAGATTTATTTCGTTTAGATTACCGCTAATTCTACGTAGTATGTTTGGAATTTAAGTCTCCATAGTAAAAATTAACTCATGCCTTTATCGACTAATACAGTAATATTGACGATTTTTCCCTAAATTTTAGTTAAACAAACAAAACGCATGAGTTTGATGAGCAAATTGCTTTGGATGCAAATTGTTTAAAAAAAATCTCCTATATTTACGTTTTTATTCAAGGCGATTTTCAAGCTTGAATCGTGCATGCTATCTAAAATTGCAGAGTTGCTTTCAGTACATATCTATGACAAACAATTCGCTAATGCCGCATTTCCAATATTTACATACAAAAACCACTACAAAAGGAATTTAGCATACAACATCATTTTTTTTTCATTCAGTTGCGTTTTTATACGACCTTTGATATATGATGTGTACAGAATATACATTATAATTACAGCGCTATTTTTTTATTATGATTACATATGAAATATTTTAAATAAAAACAAAGCAAATTTTGAAAAAAATGTCTCAGATTAAACCGTCTTTGTTTAATAATTTTTACACACTCATGGTTTTAAAGAATTTCACACAAATTACCTATATGCATGTAAATTGTAACTTTTCAGTAAAACTGAATGTGATTTTTTGTATCAAGGTTTATTTTTATTATAAAAATGTGTTCAATTCTAACTTCTTTCTCTGCATTGCCCTAAGCGAATAAAAAGAAACGTTGTAAAAAAATTAACTCATGCCTTAATCGACTAATACAGTAATATTGACGGGAATTGATGTTACTTTTTGCAACGAAAACAATTTTTAACGCAGTACTCGCTGGTCGTATGTATCAGTGGTTGAGGTACTAAGAATTCTTTTATCATCACTTGTATTAAGAACAATTTTTGTTTTGTTTAATAGTAAACACATCATGTTTTTGAATGATATAATTAAACATTACTGTTTCTGTACAGTCTGATATCGATTAAAAAATGTATAAACTCAAGTTCTTTCAGTTGTACTGAAAAAGTACGCAATTTTTTTCAGAAAACGATGCAAATTTTTAATTTTTTCTAACAGGTCAGTTTATTATTTAATATAAATACTTCACGTAGATTTTTTACCAACAGTATAGAAAAAAGTCTATGATATCGATTAAAAAAATGTATAAAAGTCAAGTTCTTTCAGTAAATATTTTAAAATGATTTCTAGATAAAATTTAATTTTTTTGATTTGCAATTGACAACTTTAATTTTAAAATATGGTATATACGCGTGCACAGTTTCGAAGCCAGGCCGGTCTTCCATTAATGCTGACTAATTTATTTATTATTCTGTTGATGTTAGCATTAAAAAAATTTATACATGACTGGCTTTATTAAATTTTCTATAGATTTCATATTTTTCTATAATTGCTATCTAGACAATACCTTAGCATTAAATTCTTGCTTACATGAGTTGAATTTTCTGCTGTTCTTGTTGTTTAATATCCTTATATACTCAAGATATGTGTGTGTGATAATCGTTCAATCTTTATTATCAAGTTGTAGTTGTGTGTTCTATAAAACATATCAAAAATGAAAACCTTTTTTTTTTAAAAAAATTGTCCTTGTCAGGAAAGAATAATGATAGTGATTGGGCTAAAATTATTGAGTAGTTTATAGTCAATCCAAATTAAGTACTGGTGAAAAAAATCGTTGACGCCGTGAGCAGATCCACCAATTGCAACGTACGATCTAATGACGCCAATATAGAGTATGTATTTCGTTAGCTTAATATATAGATTTAATTTTCTTAATGCATTTACTTGATATATAATATTCATTTGAATCTTTTTTTTAGTTAACACGAAGAAGAACAACCAGAAAACGACCGCGCGTCAAAGATGAAGAAGACAGCCCTCATAGAATTGATAATGCAATATTTTTTTTAACCGTTCAGAGTTGGAGTGAGTTAGAACTGTTCTTCTATATATATATATATATATATATATATATATATATATATATGTATTTTATAGATTACAATAAAGAAACATACATTGTGTGTTTCATTTCACATTACTCCGATTTAATAACTACGTAATCTCAGTTTACAGAACGGTGTAAAGCAATTTTGACTTTTAATCTGAGTGCATATTTCGAATAGATGCTCTCATTTTTTTGCGATTAAAGTTAGAAATGCATTTCAAATAGATGCTTTCATTTTTTTTTGTAATTGAAATTAGAAATGCATGTGATCTAAAATTGCAGAGTTGCCTTCAGTACGTAAATATGGAAATGCAAATGCTGAAAAGCATTAGACTAGACTATCGTTTACAAGAAAAAGCTGTCTGACATGAGTTGAATTTTCTGCTGTTCTTATTGTTTAATATCTTTATATATACTCAAGATATGTGTGTGATAATTGCTCAATCTTTATTGTCAAGTTGTAGTTGTGTTCTATAGAACAAATAAAAAAAAAAATGAAAACTTTTGTTAAAATTGACAGGAAAGAATAATGATAGTGGATTTTTTTTTAAGTTGGAGCATTTCATAAATTTCCACGTTTATATAGTTCTTGAAAAAATTTATAAGAACGGTCAGAAATCGCTATCGGTTAAAAATCTTAAAATGAGGGTAGCTTCCTGGGGGATAATGTTATCTAAAAAATTCCTAAAGATTCGGATAGCTGAGAAAAATCTAATATTAATTGATACCAAACAAGATAGGTTTATCTCGAAAAATGCAATGCTTGGTCGAATAAAACTATTTGGTGGTGATGGTGGTGGAGGATACAGGACCGACTTCCTCTATCTACTATAACGCTATGACGTCACGATATTAAAGATGGAAGTCTGCACGTGTCAGGCCGCCAACAACCGCCAAGTAGTAGGTAGGGTGGGGGTTCGATCGAGGTAAGGTGGGGGGTTCGATCAGAAATAGTAGGTAGGGTGGGGGTTCGAGTAGGTAGGGTGGGGATCAAGTAGGTAGAGTGGGGGATCTGAGTAGGTAGGGTGGGAGGTTCAAGAGGTAGAGTGGGGGATCAAGTAGGCAGGGTGGGGATCAGTAGGTATAGTGGGGATTGAGTAGGTAGGGTGGGAGGTTCAAGTAGGTAGAGTGGGGATCAAGAGGTAGGGTGGGGATCGAGTAGGTAGGGTGGGGGATCAGGTAGAGTGGGGGATCGAGTAGGTAGGGTGGGAGGTTCAAGTAGGTAGAGTGGGGGGACTGAGTAGGTAGAGTGGGGGATCAGTAGGTAGGGTGGGAGGTTCAAGTAGGTAGAGTGGGGGATCAAGTAGGTAGAGAGGGGATCAAGAGTAGAGTGGGGGATCAGTAGGTAGGGTGGGAGGTTCAAGAGGTAGAGTGGGGGATCAAGTAGGTGGTGGGGGATCAGTAGGTAGGGTGGGGATCAAGTAGGTAGGGTGGGGAATCAAGTAGGTAGGGTGGGGGTTCGATCAGGTGAAGTGTGCCAAACCCAGGAACCTGGAGAAAATCCCTCTCCTCATTTCCTCCTTACGGGAATTTACATGTAAATTAAATAGTAGGTAGGGTGGGGCAGGCCGATCGAGGAAGGGTGGGGGGTTCCATCGGGATAAAAATCCTACAAAGAGGCCCCAAGGCAGCCCACAAGGAGGGATCAGGGAGAAAATCCCTCTCCTCCCATGGGAATTTACATCCAAAAATATATATATATATGTATATATTGCTGTGTTGGATCGCACGAGTGTTCCAGAACATACCTATTCTATCTACTCATCAAGAAATAGAAAAATTTGACACTGACCAGAATAATTACATTGAGACACCTACGAACAATGAATCAAACCATGCAGAAACTTATGAACGTGACGAACAATACGTAACTTACGAGGAGTACGACGAAGAAAACTCGAACTCAAATTTTCAAATGGACCCTTTCATAGACAACCAAACTTAATAAACTTAAATAATATAAATCACTTAGTATTACCATACATAGAAATACCCCACGCCAAATTCAAACTATTGATCGACACTGGATCCTCTAAAACATTAATTAGCCCCAGAACCGTACAAAAACATTATTTAGATTATGTAGAAAGAGTACCATTTAAAATTAAAACAGCTCATCAAACGACACTACACCAATTCGTAGCAAATATACCCTTACCGAGAACATTTAATGTTAAAATGAAACATAAATTTTGTGTATTCGAATTTAACGACAAATATGACGGATTAATCGGAATGGATCTTCTAAGAAAATTAGGAGCCAACATTGACATTAAAAATCGCTTATTAAGGACAAAATACGGAAAAATCCCAATTAAATTTTAAAACACACAAATTGAACAAAAATACACTATAGAACCCCGAACGGAAAGAAAAATAAAATCCCAGTAAAATCTAACAAAATTTAGGAATAATAAATCATATGACATTTCAGCAAGGAGTAGAAACCCCAACCGCCTTAGTGCAAATAAAAGATAATTATGCAACCACAACAGTATTAAATTCAAACGACTATCCCGTAGAATTATCATTGACAGACCCAATTAACGTAGAAGAACTAAATTTTAACGAAATGGAAATAGACGAGAATTTAGAAAATAATTACAACCCAATAGAACATGACGAAATGTTAAGAGAAAATTTAACTAACATCCGCTTTAACACCGATATCAATCAAGAAAAAGAAAGAGCAATTAAAAACTTATGTTTCGAATACCGCGACATATTCCATTGCGAAGGAATACCATTAACATTCACCAACACAGTAAAACATAATATCGAGTTAACAGACAATAAACCAATCTTTACAAAAGCATATAGACTACCTCATGCAAGCCAAGAAGAAGCTGACAGACAAGTAGCAGACTTATTAGACCAAGACATAATCCAGCACTCCAATTCACCATGGAGCAGCCCCGTGTTAATAGTACCTAAGAAATTAGACGCAACCGGAAAGAGAAAGTACAGAATGGTAATAGATTATAGAAAGTTAAATGAAAAAACGGTAGATGACAAATATCCACTACCAAATATTACCGAAATTTTAGACAAATTAGGCAAATGCCAATATTTTACAACATTAGACCTAGCATCAGGATACCATCAGGTAGAGATGGAAGAAAGGGATATATCAAAAACAGCCTTCAGCACACCTAGAGGACATTACGAGTACAAACGAATGCCATTTGGACTAAAGAACGCACCCGCTACTTTCCAGAGAGTCATGGACAATATACTACGAGGAATACACAATGAGAAATGCCTTGTATACCTTGACGACATCATAGTTTATTCCACATCATTGGTGGAACACATAGAAAGATTGAAAGAAGTATTCGAAAGACTTAGACAAGCACATTTTAAAGTACAATTAGACAAAAGTGAATTCTTACAAAAAGAAGTATCATTTTTAGGACATGTAATAACACCCAAAGGAGTAATGCCAAATCCAGACAAAACAAATGCAGTTCTAAATTACCCATTACCAAAAACAACCAAAGAAATTAAAGGATTTCTAGGACTTAGTGGTTACTACCGCAAATTCATTAAAGGTTACGCTCAGGTAACCAAACCCCTGACAAATTGTTTAAAAAAGGGAAACAAAATTGAACACACCCCAGAATTTATTAAAGCTGTAGACAAAATTTAAAACATATTAACGAATCACCCTGTATTAGAATACCCAGACTTTACAAAACCATTTATACTGACGACAGACGCATCGAATGTAGCATTAGGCGCAGTATTGAGCCAAGGAAAAGTAGGTAGCGATAAACCTATCAGCTACGCATCCAGAACCCTAAATGAAACCGAACAAAAATACAGCACTATAGAAAAAGAGTTATTAGCCATAATTTGGGCAACAAAATATTTTAGACCTTACTTATACGGAAGAAAATTTTACATATATACCGATCATAGACCACTAGTATGGTTATGCAAACTGAAAGAACCAAATTCAAAATTACAAAGATGGAGAATCAGACTCGAAGAGTATGATTACGAAATTATATATAAAAAGGGAATTTATAACAACAACGCAGACGCTTTAAGCCGAATCCAACTCAATGCATTAGAAACGGAATCCATTATAGGAAACGTAGACGAAGCAGAAATAAGGGAAGATCCAGACGAGATCGACACAATACATTCGACACAAAACGAAGAACCAAAAAACGCGATTAAAATTTTAAACGAGGCAATCGATATGAAACCCAACCAATTTATAATAACCGAAGTTTTAAATAACCCCAACCCAGTAAAATATACAAAAGTAGACAATAAAAAAATATACCACATTCAAATAACTAAAGATGACAACGAGGAACAAATAATTAAAATTTTAAAAGAATACACCCCCGAGAAAAAACGATTTTATTTTTATTTCAACACCGAATATTTATACCAAAGATTTTCAGAATTATACATTAAACTATTTAATAACTCTGGACCTGAACTCATCAGATGTACTAAAAAATTATTAACACTAGACGACCCTGACGAAATAAACGATGTAATTAGAAATCAACACGAAGGAAAAACCAACCATCGTGGAATTAACGAAACTATAAAGCAACTTGTAAGACGTTATTATTTTAAAGACATGAAGGACTTGACCACAGATTTCATTAACCAATGCGAATTATGTGACAAAGCGAAATACGATAGGAAACCCCCAAAGATACCCTTAATGTTAACCAAAACACCCGACAAACCATTTCAAAAACTACATGCCGATACTCTAGTAGTAGAAGCTCAAAACTATCTGACAATTGTAGACGCATTCACAAAAATAGGCCAAGCAATACCAATCACATCCAAAATAGCATCGACGTGACCCAAGGATTTTACAATATTTCACATTTTACGGAACACCCGAATCAATCACTTTAGACAATGGTAGCGAATTTAAAAATGAGACAATACAAAACACTTTAGAACTTCACAAAATAAAAATTCATTTCATAACGGAAAACCACCCTGAATCAAACGGACTAATTGAACGATTACATTTAACCCTGTTAGAACAAATTCGATTATTAAGAATAAATTATAAAAAGGAACATATAACCAATTTAATGTCATACGCACTAATCGCCTATAATAACACTATTCACTCATCAACAAATTTTACACCCTTAGAATTAACCTTAGGACATTCAGATTCACGAAATCCCTATGACATACACTACAACAAGGAAGTATATCAACAATATGCAAAAGACCACAAAGAAAAATTAAAAATAACTTATAACAAGGTAAAAGATAAATTAGAGAACGATAAAGAACGTATCACCACAACCCGAAATAAAAATACCGACTCAAATAAATTTTCAATAGGACAAACCGTGTATGAGAAAAACTTTCAAAGCAAGCGACATAAAACAACACCCATAAATTTAGGACCATTTAAAATTAAGAAAATATCAGATAAAAACATAGCAGTAGTAGACAACGGTAAAATAACAAAGTACATTCATTTAAAAAACCTAAGACACCCTGTAATTTCAGATGGACAATCATCACCCTTACTGTCAACCTCCACCCAGGTAGAACGGACAACCAAGTAATAATATAACATATAAAAACAACCCCGGTATACTACCAATAAACTAGGCAGTATACAAAATTACAATATTTACTCAAATAATATCAACCCTTACTTTAATGTAACAAATTTTAGCAACATTAAGATATTTTTAATAAAAATCCCGATAGTAGAAAGTAACAATTATCAATATTATCATTTATTTGCTTTTCCAACAAAGGTTACTAGCACATACCAAGTAATCATACCCAAAACCAAATTCCTATCCCTAAATGAACTGAGATATGGTTATACAAACGAAAAATGTACTGAAATAACACCAAACCAATATTTATGTCAAACGATGACGACAACAACCATTCAAGAAGACAGCCCTTGTGAAGTACAACTATTAAAATTCTCAAATCATTACGAAAACTGTGAAACCAAACAAGTGCAAATAACTAATATGAAAATTCAAAAAGTTACAGATAACAAATGGATAGCCATTTTCCCAACGGAAGTAATAGCAACCATCCACTGCAACCAAGATGAAAATAACCAAGCATTAATCGGAAGCAAACTAATTACCCTCAAAGAAGACTGTTATGTGAAATTGAAAGGAGAAGTAATCAGAGTTTATCAAGATCCCATAACAACAAAGAAACTTGCAAACCTACCGGAACTACAATTCAAAATACAACAAGAAGACGAAGAAATAATC
Organism: Platerodrilus igneus; assembly: GCA_036346225.1. Classification (NCBI taxonomy): domain Eukaryota; kingdom Metazoa; phylum Arthropoda; class Insecta; order Coleoptera; family Lycidae; genus Platerodrilus; species Platerodrilus igneus. The sequence goes on from JARFIW010001092.1 coordinate 1,640,378, forward strand.
AAGAAACCTATGAAGCTAGAGCATTTAGACTTAGACGACCTCAACCACGCCGTGAAATTAGTGGAAAGTTATAAAGAACAATTAAATGAACTCAAAACGCCAAAGTTACATTATAATAATATAAGTATTTGGACAATTGTATTGATCATTTTAGTAATTTTTGTAATCATGTATGTATTATACAAAATGTACCTTAGATATAAGAATGAAAGAAACAGTACTAGATTTAAGGAAACAAAGAGAAAAAAGGAAACAATAAGTATACCCTTAGAAACAATGAATTTTAAATGAATTTAAATAATGTATTTTATGTATTTAAAAATTAAGAAAAACCTTAATTTTTCATTTACGGTGGGAGGAGTTATGTATCCCCCAATTACATATATATATTGATATATTGAATCTAATAGGAATTATTAGAAATTATTAAGTAAAAGTATAAGTTCAATGCAACATTGTAACACAAGGATAACCCAGAGAGGTTATCGACAACTTTGCATCCGTGAGGGCAGTGATACTGCAGGTGGCAGGTCACAGGCGGTCAACAGACCGCAATTACTTAGAATTAAGTTGTTACATTGTGTTACGTTGGCTCGTAGCCGTGCGTAAAACAAAGAAAGTCAAGGAATGACCGGGCTCAATCGGAGATTAGGGGGGGGTTGTAGAAAGTAGACTAACATAGAATGTACGCGGCTGAAAGAAAGTAGTGATTAATACCTGTAAAAAAAAAGAATTAGAATAGCAACCTGCAATAAAAATAATTAAGCATAATTTATTCTGTACTGAAAAAGAAAATGTAAATAGACTGTTTGAATAATCTCTATAATATAGTAACGATAAAAGCAATATAAAAATTTTTAGTACAAAGTGAGGTAATATTGGGGAGTAGCAGAAACGTTTCCTCACACACCAATTTAACATAAATCAAGACAAAAATTTTAACAAAAGATAAATAGATAAGACACAATTGATATGAGTAATCTAGTAGTATGAGTCTTTTTTTTTCTATGTTTTAGAATAGCATGCAAGTCTTTTGTAAAAGATAGCAGAACGACAAAGATATGGTAAGCAACGGATAGATATTTAAAGTAATAAGACAAGTAGTAAAGTTCACTTACAGAAAGTCCGTCAGTAACGCTTCCTTGCCATTGGAGTGGGGGGACTCACGATGTCCTACACTAACGAAGCACTGCACCCGTGACTGTGAGGGTGTGGATGAAATTGCTTACACTCTACACTAACTCACACCAATGTATTACACTGGGGTTAGCAGCAGACACCATCACGCGTCGGAACTATGCAGCATTGAAAAACTTCTTGTTAATTCTATTTTCCGAGACAATAATTTAGAAATATTTTGTAACACAAATCGTAAAACATGGTAATAACAAGTTAGAATCACGGGCTTTCAAGCCACGATGTAATGCATTAAACTAACCGTAACGTGAAGCGTTTTATTTGCTACCTATGGTAACACAGAAAAATCGAATGCTTTTTAATAACGAAATTTGCACCAACAGTTCCATTATAAAAAGATAAATCAACAAAACCACTATTAGTCTAACACGTGCAAACACTAAGCAAGTTCGTCAACTGTTCTTCGTCCAACATTATACAAGAATTAAACACCTAGGAATATAATTGAATAGGTTATGATTACCAATTCAAACTCCGCACGAGTAAATATTACGAATACGCAAAACCACTTTAAAAACCTATTATCGGCACTTTATAACAAATTATATACCGTTCTTTGTATTTTATCACAGTTTATTTAGTGAAAAACGAGCTTGGCTCCAACAAACAACATCGCGTTTTTCCACACTCTCTTCAAAGCAAAAGCAAACAGTAAACTTTTTCGTAATTAATATATATAAGAACCAAGCACGAAAAACTAACCACGTAACGTAATTAACATCTAGTAACAAAGGACAAACTCGAACTCTTCTGTTTAATAAACTCGTATATCCACATAAGGAACAGTCCAATTTACAATTCATTAATTTAAGAAACAACGAACAACTACTAAAACTACGCTAATCTGTTTAATGTAAAAATAGTTGTTTAACATAACACCTGAGCTTCTCTTATCTCAAACGAGAATAGATAGCATAAAGACGAATTGTATACGGCGAATATTTATTTATTTATTAAGGAAAATCGACGTTATACAACTAGCTATACAAAACGATGTGTTTTGAGTACGCTGACATTAAGGGAACGTAACAATTGTAATAAAGTGTACAATTAAAGAGAAACGCAGACATGAGATCTGCAAGTTCTCACAGCCGTGTGAGGGGCAGGTTATTATAAAAGGCCCGGGAGCTCAATGCCCGGCAGTCAGTCTTCAAACTCCATACTTCGTTGTTCAAGCTACTCAACCGAGTCAGTCTTCAAACTCCATACTTCGTTGTTTGAGCTACTCACCAGTACAATTAATTATTTTTTTATTAAAGTTATTATGAACCAGCTATTCCAAATTTCTTGTAATTTCTGTTTAACTTATTAAATAAAAAAATTGTTAAAGTGTCGACGTTTTTTTTTAAAAAACCAGCTCCAAAGGCCCGAACTTTAACTCGCGCACCAATTAAAAACATTGATAGGAGGGCTTATAAATACAATGGGGAATGAATAAACATATATTTCATCTATAACAGAGCAAGAATCACGTCAGTATGCAGTAGAAATTTACGTGACAGTATTAATTAGTGAAACGTTAAAATTCAGAATAAGTAAAATTTGAAAGTGCAAAAATTTGTGCGACGAAAATAAGCCGATCTACAAATAGACGTAAGTTAAACAATTAATTAAATTTATTTTTAATATTTAACAAAACAGGGTTTTTGTTGAGACGGCTTTTGTTGATGCCACTTTTGTTGAAACGGCTTTTGTTACTGATGCCACTTTCGTTGATGTCAGTTTTGTTGATGTCATATATACTAAGTTTGTAGCGTGATCCCTTTTACCGCACGCCAATGATTAGTTTAGTGGAACACACTCCTAACCTTCTAGTCAGTAGTATGTGTTATGCCGTGTAGAGGATTGGGCGTACCCTTCCTCGCTCATGTATTATGCATTGTTTTAATTGTTAAGTCCTTAATATACGTAGTTTACTGTGTACCATTGCTTTATATTAAAACCCTGAGATTAAAATACAAATACATATATTGTGTACAACGAGTATTATTAGTAATTATAACAAAAACCGTCCCTCGTCCCGTTAAAAGTTGATATTTAAGTTTATATGCAAGTCGATGTTCATGTCGAGATCTAAGCCTTAACACAAATCTAAAAATATGTCTGAAAGTGCGATCAAAAGGGTACTCAAAGTTAATTCAAGGAGAATACCAGAAATCAAAAATGGATAATTTTGGCCAATAAGTAGAGCGCACATAGTAAGGGATGCATACTACAGACACTATGAGACAACTCCAGTGACTGTTCCAGGTTAGCGATTTTTAAACATTTATTATTTAAAGACTGTTTTAAATTTAATATTTGCTATACATTATATATTTGTAAGAGTCATCAAAAAGGCCATTTAAAAATATGAAAACAGGGAAATCATCTTAGAACGTTCAAAAATACTTGAAAGTAATTAAAAGATATTTTTGCTGGCTTTCAGGAAAACATAAATTTGGTAAATGTAAATATTCTATTCAGAGGAAAATTTTGAGGTTACACAACATTGTACATATTATCAATTATTAAATTGTGTGATCTTTGAACTGCTTTATTTGAATCCATTTAAAGGGTAAAATAAGATTTATTATTAGAAAGTCGAGCATTTAGTGAGCTAGTCGTGGTAAACAGGAAAGTATAGAAACTTAATTGGGTATTTCACAGCAATTAAAATCGCGCACAAACGTGGGGCTTAATAAGGGATTTCTCAGCAATTTAATCGCACCCATCGTAGGGGCATAAAATTCAAAAAGGCTATTTCACAGCAATTTATATGTGTATTGCTATGATAATAGGGTTATTTAAGGGTATATAAGATCACAGGGGAGGTATACTTCATGCAACTAGCGCAAAAATCAAGAAAACCAAACATTTAAGTACATAATTCGTTAATTACGCAAAACGCAAATAGAAAGCACTCTGTATAAGATCATTAACTGGCTACAGTTAATAAAAGAAAGTTCACTTTGTAACAACTTAAACACATTAATCAAAATAAATGATTTTGGAAGCCATTCAATCTGTTTCCAACCATTTAAAACATTCATAAGCGCCATAGCTAATTCTAATCACCTTGTATAAAATCAATACTAAACTACTGTCAATAAAAGAATGTTTATTCTGTAATAAAAAAAACCACGTTTAGCAAAATAAATAACTCTGGGCGCAAGCCAATTCATTTTAAAAACATTTAAAAGATTCATAAACTCCACATACATACAAATTAGGCATATTTATACGTGAAACAAATCTCTTTCAAACTCGACGCATTTGCGTAAAGAATGAAAATCAATAGAAGACATATAATTTGCACCGGTTGGCAATAATCAAACTTTAGAAAAACAAGCACATTTCATAACACAATAAGACATAGATATTAATGGAAAATGGCGTACGTGGCATAAGAAATGTAGAAATCGACACATTTTTAAAACATAGCATGGGTAAATAAAATATGGATTTATAATTTTTGGTGTACGTGCAGAATCAAATGTAGCGTTTAACAAATTCTAATACAATAGCTTGAAATACGTGCAAACTTAAATGAATAGCGTAAGCAACTTTTAATAAAATCCAACAGGTTGAAGATAACACGTAATGGCAAAGCTTCTGCAATGGTCAAATAACAAGATAGCAAGCGGTCAACCAATAACAGCACGTGGAACAACTTGGTCTATATATTGACTCGAAACTGATAAGAGGCATTCATTCCATAAAACGACGCCCGGTTGTAACAGTCAAGACAAGTTTATTACATAAAATCAAAATTGATTGAAGTCGAAAGTGACATAAAGTAATATAGCAAATTAAGGAATTCAAGTGAAATACAGTAAAAGTGCGCGTTGAAATACGAAAAATTCTGCTGTTAATATAAAAACGTAAGTCTTAATTTAATTAATAAGTAAAATATTTACAATTTATTAATGTAGAGCAGCTAATGAACCAACTAATAATCCAACAAAAGAACTAACTAATGAACCAATTAAGGAATTAACTAATAAACTTAATATAATAATAATCCACTAAATACTCCAAATAAATGGTATAATCCTAGAAGGACAGAGCATTGGATACACGTCTACAAGTCATTGGAAAACTGTTCGTAGTACTACGTTACATGCCAAGCTAAGAGTCAACGACTTGAACTAGCAACCAATCTGGGTCAAGAAGCTCCCGTAAGAATCAACAGAAGGATACAAGGTCAGAGTTTAATTTTAGAATTTATAATATATTTTATTTCTTATTTCAAATATTTAATGAACGCAAAACTTTCATGTAATATAGATAATTTAGTGTAAAAGGTTATCAAAAATTTTGGCTGATACGTAAAAATTACGTTAAAAGGGGATTAATTCATCGAACGTTCAACAAAGCATTCAATATAAAACATAATCATTTTTGCTGGTTTAATTACTTAAAAAGGGTTATAATTTTGCTAATAAACACCTTTAACAGGAGTATTTATTTTACATTTGATTCAAAAGTTTTGTAAATAGCAAATGACATTACTAAAGACGTAGAGTTGTAAATTGTACACTTTCTTAGCTTATTATACAAATTTTGGTGAATTTCGTTTACCTTATTCAGGTATATGAAGTGTTTGAATGGAGTAGATAAATATTCTTGGTTATCATATCGTCGTTCACTCTGTGCAGGGTATTACTGAGCTAGTCGAGGTATAAAATTTAACTGTATTGATTTAAAATTGTTTTAGATTATTTTAGTGGCACAGACAGGTGGCGAGCAGCAGGTAACTGAGCGTTATATACGCCAGGCGGGCGGCGATATCGTAGCAAAGTAAATTTGAGGACCCAACGTAGGGCTTGAAAGAAAAACTGACTTGAAAGGCTCGAAAGATTCGAATTTAGGTGGTAATTAGGGATGGAAAATTGACGACAAAACTCAAAAATTGAAGCATATTGATTAAAATTAGGGGTCATAGACGTAATTAAAAATTATAGGCAAACAGAAAATAAATTTTAAAAGTTAAAATAGAATTTTAGGGTTTATTGTAAATATAATTAAATTAAAATGGACAAAAGAATGCAAGAAGTTAGGCACGCGTTGAGGACTGAAGGGGTGGAGATAGGATCTTAGGAAAGTGTGTTCTTAGAAGATACACAAACTGAAACTGCAGGGAGGGTATTAGAGAGAAGTAACAGTAAAGAAAAATCAAATACACAGGAATCTAAAATGATGTCGATCTTGTTATCGCTTAATGAGATAATGGACAAAAATGACAAAGGTGTGAAAGAAATGAATAAGGGCATGAAAAATATGACCATAAAAATTAAAGAAAATGTGCAAGAATTAAGGACAGAGTTTGGGCAGAATTTGGCTAAATTGAGGGTAAAATTTAGTTTAGAAATAATAATCTTAAACGAGGGTTTAAAACAAACAAATCAAACAATTAAGGAAATGAAGCTAGAAGTGCAGAATAAGGTTGTGGAAATTATGGCGGACATCGATGACGTGAGAGAAGTTTTAAAAGTTATGTTGAGCCAACAAACGTGTGAAAGGGAACCAACGGGAAAATTAGGAACTTAGGCATAAAAGTACAAGAAGTTGAAGGAAATTGTGAAACAGGAATTAGGACGGTCAATAGGGAAATAAAAAATTTGAAAACAGATTTTGAAAATTTTAGTCGAAACGCGGTACAAAATTTTTGTGAACCCATCAGAATAAACCAACCAAGCATACCATTAGATCAATACACGAAATTTTATGGCGATAGTAAATTAAACCCGAAGATATTTTTGAACAACCTTAAAACACTGATACAAATATCAACGGATGAACAGTATAAACTAAATTCAGTAAGATCAATGTTAAAAAGGGGTGCAGAAATATGGTTTGGTCTAATAGAAAGCGAATTGGAAACATTTTTAGAATTCGAACATACATTTTTAAAGCACTTTTGGGGGGACAACCAACAATTTAAAGTGAGGGATGACTTAATTATGGGTAAATATAACCAAGATTTAGGAGTAACCCGGGAGTTACATGCGATAAAGAAGTTTAGCATCGCGAAACAACTAGATCCTCCATTAGAGAAGAAACAAATAATAAAATATTTAGCAGGGCATTTTGAGGTGGAAGTGAGACAATACATGGCACTTCAAAATATCGTAAACCGGGATATATTTTTGGAATATCTCCAACGGTATGATGAAATGGTACCGAACCGTTGGATGGACAATAGGACGAAAAGTTAACCAATAAATTTTGTCAGAATCCAGAGAAATATAAGAACAGACCGATTTAATTATCGCTGTAATAATCACAACTACGGGAGAAATTTCAATAGGGGTAATAACAACAACTATAATAATGGCAACGGTTTCAGATATAATTAGACCGCAAACAACATGCCGAGGCGAGAAACGGAGAGAACTAATAATGATAGGGCCAAAGACAAAATGAGAACCAAAAATACGCATAGCCGAGAACCGGTGGAACAAGCGCAAGACCCGAGAAAAATCAACCTTACATGGGATTTTCCAATGCTCCACACAAAGGTACTACATTGGCCAGGAAGCGGGTTTTTTTACCTGGAAAATTTGGAATTTTGCCGACCCTTACTGTTTCAAGCAAGGTAGGGATCTTTAACGTGCGTGACAACGCTCACACACTGGACCTCCATTTTACCTCTCATTCGAACGAGAGTGTATTTTTGTGAAAAATGCTCGCCTAACATTTTTCAAGCGGCCCGTGTCGGGATTCAAAGCCAGGACCTTAGGCGTAGTAGTCACACACATACCACTACGCCACGGAGCCTCCTGCAGAAGAACCAACCGCACATATTCCAAAATTACGAGTCAAGCAGGCCCATATACGTCGAACCGGGATTTTTAATAAGAGACAGACCAAGCAAGCCCTTGAGAATAAACCAATAGGAACATCAGGGCGAATTTATTAAATTTGAGGTGGAAAATAAATTAAATGTAACCAAAATGTATTACCTATAATTAATTTAAAGGTGGAAAATAATGTGATTAATGTACTCATTGATACAGAAGCGGTGGCATCGCTCGTCTCAGAAAATTTTGTTAAACATGAAAAATTAATGGATAAAATAATACCTGTAAAAAAGTGTCAGTTGGTAGCACCAACAGTAAAAAGTTGGCGAGTGTAAACAGTATGGTGATTCTGAAGTGTAAATTAGGCAGTATATCATTGTATAAATGGTTTTAAATGGGGTAAATGTAAATAGATAGGGAATTAAAATACGGAGTACTGGTATAAAATTGATTGAGTGTTGTATAAATAATATAGGCTTTATAGAATAGATATAAATAAATAGGGAATTAAAATAGGGTATAATGGTATAAAATTGATTGGTTTTATATAATTAATGTAGACATTATAGGATAGATATAGGTAGATAAGGGACCAAAATAGGGAATAATGGTAGAAAATTGATTGGGTGTTGTATAAATAATATAGGCATTGTAGGATAGATATAGGTAAATAGGGATTCGAATAGGGAATAGTTGTAAAATTAGTTAGGCACTGTAGGAAAAATTTAAATAGCTAGGGGGATTAAAAAAGGAATAATTGTATAAACATTAGTCAGTTACAATACAAATAATCAATACGATAAATACAAAATTTAAAAATGAAAATACAAAAAATTTGGGATCTATGTGGAATTTGTGCTCACGGAGGGCGCCAAAATGACGTTGACCTAAAATTTTATATTTTAATTTGGAGAAATGATTTAAGGTATATAAGGTCACAGAGGAGGTGTACTTCATGTAAATAGTATAAAAATCAGAAAAAGCAAACATTTAAGTACATAATTTGTTAATTACGCAAAAAGCAAATAAAAATCATTCTGTATAAGATCAATAACTGGTCACAGTTAATAAAAGAAGGCTTACTTTGTAATAACTTAAACTCATTTATAAAAATTAATAATTTTGGAAGCTATTCAATCCAATTCCAACCATTTGAAACATTGTTAAGAGCTAAAGCAAATTCTAATCACCTTATATAAAATCAATAACAAACTACAGTCAATAAAAGGAAGCTCATTCTGTAATAAATTAACCACGTTTGGCAAAAAATAAATAACTCTGGCGCAACCCAATTTATTTTAAAAATATTTAAAACATTCATAAACTCCAAATAAATACAAAGTAGGCATATTTAAACGTGAAACAAATCTCTTTCAAACTTGACGCATTTGGGTGAAGAATGAAAAATCAATAAAACGCATATAATTTGTACCTGTTTGCTAATTCAAACTTTAGAAAAACAAGCATATTTCGTAACGCAATAATACATAGATATTAGGGAAAAGGCGTACGTGACATTAGAAATGTAGTTATCGCCACATTTTAAAAATCCAGTTTGGGTAAACAAAATATGGATTTATAGTTTTTTACGCACGTGCAGAATCAAATGTAATGTTTAACAAATTCCAATACAAAAGCTTGAAATACGTGCAAATTTAAATGAATAACGTAAGCAACTTTTAATAAAACCTAACAGGTTGAAAATAGCACGTAATGGCAACGCCTCTGCTATGGTCGAATCACAAGATAGCAAGCGGTCAACCAATAACAACACGTGGAACGACTTTGTCTAAATATTAAACCAAAACTGATAAGATGCATTCATTCTATAAAACGACGCGCGGCTGTAACAGTCAAAACAAGTTTATTACGTGAAATCAAAAATGAGTGAAGTCAAAAGTGACATAAAGTAATATAACAAATTAAAGAAATCAAGTGAAATATAGTGAAAGTGCGCGTTAAAATACAAAAAACCTTGCCGTTAATATAAAAACGTAAGTCTAAATTTGATTAATAAGTAAAATCTTTACAATTTATTTATCTAGAGCAACTAATGAATCAACTAATGGACCAACTAAGGAACTAACTAATGAACCAATTAAGGAATTAACTAATAAACTCACTACAAAAATAATCCACTAAATAATCTTACTAAACAAAGAATTAAAGAACTCCAAATAAATGGTATAATCCTAAAGGGCAGAGCATTGGATACACGTCTACAAGTCATTGGAAAACTGTTTGAAGTACTAGGTTACACGCCAAGCTAAGGGTCAAAGACTGGAACTAGCAACCGATCTAGGTCAAGAAGCTCCCGTAAGAATCGGCAGAAGGTTACAAGGTCAGAATTTAATTTAAAAATTTATAATATATCCCATTTCTATTTCAAATATCTATTGAGCATAAAACCTTCATGTAATATAGGTAATTTAGTTAACCTTCATTTAATATAGGTAATTTAGTTTAAAAGGTTCATTGAACGTTTAACGAAGCATTTAATATAAAACATAATTATTTTTGCTGGTTTAATTACTTAAAAAGAGTTATAATTTTGGTGATGAACACATTTAACAGGAGTATTTATTTTAAATTTGATTCAAATTTTTGTAAATAGCAAATGTCATTACTAAGGACGTAGAGTTGTAAATTGCACATTTTCTTAGTTTATTATATAAATGTTGGTGAATTTTGTTTAAATTATTCGGGTATATAAAGTTTTAGAGGGGAGTGCGTAAATATTCTTTATTATTATATCGTCGTTCACTCTGTGCAGGGTATCACTGAGCTAGTCTGGGCATAAAATTTAACTGTATTGATTTAAAATTATTTTAGATTATTTTAGAGGCACAGGGAAGTGTCGAGCGGCAACTGACTGAGCGTTATATACACGAGGCGGGTGGCAATATCGTAGCAATGTATATATATATATATATATATATATATATATAATTAGGTTAATATCGACTGTAAAATATTTATATATATATATATATATATATATATATATATATTGTAGCGGGCTACTATTAACGTGTTTCACCATTTTAGAACAAGTAATAGCATAAATCTTTATTACTCACTATTCACAAGTCTAATTAACAGTATATGCCTTATTTATAGATGTTTTCAGTACAACTAACAATGAAGCACTATCAGACTAATGTTATTTACAAGCAGTAACATTTTCTTGAACTAAATCCTTAACAATAAGTCTATTTAACAACACTAAACACTACTATAATTTAATTTTTACACTTTTGTCTATTTATGTACAAGCTGGCGGTACAATATACACGTTCACATAACACAAATTTATATTTAGTATAGAAATTTTAAAACGTAATGACCAACTAACTATACACGAGATGATTTATATACGACATTTTGATATAGACTAACCGATGTACACTCATCGCCGATCTTATTTATACCATAAAATTAAATACATGATTCATAGTCAGGTGTTTGCTGGAAGGTTCTGAAGTTTACAATGTGTTTAGTTGAACTTATGCGAGACGTGAGCGCACAACATAATTTACCTATTCTGGCATTACTTTTATGTTGGATTAGCTTTTGTTAGCCAGTGTTTGGTATGACCGACTTACGTGTTTTGCAACTACATTCAATTTGATGGACAATGTTGCCACACATTGATCTGTCAGTACTATCTTTAAGTCCAGTGAATAAATTTCTTATTGATTTATTGTAGGTGTAAGTTATAAGAATGTCTGGTAGCTTTAATCTATTGGTAATTTAAGGTGTTAAAATTTGAATATATGATAGTGTTTTGAAATTAATAGCTTGTGGTAGGATTGATGTTATTTGTAACTGATTTGAGTACAATAATCTTTTTAAAAGAGACTTAGGAGATGCGTTGTTGAGTAGAGTATATTCTAATTGTTTTAAATTTTTGTTGAAGAAGCCTGGTTCAAAGATTTTTTAATTTGGTATTTTCGATCTATTATTGTATTAAGTTTGTGACTAAATGAATGATTTGAGTGATAATTTATCTACCTACCTGAATCAGTAGGTTTTTTGTAAATATCAAAATTTAAACTTTTGCTAGAAGTTCTAAGAATTAAAGTATCTAGGACTGGGGTGCTGTTGTTGGTTTCTTTTACATAGGTGAAAATCAATTTGGAATTTAAACTATTGAAAATGTACAAAGTGTATTCTATTAAGTGTTCGGAAACAGAGCATAAGATGTCGTCTACATATTTGTCAATGAAAAACATGTCAAAGTATAGTAAAATAATGACAGACTCTGACAAATAATCCATTACAATTTGAGCAATGATTTGGGAGAGGTGTGATCCCATTGGGGTGCCAAATGTCTGAAGATAATACTTAGAATTAAAAGTGAAATAAAAGTTATTAAAGATTAATTTGATGGTTGATAGAAAAGAGTTTAAGTCTATGTTACAATTTGGTTGAATGAGACTCCGCTTGTTTGTAATAATATCAGATACTAATTCCATGGGAATGTTGGTGAATAATAAGCAGATATCTAGGGATATAAGGATGCGGTCTGCAGCTAATTGAAAATGTCTATACCTATCGACGAAAGAAAAAGTATCATTAAGGTTCCAACAATCTAAAGGAAAGGACAATTGCAAAATTTTTGATAAAAAAAGTTACGTTATAGGAAAGTGTATTGATACATGAGATGATTGGTCTTAAAGGTACATAAGGTTTGTGGATTTTTGGTAAACCGTAATATTTACCTGGAACGCAGTTGTTTTTTATTAAGTTATTTTTGATGACTAGTGTAATCTTAGAATGATTACATAGAAATTTAATGTGATCATTGACTCTTTTTTGTATAGTAAATGTAGGATCTTTAGTGAGTATTTTATAAGTATCTTCATCATCAAGTAACTCGTTGGATTTGGCGAAATAATCTTGTTTATCTAATATGACTGTGACAGAACCTTTGTCAGCTTTGGTGACTACAATATTAGGGTTGTTCATAAGGAATTTTTTTGTTATAGAATACATACGACTGATTGTATCGTTGGTATTATTGTATTCAGGGTTAGTGTAAAAATTAGTAATTTATGTTGGTGACTCTTGATCTCAATATTGTCTCTTCTACAGGTTTATTAATGACTTCAATGATTAATTCAATAGCAGCTAGTAATTTTCTCATCTTAATATCTGTAGTGCACATTTTTATATTAAACTTAGATCCTAAGCATAAAAAATTCTTTATATCCTATGATATGAAAGTGCTACTTTGACTATCCATTTACTATTGTTTGTGAAAAACTGTCTACTGTTGAATGAGTTTGTTGTAAAGCTTGCATTTTCTTAATATTTCCTTTTTTACTTGAAATGAAGAGTTTGTTATAAGTACTAATTTGACTTTTATAAAAATTGTGAAAAGTATTTGAAGATAACGAACCTTAAGAAGTTCTTTTAATTGGTACAGCTTGTTGGTCCAAAAACGAATATCTGTGCGCAATTTGTATTTCGATTGATAAGATGCGTTTGGTTAACCTATTATTGAAGTTGTTTATTTTTCTGTTGGTCATACCAAACAGTGGCTAAGAAATCGCTTAATCCAACATAAAAGTGATGCCAGGATAAGTAAATTATGTTGCACGCTCACGTCCCACATAAGTTGAACTAAACACATCGTACACTTCAATTATACGAGAAAACCAAACATTGAAAACAATTATAGCAATCGACTAGTTCTAGAACATTGAAAACATTTATAGCAATCGACTAGTTCTAAAACTAGTCGATTGCTATAGTTGTTTTCAATGTTTGGTTTTTTCGTATAATTGAAGTGTACGATGTGTTTAGTTCAACTTATGTGGGACGTGAGCGTGCAACATAATTTACTTATCCTGGCATCACTTTTATGTTGGATTAAGCGATTTCTTAGCCACTGTTTGGTATGACCAACAGAAAAATAAACAACTTCAATAATAGGTTAACCAAACGCATCTTATCAATCGAAATACAAATTGCGCACAGATATTCGTTTTTGGACCAACAAGCTGTACCAATTAAAAGAACTTCTTAAGGTTCGTTATCTTCAAATACTTTTCACAATTTTTATAAAAGTCAAATTAGTACTTATAACAAACTCTTCATTTCAAGTAAAAAAGGAAATATTAAGAAAATGCAAGCTTTACAACAAACTCATTCAACAGTAGACAGTTTTTCACAAACAATAGTAAATGGATAGTCAAAGTAGCACTTTCATATCATAGGATATAAAGAATTTTTTATGCTTAGGATCTAAGTTTAATATAAAAATGTGCACTACAGATATTAAGATGAGAAAATTACTAGCTGCTATTGAATTAATCATTGAAGTCATTAATAAACCTGTAGAAGAGACAATATTGAGATCAAGAGTCACCAACATAAATTACTAATTTTTACACTAACCCTGAATACAATAATACCAACGATACAATCAGTCGTATGTATTCTATAACAAAAAAATTCCTTATGAACAACCCTAATATTGTAGTCACCAAAGCTGACAAAGGTTCTGTCACAGTCATATTAGATAAACAAGATTATTTCGCCAAATCCAACGAGTTACTTGATGATGAAGATACTTATAAAATACTCACTAAAGATCCTACATTTACTATACAAAAAAGAGTCAATGATCACATTAAATTTCTATGTAATCATTCTAAGATTACACTAGTCATCAAAAATAACTTAATAAAAAACAACTGCGTTCCAGGTAAATATTACGGTTTACCAAAAATCCACAAACCTTATGTACCTTTAAGACCAATCATCTCATGTATCAATACACTTTCCTATAATGTAACTTTTTTTATCAAAAATTTTGCAATTGTCCTTTCCTTTAGATTGTTGGAACCTTAATGATACTTTTTCTTTCGTCGATAGGTATAGACATTTTCAATTACCTGCAGACCGCATCCTTATATCCCTAGATATCTGCTTATTATTCACCAACATTCCCATGGAATTAGTATCTGATATTATTACAAACAAGCGGAATCTCATTCAACCACATTGTAACATAGACTTAAACTCTTTTCTATCAACCATCAAATTAATCTTTAATAACTTTTATTTCACTTTTAATTCTAAGTATTATCTTCAGACATTTGGCACCCCAATGGGATCACACCTCTCCCCAATCATTGCTCAAATTGTAATGGATTATTTGTCAGAGTCGGTCATTATTTTACTACACTTTGACATGTTCTTCATTGACAAATATGTAGACGACATCTTATGCTCTGTTTCCGAACACTTAATAGAATACACTTTGTACATTTTCAATAGTTTCAATTCCAAATTGATTTTCACCTATGTAAAAGAAACCAACAACAGCACCCCATTCCTAGATACTTTAATTCTTAGAACTTCTAGCAAAAGTTTAAATTTTGATATTTACAAAAAACCTACTGATCCAGGTAGGTAGATAAATTATCACTCAAATCATTCATTTAGTCACAAACTTAATACAATAATAGATCGAAAATAGTTAGGAAAAATTTGTTGCCCGAATTCATTTTATATCTTGCATTGTCAGAGATAGATGATATGGCGACTCTGACCAAACTCTGTAAAAAGCTGGAAGAAGCTGATTATTTAAAACAAAAATCTGTTTCTGTTTCGACAAGTCATTCGTACAGGTCTAGGGACAATCATCGATCAAATTTTCATAATGCTTCTTCAGTATGGTTTAAAAGTCCCTCCAAACTTAAGAGTCAAGTTGAAATAAATCTAGCACAATTCCCTCAAGCTGAAATTTTAAAGAGTAATAATTCAGTACCGGTCTCGAGTGGTCCTAGAATAGTCAAGAAGAATAATGGGTGTTGGAACTGTTCGCGATATGGCCATACATTTCAGTTTTGTAGAGCTACCAAGAAAATTTTTTGTTATAAATGTGGATATAAAGGAGTAACTTCAGTTTTTTGTAAATCATGTTCATATTCTGCTTTAGATTTATATAATGACGTTCCAGAAAAGTAAATTTTGGCATGGAATTCTGTTTGTCAAAGAAAACTTTTGTAGTAGGAAGAGTATCGAGCGTTTCGGTGATAATTTTGTTTAGGTAACGATCATGCTTTCGTGTTTGTACATATTATTTTTTTTAGAGACTATATTAGTATTAAATATGTATAAGTTTAGTGTCATAAAGATTTTTGTTGAAAGACTTGCGCGTAAATAATGTCTAAGCAGTTGATGTGATTATTTTGGTCGGTCGATTATATTGGTAAGGTTGATATTTATTATGACGACTATAGCGATAATATTGTTTAAGTTTAGGTTGTTGATTTTGGATGATGCTGAAAAAGTCGAGTATAGAGGTTGTGTTGACATCAATGATATTAACTATATTTGAGATTTCAGAGTTTAGGTAAGCAAGAGTCGCTTGCATTTTGTAGAGATTTTTTTGTGAAGTTGGTCAAAGTTGATAGTTATATTTTGGGTAGTAGAGGTTTTGACCACAATATTGGTATAGGGATTTGTTTTGACAGCAAATCGAATAGTTTTTTAATGTGTCCACTGTGGTGCGGACATATATTAGTGAAGTTGAATTTTCTTGAATTTGGTAAAGTTAGGGAAGCATAGAGTTGAAATATGATAGTCTAGGTAGGACTATGCGTTATGAAGTTGAAAGTCAAATGAGGTAGGTTTGCCAAATTTTTTTGTGAACGGTAGGACGTAGCACTCAAGTACTTTCTTTTTTTTTGGTTGAATTTATGCTGGCGAGTTTTAAAAGACAATTTTTAAGAAAGTTTATGTGGGTAGGGTTGTCAAAATTTTTTTGATAGACAATCATAATTCCCAAATTGGAATTTTTTTTTGTTGCTCTTAGGACTTTACGAAGTCTAGTGCAAATTGCAATTGCCCGTGTGTGAATAGTTTGAACTTAAAGTTAGTTTAGGACATAATGAATCCTATGTAAAGTATTTATAGGTCAATAAGTCTTTCTTTTTTGCGTTGGTTCATTTTTTTGTTAGTGAGTAGTAGTATGGTTGTGCATATACAAATACTTAGTGTTGTTTTTATTCCATTGAGTGACTTTTGAGTGTCAGACCTTCCCGATTAAGCCCTATCTATTTTGTCTTCCCGGATATGTCTCCTTTTTGGACGTGTTGTACGCGTTAGTTACTATTACACTCATTCGCTCATATAATTTTTTGTTTTTTTTGTACTTCCACCTTCCCATATTACTAGTCAAATAGGAAAATTTTTTTAATTGATCTTACGTCAATGTTTAGGGTTAAGTTAGTTGTTATGTGTTTATCGTCAATTAGTTAGTTAGCTATGTTGAGATTGTTATAAGGACGATTATAAAAAAAAATCTTTAATCCTTCTTTAGAATTTGTTTTGTTTATCCAAGATTTTTTCTTTTTGGAGAGAGACTGTGTAACAATTACGATTTTCTGTTATTCAAATATACAATTTTGTTCAATACACCTAGTCAATAAATATTAAATTTCTATTGAAACCTTTTATTATGAATTCATACATAGTACGCCATCTACATTAGAATAGCCCAAGTGAACTTCTATTTGCTTGTATCTTGATTCAATATCCCCTTTCCCGGCGCATGCTTGGATAGCTAATATTGCCTCGTAAAAAAAGCCATTTTGATATCAGATGTAATCCGAATACCAATATTATCCAGGGTCTGCAGGTTTTTAATTAAACATGCCGCCCCAACGAATAGTCAAGTGGAGTCAACGTATACCATGAGTTTAGTTTTGGTGGCAGCATCGACCTAAGATGGTTGTAAATATATTTTTTACGGTAAGAAAATATTTCGCAAGCTTACCTCAAAATTTTATTCTCTCGTTTGATTTCAGCGGCAGTTTTTTTATTAGTTTAGAGTCTTAAGGATTGAGATACCAATTATTGAATATGGAGACAATTTTAATTCCGAGTTTTAAAATATTAAATTCAAGTTACACGTTATAAAGCAATGGAAATTAAGTATTATAAAAAAAACAATCGTTAACCATAAGGCAAGCACAAGACTGGAAGGCAGCTTCAATTGTTGCTAGGCAGGAAGGTGGAAACCCCCACATGGGATTGGTTTGTATGAAGGTCAAATCCGGACCCCTGCGTCAGCCACGTTTAACTATAAGGGTAGAGACGCAAATGTTTAAAAAAATTTAAAAGAAGGAAAACCGGCCGCCAAACAAATAACCAGCGGTGAGTCATCCTCCATTTTAATACCTATACTCTTTTCAAGGAACTTTCATTTAAAATACACAAATAATTTTCGAAGATGCTATACATAAGTTTGTTTAAAATTAATTCTCGAAATTTTGCAAAGGTTCAAAGATCAATTAATTTGTTTCACGTAAAATTTAGTTTGAAAATTTAGTATTTGGATAAGACATAATTGACTTTAATATTTTCAAGGTATTTTTGTAAGATTATGTTTGAAATTACAAAGTTGTATTAAAAGGTTTGCTTTACTAAACATGTGATATGATAAGAATTGTTTGCCGAATTATTGTGTATAACACATTGTGATAGTACACCTGAAGTATAGCTCAATATCGAAAATAAGTATTTTTCTTTGACCTTTGATTTTATTAAAGATAGCTATTAAAACTATAGAGCCATAACCTGCAAAATTTTTTTAAATATGTAATTTGTTTCTTGTACACAGAACAGGATTCTATTCAAGTAGCATGAAGTCACTGTAACATAAAATGAAAGTCATATATTTCTTGTGGAGAATTGAAGTAATTTATGCAATTAAAAAAAAAATTCCACGAATGCTTAGAGATTAATATTAAATCATAATAACGGAACTGTTTCGAAAGTCTCCATATAGATAAGTTTATATAAACGATATATATATATACATATTTTTTTTAAAAAATCAATAGAAAAAATATTAAGTTGTCATAAAATTTTCTTTCTTTGAAGTCAGCAGTAATTGTCCTACAGAAGCAAACAGTTTATAAATATGAAATTTTAGTATTAGAGAAAGGTATTATTGGTGTTAAAGTTAAAAATTATTTTGAAAGTATAATTTTGACTAGTGGATTTATTTATAATTTTGTTTGTGATAAAGTGACTAGGCTCTAACGAAGCCTTAGTTTAAACATGTTTAGGTGTGGTTAAATTTTCAGATAGCACGAGATCGTTGTTCCCATTCCAGATTGCAGAGACCAAAGTAAGTATTTTTGTTTATGTTGCTCGTCTTAAATTTTTTTCTTTCGAAGATTTCCGTATCTGATTTTCGGATAGTTTCTTATCAAACACTCATTAAGATACGGTGGCGTCCAATAAAATTTCTTTTGTTTTATCGTATACCATCCTACGACCCTAGCTCATAGCTCTGCCCTAAGTTGAAGAAGCTTAGCTGTCTGAAAGATCTCTTTAGAGGGACCCTTTTTTCTCAAAGCCATTCAACATCCTTTTTACCCTGGGCTTGACCGTCAAACAGGAACCCCTCGTAATTTATCGAGGCTCTGCCGCCTGTATGGTAGAGCAGACATTATTTTCCTTTTGAAGAACTTAATATGTTACAATGTAATGCATATTAAAATACAATGGGAACGGCACGTAAATAATAAACGAATAATCCAGTGTCATAGATGCCAAGAATGGAGTCACGCAACAACAAACGGTGTGCTTAAAGTGCGCTGGAAGACACAGGACGCGCGATTGCACAAAAAACGCAGCTCTGCCGCCTAAATGTGCTAATTACGGTGGATCTTACACTGCAAACGACACTAAATGTCAAGTGTACATTAATAAAATTTAAACAATCGCATCGTCGCAAACTCGTAGCACCCTTAGAAATCCAACAACCCAGGCACAAAAACAAACGCAATTCAACATAAACAATAGTAAAAACGCCTTTCCATCACTGAAACCTGTACAACAGACCAAATACGCTAATTTTACATGGGTGAAGGCTCCACACAATAAGCAAAACCGAACTCAACCGGAATCGAACAACTCCAATAACGGTGCGTTTAAACTAAATAACAACAACCCACAGTCGGAATTCAACGAACTAGTTAAAGAGCTCCAAACGCTTAATAACTTGATCAATGTGCGAGTCATGATCCAAGCCGTGCGAAACTTAAACAATTGTACGAACGAATTCGAAAGGTTTGAAACGTTCAATAATTTTGTGCTTAATATCAATGGATCCTAAAATAAAGATCGCAATCTGGAACGCAAATAGCATTAAGAGTCGTTATTCAGAACTAATAGAATTTGTAAATAGAAACTGTATAGACATTATGTTACTAAATGAAACGTGGCTAAAAAAAAAGTGATAAATTTAAACTAAAAAATTATACCGTTGTACGTAAAGACAGAATCGACAATTCAGAACATGGTGGAGTAACAATTTTAATAAGAAACAGTGTGCCCTTTACCGAAGTTAAAGTACCGCGAATAAACATCGAATGTGGTGCTATAAGACTTCCAGACAACACACACGTCATTAGTGTATATAACAAACCAACAGAATGTTTCAAGGAAACAGACATTTGCGCAATTATAAATATTAGTGATAAAGTGTTAGCAATAGGTGACCTAAACGCAAGACATTCACTGTGGAAGTGTTATAGAAACAAATAACAATAAGAGCGGCCTCATTCTACATACGTCACTACAAAAAGAAAATTTTCAGATAATGTTCCCTACTATTCCAACACACTACCCGTGCGGAATGGCAGAACACCCACCACCATAAACATTATATTAAATAAGAACGTTTCTAAAGTAAGTGAGCCAGAAAGTATACCCGAACTAAGCTCAGACCATAATCCAATAAGTGGCCTATGATGGCATAGAGCTTATGTTGGCATACCGCGATCAGAGCCGAATGTATTCGTTTTACCACGCACCCTGTCATATACACAAGGGCATATGAGTCCATTTAGTATTGTGATTGTACTTGGCGACGTTCAGATGCTTTATATTGTGTCATTAAACAAATCAAGATTTAAGTAAATATTCAAGTAACACTGGAAATTTTTAAATATTGCTGAATGAAGAACATTACTATGTATAATTTGCATGGCCGTAATTAATAGATTTTCTGCATATATTGTACTAGTTAGTTTGGCATTGTATTTTAGATAACAGTAACATTTGTGCGGATTAAATAAAATTACGACTTACTCCTATGATGGCATACTTCGTATGTTCTAATAATGGCATAGGTATGCCTTTATAAGAAAATGCATGTCTCTGTTTTATAACTAGTATAATTTACTAAGTTTTTAAACAGCAGGGTATTTTTGCAGCTATGGCTCTAAATACACAAGGCACGATAAAGAAAAGGCAAGAATCGGATAAGGCAGCCATGAAACAGGCAATACAGAATGTTAAAGAAAAAAAGATAGGGTGACAGTTAGCAGCTAAAACATTTAATGTCCCGGCCACAACATTACGTAGAAGATTTAAGAAAAATGATACTTCAAAGGGGGACTTAGGAGGTTGTAGAACTGTATTACCACGTGACGCAGAACAAGAAATTTTTAAGCATATTCTAGAAATGGAATCTCGTTTCTGTGGTTTTACTACTAAGGATCTAAGAAAATTGGTTTATGAAGTAGCAGAAAAAAAACACATTCAAACATAATTTTAATAAGGAAACTAAGATGGCTGGCAAGAAATGGGTAAAAGGATTTTTGACAAGGAATCCTAAAATAAGTTTGAGAATCCCAGAAAATACGTCTTATGCTGGTGCTCAGGCTTTCAACAAAAATAACATCAAGACATATTTTACTGCCTTAGATGCGACTTTGCTTAAATATAACTTTACACCAGAGAGCATTTTCAATGTTGATAAGGCCGGTGTTAACCGCGTACAAAAAAGACCACAAAAAATTTTTGCAACTAAGGGCCGCAAACATGTGGGGGCTCTTAGCAGTTCTGATCGCGGTAAACATTTAACGGTAGTTTGCGCTATGAATGCAATTCAACACTTTGTACACCACAGTAAATGCTCTATTGATAATAAAGGTTTGCTGTTGGTTGATGGCCATGGCAGCCATAAAGGTCTTCAAGTGTTGGAATTTGCCAAAGAAAAAGGGATTGTAACGTTCTGTTTTCTTGCGCATTGCACTCACTGTGTTCAACCACTTGACATTGATTTCTTTGGTCCTTTGCAAACCTATTTTGGGTAAGAAATTCAATTGTAGCTAAGGCAACACTCGGGGAAAATTGTTACAGACTTTCAAATTGCTGGTCTTTTCGAAAACGCGTTTCTAAAGAGCGCGACACTTGCAAATGCTCTACATGCTTTTGCCAAAATGCGAACAGTTCCATTTAATCCCGATGTGTTCGAAGATTGAATGTTTGCACCATCATTAACAACCAATAAACCTTATAGCTTGAACCAATCTACTATTGAGCATGAAAATAATGAGCAACTGTTGCAGGATGTTACAAACTGCAACCAGCAAGAATCAACAAATTTCCAACCCAACGACAGTGAGCAGACACCCCAGGATTTAAACAAAATCGTAGATTTAAACATAGCCGGACCTTCTTGTGCTGACAAAGTTAAACTCAGCATTGTGGAATGTTCGCCGTTGACGACGACGTAGGTTGCTTATACTGCAATGAACTATATTCCCAATCCCGCACTAGGGAGGTTTGGATCCAATATGAGGTTTCCAAGTTATGGTATCATTGCAAATGTGCTGGGCTAGAAAAAAAGTTAAAAATTTTACCTGCGAGTTGTGTGTGTAATATTTTCTACTATGTTTTGTATGCTTAAAATTGATTTTGTTTTTTAATTAAAAATACACATAGAATAACTTTCTTTGGTCTCAAAATTATATATAAAGGGGATATGCCATCATATGCAACAGTGAATGCCTATGATAGCATATCTGCAGTTAAACAAATATTCAAATGCTATTTTAATATATGAAATATGTCAATAAACTATTGCTCTAAATTAATAACTAAACTATAATACATATGCAAATGTTTTACACATCTTTCAAATATTTTAAATAACTGAAAAATTGTGTATTAAAATTAAGTGTGCCATCATAGACCAATTTCCCCTACTATAGTGTGAACTAGCATCTAGTGTAGTGTGTAATTATAGTTATGCTAGGTGTAACTAATTACTGGTACCGATACCTGTATAAAACCTAAAAGTCATATTGTAATGCACATAAGTGAAGGAACACGTAAAAGAGTAACACGTGAGGATAATTCAAAAACTACTCTTGAAATTCAGTGTCAGTGAATTAATAAAAATGGAAAATGTTTGAAGTTCTACTAAAAACTAAATGGAAATATACATTGAATCACCAACCCCTGCTGGCCGCAATGAGGTTACTCCAGGTAGCACCAATAGCAGAAATACCCAAGGATTTCTGTTGAAAAATTTAATAGAGAATGAAAGCTACCATAAATAAAACTAAAGTGTTTAAAGCAGTTTCAAACGTTCTAGCGGAAAATCGTTTGCAGCCACTAACAGAGCTTACTACTGAAGACAATGAATCGTACAGTGAGGTCAAATTAATGAAGGATGAGAATATCACCGCAAACACTACAAAACCGAATAAAAATAAACCACCTCCCTTGGTTACATTGAAAATTAAAAGAGCATAAGAACATCATGGACTCCCTTAAAAATCAATTAACGAAGAGATTTCATATAAAATATACACAAACAAAATCGAGCATACAAGCTTATGATTTTCAGAAGTATCGAAAACTAAAAGAAATTCTACAGAAAGGGAAATCGAATTCCACGCATATACAGAAAATGTAGACCAACTCACACTTTCGTTATCAGAGGGTTTGATAATGACCCAGAAGATGACAATGTTAAAAATGTCCCAATCGATGAGAACTTGCAAAAAAAGTCTACAGAATGACCACAAAGCACCATCCGGTTTATCTGATCATCACAAAATCCACTGTAAATTTATAAGTGCTCCAAAGTAGAATTAAATATGTAATGCATATTAAAATACAATAGGAAAGACATAAACAACAAAAGAATAATTTAGTGTCATAGGTGTCAAGAATGGAGCCATGCCACAACAAATTGCTGGACGCTCAGGGTCAGGACCATTTTTGGGTGTCATGCTGCTCTGCACAAAATATTTTCGCCAATCCATCCCTATGTTTAATATACATATATGTTTTCTGAATATAAAGATGATATCCTATTAAAAACTAAAAACGATACTTTTGCAAATATATTACCTATAAATTTTGGAACTCAAGGTGAAAAAGAAAAATAATAGAAATGTATTGCAATTGTAGCTTTAGAAAACTATACTGCTTTTCTTCATTTTTTGAGTATTGAAAATTGGACAGCAATACTGTATGCATCTAGTTCCTTTAAAAGATAGTTTTCAATACTTAATATAGTCAAATTATTTAAATGTAATTGAGTTAAACTGCTTCTTAGATAGTTTTTTACACGTTTCAGAACGAAAAAACTTCTTTCACCACTTGCATTTGAGATAAGTATTTTAGGATATATTTTTAAGGCTGTGAATATATTTGGAAATGTTAATATTAAGAACTTTTCCATAATAACCTCTTTAAAAAACACCATTGCTGTCAATTTTCAAAGTAAATAGTCTCAGAACTTCTTTAAAATAAATGCATTCTTTACCAAGATGTGTATTGAGATCACTGGAGTATATTTTCACAAACGCAACCGCTGCATTTTTAATAAGATATGTTTCCATTTCCAAAAGACTGAACAAAAATACAAAACTTTGACAGATGTTGGAGTATGCTGAATATTGTTTACTAATTTCGCACATGATTCAACTACTGAAATCTGCAGTATTATAATACGACAGGAGGCTTTTGCATTGAAACATTAGACATTAAATCAACATTTTGAAATATTTATTACTTATGTTCTACAATACTATGTAACGATTTTATTTTCTGTCATTATGTCTACAGATATTTAACCTATTTAATTAATAATAATCAACTTAATGCATAATGATGCTACACAATCTAAGAAATACATATTACATATTGTCAAATACAATATTAACTTTCAATTCGGAAGTGTAAAATTTTAAATTATGCGGTGACAAAAGATACTTTTTGTTAGTGTCATCTTAAGAGTTCCCTCTCTTAGACAATTGTAAGATTAAGCTTGTTGTCAGGCGGTAACCCGCGTGATATTATCACTTCCAACTCAGCTGTCGTCAGAAGAGGTCAATTGTTCCTTGAACGCAAGGACGATGACGTTTAGTCGGTCCACGTGTTGGAAGCACACGAAATTTAAATTGTTTTCTTGATAAGATATCGTCTCGGCGACGCGCACTTTTGTTGTCCACACTTGCTGGAAAATAGCTCGCAGATGACGAGACGTTATTTTGTTTGAAGGGCCTTTGGTTAACAGTAAGTAGTACTGCTTTTGTAATCTTACTAAATAAATATTTTCAGTGCAACTTTTAGTTAACATGAACTTTTGGTTAACATGAAATTTTTAGTTAGCATGCAATTTTAGTTAACATGCAACGTAGGAAAATTTAGGAAAATTTAAGAGGTATAACTAATTTATTTGGACAAGAAATGAAATTTATCAGTATTTAGTAAAGTTTAACCTTTGTACGAATGTCGATTTGGCGTGCATCAATTATTTAATATGGACGCTGTGATATGGTTTAGAATTTCAGTAAGCAGCTAATTTGGTTGTATGGAATTGGACATTTCCTGTATTTTAGTTGTTGAAAGAGGCGAATTATAAATCATCAATTATAATTCCGGGTATAGCCCATATGCCTAGTAGGTATTTTTCCATCGGATGAACATCTGGTATGTAAATTTACTTTCATTTATGTCAGCTGTTGCATGGATATAGCAGACAAACAATTTTTTTGTTTGATCACGTGATCTGAACTTCAAGTTAGGTGAATGACAGACTATTTATTTTTCATATTAAGCAACAGGAACCTGTAAATTTTCATTTTAAATCTTTTTATTAATACATTTAATTTACGGAAGGTGTCATTATGAGATAAGAAAAGTTAAATTCTATATTTTATGTAAATTGATTTAATTATTCGAAACATGATTTACTCAAATCTTAGAAATTAAATTTTTACATTTCATATTCCACTAATTGCTGGGTGGAATATTTTTGTGAGGTTAAGTAGTACAACCCAAACCAACCGAAATTGTTACATATAGTTAATTATTCAGAAAGTAAACTCATGCTCACTCATTTTTAAATAAATTTTGCTAGACATTTGTAATAGAAATTACCATGTTTTAACGGTGAGAAGTACTTATACTATCAAGTACGTATGTACATATTTTTCAAGAATTTAAATTAATCAAACTTATATTAAAGAAAAAAGATGTATTAAAAATAACATGCTAAATACTGAAGGAATAGATTTTTATTTTGGTCAAGACTATTCTTTTTAATTGGAATGAATGAAGGTTGATTCAAATTAATCATTAAATTTTGGGTATAAATGCACAAACAGTGCTATCTTTGTTTAATCTGTTCACAGGTGTAGCAGTGCATCTATAAAGGTCAAAGTCGAGCCATAAGGTAAGAAACTTTAGGGATTGTGTTGCAGTAATAAATTGTATAGCGGTAATTGAATAAAGGTTTCCGCATTCGCCTTGTACAAGGGACTTGTAAGGTCTTCTTCGTATAGAAAAATTCGGTGGCGCCATATTCTTTACATTTTTGGTCGCAGTCCAACCCCGACCCACAGCTCATGTTCTACCCAGAGCAAATAGTTCGACTAGCCGCTTAGCCTTTTGAGGTTTTCTCATCTACGAGCCATTTTCCACCGAAACTTGCCGTGGGCTCTATACACTTACTGGAAATCCTCGTAAAACTTTCTTGTGCCTTTCAGTTGGTCACATAGAAAAAAACTTATAGGAAAAATCCCTTAATATAAATGAAAAGGCTATAAATAGCGCCCAACGTATAGGCCTCGATTGCTGTTCCAATTGTATAAGCACATAACGTGCAGGCTTCGATTGATTTTGCATGTTTACACTTGTTGATTCGTAAATCATTTACTCTAAGATTAATTTAGTCTATTGATGTTGTTCGACTAAAGTTTTAGTGCAGATTGTTTAATTGAGTTTAAATTATAGTTAGTTAGCTAGTCTATTTCATGATGGCTGAGACCTATCAAGTAGTTTATTTGCATAAAAAATAAGTTGGATTACGAATTGAGAATCCGAGGAGTTATTAGTAGCAGACCGATGCAGGATAAGAGGAAAATGTTAGGCCGATTATTAGCTAAAGAAACAGCAGTACCTGGTCGTTTAATAGATCCTTCCGCATATGTCGTAGAATTTTCAGATGAACGTGATGAGATTGAGGTATCGATAGAATCTGTAAAAAATGTTTTATTAGAATTTGAAAGTGAGTTAGCAGACCCTACATTTAAGAGGATACAGTCGAGGTTAATACATCTTGATGGTCAAGTTAGGAGAATGAAAATCCCTTTAGATAATTCGGATGAGGTTACTTTATTTAAGAATGAATCGTTAGCAACTATCCTTACCATGGAGGCAGAGTTACATGAAAAGCTTAAGGAGAATTAAGATGTAAGCGGATATGGTGAATTTTCTATGAGAGAAACCATTCCAGCTGTTGTCAGTGCTCCTATTCACACTGTTTCATATTTAGTACCCCCTATTCCAATTGGTTCGTGGTCAGTAAAATTTTCTGGAGATCCAAGACAGGTTCATCAATTTTTGGACAGAGTAGCTAAGTTAGCACACCCGCGTAAAGTATCTGAGGAAGATTTATTTAATGCTTCTGTAGAATTATTCACAGGTAACGGTTTAGAATGGTATCGTTGTGTTAGAATGTAACATTATTTTGTAATGTTAACGAATAAACACATTAATTAATTAAAAATTCAGTAACTTGAATAAAGTATAAACAAAAATTTACACCAATAAATCACTTCAATTTTATTTAGGATCCTTTATAATAAAAGACCACATTTACCGATAGCTTCAGGCTAGTAAATTCCAGCGGCAGGTCATCATTTAAAGCTCTAGACCTCCGTAAGTCAAATACAATAAATAAACTTCTTAAAAGTTTAGTACCTTTTTAGCGTAAATAAAGAAAACCAATTTCAGTTTGAAAAGCTTAACCTTTCGTTGATTGACAGCGGGTTATACAAAACGAAACCTTTTATAAATAGCGGAAACTATTTCCAATTGATTTGTTCAAATATTACAAGTAATTTTAAGTAGTCTGGAGACATCCATTGTATTTAAAATCCATTTCGGCTCAAGTAGGTTAGCCGGCCTTTGTTAATGCCAGACTACGGCCGCCATAGGCAGATTCCACATTGCCATAATTAAGAAATTCGTAGAAAAAAAAGATAATTTAAATTCTTGGGAAAATAGTTGCTTCCGCGATCATCTAAAAAAAGGTTGGATTTGGTTTCTGAAATCTTGTTTTGTGGGAGGTTCTGTTCAGTCATTGGATAACAGAAAATGACGTACGGGTAGGATTTAGTCTATATATTTGAAGGCTTTGGCCAAAGACAGGAGTTTTTCCAATGGGGCCGTCCGTGGTCAAGAGGTAGAGAGAAACGTAGTTTTGCGGGTAGCGTTTCTCTGGCATGACATAGAATATTCCACTTCGTATTACGTTAGTAAAAAATTGGAAAGAAGTGTTACTCTTCCAATTTCGCGAGGGTTATGCCCATATGTTCGCGGATTTATAGTGATGCAAGATAAATATTAAAAACTTGTAGGCGTGTGACGCAGCAAGTAAGTGATATTGTCAAAAATTCTGCCGAGTTCGTGTGCCAGTGAATTTTCTTAAACATTACAAACAGAAGCAACAAGCGAGATTTTCTTCCCAAATTTAAGAACTGCTCTACGTTGGAAAACAAACCCTCAAACAATGGACAATTATTAGTAAGTAAGTCTTTATAGTTAAGTAGCATGACCAATTTTTAGTTAGTTTATTTGTTAGGACGTTTTGGCCATAAACCGTAGGATTAATTTAGTGTACGATTTATAATATAAGTTTCTTTCATATACAAGTGTTTGATAACTACTTATGTACACAAAATTTTCATAAATTCCATAATCACCTATTCACTTAAATTTATAAACTAAAATCAATGCATGTAAGAGGTTCACGTTTATTGCTCTGTGAATTAAATAGTTTTGTTTGCCGTTGATTAAGTCAATAGTTTTTCTTATTTTTTTATATATAAGTAGTAAAAAAGTGAGGAATTGATTAAAAGAAACAATTGTCCTCCTTGGGATGACAAGTCTCTCAAGGTTTTGTACGAACATCTGGACATTCTCGACTTGTCTGGCGCCCTTGGCAATTGTCATTAAGCCACAATATTTTATGAAAGGTAAGTGCCACATTTTTGTAGTATATTATAAATTAATTTAACCCTTTTTCCAAAATTTCAACCCTCTATATGATCCACGACCTTCCGCTAGCTAGTGCCGGTGACCCCCCTTTAATTTTTGTTTACAGGCCGCCCCCATTTTATAATTTGACTGGAAAAGATACACTTAGTAGCTTTTCCGCCTGTAACAAGAAGTTCTTTAACAAACTGGAGTTCTTTGGTTATTCGTTTAAAGGAAGATTTCTTACCATCACACTCAGAGGACGAGATTTGGGAAAAAATTAGGTCGCGTCATCAACATAAAGGAGAATCTGTAGTCATATATATAGCTCATATGGAGAATTTGTTTAGCAGGTTACCACAATCACCTGCGGAATGCACGTAAGTTAGAATGGTAAAAAAGAATCTATTACCTGATTTTATTTGTCAATTGGCTCTAACGGAAATTGATAATATGTCAACGTTAATTAAGTTGTGTAAGAAATTGGAAGAAGCTTATGCATCCAAGCATAAATTCGTACAAAGTCCAGCGAAATATGTTCCGAAAGCATTAGGAAATTCGAAGTTTCAAGTTGAAAATAAGTGGTCAGCTCCTGTTAAAAACTTTTCAGCGCGAACTGGTCGTAGTTTTTATAATCAATCATTTCCACCTCAAATACAATCTCTTGGTAATAATAATAATAATAATAGTAATCTTTCTAGTAGAGTCCCTGTAAATAAATTTAAAATAAATAAACTTACATGTTGGAATTGTTTGGAACAAGGTCATACATTTTGGAGGTGTAAGATTCCTCGTAAAATATTTTGTTATGGTTGCGGATATAGTGGAGTTAAGACAGTAACTTGTCCGTCGTGTTCAAAAAACGAGTAGGTAGGCAGATGCAGAGTGGCCGGCATCATGCTTCTATGCAAAAGGCTACGGTTATGTTGTGTGAACAGGAAAATTTTTTTGATAAAGATGATTGGTCAAGATGGCTCGGAATCGTTAAAGATTTTTGTCAACGGAACGTCAAGCCAAAAGCTGACGCGTTATTTATAAAGAAACCTCAGGACAATCGTCCGTACATTATGGTAAAATTGTTGGATAGAGACGTCACGGGTTTGTTCGACTCCGGTTGTACTACTACCGTGGTTGGTTCGTTAGCATTTTCTGTTCTTGAGGAATTGAATTTAAAAGTTTTTAAAACTGAAAAGAGAAAAGTTTCCACTGCTGATGGTGCTCTTCAAGAAGTTATTGGTTCAGTTGATTTACCTATTAGAATTGGAAGACAATATCGTATTATTAACGCTTTGGTTGTACCATCTCTTCCACACACATTTATTTTTGGTAGCGATTTCGCTAAATCTTTTGGTTTAATAGCAGATTTCAAAAACAACACATGGCATATTCAAGATTATGATAACAATAGTATTTCGTATATAGGTCAATCGTCAGTACCCTTAAGTTGTAGTAATCAGTTACTTAGTTTAGATGATTTGTTGGAAACGCAGCAAGTAAAAGCACGAATAGCAATAGAATCCTTCAATGAAATTAGTAGTGAAGAGAGACTAGGGCGTACAGATAAAATTGTTTTAGATATTGGTACTGGTGATGCGAAACCATTTCGTAAGAAACCATACGTCATGTCCCCCTTTATGAGTAAGATGTTAGATAAAGAGTTAGACGAGATGTTGAGATTAGGAGTAGTGGAAGAATGTCAGAGTCCATGGTCATCCCCTGTACTGTTAGTTAAAAAACAAGATGGCGAGTACAGATTTTGTTTTGACGGAAGAGCGCTCAATGATATTACTAAACATGATAGCTACCCATTGCCAAATATCGATAGGATTATTAATTTACTTAGAGGTGCAAATTATATTTCTAGTCTAGACCTTAGAAAGAGTTTTTGGCAAATCCACTTTCCGAAACATCTAAGGATAAAACAGCATTTAGTGTTATTTCAAGAGGACAGTATAGGTTTGTTACCATGCCATTCGGATTAAAGAATGCTGCTCAGACGCAACAGCGTTTGGTTGATTCAATTTTTGGACCGAAGTTTGAACCTCATGTGTTTTGTTATTTAGATGACATTATTTTGTGTTCAGCATCTTTTGAGGAACACTTGAAGTTATTAGAAACGGTGAAAGAACGTCTTAAAGAGGCAAACCTTACCATTAACTTAAAAAAGTGTGAATTCTTTAAGAAATCTTTGAAATTTCTTGGTTATATTGTTGGATCAAATTCCCTTCGTACAGATCCCGAAAAGGTTTCTGCAATGGTAAATTTTCCTAGACCTAAGACCACTACTGAGGTCAAACGTTTTTTAGGAATGTGTAGTTGGTATCGTCGTTTTATAAAAAACTTTTCATCTTTAGTGTCACCGATCAGTGATTTAGTAAAAGGAAGAAAAAAGGGTCAATCTATTGTTTGGACGTCCGAAGCTGAGGACTCATTTGTTCAGATCAAGCAGGCTTTAGTTTCCGCTCCATTGTTATCACAACCGGACTACTCAGTCCCATTTATTGTCGAATGCGACGCCAGTGATACAGGGCTCGGAGCAGTTTTAGTTCAAAAAATCGATGATGTAGAGCACGTTATCTCTTATGCCAGTAAATCACTTACCCGCACTGAGCGAAATTATTCAGTCACGAAGAAAGAGTGTCTTGCTGTAATTTTCGCTATAGAAAAATTCCGACCTTGGGTAGAAGGTACCCGTTTCACTGTTATCACAGATCACTTTTCATTGTTATGGCTTAATAATATACAAAACCCAACCGGTAAATTAGCTAGATGGGCTGTCTGTCTACGGCAGCATACTTTTGAGTTAGTTCATCGAAAAAGAAAGTTTAACGTAGTCCCAGATTGTCTTAGCCGAGCAGTCCCAGTCGAAAATCATGTTAATAATTTAGTTGAGATCAAGTAGGATAATGTAGACCCTTGGTATGTGTCTCTTCGACAAAAGATTTTATCTTCACCTGATGATTACCCACAATGGAAGGTGGAAGATAACCTTGTATTTAAATTTCTTTCTTCAAATTTACCACTCTCATCGAATGTAAGGGAATGGAAATATTTAGTTCCTAGATCACAAAAGGAAGAGGTTATTCGGATAAATCATGACCCTTCAGTGGCCGGACATTTTGGTTTTTTTAAAACATTGGCACGCGTACAAGAGAATTTTTATTGGCCAAAAATGCGTATTGATGTGATGAAATTTTGTAAAAAGTGCTTAACGTGTGGTGCACAGAAAGCATCGAATAGAGGACCCCTAGGGTTAATGGGAAAGGAAAAAGAGGTGAAGTTCCCCTTTCAGATTATTGCAATAGACCTCATGGGCCCATTTCCACGGTCCAAGGTTGGTCACAAATGGTTATTAGTTATAGGTGATTGGTTCTCAAAATTTACATTAATGTTTCCGTTACATAGTGCAAAAGCGCATTTAATAGAACGTGTACTGGAGGAAAAAGTTTTTTTAGTCTTTGGTGTCCCCAAATTCGTTATTTGTGATAATGGCTCACAATTTAGTGGAAGAAATTTTAAGGCAGTATGCAAAAAATATGATATTCAAAAAATTTGGTTTAATGCAGTTTACTCTCCCCAATGTAATTTTGTGGAAAGAATAAATCGAACTGTTGGAACAGCTATACGGTCATATATTAAAGAACATGATACTTGGGATATTGAGTTACCCCAAATTCAGTATGCGATTAATTCTGCAAAACATCATGCCACTGGTTATTCGCCAAATTTCTCAGTTTTTGGTAGACATGTTCCCGTGTCTGGTAAATTTTATGGTCTTGATGTGGAACCCACAGATGATTTAGATATTATTCCTGGTGATAGACCTTCGTATGTGTTAGATCATCAAGGACTATTTGATATTTTTATAGACGTACAGAAAAGGTTACATTTAGCTTACATGCAGTCTAGTAATACATATAATTTAAGAAGACGTAACATTTCTTTTGAAGTAGGTGACAAAATTTTTCTAGGTCCAATAAAGTTCTTTCGAAAGCAAGTGATAAGTTTACTGCTAAGCTTGCGCCAAAATACGTTTTGTGTATCGTTAGAAAGAAGATTTCTAATTTGATTTATGATTTGAATAATGAAGATGGTTCAAAGGCAGGCAGATGGCATGTTAAAGACTTAAAACCTTATTCTGAGTTCAGTAATGATGTTGAGAAAGATGATGTTTCTGAACGTTAATTAGTAGTGTTAAAATGTTTAATGGTTAATAGTAGTAATTATTTCTGTCATATCTTTTTGGTAAAGAATTTATTTATTGTATTAGAATACTGTTTGGAAATCTCAAATTTGGATGTAGGATATGAAGTTAAAAAGGGATAAAGAAATTTTGTTGTACAATAAGGTTAATATTAGGTTGCTCTGAAACTGTTGGTTGCAAATTGTTTGTTGAATAGAGATGTTGTAAGTTGCATGTTACCCTAAAGGTCAAACGTTAGTAGAAGATGTTTATATTTTTGTTGATAAACTTTTGATAAGTTTTGTATATAATTAGTTGAAAATTTCTTTTGGATTTATGTATGTATGGTCATATTAATCGATGGTGAGTTAGGTATGAAATAATTCACTTAGTATATTCAATTCATTTAGCTTATTTAACGCGTTGTATATAGTGTTTATAGTAGTCCGAAACTTAGCTTCTCAAAAAATTTCTGTGGAGAACAATTGTTTCTGGAAGGTAATTTTGTAGTCAAGAGGACAACCGAGATTGATGGTAGTTCTTGAGATTGTATTGGAAGTCAAATAATTTGAGTCCAAGTTAGATATTGGTAAGAGACCAATTATCGTTAGTCACTAAAATAGTTATGTTTATTATGAATATTGTGTGAGTTAGCAATGTTCTATTTTATTATGAATATTGCATGAGTTAGCAATGTTCTATTTTGTTCATTCATGCGTGAGTGAAATTTTTTTGAAGAGTAAGACGTGGTGACGTTTTGCTTGTCTCTTCATAGGTAGAAACATTTCTACATTTTTGTTAGCATATGCTGCGGTGGAATGTTAAACATTCATGATTTTGAAATATGTTCGTTATTTTGGAAATATGTTCGTTGTGGATCCAGATAATATTAGGAATCCTTTCCTTTTGTAAGTATGTAAATTATGGTTAGTAGAGTAAGAGTATGTTTGACATGATATTACGCTTTAAAAATCAATAAATCTTACAATTTAAAAAGTCGATAAATACATCGCGCAAGCGTGATGAAAAAAGCAACTTCGCGGGCTGTTAGCAACGCCAATCTTATTACAGATTCCGCGTTGCCAACTACCAATGACGTCACCAATGCAAAAATTATATTGCGCAATACTTCGGAAATTTACATATTTAAAACAATAAAAGATAAAAGCGATCAATTTTAACAGAAAGAATACTCACATAAGATATCCGGCATTCGACGGAGTTGCGCTAAGGTAGGCCTCTATTAAAGTCCATCAGGCTACTCAAGCCCTTTTCCGGTAACTAAAGATGGTGACTCCTGCCAACGCTCCTTCAAGCGCTCCGGCCAGCTACGGCAGTCCTGAGATCGCTCATCCCCGGGTCGTGCATTACGGTACGCCTACGTGGTTTCAAATTGACACCTACCTATGCAGGGAATGACGGGAACATGGTATAAGGCAACAACAAAGACAATTAGGCAAAGGAAATTTACATAGATAAGATAAGCACGATACGATACCTCAAAGCGTCCACACTACTCGAAGAATAAAGGCAAACAGCCACGTTTTAGAGCGTCACGGAAACTAGTCCCCACTCTTTTGTCTTTTACACGTCGCGCGAAGTTATTCGTCCAACCCTCCCGCGTCGCGCACTCTGCGCAAACTCACTATGACGTAACGGAAGTACGCGCTTAGTCTTTTAAATTTCCGCGCACAGCGTCTTTTGAAATTATGGCGCGAAACCTCCGTTAATCAAACTTAACCTAATACAATGTTTAAGTGCCGATTGGCACGTAACAATGATAGTTAAATCTTTGTTAATGAATTATAATACGGCAGTATTTTATGTTTAGTTTCTTAAATTCTCTGTGTGTAAAGTGAGTGATAATTAACCCCGAATATGTATTAGCTGATATTGTAACAGTACCGATTATGACTTCCCGAAATTGTCCCCTTTTGGCGTGTAGTACGCGTAGTTACTGGTTACTCATTTACATACATGCAGTATCTTTGTTGATTCAGAGAGTTATTTTTTGTTTTGGTATGTGGAAATTAATAGCAAATTGTAAATACTAATAATAAAAATGATAAATAAAAAAAAAAAATTCTTCGCACTTATTCTGAAATATTTCCTCGAATTTTTTCTCTTAGTGAGAGGCTGTGTAACAATTTTATTTTCTGTCATTATGTCTACAGATATTTAACCTATTTAATTAATAATAATCAACTTAATGCATAATGATGCTACACAATCTAAGAAATACATATTACATATTGTCAAATACAATATTAACTTTCAATTCGGAAGTGTAAAATTTTAAATTATGCGGTGACAAAAGATACTTTTTGTTAGTGTCATCTTAAGAGTTCCCTCTGTTAGACAATTGTAAAATTAAGCTTATTGTCAGGCGGTAACCCGCGTGATATTATCACTTCCAACTCAGCTGTCGTCAGAAGAGGTCAATTGTTCCTTGAACGCAAGGACGATGACGTTTAGTCGGTCCACGTGTTGGAAGCACACGAAATTTAAATTGTTTTCTTGATAAGATATCGTCTCGGCGACGCGCACTTTTGTTGTCCACACTTGCTGGAAAATAGCTCGCAGATGACGAGACGTTATTTTGTTTGAAGGGCCTTTGCTTAACAGTAAGTAGTACTGCTTTTGTAATCTTACTAAATAAATATTTTCAGTGCAACTTTTAGTTAACATGAATTTTTGGTTAACATGAAATTTTTAGTTAGCATGCAATTTTAGTTAACATGCAACGTAGGAAAATTTAGGAAAATTTAAGAGGTATAACTAATTTATTTAGACAAGAAATGAAATTTATCAGTATTTAGTAAAGTTTAACCTTTGTACGAATGTCGATTTGGCGTGCATCAATTATTTAATATGGACACTGTGATATGGTTTGGAATTTCAGTAAGCAGCTAATTTGGTTGTATGGAATTGGACATTTCCTGTATTTTAGTTGTTGAAAGAGGCGAATTATAAATCATCAATTATAATTCCGGGTATAGCCCATATGCCTAGCAGGTATTTTTCCATCGGATGAACATCTGGTATGTAAATTTACTTTCATTTATGTCAGCTGTTGCATGGATATAGCAGACAAACAATTTTTTTGTTTGATCACGTGATCTGAACTTCAAGTTAGGTGAATGACAGACTATTTATTTTTCATATTAAGCAACAGAAACCTGTAAATTTTCATTTTAAATCTTTTTATTAATACATTTAATTTACGGAAGGTGTCATTATGAGATAAGAAAAGTTAAATTCTATATTTTATGTAAATTGATTTAATTATTCGAAACATGATTTACTCAAATCTTAGAAATTAAATTTTTACATTTCATATTCCACTAATTGCTGGGTGGAATATTTTTGTGAGATTAAGTAGTACTACCCAAACCAACCGAAATTGTTACATATAGTTAATTATTCAGAAAGTAAACTCATGCTCACTCATTTTTAAATAAATTTTGCTAGACATTTCTAATAGAAATTACCATGTTTTAACGGTGAGAAGTACTTATACTATCAAGTACGTATGTACATATTTTTCAAGAATTTAAATTAATCAAACTTATATTAAAAAAAAAAGATGTATTAAAAATAACATGCTAAATACTGAAGGAATAGATTTTTATTTTGGTCAAGACTATTCTTTTTAATTGGAATGAATGAAGGTTGATTCAAATTAATTATTAAATTTTGGGTATAAATGCACAAACAGTGCTATCTTTGTTTAATCTGTTCACAGGTGTAGCAGTGCATCTATAAAGGTCAAAGTCGAGCCATAAGGTAAGAAACTTTAGGGATTGTGTTGCAGTAATAAATTGTATAGCGGTAATTGAATAAAGGTTTCCGCATTCGCCTTGTACAAGGGACTTGTAAGGTCTTCTTCGTATAGAAAAATTCGGTGGCGCCATATTCTTTACATTTTTGGTCGCAGTCCAACCCCGACCCACAGCTCATGTTCTACCCAGAGCAAATAGTTCGACTAGCCGCTTAGCCTTTTGAGGTTTCCTCATCTACGAGCCATTTTCCACCGAAACTTGCCGTGGGCTCTATACACTTACTGGAAATCCTCGTAAAACTTTCTTGTGCCTTTCAGCTGGTCACATAGAAAAAAACTAATAGGAAAAATCCCTTAATATAAATGAAAAGGCTATAACTATATAAACAAATTTCTACATAAATAATTGCCAGAATAAAGTTTTACAATTCTTAGATCAGTGGAATAGGATTTTTAAGTGTAAATTCACTTATTTCTCAATCATTATAGTCCATTCCAAATAAGAATAAAGTAGATGACCTTGTACGCAAGGTGGATTTACACAGCTTAATATAATTTTAAAATTATTATTTCTATATATACATACAGAATAATTATTAGTTCCATATTGGAGTGATTACAAATCGTGACTAGCCTAAATTAATTTCCATAACTCGTTTTTATTGCAAATCTCACAATGGCGCATTACATATATTTTAAATACAAATTTTTAGTATTAAGCTGTGTAAATCAGCATCATGTTTTAACCAATCAAATCAAAGGCTAAACTTTCCCTATACTTTTCATCGCTTTATTCTTAGCTGGAATAGACTATAGTATAGCCAGTGTTACCGTCACTACTACTGCTTTCATTGCTACCATTTATACTTAATAGTTAAACAACGTCAAATTGTTTTTTAATATCCCACCATTCCTCCATACATTTGTGAGCATTGAACATTTTCGGGCAATCCGGCGACTAGTATTTCTTATAGGTGTGCTAGGCACGCCCGGTACTCATAGTTTATTTTGTTAAATTATAATCTTCCTCTTCTTAAAATTCTGTCCTTGCATCAAAAACAATATTGTGTTCTAGTAAGTTATATCTAAGTCGGTTACGCGTGTTTAGCGCATCGTGGGGTGCGAACGAGGGCAACTTGTATAATCTTGCGGGTTGCGGGCAGATACATAATCAGTTAGTGCGCCTGAACGGTTACCGGAGTGAGATGTCAGGCGAGATATTCATTAAGAAACGTGGTTTTTAGGTGATTATTTATGTTTGTATTCGCGTTGAAAATTTAATGTGATTCCGTTGTAAAAGTGATACTTTATAAATTAAAGTTTACAGAATAACTGAAAAAGTGACGAAGTACTAAGTTGGAATTCAGAACAGAAAACAATCTGTAGGTATCGTATAATTTACAGTATTAAGCATGCTCCAACTTTTTGTTATGAAGAAATATTAGAATTCACGGTTTGTAGATAGTGGTGATCTGGTTACAAATATTATCCAGCACTGCTTTCAACCATCACGTGTGTTTTGTGAAAAGGTAGTCGCTTGCCTTGTGTGACGATGATTCAATTGTATACGATCAACCTCGTACAGGAAGGAGCCCCTATTTAACATTATTTTATCTACGTTTGGTGTTATATGTTACCTCGCCGACGTTACCAAACCGTGGAACTTGAAGAAAGAATTATATTAATAAACTTCAGAGGCGTGTGAAAGTGAAATAGTATTGGCGCGGAAAATTCGAGTTACTAATATTAGCATAATTTATGATAAGTGGTTGCTAGCATTATTATCAATACCTAAGTTTATTCTATCTATGTCCGGTAGTTCTTTGAGCCTGAATAGTTAAGAATATTTTAGCTAGAATAGGAGGGCTGTAGTAAGGTTGTTTTGTACCTTTTTAGGTTTTTGTTTTTAGTAGTGAGTATAAGCGTTAACCAGGATGTTCATTTTTCTTTATCATTGTGGATGATAAAACCACGTAACTGGAATCCAGTAATTTTTCATTTCATGTTTTGAAGTAACCCACAAAAAGAACCCCTAACTAAGAGTCCATACCCCTGAGTCTAGTTTATTGGGAGAGTGGGACGGCTTGAAGAAATATCCTCTAAATTGAGATGCTATGAAAGAAATACACCTATTGAAACCCATTTATTAACTCGGTAATATAAGATTACCCTAAATAATGCCACGGTGTCAAACTATTATAAGAAATTAACAGATAACAATACTTAATATCACCGTGGTCTAACAACAATTACTTCAAGTCCTAATTCTACTCAATTAAAGATGTGACTTTTATGTAAACAAAAATTCACGTATTTCATGTGATCAAACAAAATAAACAAAACCTCGGATACAAGACCTATTATTATTAATAATAAAACATGCCATTCAAGGCACAAATTGTCTAAATCTAAACAAATAAGGTAAGTGCACGCGCCTTAAGTTATTCCACCAAGAAATTCACAATCACCCGGTTCGACCGTTGATTTTTCCAGCTGTCGATGCCCACATACAGTAACTTTACGTGAGATAAAATTATTAGGATTGGAATTCTCTTTTTCACCAACACCTTCAAGTTAGTTTATATTGTGATAATAAATGCAGACAGACTAAGGCCTGCAGCTGCGTGTTTGTATACTACAGCCGTAATAAATGCCCGTAATTTATGGAATTTCTCCCTGTAACTTGGCTTGTTACCTGAATCCAATGACTGGCAAACTATTATCTCCATACACTCGATGTACCATTGTCGTTCAGGTCTCACAATCCACTATCAGCACCCAGTTCGTACGTGAAAACCACCGCGATTAACGTCGAATTTTTCGTGCACACCTTATCATTTCGTTTTTCTATCTGAGAGTTCTCGTCTTTCTAATTTATGTCATCGCCGTAGGTGACTAAGATATAAATAATAAGGGAAATCAAATATCAACTTAGAGCGGTTAACAGGACGGCTCGGCACAGCATGTTGTATACATATTTGCCAATAT
Organism: Platerodrilus igneus; assembly: GCA_036346225.1. Classification (NCBI taxonomy): domain Eukaryota; kingdom Metazoa; phylum Arthropoda; class Insecta; order Coleoptera; family Lycidae; genus Platerodrilus; species Platerodrilus igneus. Next base: position 1,680,636 of record JARFIW010001092.1, read on the forward strand.
GCAGAGTCTATTTGTTGAAGTGATTCAAACCATATCATTCTTGTGTTATGATCATTGTATTTTTCGTTAAATCGTTCCACATTTTTATTATAATAATCTTTAACTTTAGCCCATATTAGCTCAATTGGATTAAATTGACAACGATACGGAAATAATTGTAATTCTTTATGAGCATACTTTGCTGCAATTTTATCTAGTTCATAAACTATAGGTTTTGGATTCTCTCTGACTAAGGTCAATAATTCTTTCTTTAACATATTAGTTTCAAAAGGTACTTTATGTTTCAGCATTTTCTCCATTAATTTTAAATGATAAGATGCATTGTCTAATATAATAAGGCTGGATTATTTAAGTTTGGCATTAAACTTTCTTGAAACCATTTTGTAAACAGTTCGGCATTGATGATAGTCTGCATTTGGTGATTTAGTAGAAAACAAAAGATACGAATTTGCAGCAAATCCATCTTTATTTCCTGCATGTAGCACGATGAACTTAAAATATTAACAAAATAAAGAAGATTATTTAAAACAAGTGATCAGAAACTAACCGTTTTTCTTCACCGAATGGCTTTTTCTTAACAATTTGTTTTGTGTATCAATCTAACTTTTTTTTGCTGAGCCCCGACTGTAAATCTACGATTCGTCTAAGAAAATGGCTCATATAATTCCTTTTGTTTGTTTAGTTTGTAATCCCTCAGGAATTGTACTCGTGATGCAGCAACATGTTCCAATTCAAATAATCCCCGTCTGCAATCATCATTTTTAAACAAAAAACCGATAGCGGGTAAAAGCCTCTTCAAACTACTTATACTAAAAATAAATACTCCAGACAAAGCAAGTTCTTGTTGTAGGGTTTTATCATTACGTGAAGTTGTAAAAAATACAAATAGGTTATAAAATATATTCCAAAATATTATCTTTATTACGTTTAAAATGCATGTCGTATATTTTTCTCTTCGCGCAATTTTCAATAAAATCGTCTACATCACAAGATTTCGATTTGATGCACCTTCGTTTCTTACTACACGATTGCGGAGGTTAGTTTACTTCATATGCTTCGGATACCTTCTTCTTAATACTAGTGTGAGTTCAGAGTCGTATACCACAGGCTTCAGCGGTATGCCTGTTCAAACTACTTATACTAAAAGTAAATACTCCAGACAAAGCAAGTTCTTGTTGTAGGATTTTTATCGTTACGTGAAGTCCTAAAAATGCAAATAGGTTATAAAATATATCCCAAATTAATAATTCCTTTATTACGTTTAGAATGCATGTCGTATAGTTTTCTCTTCACATAGTCTTTAACAAAATCGTCTACATCAAAAGAATACGATTTGATGCACTTTGGTTTCTTACTACACGATTGCGGTGGTTGGCTTACTTCATGTGCTTAGGATATCTTCTTCTTAATACTAGTGAGAGTTGGGAGTCCTATACCATACAGGCTTCAGCGGTACGCTAAAACAACCTAATTAAAACCATCTTTTCTACTAAACTTGAGCTAGCATTTGATCTTAACTGCATTACAGATTCACTTTCCTTTTCGACGTAATTAAGAACATTCATAATTACCAAATGTGTTAGTAATTTTAAATGTTTATTACGAAGCATTATTAGTGTCAATATGAAATGGCAAGTTTTGAAAAAATGTTCAACAATACAATTAATTGAGGATAACACAAAACACTAAATTTAAATGAGAACAAAACCAAACTAACAATCCTCAAAACAAACTGTGTTTGGTACTTAACCATTAAAAGCACAAATGAATTTACAAACTACATGAACCAAAATCATACGCGTTTGCTATATCTTCATTACAACATTGGGAAGACGCACTTTTCTATAGCTATCCTATTTTATAACCGTAAAATTAGTATAGACACAAGTAACATATATGATATTATAGTTGTGTTTTTTTCTATGTATTGCGATGGTCCCGACTATATCCCGTTTCTCACTGAAACGGGTTAATAATGACAGGTTCTTTTACATAACATTTTCAATGTATTTAAAAGTTAACTACATATAGTTTGTGAGCTTATTCGAACATCTAATTGTAACATAGTTTTGAACAACTATAATTCAAACAGCGGAAATACATTCACAATTTTTCGAAATTACTATTTGACGGCTACACGTATTTTTAGTTACCACAATGTGTTTTATTGTTCTCTGTAAATCAAGCTTGTGCTCAGTTCGTACTGCGCAATTAAAGCCCATCCTATTATTTTCAACGAACATCGTTCGTTTATGAAATCTATTTGTCTGTGTGTCTGTCTGTCTGTGTGTCCGAAGCCTTTTTAATGGTCGGACATCAATGTGTGATACATCAATCGATTCAGCTCGGTGTCCAGAGCTTAAGTTTTGATGTCAGTTAAAATCGGGCCACGGGGACGCCGAGCCCCCGGGAAAATCCACAGAGATAATTAAAATTTTAAATAAGTTTAAAATCAATATGCGACACATATTTGAACAATTTATGGCATTTCATGCCAATTATTCCAATATTATAGACATTGTTTAAACTTAAATTTTGATTACCGAAAATAATTAGATTCATATAAAAAAAAATTTCTTATCTTATTGATGAGAACTAATATATAGCTTTTAAAATATTTATTCAATAAAATAAAATATATTAAAATGTCTCTTTTGTTGTTTATAAATTTTTGTTTTTATCTGAATACTTATAATTATTACAACATAATAATTTTAATTTCTTTAATTTGTTTTAAAGTAAGTCTACATTTGGAAGTTCGTTGCGACAATGCCTTGCATTTTCAACTTGTTATTACTGAATCTGCAAAACGCTAGAGACCTGATATAACTAGACTGAGCATTACAGACTAAAAGTGATGCCAATACAGTAGGCAACCCCCAATGCAAGTTGTGGGTAAAAACAGGGAAGCGAATCCGCTCCGTTATAAACTTGTAATTCTGTAAAAGTTGTTTTGTTAACACGTTTATGATGTACATCAATTTTTAAGTTATTTTCTTACTTGTGGTTTAACATTAAATAACGAAATTAGACAAATTCCTGCACAAACTAATTTATGTCAGAACAATACGATTTAGAATTCGGCAAAGTGTTGTAAACATCAGACACAAAATTATGTTTCTGAGAAATATTTTGGTAGGTTAGTTGCAGATAAGTATCATGTCTCTGGTTGATTAATATTTAGAATAATACTTCCCTTAAGTAAGGAGATTACTGTGTTGTATCTGCAGTCTGCACTTACTTTTAAACCGCACAAGAGTTAATTTCTATGTATTTTTACGAAATAAATTCTTGAGCTTAGTTTACTAGTGTTAGTATTTTAATATTATTCGCAAAGATGGTACGATCGTGTTGTGCGTATGGTTGTACAGAACGGGCATCCAAAGAATCTTCAATTTCTTTCCATCAGTAAGTATAATAATACATTACTATTGTCGTGTCTATGATACACGGCGTTACATGTATATTTAAGGTTCCCTATTGATACGGAACTGAGAAAACTAAGGATTATTAGCAACGAAACGGCAAAATTTTATACCTTCGAGACAAACCGTCATATGTAGCAAGCATTTTCTCCAAAGCGATTTCTTAATATTTGTTGGAGAAAGAAGATTGCACAAAAATGCCATTCCCAGCATTTTTGATTTTCCCACGCATTTGGAAAAAAGGAAAGTGCCACGAACTACTAATCGAGTGCTCTCTCAAAAATGGAATTTAAACACAACATGGCACCGTAAGTGATAGGTCTTGTTTTTTAATGGTAATGTTAAAATATGTATGTATATATTTTTGCAGAGGTACATCTGAAGATATAGGATTACCAGCAGCTTTCCAAGTAACTTCTAAAAGGTTAGTTGTAATCTCAGAGATAATTAGATATTGATTGTGATAAAAATCAATAATAAATATTATATAATGCAAATCTGACATAAAGACATTTATGTCGCTGATATCATGATTTAATTCAATCTTTAGACTCAATTTTAGTATGATTATACTTATGAATTCATCACTTTCGTTTGTTTTGCAGAAAAATTCCTTTTGAAGATTTTAAAAAGGAACATTTGTCGAGTCCTAAGAAAGCTAATTTGATGTGGCAGGCTGCCATTGAGACAATTAAACTGAAAAATAAGAAAATGAAATATCTGCTTCGTAAAACAAGCCGACTAAAAAAAAAGTAGTTACATTGAAACATTTGTTGACTCATTTAAAACAAACAGAAAATTTCTAATGACTGCTTAGAATTGTTAGAAGTAAATTCGTTACTCTTCATAACAATATGTAATTGTGGTTAATTTTTCATAGGAAAACATCTCAAAGCCCCAGAAAGATTTATGTTGAGACAACTGAAAATGACACAGACAAAAACATTTCCGCTTGAGCTTCGGTGTTTTGCGTTGACTTTGAACTTTTATTCTAATGCTGCATACAATTACGTAAGAAATGCTTTTGGTAAATGCTTACCTCACCCTAGTACTCTTAGAAGATGACTAACCTCGGTAGATGGTGCACCCGGTTTTACTGGTAAATCCCTTCATGCGATTAGGCATAAAGTAGGTGAGTTAGAAGCTCAAAACAAGATGCTGGTTTTAGGTTTGATAATAGATGAAATGAGTATAAGAAAGCATGTTAGTTGGAATGGAAAAAGATATCAAGGATATGTTGATTTGGGAACTCACATTGAAAGTGACTTATTGCCCGAGGCCAAACAAGCATTTGTATTTCTACTAGTAGGACTAAATACAAGATGGAAGATATCAGAGGCATATTTTTTGATTGACGGTCTTGCTGCAGCGGAAAGAGCTAACCTAATTTGTGATTGTTTAAAAATTGTGCACGGTTGCAACACGAAAATTGTGTCACTGACATTGGATGGGACAACTAATTTTGCGACAGCAAGTGCGCTAGGTGCCAAAATAAAATATCCAAATTTGTAACCATGGTTTACTCATCCGATGTGCACTGAAAAAGTTCACGTGTTTCTTGATGTATGCCACATAATAAAACTAATACGCAATACTCTGGGCGACTGGAAATGTTTACGTGATAGCACAGGTGGTATTATTAACTGGAAGTACTTTGAAAACATCTTAGATTTTCAAGAAAAAGCCTACTTGCATGCAGGAAACAAGTTCAGATGGAGGCACTTAAATTTCAGAAAAGAAATTATGAAGGTAAATTTGGGAGTTCAAGTTTTTAGTAATAGCGTGGCTGATGCACTACACTATCGTGATAAAGATCTTGCTCTAAAAAACTTCAGAAATTCCGAACATACAGCAAATTTTTGCAGAATTTTAAATGATGTGTTTGACGTACTCAAATCTAGAAACGTCTTGTCAAAATATATTTGGAGTAAACCATTTTCATCTGATAATAAGCAAAGTATAAAGCATCTCTTAAATAGAGCCATATTTTATTTATCTTCTCTAACAATTCTGGATGGAACGAACATTCTTCATACCAGACGAAAGACTGGATTTGTAGATTTGATTATTTCAATGCAAAGTGCTATGAATTTATTTGATGAAATTGTTAAAAAACAAAAAATTATACAGTTTTTGCTTCTTACATATAAACTAAGTCAAGATCACTTAGAAATGTTTTTCTCCGCAATCAGAGTTAGAGGGGGCTTCAATAATAATCCTACAGCAGTGCAATTTGAAGGAGCATACAAGAAACTTTTAATACATAATGAAGTCACGTCTGCAGAACTGTCTAATTGTGTTGCTCAAGATTTTACGAGTATTTTGACCGTTTCCAGTTCAAGCACACGAAATGTCGATGCCTTAACTATCAAAGATATTACCACATCCGCAGCCGATAGTTTTATTTACACTGAAAATACCTCCCAGTATGTGAACGAAGTTGTTGAATATATAGCAGGATTTGTAGCAAAAAAAGTTGCGAAAAACATTGCTTACTCTCATTGCTGCGATTTATTATCGACGAACTTCGTTCGTTTATGAAATCTATTAGTCTGTGTGTCTGTCTGTCTGTGTGTCCGAGGCCTTTTTAATGGTCGGACATCAATGTGTGATACATCAATCGATTCAGCTCGGTGTCCAGAGCTTAAGTTTTGATGTCAGTTAAAATCGGGCCACGGGGACGCCGAGCCCCCGGGAAAATCCACAGGGATAATTAAAATTTTAAATAAGTTTAAAATCAATATGCGACACATATTTGAACAATTTATGGCATTTCATGCCAACTATTCCAATATTATAGACATTGTTTAAACTTAAATTTTGATTACCGAAAATAATTAGATTCATATAAAAAAAAAAATTTCTTATCTTATTGATGAGAACTAATATATAGCTTTTAAAATATTTATTCAATAAAATAAAATATATTAAAATGTCTGTTTTGTTGTTTATAAATTTTTGTTTTTATCTGAATACTTATAATTATTACAACATAATAATTTTAATTTCTTTAATTTGTTTTAAAGTAAGTCTACATTTGGAAGTTCGTTGCAACAATGCCTTGCATTTTCAACTTGTTTTTTATGGAATCAACATCACTTTTGCTGCAAACGAAAAACCGTGGAGGGTTATGTAAAGCATCATTAGATGTTATAAAACTATGTCGTATTGCTGAGAACGTATGCCGTGGATGTTATGGTACACGAACAGTTAACCAATTGATATTGTATGCTTTACGCGAGATTGATTCATGCATTTACTTTATAAAAATTCACAATCACATCTTATCTCAAGATGCTCTTAGCAATCATTTATTACAGTTGATAAATATAATTTTAAAGGTTTATATTACTATAAGAATTCATTACATTAACAAGTGTAAAAACGAAGAACAAGTTAGAGTACGGCAACAATATACCAATTTCATATTATTTAAAAATCAGTAATTTTGTATATATGTACTTTTTATTGTTCAATTTATATTTTTAATGCATTATAGTTTGATACTAATGGTAAAAATCAAAGGCAGTTTTGTTTATTATTACAATTCTGGTTGTTTTAAGTGCTTGCACATTATAACTTTATGGTACACTGTCGGTTTCTGCCTACAATAGGAAATCGTGGATGCATAACATCCTTGCACCACTACCTTTATGTACACGCTATTTCATAGGCGGAGTCTAGTTATATCATGTCTCTGTTAAACGCACTATGAGGAATGGTCATTAAATAACGGATTGACGCTGTAAAACATTTTCTATGAATTAAATCAAAGATATGTTAGCGTACACGAATAGCCCAACGAGCAAGTTTCCCTGAAGAATTTTGAATATTGTTGAGGCATAAAAGGCTGTGGTGATCAGTGATTACTGAAAATTTAGTTCCTTCTATCCAAGGATAAAAGTGTTCTATACAGAAAATAACAGCAAGGCATTCACGTTCAGTAACACAATAATTTCTTTTTGAACGAGTAAGAGATCTACTAGCATAAGAAATTATATGGTCAACTCCATCTATTGGTTGAAGAACTCCAGAAACTAGTAGTTGCTTTATTTGAAAGGAAGATTCAGCTTCAGAAGTCCATTCTATAGGTTATTTCTTCTTTTTGCCTTTTAAGAGATTGTTGATGGAAGACATAAGTGAAGAAAAAGATTTTATCAATCGTCTATACTAGCTGCACAAACCAACAAAACGCTTTACATCGGTAGCAGTTTTGGGTTTGTTCGTAAGGAATTAGATCCAACAAAATAGGTAGCCTAAAAATTTTAAAGATTTTTTTGAAGGATTCACTCTTTTCCAAGTTAATAGTAAAATTTGCTTCTTTTAGGCGACCCTACATGTGATTTTCCAATTCTCCACCCGAAGGTACTACATTGGCCAGGAAGCGAGTTTTTGTTACCTGGAAAATTTGGAATTTTGCCAAACCCTTGCTGTTCCAAGCAAGGTAGGGATCTTTAACGTACGTGACAACACTCACACACACGGGACCTCCATTTTACCTATCATCCGAACGAGGGTGTATTTTTGTAAAAAAATGCTCGCCTAACATTTTTCAAGCCGACCGTGTCGGAATTCAAACCTGGGACCTTGGAGGTAGTAGTCACACACATACCACTACGCCACGGAGCCACCTCTTTTAGGCTACCATTCATTTACTTTTCCAATGCTCCACCAGTAGGTACTACATTGGCCAGGAGGCGAGTTTTTTGTTGCCTAGAAATTTAGAATTTTGCCGAACCCTTGCCGTTCCAGGCAAGGTAGGGATCTTTAACGTGCGTGACAACACTCACACACGGGACCTCTATTTAACCTCTCATCCGAACGAGGGCGTAATTTTTGTGAAAAATGCTCACCTGCCATTTTTCAAGCAGTCGACCGTGTCGGGATTTGAACCCGGGACCTTGGGATCCGTAGTCTTACGCTTACTACATTCATCCACGGCGACGCCTCTTTTAGGCTACCACATACCGTCTCTAAAAGTCTAATATGTAAATTGATATTGGCCTATGGAGATGATGTTTTTGGTTTTGATTCTTCAGTTAAACGGAGTTACAGTTAAACAGAGTTACCAAAAACTGTGAAGAAGGTCTAAACTAGAAATATAGGTAGCACCTAGAATAATAATACGATCTATGATCTGCATGGGGTACTGTCATGGACAGTTATTTCATTTAAGTCTCGTCCATCAAAGCAAAGTCTGTAATCTCCTGAAGGTTTTTTAACAAGAAGAATTGGAGAACACCAGGGACTAGTACATTTTTCTATAACTACCAAAGTTAAATTCTTCAGGGTATATTGGATAAGTATTGTTCTCTCCGCAGGTTTGGTTTTCTTTTCTGTAACATTTTTTTTTTTATTAAAACTTTTGTAAATAAAGTTTCTCTCTTAAGGTTTTCCATTTTTATGACCCACGCCACTCTACGGCTTTCTAGGTAGCACGGTATTCTTTGGATTCCTGTTTTGTTACGGTATTCGGTGTGGGATATTTTCGTTGCTTACATTGCTTTTTTTTCTTGTTCGCACGGAATACCGCAACAAGCTCTAATCTGATGATTTACATTACCATCAACATATGGTTTATAAACGAAGTCGCAATTAGCGTTCATATTAAGGTTTCGATTAGAACTAACTTTCCATATTCCTGGCAGCAATTTATATATATTTTAATTGTATCAGTAAAATCGAGAACATTCCAGCAATTAATGCAAATTATTATCTGGATATTTCTTACAACTTCTATTACAATATTAATAATCCGTTAATGTAAAAACCTTGTACCCGCCAATCAATAGATTCTAATAGGTGTAACGCAACAGGAAGTCATCCGTCATACTTTGTGTGCATTCTAACATAAGTGCGTTAGACATGCCGAGCAGTGTCACAATAGTAACATGCACCCTTGCAGCTACAACTAAACTAATATATAATTTGCTCAGACTTGACAGTAGTCATACTTGAGTTTGTAAGATTCGTTGGTGGATATAGGTAAGATAAGGTAACTATGGCAGCGGCACGTAATATTTAAGCAACCTTCAATATATGGTTTATGTTATATTTGTCAGTATTTATTTTTGTAATAATTTATTTCGACATTTTTATTTCAAATTTAAGTGACACTGAATTCAGTATTCCTACTTATCATGACAGCAGGATGTAATATTTCTTACCAGACCTCTGGGGTTTGTAATGAATAAACATATTTATTGGAATAACTTTAATTGGATATTTTACTTCCAAAATCTCTCTCATGCTTTGTTATACAAATCCCACTCAGATATGGACTTTCTCAAAAACTTAGACTGACGCGCGTTCCCTTCTACCTGTAACGTCCAATCACAATTCTTAATTTCTCTCCCTATTTAAAATCGATATCTTGTACAAACATCTTCCACCTCTCTCTTGCTTATAGCTTTTATTTTATTCTTGTTGCTTCGTTCGTTACTAAATCTAACCGATGTCTGACATTTGCATCTCCCTCCTTTATATGCTATAACCAGTCTGTCCTTGTTTTCACATCGATCCGTGCCTGGTTTAACGTCTATTTACATTCGTAGAAATTTTGATTTTCTGATGAGGTTGTTGACAACATGCCTCATCCTAGTAAATAATCGTTACCTAACAACGTGCCTGTTGTAACTGTCGAATTTTCGTTTACTGATTTTCTTTCCTATCCCTTTCTAACAAGCTCGTGTTTTTAAATGCTATCTTATGCTAAATGATATTGAATCGTTTCTGATTCACTAAAATTATACCCATAAAATTATTGATCTTAAAGTAAAATTAAAATGAACAATCTTCTTAACAATTGTAAGCCGTTTATACTATAATTAAAGCTGTACACAAATGAATTGACCTTTTTGATAGTCGCTTAACATTTATTGACTCTGATCCCTAAATATTATGCAATTTCCTTGCAAATAAGTGCAAATCTGAAACTAAAATGAAATTAATCCTAAAATTCCTACATTAAATTAATTGATCGTCACATTAGATTTCTAGAATACCTATTTAACGGTATTTTCAAACGCTTGTCTACCCTAAGCTGACCTATCTATCTAATTCTAACCTACAACTTACATAGTAATATATATATATATATATATATATATATATATATCCATTTCAAATGGATCTGCATCTTGACGAAGTAATAGAACAGGTGAAATGGCTTGCGTGTTCTAATGAGCTAAAGAGCCAAACTACAGGTCCAACCAAAGTAGTAGGGTCGTTAGTGAGGAACCAGACTAAGACAGGTCCCCGAAAGAGGGCAGCGGCTCTTTCGGTACTTAGATTGGTAGAGACCATAGGGGTCGGTATGGCAGTCTAAGACACACTACCGCGATGTGGAAGGCAACGGGAAAAAACCACATTATCTCCCAAGTACACAGCGTACTTAAATTGTAATAAACATGATGGCATTCTCTGGGGTAAAAGATTCCGGAGTTAAAATAGTCCCCCATTCGGATCTCCGGGAGGGGACTACTTCGGAGGATGCGATCGGAAAGAGAGTCGGAAACATTCTGCGAGTCGGAGCGTGGAATGTTAGAAGTATGAAGCAAGTAGGTAAGCTAGAGAACCTAAAAATCGAAATGAATAGGTTATCACTAGACATAGTAGGGATTAGCGAAGTTCGGTGGCCAGAGGTGGGGATTTTGGAGTGGAGACTTCAGTGTAATTCATACAGGAGCAGAGGAAGGAAATTTGGGTGTGGGGGTAGTTATGCGGAAAAAGATAGGATACTGCGTAGAAAATTACTTACAAAAAAACGAAAGAGTACTCATGGTTAGATTAGAATCTAAACCCGTAAACACAGTAATAATACAAGTATACATGCCCACCTCTAGCTACAGTGACGAAGAGGTAGAAGCCATCTACAAAGATATCGAAGACATATTAAGATACGTAAAGGACATGAAAATTTAATAATTACGGGGATTTTAATGCCGTGGTAGGTGAGGGTAGGGAAGGAGCGGTAGTGGGTTTATTTGGTTTAGGCACGAGAAACGACAGGGGAAATAGGCTGGTAGAATTTTGTGACAAGAACAATTTAATAATCACAAACACATTATTTCAACATCATGCTAGAAGACGATATACGTGGAAGATGCCAGGAGATATAGGAAGATATCAAATAGATTACATTCTTGTTAGACAACGGTTTAGGAACCAAGTAAAAGACTGTAGAAGCTACCCAGAAGCAGATATAGATACTGACCACAACATCGTAATTATGAAGGCCGCACTTAAATTTAAGAATATGAAAAAGGAGTGGAAAAGGCACTTGGACTTAGAGAAACTAAAAGATAAAGATATTCAAGAAAGATTCGAAAAAAAGTCAAATGAATTGCTCAAAGATATCGGGAAAATATCTGATACTAAGGAAGTAGAAACAGAATGGAATAACATTAAATCTAGCCTAGACATGGCGGCCAGAGATATTCTGGGCTATACACAAAAAGAAAATAAGAAACCATGGATAACAAAGGATATCCTGAATTTAATAGAAGAAAGACGAAAATACAAAAATAAATCAGACGAAACTGGAAAACAGAGATACAAAGCCATAAAATGGGAAATTATTCGAAAATGCAGGAAAGCTAAAGAACAGTGGATTGATGAAAAGTGCAAAGAGGTACAAACGAAGATGGAAATAGGAAAGACAGACGAAGCATACAAATTAATTAGAATGAATTTTAGGGATATAAAACCGTATAGCAAAAATATAAGGGACGCACAAGGAAACGTCATTATAGAAAACGTAGAGAAAGTGGGTAGATGGCAAGAATATATAGGGAATTTATATGCAGGAGAGGAACTAACTGCATTAGAACAGGAATCAGACATTGAAAATGAGGACTTGGGATATCCTATACTTAGAGATGAGTTTGAATTAGCATTAAAGAGTCTGAAAATGGTAAGGCGCCGGGTACAGATAAGGTGCAAGCAGAAACTCTAAAAGCCGCTGGACAAGCAGTAACAGAACGTCTCTTCCAACTTGTAAGCTATATGTATGAGACAGGCGAGATACCCAAAGATTTCAAACGTAGCATCATAGTTACTATACCAAAAAAGAAAGGCGCGGATAGATGTGAAAATTTTCGAACAATAAGTTTGACAGCACACGTGTCAAAAATATTAACTAGAATTGTGCAAAGACGAATGGAAAAACGGGCGGAAGAAATACTAGGTGAAGACCAATTTGAGTTTAGGCGGAACAGGGGAACACGGGAGGCTATTTTAGCTCTGAGAGTGATAATGGAGAAAACAATAGAAAAAGGGGAAAGCGTGTATATAGGGTTTGTAGATTTGGAAAAAGCTTTCGACAATGTAAAATGGAAAAAAATGTTTGAAATACTCAAAAAGATTGGAATGAGTTATAGGGATAGACGAATAGTACATAGCTTATACAAAGAGCAAACAGCAGTAATAGAATTAGAGCAGGAACGTAGAGAAGTAAACATTAGGAAAGGGGTGAGACAGGGTTGTGCCCTATCACCATTGATTTTTAACTTGTACATAGAAGAGGCAATGAATACTGTCAAATGCAGGAAGACATTTGGAATTACTATGCAAGGACAAAAAATTGATATGCTTAGATTTGCAGATGATATAGCAGTATTAGCGTCTAGCAAAGAAGAGTTAGAATCTGCTCTTAATGAAATGGAAACGGTTCTGACAGAGAGATACGGTATGAAAATTAACAAAACTAAAACTAAAGTTCTAGTATGCAAAGGTGGGGAAAATAAATCAAAAACAAGAATTCAAGTATGTAACACGAACTTACAAGAGGTTAAGGATTTCTGCTACCTAGGAAGCCAAATAACGCAAGATGGGAAAAGCACAAAAGATATAAAACAAAGATTAGCACAAGGTCGTGCTACATTTAACAAGAAAAAGCAACTACTGTGCTCAAAGACCACAAACATAGAAACAAGGAAAAGATTGCTTAAAACATATGTGTAGAGCACAGCACTGTACGGATGTGAAGCCTGGACAGTAGGAGAAGCGGACAAGAAAAAGGTAGAAGCCTTTGAAATGTGGTGCTACAGACGTATGATGAAGATATCATGGACAGACAAAGTTAAGAACGAAGAGGTACTAAAAATGGTAGGGGAAGAAAGAAATATGTGGAAAACGGTTAAAAATAGAAGAGATAGGATGATAGGCCACATACTACGGCATGAGGGAATAGTGCGGAATATATTAGAAGCAGAGATCGGGAAAAAGAGAAGAAGAGGCAGACCTAGGTTAGACTACTGCACACAGATAGTAAAAGATGTAGGCTGTAGGGGTTTCAGGGAGATGTGTAGGCTAGCCCAGAATAGAAATCAATGGAGGTATGCATCCAACCAATCCCAAGATGGATAAACTAACGACGAAAAAAATAACTGTGCTTAAACATGATGATTATTATAAGTAACTACAAGAATTGGTTGGGCAATATTCTCGAATAATGTTAAGTGTGAAAGGATTTACTGGAAAACCATTATTTCGGCAAACGTCTAAGTGTTGGGGGATCTTGGTAGCCACAGGTTGCTTAACCCCCTTCACTGAATCTCGGTGAAATAGGGCATAAAATTAGAAAACAATAGAAGGGGAACGAGCTGTATACACATGCTGTGTGAGAATTTCAGGGAACTATGTAGGCTAGCTCAGAATATAAATAAGTGCAGGTACGTGTCCAACCAGGAAAACCATTAATTCGGCAAACGTCTAAGTGTTGGGGGATCTTGGTAGCCACAGGTTGCTTAACCCCCTTCACTGAATCTCGGTGAAATAGGGCATAAAATTAGAAAACAATAGAAGGGGAACGAGCTGTATACACATGTTGTGTGAGAATTTCAGGGAACTATGTAGGCTAGCTTAGAATATAAATAAGTGCAGGTACGTGTCCAACCAGTGTTGAGACGGAAAACCTAATGACGGAAAAATAAGCACAGATAAATCTGATGATTAGTATAAACAACTAGTTGTTGGTTGCGAAATATCTGCAACTAATGTTGACTGTGCGAAAAGATATATTGGAAAATATATTAAATCGGTAAATGGTTAAGTGTTGGGGAACTTGGCAGCCACAGGCTGCTTACCTCTCTTCACAACCACTGAAGGTAGGAAAAATAGGGTAAAACAATAGAAGGCGACCGAACTGTATCTAACAAGAAAGAACAGCACCTATGAGGAAAGACAACAAACATAGAACAAAAAGAAAATTGTTGAAAGCATATGTGTGGAGCACAGCACAGTATGCTTATGAAATACGGGCAGTCTGAAACGCAGACAGAAAAACGGTAGCAGCTTTTTGAAATACTGTGCTTCAGATGTATGAGGACGATAGCATGGACAAACAAAGATAATAACAAATAGGTTATAGAAATAGTAGGAAACAAGGATATCTGGGGAAAAAGAGAAATAGAAGGGCGGAATACGTTCTAAAGCATTTTGGGGAATAGTATGGGATATATTACAAGCAGAGATAGGAAAAAGAGGTAGATGTAGACCTAGATCAGATAGTGATAGATGCAGACTGTGCAAATTTAAGGGAAATTTGTAGGTTAGTTTAGAATAGGAAACAATGATGGTACGCGTCTAACCAGTTCCAGGACTAAAGACCTAATGATGATGATATATATATATATATATATATATATATTGCTATGATATCACCATACTCCAATGTATTTAACGTTCAGTTGCCTGCTGCTCGCGAACGCTCTGTGTCTCTAAATAACCTAGGATAAATTTTAGATTTCACACAACTCATTTTATGCCTTGACTAGCTCAGTTCAACCCCACACAGAGTGCACGACGATACGATAACAGAGAAGTTTTTACCCCTCTTTTCTTTAACACTTCCTACCTGAATGAGGTAAACAAAATTAAGCAAAATTTATACAATAACTAAAATATGTACAATTTGTAGCTCCACAATCTTTATAATATCGTTCGCTATTTAAGAAAACCCCTGAATCAAAGTAATAATATAAATCAGTTTGTCCCCAAATTATGACTCCCTTAAATCAGTTTAAAGCCAGCAAAAATAACTCTGTATACTACTGGAAGTCCGCTGAACATTCAATGACCTTCTTTCTCTTTTACGTAATTTGTACGTTATCAACCAAAAAATTTTTGATGACCCTTTCTTTCCCTTTTACGTAGTTTCTACGTATCAACCAAAAAACTTTTGATGACCCTTTATATAAATATCTCAGTAGATGCAAAATTTAAATGTTCAAAAAGAAATCAATGCCTTATGCTATTAATGAATTTTATCTCTGACTTGTTGTTTTTCTCCTGGTTGTGAACGCGCGTCTCTGCATGCATCCCAATTCTCAAAACTGCTGCTGCGTGCTGTTGACCAGTACCCTTGGATTGTTTTCAGTCAGATTTTCTTGTTGATTTTGTTTGGTAGTTGTTTAGTGAATCGCATGGTAGAGTAGTATTATTATCTCATGGCGGGTGACGTCACATACGCAATAGGTTCAATTTAAACTTAAACCACAAGATTCACAACGCTACAGTACAACCCACAAACATCTTGCTAGCAATGTGGCTTTAATACGTCGTCACGAATATCCCATTTATTACGTTAAGTAAAATATTGTTTGTAAGGACCCTGTTCATGCTGGCGGTATCTAGGAATTCATAAATATATGAAATAAATCCAGACCTCCATATAATATCGGAGCTTTTACTTGTTCGTAGTTTCTTTATCCGTAAATATTTGCTGTGGAAACAGTGCAAATACTCAGCGGATCCCAATACTGTATATACCGAATGTGAACCGTAACTGTCATTGTCATTCTCGCTCTTATCAAGGTCTTATTGTTTCCAGTTTTCCGTTTTAATATTTGTATCAAGTAATAGTCGTCAAAACAGTCTTTTTCAAAACTAACTGATAATTAATTTCTTCAGCAATGTAAGTATTTAAAAAGAATGTTCGTTCAATGATTAATTATGATATTTTTTAGAGTAATATTATGAATAAGAAGGAGGTGATTCATAGTCAAGGACGGCAGATCGTTTTTAATGTGTTTCAATATTTGAAACGCATAAAACTATTTAAAACAGATTCCTTGGTTGCTCGACAATTTTTGCTCTGGCAACACTGGACGTGCAAGCAGTCGATGTTTTCTAGTCTCACTTTTTTATTTTGATTATTAATATAGCTCTCCTCCTCGCGCAGGTTTTATCAAGGTCACCTGCCATGAGATAATAATACTACTATACAGCTTGGTTAAACGCCCCGTTTAATACTTGATCGTTTACTTAGTTAAATTCTTAACGAATTTGTCAGTTCTATTCTTAATTCGATTCTTAGTTCAATTCTTAGTTCAAACCTTAGTTTAATCCTTAGTTCAATACTTAGTGCCCTAAGTTAATAAAATATTAAAGATTATGTTTAATTAGAATTTTCGACTTGCGTTTTAAATGTCAACGGCGAATTTCTGTTGTATAATTTGCACTTGTACTAGTATTTGAAATTTTCAATTACCAACTTTCCCTTAAATATTATTATTAAAAAGCAATTAAAGTTTAAATTAATTACCCTGTGGATTACATAAATTTATTTTGAATAGAGAATTTTCTGGAATAGATGAGATTGGGAAAGAAGTTTTGAAAGGAATTGGGAGAATACATCAATTCGTATAAACTCATCATTCTAATACAACATTTATTCCAAGAAGCGGTCGGAACACGAAAAAACCTGCAAAATCCCTGGCATAACTGATAAAAATTATTTATTTCGCATTCACTGTTGGAGAGAAGCGATACGCCACAATAATAGTATATGTGAAAGCAGGACGTATAAAGCGCATCACGAATAACTGGAACCAGATAACAAGGTAATAAAACTCAAGCGACTTTAGACGCTAATGAGGATTTCCATGAAAATTGTGTAAGATAGATCACAACATTCTACTAGCTTCTGGAAACAGATAAATTTGAATATATATGCAAGCGTTTATCAATTAAGGATTCATTCAATTTTGAAATTTAAGCGCAAGCTGTTGCTATGCGAAGATAGTATTTGAAGTATGTAGTGAACATACTGTAATTTAATAATTACGATGCTATGACTAACATAGAAGTGATGTATTTAAACGCAAATTACATACAAAAATGGAATTATTAATTACAATGAATGAAATTCTTCAATATAACGCTATTTAAAAAAATTTATTAAATAATCGAAAGGAAGATTTAACCAGAAATGTACTTTGGTAACTGCTGTTTGAAATGAAGATTTTTTAAACATGGAAAGTCTTGTAAGCTGATTTGATGTCAATTTAAAATAAAAAGATTTTTTAATTACAAGGAACATTTTTTTGTGGATTCTGCAAGTATTATTTGTAGATTTATTTTAACTGATAGAGTATTTTTATCTAGTTTAAGATAGTTGTAATAATTTTTTGTGTAAAGGATTTTTTCCAAGGAGTTTGTATTCAGAGTTCGAAATACGCTGACCTAATAGATTATCTGTGAAGGATTTTTTGGCCAAAACAAATCTTACAAGCGTGGAAATAATTATAACCAGGTAAATCATCCTGAAAAGAAGTTTAATTTTATGAATTTAAAATAAAGTAAGCAACACCTTTTTGGTGTAATAAATACTTCTTAGAAATTATTATAAGTTTAAAAGAAACAATGTTGTAAATGTTCTAAATGCTTTTGTATGAGAAAAAATATTTCAAGCTATATAATTGCTTTGTAATATTACTGTGTTTGATTTCATTTTGAAAACTCCGACAATTCCGTTGAGCTAACCAGGCAAAGTTAAAAAGGAAGGTAAGTGAACAATTTCACTTTTACACATTGCTATACCTGTATCGTAGCACACTTTCAGCAGTACATCAAAGTTGGCTTGTTACAGCAATATAAGTAGGGTATTTTGGATGTATTTGGCGCAGCGCCACCGCCACCGCGCCACCGCCGCCGCTATCTAACCTAGGTTTTTACATGTAAAAACCCACTATAAAGTCTTATTTTTTAAGAATCTTTTCCTGCTCTCTCCCTGTGGAACTCCTTGTGGAATTTTTTACCCCAACCATTTTCATTACGTCACACCCTCATTCTTTCCACCCGCGAGATAAATCTTTCTCCACATTTCCACCCACGAGATAAACCTATCTTGTTTGGTATCAATTAATATTAGAATTTTCTCAGCTACCCGAATCTCTAAGAATTTTTTAGATTGCATCATCCCCCAGGGAGCTACCCTCATTTTAAGATTTCTTACCTGTTGCGACTTTTGAGCGTTCTCATAAATTTTTTTATACATGCGATACATTAAATTAGTCTAAAATTTGATGTTGAATCCGAATCTGTAAACAGATTTAAAATCGGACTACGCCCTGCAAAGTTACACATTTACCCTCTGCGAGATAAATCTTTCTCCACATTTCCACCCACGAGATAAACCTATCTTGTTTGGTATCAATTAATATTAGAATTTTCTCAGCTACCCGAATCTCTAGGAATTTTTTAGATAGCGCCATCCCCCAGAGAGCTACCCCCATTTTAAGATTTTTTTTTGCTGGTAGCGATTTCTGACGGTCCTTATAAATTTTTTATACATGCAATACATTTTGTTAGTCTAGAATTTTATGTAGAATCCGAATCCGTAAACAGATTTAAAATCGGACCACCCTTACCATTTACACACCCTCTAAATTATAAATTTCCTGCGGCTCATACCTAAAGAAAATCTAAAACTATTCTTAAAACTTTTTATTACAGACAATTTTACTAATACAGTTTAAATTTTGTAAACCACATTTCTACATACATATTTACAATTTTTTATTCTTAATCTAGAACTCATATCGGCTTATACTTATTAATATTTATTTCTAAATAGAGCACCTTTTCCAAAGACCAACCGGATCCGCATGTTTCAAATTCCTCTGATTTTGGTCTTATGGTTTCGCTTAAGACCTCGTACATATTTTCCAGATTACTAGAAGACGTTATAACCACATTTTTTGTGTTAAAGGATTTCACATCGGTAGTCTCTTCCCCCATTTTGGTGTAAACGCCGTAGAGTTCGCAGTAGACTTTTATTGCTGTATGTTGTATTCTTTTTTCATTTATTAATCGAATAAATCGCTCTTTCTGCTTCCAAAGAAACTCGGGCACTCCATCGTCGACACTGGCGTTCTTTATGCGATAGCTAGCCATACGGTTGTTAAACGCTGTACTAACCATTTCTACACCATCGTCGCTAGTAGCGGTAACTGATGCATTTTTATGTCTGTTGCTCCTTAAATGTGCGGCATACGTAGTTTTTTCCATTTCGTAATTGCATACTTTACACATAATTCGTGGTTGTTTCGTACAAGGCCCTTTAACAGCTGGCGGAACTGAACGTTTACGGCTTAATGACATGCCGTGCTGTTTTTCCTTGTGTCGCTGTAAGTTGCCCATTCTCGTAAAAGCGATACCGCAAGTCCCACAGTTTAAGTACTTTGCTGCAGACGGATGTATAAGCAACCGGACGATGTTACACCACAACATTTGTTCTGGTGCCGTTTGAGACATCCTCCTGGTAAAGTAGACGTGACACAGCTCGCATTTAAAAACGTTTGCAGATACCATTTTAGTACAAAACAAAATCCGCACTATAGCACTTTGGTTAAACTTGTAAGCGAACTAACTAAAGAGTTTACTCTTGCGCACCTGCTTTATGTACCCTATAGAATGCAAACCGAAGGTTTCGAAGACACCGAACGAAGTTGAGGATTCAGCGGGGAACTAAATGACGTCATAATCCCCGCTGCTTGTCCAATACATTTAGCGCCAATGCATGCACCTGGTTCGCTTCGTCGATGGTGCGAATGCCGTTAGTAAAAACATCGGAAACGTCTTCCATGTTATACGGATTGCGTGCATATTAAAAATCCAAAAGGGTGGTAGCACACGCACACAAGTTGTCTGTAAGTCGTGCTGTAGAAGATGCAGTGCTACTATAACCAAAAACACTTTAAACCATTACTAAAAAAATACCAACTTGCTGTCTACAGGATACTTACTAATAAAGCAATTTAATTTAAATAACTTTTAGGAAATGGTAGGCTTGAATATTTTCCAAATGAATCACCAAGCGAAAGTATATGCTTAGCAGTATTAAAATTAACAATTAATTCCCAATTTTTACGACCGTGGTTAATTATAGATTAAAATTTAATTTGTGCACGTTCGAGCTTCTCGTAAACTAACATATTTTATAGCAACAATGCGCTGTATAATACATGCATACCCCTTCGCCGCGCTACTTCTATTCTTGTAATTGCTAGAAAAAGTCACTCTCCTTTTTACTGTTAGGAGCGATGCAAAGCTCCATTTTTTTTTATACGTTCTATAGCACATCGCGCACTTTTTCGTCTGATGATTAAATTTTGCTTCTGTAGGTTTTTACACTTTCGCATAGCGGTCGGCCACACGTAATGATTTCTAGAACCGGTAAGTACTCGATATCGCTCAAATAGAGAATTAGATGCTCGATGTCTGTCAACTTCCAATTCCCTCGTAAAAGGTAGAAAAAACTCAGTCAATCATCCATCTAACTTAAACTTCGACCCGCTCCTGTTCTGATAATTTACAAACATTTTTCAAACGACAATAGGCCGAGAATTTTTAAACCTCCGAGGGATCTTTAAGTCGTGATCAATTACACATCCGAGCTACGCGTAAACTAACATATTTTGTAGCAACTGTATAATACATGCATACCCCTTCTCTGCGCTACTGCTATTCTTGTAGTTGCTTGGAAAAGTCAGTCGCCCTTTTTATTGTTAGGACCGATGCAAAGCACCATTCCATACTTTCTTTATAAGTGTAGCACATCGCGCACTTTTTTGTCGGTTAATTAATTTTTGTTTATGTAGGCCTTTACACTTTCGCTTATTTAAACATCTAATACAATTGATAAACCACTTTCGATTATTCTAACGGGGAACCACCATACACCCCGCCGCACCGTTCTTTTTGATTCCAACGATCCTATGGGCTTACACGCACTAACACCTGACGTATCTTGCCTACTATTTGTTAAACAAAAACTACCGGCATCGCTATTGTGGACGTAAGCAGATGTTTGTGGATGTGTACGAGAATATGTAGTCATATACATTAACCAGTCTAAGCTATTTTATTTAGTCCACGAAAACTACTATTTTTCTAAACCATAATTAATAATCGTCTTTATAGGTTCCACATTTCGACCATTTCCCAATGACTGGTGTTACGTACATGGAAACTTTAATTTCTTATTAGAGAGAATTCTTATTCTCCCGCGCACTGCAGCGTAGTTGCATGCCCACCCCTTTTGGAGGTATATGCTCGTTATAGGTTGTAAGACCCTCGGTTTTACTTAACTACAATTCGTGAGATCTCTTTAATCTTTTTAATCGTATCTTTCTCGCCTACAGTACAGTAGGACTTAATATTACTACCAACAAATTCTAATACTGGACCCACATTAAATCGTCTTTGAATTTCTCTACAATTTTTGTTAACAAGTGTTATATTGTATTTATTATACGGGGTAGTCACTCTTTTAAGATAAATATATTTTGTTTGGCATCAACTAATATTAAATTTTTCTAGGGACCCCAAATTTGTAAATAAATTTTAAATAGGACCACCCCATACAAAGTTATGCCTTTTAAAGACTAATTTTTGCCCATCTTTTATTTAATTCCATCTTTAAAACCCTTTTTTGCTACGCAAGACATATGCCCTAGCCAACCATCTCCCGAGAAATCTAAAACCGATGTGTCCCGCGAATACCACGTGGAGATAACACGTCTACTCTGTCAACCAGGATAGAAGCCGGAAGGATTTGGAAGGTGGGAGAAGAATTAAAAATTATGGAGTCTTAAAACTAATATATACAATAGATTTACAAATCCATACAAATATAAACAACTATCTTATATATTTACGCCCCCATGCGTAGATTGTTGTACTATTAGGAATGATGTACCTTTTGTCATCTTCCCTCGATAAACTAATTTTATTAATAAGCTGCGTATGCAAATCGTATTCTTTTACTCCGGATACATACGCAGGCAAGTACTCCACGCCAAATAAAGAATTGAATGCTTGGTGACTGTTAACATCCGCTTCCCTCGTGTACGTCCAGACACATCCCAGCACATGAGCACCCCTGCGCATGCACACCCCTGCCCATGCGCACCCATGCGCGTACGCACCCCTGCCCATGCTCGCTGTCCATGAGCACCCCTCTCTGTGCGACTGCTATTTCGGGGTAACGTTACAGCCTTTTATAAATAAAGAACAATGTTATATACTATTATAAAATGTTTATTCTGACATTATACATAACAAATTTAAAAATATTTAATACCAAGCATGGAGTCATTTAAACTTAATTTTAATACAAAGTTATACACAGAAGACAGTCCTTTCTTTATGTTTGTTTGCAGTGGTTTTAATTTTATCTAATTTTATTCGCAGCTTAAAATTTAAATCGACACCCAAGTCTTCTATCTCCTTTTCTAACCAATAGTTTGATACATAAAGACCGTCTAGGTTTTCGAATTGTAAAATGTACCGAAGTTTGCCTCTATATTTAAAGTCTTTGATTCCGCCGACAACCAGATCCATTCCTTCGTGTAATTCTTGCAGCTTGTGACAATCTTTTAATCGCAGCTTTCCCACTATATCCTGCATACGTATCTTGTTAGCTTGATCGACTTCTTCTTGTCGGTATTGGAGAAATCCTTTTCTCCCACACACCGTTGTGTAGTTGCATATCCACCACTTTTGGGAATATATGGTTGTTATAGGTTGTAAGACCCTCGGTTTTAAATGATCCGAAAGGTTCTTTACTAGGTAAATATACAATGTTTAGCGGAACCCCTTTGCGTGTGGTGTACGCCAAGGTTACGAAACCCGCATTCCTTAGTTCGTCTTTGTTATCTGCCATTTTGATAAATACGTTTTAGAATAACCTTTTAAAAAGTATACGGATTTAGTACCATCCTTTTCTGCAAGAACACCTACATAACTAAAGAGTCTTTCTTACTAACCGCAAATGCATACAACTTGTAAAACCCGGATGTATCTAAGTCAGTCCATCGACACATAAAATAATCTTTTAATTCTTCCTCATTTTCTCTAATAAGATGTTCTTTGTCTAACACATCTTTGTATAATTCGCGTATTATCGCAGTGTTTTCCATGTAGTCAATTTTCGCCTTTTGCATCCATTTCCTCTAATTCCAGTTGTCTTTTCCTTCCACTTACAGCGTATGGCATACATAATGGGGTAATTTCCTTTAGCGTAAACGGATAGAGTTTACTACCAATATTTGCGCGTTGTCGTACAACCTCTGGGCGAATGTTAGGTGTATTTATCAATCCCAATTCCGAAATGACTATTTCTTTTGGAATTGTAGAATATGGTGTTGCAGATTGTGTAAAATATGTACTACCTGCTTTAATGTAGCACTTGTGTAAGATTTTATTTTATCTTGGCTGTCTTCCTCCTCTACTATCTCCAAATAATTTACGGGTAAATAGTTAAAACTAAAAGCCAGCACATACTTTATCAATGTTTCCCTTTTTTTGGTTTTCGGACAACTTAATTTGCAGGCCCGTCAATTTCTTTGTATTACCATTCCCCCAATACACGTACTGTAGTAGGTTATTATACACTAAACAGCAGCTATTTTGTAGCTTGTCCGATAGCTTACTCCACATTTTGGCAAGTGGTACCGAGTACATTGGCGCCTTTAGGAAGTATAACTTACTATCTTCCAATAACGTTAAACAGTCTTTTAAGGGATTATACACCCGTTCCGCACTGACATAGCTTCCAATTGCACAGTTGTATATTGTCGCTTCCAATCGCGTAATACCATGTTCTTTGGCCAAAGTAGACGCAAATGTTTCCCTTAAACGTACATCTGGACAACGTAAAAAATCTAGTATATGATTGCCAAGTTGTTTATTAACACCAGGACTTGTTATCTGACACACAAATTTGTTGTATATCTTAATTCTTGCATTGGTTGTTAGCCATGTTAAACAATCAATTCCTACAGTTTTATCGTTGTCAACTATAATATTACACTTTTCTTCGTATTCGCCCTTATAGCGAAAGTTATGGTTTGTAGTTAAATAATTACACATCTCCATCTTGCTAAATATACCCGCAAAATCTTGGGTTACATCCATGTCAAAAAGATAGAAATAATCTTTTCGAGTTCGTCTAATATATCTGGTAGTTCCTCCAATAAAGTTTCCAACTTAACATCTGCTAGTTCCACTTTGTATGGAACATATATAGGATTTTGGAATTTTTATTAATGCATTCGAGGTCTTCTTTTCCGATAATTTCTTTTACTCTCTGGCCCATCTTGTTATTGCTTTCCAGAAAACGGATGCTTAGCTTTAACACCATGCCTAGCGAAACAAATCGGTCAAACTTTCTTCGTAGATAGCTGTTAAATGCACCACAAATTTCTTTTTTAGGATAAACATCCTTTTGCTTGCAGAGGTTTGTTCGGCGTCAGAAAAGTCGCAAATTTTAACCAACATTATATGGTCACAAAATGGATCTGTAATTGGTGTGTGTAGTCCACCAGTCAGCATCTGCTCGCCTTCGACATAACAAATATTACCAATATCTGTTACCAGATTATTGTTGCACATATTTTCTGTCAACAGCCATAATCCAAATCGCTCATTTGTCGGTTTCACTTTATTCCCAAGAAGTTGAGAAACGTTAATCACCTTTGAGACGCTCATGTTTACCGTTCTAGCTACTATCGAATACTAAATTGAATACGAAAAAATTGTTCTCTTATGTATTCTACAGAGTGGGGACGTATATTGCCGAAGATAGTCGAATATGTTGTTATCCGACCTAAGCCGACAGGAATGCGCATCGACATATATCCGGATATATGTAGGATGTTAAGTTAGGGTGAAATTACCCCATAGGGTGAAATTGCCCCAT
This sequence comes from Platerodrilus igneus, assembly GCA_036346225.1. NCBI lineage: Eukaryota > Metazoa > Arthropoda > Insecta > Coleoptera > Lycidae > Platerodrilus > Platerodrilus igneus. The sequence goes on from JARFIW010001092.1 coordinate 1,706,049, forward strand.
GACCACATGACCACATGACCATATGACCACATGACCATATGACCACATGACCATATGACCTAATTGCTTTTTAATGAGTTTTCTCATTAAAACCCATTAACTAATTGCTTTTTAATGAGTTTTCCATTAAAAACCAAGTGTGGACCTAGGTTAGATAAAGGAAAAATTAATAGGTTGGGTCAGCGCCGCGGCGCCTAACCTATTTTCGCTGCTAACCTGGTCGCTATTAATTTGAAAACTCGTGTGATGATGAAAATCGTATATCGTCGTGTGGTCTGTCGTCATGTGGGTCATGTGGTCGCTGTGGTCTGTCGGGCGTTTAACCTGTGGCGATGTTCCGCTAACATCATCTATCCGGATATGTCGTGCGCATCGGTCGGAGTCAGCTGTATCTTCGCGGCTCATGGCTGAGACTGATTGGCTTATTCGTGTGTCGATAATGGACGCAGCAGTCTCAGGTGGCGTTCAACGGCAATGTGGTGTAGTGAGCGACTTGGTGATTGACGGTGTGTGCGGATGTGTGACAGTGATGTTGTGACTGTGCTGACGTGTTAGGTTGCGACGCGCTGGCTCTGGCTGGATGTTATCTAAATTTGTGTCTGGTTGACGTTCGCGGGCGTCCGTTTTCTGGGCATGCAGATGGATCGAAAAGTATCGGGCTCGAATCGAATTCAAATCTATGTTCCGTAGGTGGAACTGGCAGATGTTGAGAACTGTTGGAGAACCAGTGAACGAACTCGAGTGTTCTGTGTGTATGTACAGATGCGGTTGCAGATGGATGTGCAACGCTCATGTACGAAAGTGTGGTTGACGGCGATAAACTGGTGATTGTTGTGCTGCATGCAGTGTGACTGTGTGCGATGAGTGGTTGAACGGCTGCTGGTTTTGACGTTGTCAGTGCGTTGAAACATTGCGTCTGCTGACGCGTTCGCGTTGGCGACGTTGGGCGATGTCAGGTGGGCTGTGTTGCTGTTGGAAGATGATGTATGCTAAAGGCAACTCGGTACCACTGCCAAATGGTCTGGACAGCTGAAATGCTGTGTGTGCTACGTGGTGATGGTGGAGTGGAAATGTGACGCGTGGTGTCGAGCAAAGGAGTGGATAACAGGCTGGACTGTTGCCGTGTTGGATTGGAGGAGCAGATAAATCTTACCAGTCTTGATCGCTCTGATTCAAAAATGTCGTTCGGGTTGAAATGCGCGGTGCGCGCGCGTGTGGTGTCCGTTGGCATGACCGTGTATGCTGCTGCGTGGTGGAAGGAAAGACAACTGTGAACTGGATGCAGATGGAATGGTGCGCGGTGCTGAATGTGAACAGGCATCGTGAAAATGAGGAAGGAAATGTGTGTCGATGACGACGTCGGGTTCTGTATGCGTTGCGGTTGAGACTCTTTGTGTGTTCTTGAAGGTATGCAATATGCTATTCTAAACGTGTTATCAAAATGACGAATGAACGAACTGGAGATGCGTTCTGCTGGCGTACACGCAGTTCGCAAACGTGTATGTTACTGGTGCTTTCGGATCGATGGTCTCTGACATATGTTCCCAAAGTGACGGATCTCGGCAACGATGAGATTTCCTCAAGCCGACAGGTCGATCAAGTCAATGTGTGCAGGAAGTGAGGCTGCGGCTGTCTGGCTGGCGAAGATGGATCTGGTGTCGGCGATCAGCATGAGTCGTTACAATTCGCGACGATCATGTCAAGCTGATTGAAAGGATGAAGACGGTGTCGTTGGTACAGCTGCGAATAAATGATAAAACCACTGCAAAGAAAGGACTGTCTTCTGTGTGTTAAAGATCGTTTAAATGACTCCTGTGTTTAAATTTGTTTGATATGTCGGAATAACATTTATAATGGTATAACTTGTTCTTGTTATAAAGGCTGTACACGTCACTGCACGAATGGCGCAGCGCTGGGCGTGCGCGTGGTGCAGCTGGGCAGTGCGCTGCGGTGGTGGGTGATGTGTCTGGTGCACGGGGCGTGATGTCAGCAATCTGTGCGATGTGCTGCGTGTCGTGTGCGTTGTGCAACATGGTTTATCGAGGAAGATGCAGACATCATTCTGAATGACAATCTGCGTGGGCGTAAGATGTTGTTTTATTTGTGGTTATAAATGAATATGGTTTGAACTACCATGGAGATTCTTCTCCTTCAAATCTTTCCGGTCTATCTGTTGAATCGTATCTACGTGTGCTGGAGATCGTGTTGCATTCTCGAGTGTTGCTGGTCTGCGAAGGTTTAGATGGTAAATAAAGATGCAAAAAGAGTCTTTAAAACAGTAACTTTTGGTCTATTTTAAATCTGTTACGTGGGTCTGAAAATGATGGATGCTGCAAAAGTGTCTTAAGTACACGCATGAATAACGCTGTGTGAAGTACCAGTGGTGGTTGTGACAATGATCTGCTGGTGGCGAAACGATTGGAAAGATCTCCGGGTGGTTAAAAAACCGAGGGTCTTACAACCTATAACGAGCATATACCTCAAAAGGGGTGGGCATGCAACTACGCTGCAGTGCGGGAGAATAAGAATTCTCTCTAATAAGAAATTAAAGTTTCCATGTACGTAACACCAGTCATTGGGAAATGGTCGAAATGTGGAACCTATAAAGACGATTATTAATTATGGTTTAGAAAAATAGTAGTTTTCGTGGACTAAATAAAATAGCTTAGACTGGTTAATGTATTGACTACATATTCTCGCACATCCACAAACATCTGCTTACGTCCACAATGCGATGCCGGTAGTTTTGTTTAACAAATAGTAGGCAAGATACGTCAGGTGTTAGTGCGTAAGCCCATAGGATCGTTGGAATCAAAAAGAACGGTGCGGCGGGGTGTATGGTGGTTCCCCGTTAGAATAATCGAAAGTGGTTTATCAATTGTATTAGATGTTTAAATAAGCGAAAGTGTAAAGGCCTACATAAACAAAAATTAATTAACCGACAAAAAGTGCGCGATGTGCTACACTTATAAAGAAAGTATGGAATGGTGCTTGCATCGGTCCTAACAATAAAAGGGGCGACTTTTCCAAGCAACTACAAGAATAGCAGTAGCGCAGAGAAGGGTATGCATGTATTATACAGTTGCTACAAAATATGTTAGTTTACGCGTAGCTCGGATGTGTAATTGATCACGACTTAAAGATCCCTCGGAGGTTTAAAATTCTCGGCCTATTGTCGTTTGAAAATGTTTGTAAATTATCAGAACAGGAGCGGGTCGAAGTTTGTTAGATGGATGATTGACTGAGTTTTTCTACCTTTACGAGGGAATTGGAAGTTGACAGACATCGAGCATCTAATTCTCTATTTGAGCGATATCGAGTACTTACCGGTTCTAGAAATCATTACGTGGGCCGACCGCTATGCGAAAGTGTAAAACCACAGAAGCAAAATTTAATCATCAGACGAAAAAGTGCGCGATGTGCTATAGAACGTATAAAAAAAAATGGAGCTTTGCATCGCTCCTAACAGTAAAAAGGAGAGTGACTTTTTCTAGCAATTACAAGAATAGAAGTAGCGCGGCAAAGGGGTATGCATGTATTATACAGCGCATTGTTGCTATAAAATATGTTAGTTTACGAGAAGCTCGAACGTGCACAAATTAAATTTTAATCTATAATTAACCACGGTCGTAAAAATTGGGAATTAATTGTTAATTTTAATACTGCTAAGCATATACTTTCGCTTGGTGATTCATTTGGAAAATATTCAAGCCTACCATTTCCTAAAAGTTATTTAAATTAAATTGCTTTATTAGTAAGTATCCTGTAGACAGCAAGTTGGTATTTTTTTAGTAATGGTTTAAAGTGTTTTTGGTTATAGTAGCACTGCATCTTCTACAGCACGACTTACAGACAACTTGTGTGCGTGTGCTACCACCCTTTTGGATTTTTAATATGCACGCAATCCGTATAACATGGAAGACGTTTCCGATGTTTTTACTAACGGCATTCGCACCATCGACGAAGCGAACCAGGTGCATGCATTGGCGCTAAATGTATTGGACAAGCAGCGGGGATTATGACGTCATTTAGTTCCCCGCTGAATCCTCAACTTCGTTCGGGTGTCTTCGGAAACCTTCGGTTTGCATTCTATAGGGTACATAAAGCAGGTGCGCAAGAGTAAACTCTTTAGTTAGTTCGCTTACAAGTTTAACCAAAGTGCTATAGTGCGGATTTTGTTTTGTACTAAAATGGTATCTGCAAACGTTTTTAAATGCGAGCTGTGTCACGTCTACTTTACCAGGAGGGATGCTCTCAAACGGCACCAGAACAAATGTTGTGGTGTAACATCGTCCAAGGTTAAGCTTATACATCCGTCTGCAGCAAAGTACTTAAACTGTGGGACTTGCGGTATCGCTTTTACGAGAATGGGCAACTTACAGCGACACAAGGAAAAACAGCACGGCATGTCATTAAGCCGTAAACGTTCAGTTCCGCCAGCTGTTAAAGGGCCTTGTACGAAACAACCACGAATTATGTGTAAAGTATGCAATTACGAAATGGAAAAAACTACGTATGCCGCACATTTAAGGAGCAACAGACATAAAAATGCATCAGTTACCGCTACTAGCGACGATGGTGTAGAAATGGTTAGTACAGCGTTTAACAACCGTATGGCTAGCTATCGCATAAAGAACGCCAGTGTCGACGATGGAGTGCCCGAGTTTCTTTGGAAGCAGAAAGAGCGATTTATTCGATTAATAAATGAAAAAAGAATACAACATACAGCAATAAAAGTCTACTGCGAACTCTACGGCGTTTACACCAAAATGGGGGAAGAGACTACCGATGTGAAATCCTTTAACACAAAACATGTGGTTATAACGTCTTCTAGTAATCTGGAAAATATGTACGAGGTCTTAAGCGAAACCATAAGAACAAAATCAGAGGAATTTGAAACATGCGGGTCCGGTTGGTCTTTGGAAAAGGTGCTCTATTTAGAAATAAATATTAATAAGTATAAGCCGATATGAGTTCTAGATTAAGAATAAAAAATTGTAAATATGTATGTAGAAATGTGGTTTACAAAATTTAAACTGTATTAGTAAAAATTGTCTGTAATAAAAAGTTTTAAGAATAGTTTTAGATTTTCTTTAGGTATGAGCCGCAGGAAATTTATAATTTAGAGGTGTGTGTAAAATGGTAAGGGGTGGTCCGATTTTAAATCTGTTTACGGATTCGGATTCTACATAAAATTCTAGACTAACAAAATGTATTGCATGTATAAAAAATTTATAAGGACCGTCAGAAATCGCTACCAGCAAAAAAAAAATCTTAAAATGGGGGTAGCTCTCTGGGGGATGGCGCTATCTAAAAAATTCCTAGAGATTCGGGTAGCTGAGAAAATTCTAATATTAATTGATACCAAACAAGATAGGTTTATCTCGTGGGTGGAAATGTGGAGAAAGATTTATCTCGCAGAGGGTAAATGTGTAACTTTGCAGGGCGTAGTCCGATTTTAAATCTGTTTACAGATTCGGATTCAACATCAAATTTTAGACTAATTTAATGTATCGCATGTATAAAAAAATTTATGAGAACGCTCAAAAGTCGCAACAGGTAAGAAATCTTAAAATGAGGGTAGCTCCCTGGGGGATGATGCAATCTAAAAAATTCTTAGAGATTCGGGTAGCTGAGAAAATTCTAATATTAATTGATACCAAACAAGATAGGTTTATCTCGTGGGTGGAAATGTGGAGAAAGATTTATCTCGCGGGTGGAAAGAATGAGGGTGTGACGTAATGAAAATGGTTGGGGTAAAAAATTCCACAAGGAGTTCCACAGGGAGAGAGCAGGAAAAGATTCTTAAAAAATAAGACTTTATAGTGGGTTTTTACATGTAAAAACCTAGGTTAGATAGCGGCGGCGGTGGCGCGGTGGCGGTGGCGCTGCGCCAAATACATCCAAAATACCCTACTAATATATATATATATATATATATATATATATATAAATATTTTAGATAGTTAATTACACAAGGTAAGTTGATAAATACTATCGTATGACAGTGAATAAGATGAAATAATAACTTAGACTTTTGTGCAAAACCCAAATGATCATTTCAAATCGAGCTAGTAATTGAAAGATTGAAAATATAAGGTCTTGGACAGGACTTGAGCCTGTATCCTGGTTTTGCCGGAACCATGCGTTTACCAATTATGCCACCGAGACCAATGACGACAATTGGGAAATTTACAAATTTAAATCGTGTACACAACTATACATAAACCTAACTTTCAATTACGTTTGGCATTTTTGTCAATCATATCTGACATTGGCAAGTTTTTGACTTATGTCAGTTATAGACAGGAAGCAACGCTCAAAATTACGGCTATAAGACAAGTATTAAATATATCAATATTTTAGATAGTTAATTACACAAGATAAGTTGATAAATACTATCGTATTACAGTGAATAAGATGAAATAATAACTTAGACTTTTATGTAAAGCCCAAATGATCATTTCAAATCGAGCTAGTAATTGAAAGATGAAAAATATAAGGTCTTGGACAGGACTTGAACCTGTATCCTGGTTTTGCCAGAACCATGCGTTTACCAATTATGCCACCGAGACCGATAACGACAATTGGGAAATTTACAAATTTAAATCGTGTACACAACTATACATAAACCTAACTTTCAATTACGTTTGGCATTTTTGTCAATCATATCTGACATTATCAAGTTTTTGACTTATGTCAGTTATAGACAGGAACCGACGCTCAAAATTACGTGTGCATGTGTGTGTGTGTGTGTGCATGTGGGTGTGTGTTTGGAATGTAATTTATTAATAAATAATAATATACTGTTCTGATTGTGTTGATATATTTCTCTTCTATTAAAATGGCATTCAGTTGTGGGATTCCTAGAAGGTAGTGCTTGTGAAGGAAATGTTTGACCTCCAGAAATTACAAGTACACTTCAATAACGCAGATTATAATGGACTTTGCATCAATTATCCCTGTTTTTTTGAATGTGATAAGTTTGTAGACTTTGAATTATAATTCATTTAACACCCACATGTTTCAGATTATGATGAGGAAACACCATATGAAATAAAACAAAGAGCAAACGAATTCTATTTGTGGAACTTAAATAAGATTATCGCTATAAACGTTTTGATCCCTCAATTGACGATTGTTGACAATAATTGATACGTATTATATTACAAACCAAATACAAAATTTAAAGAAACTTGGTTGGATGTATTGTTCTACTTAGGTTTTTCATCATTATACGTATAACTGTCACACTTTTAGAACAACGCAGGTAGCACAATAGAAGAAAACTGGTTTTCTATTAATGGTATTATATAATTAACACATCCATATAGAACTGAGAAGAAAGAATGACATCAAAACGACATCATTTTAAAGCCAAATTCAAGATTGAATATTTGTGTTGGATTTAGAATTATGTCATCTTGATGTTATATTCTATCATCTCAGTTCTATATCTATGCGCTAATTATACAACCCTATTCATACGATTTTTGCAATGACGTCTTAAAGACGTCCTAGAATGATGTGATGTTGACGTATTGAAATAATGTGAAATTGACCTACTGGAATGACGTGATATTGACATATTGGAAGGATGTGATTTTGACGTTTTGAATTGATGTCCTAGAATAATGTCATTAAGCTGTGACATATTCACGTCATGTTTAAGTCATTGTTATGTAGAATTTAAAGTCAATATGACGTAAACCATTACCAAATTAAAACGTCAAAACGACATGCTATGCTGGTTGAAACATTTAGCAGATTTCAGTTATGCAAGAAACTCGACTTTTTATTACAATAATTTACTGATTTTGCTGTATTATCCAGTGGGAGATTTACAACCTGCATTAATTATATGATCACTATATTGTAACTGACAGCAGCTTGGTCAGAATAGTGACCTTATATCAAAAAATAATGTTTAAAAATTAAAGTATGGGATACTAAAAATCTAATATATCAAATACAGTAGAAACTCGATTAACCGGACTAATTGTTGTCGTTAGGCATCCGGATACTCGAAAATCCGGATAATCGAATGTATGAAGAAAAGCGGGCTTTATGCATGCATATGTAGTACATACATATGTACAATAGTGTTATTCAAAAACAACAAATACATATTAACGAAAATCAATGTTTATTAAAAAAGTGGTAAGAGATACATTTTTCAACATTGTACATACATATTTGGTAATTTGCGTTTGGTAATCATAAAATAAAATACATATGTACATAATATGTACATATGTACATACATACATAAGTTTAATTTGGTTTAAAATATTTGGTAATTGTCATTTGACGTAAGCCACTTTTCTCTTCATTGCTGCTATGTCACGAATTCGTTTCAGCTGCAGTAAACTCACAGTATCACTCTCTGTTTGTTTTTCAAACCACTTCAGAGCTGTTTCAGGGCATGAAGTGCTTCATCATGAGATGGTCCTGCATCATTTTCCACGTCTAGATTTTCTTCTGTTTCATCTTCTTGTGTTTCTTGCTCTTCATTTATCTGCAATATGTTTTCTACGATTTCGTCATCCGACATAATCTGAAAGCCTTGATCATTACTGTCACAAGTGACCCATTCTTTCATATCATCACCATCACAATCCTGGCATATCTGTATCTTTAACATTAGCTCATTTATTTCTTTCAAAATAGAATCATCCGTCTTGGTTATTAAATTTTCATTCTCCCGATTAAGTATTTTGTTCCAAACCTTGTTTAAAGTCTTCCTTTCAATCAAATCCCACGCATCTACAACCATGTAACAACACTCTTTTAAATTCATTTCCTTAAAAAATGATAAAACGACTTCTACATTAGTGTCTTCATCGACAGATAACAACCTACATAAAAGTTGTTTTCTATAAAGTCGTTTCAATGTTTCAATAACACTTTGATCCATTGGTTGTAGCAAGGATGTTACATTAGGAGGCAAAAATTTTACTTTAAATTTTCCATTTTCTCTCTCTCTAACAGTTCAGCCGAGCGATGGGTTGGCGCATTATCCAGTAGAAGTAGTACATTTCCTTGTTTGCCAATTTCGTTTTGTCTTTTTTTTACTTCAGGAATAAAAGTGTTGTCATACCAATCAATAAATATTTCAGAGTTCATCCATGCGCTTTTTGATTTTTATAAATTAAAGGCACTCTGATATTTTTAAAACATCTGGGTTTTTTAGATTTTCCGATGAGGAGCAGTGGTATTTTATGGGTCCCGGTTGCGTTAGCGCAAACTAATATTGTTACTCGCTCTTTGCAAGTTTTATATCCTGAAGCTGAATTCTCTCGCCTAGATGCTAAAGATTTTGAAGGTAATGACTTCCAGTTTAATCCGGTTTCATCAGCATTATAAACAAAATTCAAGTCATAGTTATTTTCATCCAATTTCTTCTTAAAATCATCTTTAAAAGATTTTACTGCGTCTACATTAGCTGTCATTTTTTCACCAAGTATTTCCAATTCACGAATTCCATGACGAGATTTAAATCTGTACAACCATCCATTACTTGCCACAAACGATTCACTGCCACCTAATTTTTTATTTAACTGTAATGCTTTTTCACACAGTAAAGGCCCAGATATCGGTTGCCCAGTTGATCGTTTTTGTAAAAACCAACAATATAAAGCGTCTTCTAAAAATTCATTTTCGGTTTCTTCATCATTTTCGATGTTTACTCCCGTCTTCACTATCTAATTTGCAGGTGTACAACAAAATTGAATCAGTATTCTTCTTAATGTCACTTATCGTGGATGTACCTACACCATACTTATCAGCTAACGTCGACCAGTTTCTCCTTTTTAATGAATCAATAATATTTATTTTGTCTTTAAGCGATAGAACCACTCTCTTACGCTTCGACATTTTTGACACGTGACACGCGCGTCCGAGCCCAGTAACAATTGCTAACTAAAACAATAAGTAACGAAACGCTTGGGGAGCGCACTCTGCGGAGCGCGGGTGGGATTAATGCCAGTTCTGACACGTTCATGCTTGCATAAATTCGACTTGTAGATATTACGTATATTGGTCGTGGTTGGTGGTCCGGATAATCGCGAATCCGTATAACTGAGGGCCGGATAATCGAGTTTTTACTGTATAAGGAAAACAGTTTATTTAGTAAAATCAAAATTTCTTTGACATCCAATTTACATTAATTAATGTCATTGCAAAATTCTAAAAACCTTTGATGATAAACGTTTATAATCGAAATCATTCTTTATTTGTAACTCGGATATATTTCAATACAATAAAATACCTAATCTTATTCTAGTTGAACACATTCATAGATACATATTTATTTTGAACTTCATATAATTACCGTATTTTTCAATAACTCTAAAACGGGTTCCTCCTTCATTTGAGTTACATAAACCAAAACTGCGAATTTTGTACAGAAAAGCAACAAAAACAGTCAGAGGGTTAAAAGCGTGTCTCACATACCAGCCGTACCATAACATTGCCAATTCAATAGGTATAGGCTTGTCGATGCCATAAAAGCTAAATATATGTATGCAATATATATGAGACAAATAACCAGCTTCTGTTGTTGTAAACTAAACATATGTTTCGTGTGTTCTGCAGCTATGGCGTCCAACCTATATTTTATCATTGACTTATTTTCTATAAAAAAATAAAACTAAAATTGCATACATTTTTATCGAGAAATTGACATTTATTTGGCAAAATCGTTCAATAATATTAACAAATATAAAACTTAGAGATATATCATGCACATTTGTATTTTATTTCATTTTTATAGCATATTTTACATATATGGCTAAGTCAGCTACAATCACAATTCAAAAATGACACTAAATTGCTCTTCATACCCTTTTGTACTAATGAGGTATTAGACACTAAAGTTAAGTAACAAAATAAAAGTAAGAGATTACTATTAAGCCTATTTTGTTTTTTCTAACAAAAATCAGCCTCCTCAACATTCTAACATTATATAATGGAAAGGTACATAAGTACATTAAATTAATGAAGTTTACTTATTGAGAGTACCTATGTAATAAAAATACATTTTGATTGCAATTTATCAAGATTATTTGAACTTATACAATTACTACAATTATTGTAGCAGCAGATTGAAATAAGATCACAGATTAGAAAAGCTATATATATATATATATATATATATATATATATATATATATATATATATATTATACATATATTAATAATATTAAAGATAAATTATACTATTTAAAAACTGTGATTTATATCACTGAATAACAATAGTATAATCAATATTTAGATACAACAATTTTAAATTCAAGTTTATAATTTAATTTGAAGTTATTGCTATAGTTACAATTGATAGTTTTCTTATAAGTACTACAGAGTATAATAAATGTTCAAATCCTATTCAAATTGACTTTAAATACTGTACTTAAAATGTTCACTTAGAAATTATGATACAATACATCTAACTTTCAAATATTTTTACATCAAAAACACTTAAAAATGGAATGTCATAGAATCTTTGGCATTTATTACATCAAAATTACACCAGCATAACATTAATTACAATCAGAAAATCATTCTGCCTCTTTCAAGTAAATTATTTATAGATATGTCTATTAAATACGGCATTAATTCAAGCATGATATTTAAGTAATGCAATATTTTATGTAACAAGTTTGTTCTACAAGAAGCATGTGGTTCCTTATTACTAGAACTGCACGCACCGTAATTCTAACCTAACAAAGCAGCTTACACCTTTTTAAATTTAAAATTTAGATAGTTTAACATACAAATATGGTTGAAAATTTAATTATAGGTCTTCAATAAAATGTTTTGTTATATAGAGATTCAATGTCAGCCACTCTCAACCGGTTCCAATATTTTGCCAATACATTTCAAATTTTTGTCTATGTTGGTTGTTTGGCAATATTGGTCGTCATGTTAATTAATAATTCGCCCAACCCAACCTTGTTGTGCATTTCATCATTTGGTTTTTAAACACAAAAAAGTACATCCTTTTGAAATTTATTAACAAGTTGTTGAAGGAAAGATGTAATAAATAATGGGAATATGGTACAGACTGCTCAATGAAGAAAGGACAAATGCTGGTGATGAGGATCGATCTAGATGGCCTATTGTTATCAGTGAAGGGTAGACACAAAAAGTTGATGAAAAGATTTGTCAAAACAGGCACTTCACAATTGACAAAATTCATCAAAATTTTCTTCAAATTTCAAGGTCAGTAATTTATGCAATTGTGACATGCAAATATTTATTTACTTATATTTTGAAATATTGTACAACAAAAATGCAAATATATTATTCGTTTTACTGTATTTATTCTATAAACTATTAAATATTATCTTGAGGAAACTACTGAAGTTAAGTCAGTTTATTATAAATTCTAGTGCTATTGAAGAAAATTTTAACTTAAATAACTATAACTAACGCTGAATGTTTTACTAAGTTTTAATTTTTGTTGAGGAATGCATAATTCAGCCAAAAGTTTAAAATCTTAATTCCTGCATGTGGCAATGACTTTTGGTTAAAAAGTCTTTCATTACTCTAGATATTCATAACATACTGTACGTTAGGCTAGGACCTCATGACAAGGGTTGAAGCTCATGTAGGCTGGTCAATAAAACACGTTTCTTTTATTAAACAATGCTGTAATTTAAGCCTGTTTTAAAAAACAATTATTTGTTAATTGTTTCACAATCCTACAAGTATTTATTCACGAATTTGATCCAGCCCTTGTATATATATTCAGTATAATAACATACTCAACCTTAAAATATCTATCAATCATTATTGTTAGAAATAGAAAACCAAAAAGGATTAAAACTCAGCAACAGGTAGCATTTTCATTAGCTTGCTTTTGAGCCTGTATTCATCATCAATGTAGCCAGAAAAGCTAAAAATTGATAAGTAGTCCATTGTCTAAGACTTTAGTTATATCTATAATTCTATAGATTGACACACATATTTTTATTTTTATGTTGAACATTTATCTAAGGGTGCAGTTCTAATAATAAGATATAATTAAAACATTATTGTTGTATGTTTCATCTTAATAACAACACACTTGGTATGATTTCAGTTATATACTAAATGAGTAATTCAATAAATTAAATTCAATGCTATTTTAGATGTATACATCTCATTTGGTACTCAAAATATGCCATTAACAGTTTGAAACAAACCTTTACAATAAATATAAGTTTATATAGAGCAGTAACAATGAAACTTTAACTTTAAAACCAAAATACAATCAGTATGGCATTATTCATGGCTATTCATGGCTTTTCATAAAAACTAACTAAGGTAACCTTTTACCATTTCGATTAAAGAAAATATTTTTAATATTTGACTAATTTTAGTAATTTCACCTAATCATCCATCCTATCATCTATCTTGTGTAAAATTATTCAATAATTAAATTATAGATTATGAATAATTGCAATAGCCTATTTTGAGTGCATTTAAATTTGAATTAATTTTTATGCACAAATATATTTTAAATCTCCACGTCAAATTATGATGTATGTTGTAGTTTTGCTTAATACATTAAGAACCTCAATCATTAATTCATTATTCACCGTTGTAACAGCAAGATCTATACTCTTCATAATTATATATAAATGCAGAGCTTCAACTATGAATACAAAAATTTTAACAAAATTAATTTGATAATTGATGGACTTGAATCACTTATTCTCTCTTCTGTTTTATAATTTGAATAAGTGCATATCATATTTTTAAGATAACAGTGTAGGTAAATCTTCTATAAAAGATTGACATTTACAAAGACTACCTTAACTACATAGTATGCAATTTTAAGTTGCCCTTAATATTACATTAGAAAAAAATGGTCTGCTTAGCCATGCTTAACTTTAACACATTAGGTTTGGGATAAATTTAAAGACTACATTAGTTCAGTAATTACGTAGTGTATAGTTTAACAGTTAAATGACATTAAGGGTTATTGCAAGTTGTTTATGTTCATAACAAATAAAATCAATCATGAAGAAATATTTACAGTTATGTAGATTGTTATATTGCTAGCACCTTGTTGAACGTGCTATATAAAAATATTAACCATAATTATTTATAAGTACAGCTTCTTCCAAGTGTTGCTCAATATGCATTTGGATATATTCTAAAGGCTAGTAATTTTGGACAGTAGTCAGTCAACTATATAGTCATAATATTTTAGTATAGCCAGTTGTAATTTTTTACTTTAACACATTTTTGTGATTAAAGAATTAATACGAATTACTAAATTATGATGTCTAGCTTATTACTAAAATGCAATTCAATTTGGATCACATACTTCTTGCTCTTTATCATAATAACACTCCTACTAGAGTTATACTAAATCACAAAAGTCAAAAAGTTAGGCATATAAATAATATTGTTTTTATTTTTATCCACACTACAGTTTCAAATTTAAATAATTTAATGAAACCAGAATAGTAATTTTATTAATCATAATGGCTTTGGTAAGTGGTCTAAAATTCTGGCATAGTTGTCATGGCTGTTTCTGGCATTAAAGTGAATTAAAGAGTCAGTTTTGAGCCATTTTGGAATAAAATTGGAAAATTATTAATGGTTAGTTTGGAAAACTGAATTATTTTGCATGTTAAATTAAAGTGTAAGAAACATGCATGTGCAACAACTGTTCTTACAGTTTTTCAGGCATGAACAGTTTTAAAATTATAAGTCCATGCTTTTGCAATATGGTATTAAATCATAGCTTTATGTTTTTTACTTATGAGGTAGCAAAAATATTTACTAAAGTTTATGGTTATAAGATATAGCACCTTCACATGGCATTTTCCAATTTGTTCATATATATATATATATATATATATATATATATATATATATATAATAAAAGGTCGTTAGTTATTTTTGGTATATTATTTGTTAAAATCATACAAAGTTACTCGATCATTTGTTTTAATAATTGACGTTTCTGTTGACTTTGCAGAACAACTGTATTACAATGGGCTCGTACCATGTTATTTTAAATTTTTAATATGTAAATTTGTGTTTGTTATTTTTAAATGTGCTCCATGTTTCGACTAATTCATAATACTAGACAAGATCAAGTTTTAAATATCCCAAAAATAACTAACAACCATTTATTATACTATTACTTGTACCCGAAGTGGATGTTTATATATATTATCGTGTAATTAAACGAGCGTCTCGCGCCACATCTGATCTTGGCTGCCGCTAAGGTCATCATAGTTTTCAGTTGACAATTGTGAAACAAGATCAGATGTGGAGCGAGACGCTCGTGTAATTAATAGGTTAAGGGTACATAAATAGATTTTAAGACAAGCTAGGGTATATAGGCACAATAGACGAGTAAGTTAATTACACCTGTTGGATTAGGTAGTTAGAGCGTAGTCAATCTAATTTAGGAATTTTGGATTAATTAATTATAGCTTTGCATTAATTTAGTAAGAGATAGCATTTATTTAAAGCATAGGAACTATATTTGTAGAGTAGGACACAAATGGTCAAAAGCAACAAGTTAAAAATACCGCTTTATTCTAATTTAATTGTAGTTTAAATAATATAAAAGCTTTTGCGTAGTTCGTTAGCATAAGATCGATATTTGTAGTAAACCAGAAATATTTCAAAACAAGGGGAAAAAATTCTACGTATTAATTATAGCAGATATTACGATAAGCAAGTTTAACGCTTTTCGGTTAGAAAGAGAAACAAATACATTAAGGAACGTTCCAAGTAGTCGTTTATTTCAAGGTTTATATGTAAACAGCATAAACAAGTTATTATATTTTCCACGAAGAACTAAAACCGTTGAAATTGGTAGGATCAATTTAATCTTAAAGGTAGTATAGTAGGGAGACCACAAACAAGCAATTAAGAGAAACAAGAATGGAGTATAGAACACATTAGTATGAGTGAGACGTAATTTATTTTGTCGAGATAGTATAGGAGGGAAGCATCAGCGTGTTTTGCATAGGAGAATACAATCAATAATTTCTGGAGAGAAATTAAGCGATCTCATTGAACGTGACCTATAGACGCGTAACAGTTTAAAGACGTGGTAGGGAAACATCCAACGGGCTTGTCTAAGAATGTAGCATATGTGGAACAAGGTAACATACATGTGAAAAGGAGATGAAAAAGGTATGGTTTGGGTAAAGAGGCGTGATTTTATGTAGAATCGATTTCCGTTGGAGTAGTTTTCGCAAAAATGCAAAGACGGTTGACTGTTTTCGTACACTTTCTGACGAATTTTAGGTGTTTTGAGCGTGGTAGTTCGAAAAAAACTTGAAACCGTTTGAGATTTTTAACGCGAAGGAGATGACGGTTGGTACTTTTCCCAGAATGTTTGTCGGTTTGGGAGTAGAATACGTGCCGGACTTCAAAACAGTGGGTCCAGAAGTTTTTATAAAACCACCTTCAACAAGGTGGAGACTCTCTTATTCTTAACTTCTTCGCTCGTCTTCAAGTTTACGTCGAATAGTGCAGTAATTGAGATAATATAATTAATTATACGTGAACACAAGTTGTTGCGATAAGTTCAGTAGTCACAATTCTAAAATGAATAGAAAGTATTTAGAGCGAAGCATATGTAAGTACTAACTTTTGTTAGTTTGGGTGATTGGAACGTACCAAATTGGTTAAAATTTGAGATTGATTGGTGAATGCAGCAGTTTTGATTGGAGCTTTATAACTGAAAAGAAGATGCGAATTTTTGGGACGTTGGAGGCAATTGGGTTTAATGTAAATAAAGTTAGATTTGGATATCAGCGTAATGAATGGAATAGTAATTCGGCCTGGCAGCGGTTCCACAGCTTAACAATATACGTGACAGTATCTACTTCAAGGCTGGTTGGCAGAGACCTGCAGGAGAATGGTTACCAGGTAACTTGCTTGATAAAAACATTTGGAGGTAGTTGATAGCAGTGTTTCTTTTTATTTTTCTTGTGCTCTGAAGTGATTTATTTTAAAAATTTATGAACTGAAAATTTTAAAGGACTTTAGAGGGATAAGGTTGTTAGAAATATATGAAGTTTCCTCTTTTGACGATATTAGGCGGTTTTATCGAAACTGTGCATACACATGAAAGATAATACCCGTCCTATTATCTACAACAATAAAAATAAAAGGAGTCGTGTTCGATACTTCGTAACGTATGGCAGATGCACGGCCTTGTGCGCCACATTTGCGGTTCGTACCTGTATTCCCTTCGCGGGACTCATTTTTATTGTGCTACGCAACATTCAAGAACTTCTCGACAAGTGTTGGGTAAGTGTTTACACTGTTCCGATTTATTGCATTTTTTTATTGTCGAAATTGTAAAACCTTAGCATTTATTATTGTTATTATCAATTTGTTTTTCACCATTCACACAACAGTCCACTCAGCTATCGAAAATTTGCACTTGATGAGCAATCTGGAGAAAATCCCACTGCAGAATTTTTTACATCCATTGCTTATTGAACAAGATTTTTGGTCACTTCGCATCGCTGGATTTAAAACTGGGATTTAATAATTTTAGATTATTAAATTGGGGGTTTAAATCCTTATTTTGTAGTCAAAATTAACTGACCTCGCTAACCGAATTATAATATATATAATTTATGTGATTACAAACATTGTTTGCTATTAAAATTGGAATTTTGTGCTAATCGTATTTTAACACTTGCATTACAAAGTTTGTTTACAATTCCCTTATCAGCTTATTAATTGCCGATTTATTCTTAACATTTGTTAAATTCCTTAAAATGGAACCTGATAGGGAAACCCTCGCTTACTTTAAAAAATTAACTAATCGTAAAGAACGATATTGGCGTCGTTTACAAGATTGCCATGATCTAATTAAGGATTTATCTACACAGCTCGAACAATTCAAAGCCCGTGTTACTCAAATTGATGAGACACGTAATCAATTTTTAGGAATTCTTGATGAACTTGCATCGTTATCTGACACTCACGCAACCTTGGCTACAGACACCGTAACCCTGGAATCAAATTTTAATTCCATATATTTTAATATTTTGTCCGTCGCCGGTTGCTACAGTTCATCAGTAGCGCCTAACATAACCGCACTTAACACCGCCTGTAAACAGTCAAATGTACATTTGCCTGAAATAAAAATTGATAAGTTTCATAGTAAACCCGAACAATTCTCTTCTTTCAAATCACTTTATAATAGCTTAATTCACAATAACAAATCCTTATCGGATATTGAAAAGTTTACATACTTAATTTCTTATCTTGAAAATACGCCTTTGAAAGTAGTTCAAAGCGTACGATTCTCACCAGAAAATTATTTGATAGCTTATAATCTTCTTGTTCAACGTTACACGAACAAACGTTTAATCGCCAATCATTATCTGTCAAAAATATTTTCATTGTCTAAACTGAAAACTAATTCCGAACATTCCCTCAGTAACTTGTGTGAAACGTTACAGGCTAACGTTTCTGCACTAATGGACATGAAATTAAACCATTTGTCCAATTACATATTTTTATATTTTTCTTTGGAGTTGTTAGATTCAAAAACGCGACAAGAATTTGAAAAGGATTATTTAGAACAAGAATTTCCTTCATTTGAGGACCTATTGCATTTTTTGCGTAACAAATGTTCAATCTCCGCAATGATTGGAAGTAGTACTGCTTGTTCGTTAAAAAATATTCCTAACGCACCCAAAAATCTATTTCACGCTATTTTGAAGCAAACGATAAACGTATAGCTATGGCTACACAACAAATTAATGTTATCGCACCCAAAGCAGCGATAATTTTTGGCCTGCTTGCAACGAAAACCATAAATTTATTAATTGTCCACAGTTATTGGCACTTTCGCCTAAAGATAGACATGAAAAAGTGAAGCAACTACGCAGATGTTACGTGTGTTTAGCGCCACATAATGTTGCTTCATGTCGATCCAAATATCAATGCCGTCATTGCGGTAGCAAAAAGCATAATTCACCACTGCATTATAACGAAGCTACAATCGTACAGTGTGGACCCACTGAGTCACACCCTGATAAGGATAACAGTTTAGTTCCCAGTAATTCGAATAGTTTAGAGGAAACCCCCTCTGCCCCTATTTCTTTGGTTCATTCTATTGCCAATGAAAAGGGAACTGTTGCGCTTTTAGCCACAGCACAAGTATGGATTTTATCTTGCGATAATAATTGGCATCGTTGTCGCCTAGTTTTAGACACCGGGTCCCACTCCAATTTCATTACTGTTTCTTTGGCAAACAAACTAGGTTTGAAACGTAAAAAATGTCCTCTTGAGATATGCGGGGTGGGAGAATCCGTGTTAGACAATGTAGGCGGTCTTGTTGATTGTAAAATTTCGTCGCTAAGCCATGGCGCTTACCTTAATTTTCAAGCTGTAGTCTTGCCCCGCATTACCGCTGAGCTACCTACAGCAACATTACCGGTTCAGCTTAAACAGCAATTTTCGTCGCTGCAATTAGCTGAGCCAGATTTTTATATAAAATCCCCCGTAGACATTTTGTTGGGGGTACAATCCGTTTTAGATATTACCCCCCACCAAACCGTCATATTTAAAAGGAAATCCCACTGCGGTTCTTACGACGTTTGGTTGGGTAATCATGGGTGAAGTACCCACGTTAGTTCATGCCCCTGCTAGTGTTTTTTTACACGTTAGTGTGTCGGAGGAACTTTCGCTCAACGAAACAATACGTGCTTTTTGGGAATCGGAAGAAATAATTTTCCCACCAATATTTTCACCGGAAGAAAGTATTTGCGAACAATATTTTAAATCCACGACAGAACGCACCGACTGCGGTCGATATATGGTTCGTTTACCCTTTAAAGAAAATATTTCTCGCGAATTAGGAACAACTAGAGCGCTCGCTGTAAATCGCTTCATGAAACTGGAAATGAGGTTCCAGCATGATAAAGAATATCATAAATTATATTCGGAAAATATGTCTGATTACATTTCCCAGAATCATTTGACCTCTGCTCTAGTTTCATCTCCCTATATTATGACTCACCACGGAGTTGTAAAGAAAACGTCACTTGGTACACAAGTTCGTGTTGTGTTTAGTCCCGCTGATAAGGACATAAATAATTTAAGCCTTAACAATATTCTTTTAGCGGGGCCTAAATTACAAGCTGATATTAGTTTGGTTATCACAAGATTTCGTATTCCGCAAATTGCACTAACATGTGACATTCGACAAATGTTTCGTTCCATATTAATTCATCACGATGACAGAAAAATCTTACGTATTTTCTGGTGGTTTAATCCAAGTGATCCCTTAACCGAATGGGAACATACTCGTGTAATCTTTGGTGCTACCTGTAGCCCGTTTCTTGCTCTTCGCGTTTTAAAACAATTGTTAGAGGATGATGGCGGTCGCTACCCACGGGCCGCTAATGCCCTTGCTATGTCCACATACGTGGACGATATTTTGACAGGTGCTGATACTGTAGAAGAAGCACTACTTCTCAAATCAGAATTAACTGATTTATTAAGGTTGGGCGGATTCGAACTTGGCATATGGACAAGCTCTAATACATCCGTAGTTAGTGCTTCTAATAACAATATTTTAGACTTACCCGATACGAAGATTGATTCACCTATTTTAAAAGTTTTGGGTCTTTGCTGGGACGTTCACACAGATGTTCTGAAATGCAAAATTCAACATGTTGTGGACACGCCTACAAAAAGGGGAATTCTTTCTCGTATTGCTCGAACAAACGACATGAATGGTTATATTAGTCCATTTACTTTCGTTCTTAAGTCCCTTATTCAACAATTATGGATATTAAAAATAGGTTGGGACGATGATCTTCCTTGCGAAATACTTCAAAAGTGGCAACAAATACAATTAGAATTCCGCTTTCTTGAAAATATAACCATCCCTCGCTGTATTTGGAAAGCAGGTGATATACAAGCTCGTATTGTAGGGTTTTCCGACGCAAGTGCACTTGGTATGGCCGCGGTTGTATATTTAAGAATAGAAATTGACGATAAAATTTTTATTCATTTAATAGATTCAAAAACACGTGTTGCTCCGCTCAAGACGTGGACTATTCCGCGTCTTGAACTAGGCGCTGCTTGTCACTTATCTAAATTAATGAAACATACTGCTTTGGCTTTTGATAATTTTCGTTTGTTAAACCCGATTTGTTTCAGCGATTCTACTAATACGTTGTCGTGGATTCGTAGTCCTCCATATAAATTAAAAAATTCTTTGCCAATAGAGTTGTTCAAATTCATGAAAACCAACCCACTGCTACTTGGAGATATGTCCCTAGCGCGGATAACCCTGCTGATCCCGCTAGTCGCGGTTTGATGCCGTCCGAACTCGTAAATTGTAGTATTTGGTGGAATGGTCCTAATTTTATGTATACCAATTATACAAATTGGCCCAAGACCAATTTCACGGTCGATCCTGATGAATCGATTCAGCTTTCTGAATGTGTTCTACTGACCGCAGATGAAGTGGAACAATTCACACAAGTTTTACAGCGTTTTTCTAATTTATTGAAAGTGCAAAGAATATTTGCTTATGTTTTAAGATTTAAACATAACTGTCTTGCTCGAGTACGCACGTTTCGGTCGCTTGCTGGTCATCTCACTGCTTCTGAATACCACGATGCCCTTCTTTTCATTATTAGAATCACTCAACACGAGTACTTTCATACTGATTTTTTACTTTTAGAAAAGGGCCAAACGAGCACAAAAAAACTTCGTGCGTTGTCACCTTTTCTTTCTCCCATGGGTTTTATCATGGTGGGGGGGCCGTTTGCGCCATTCAAGCCTCCCAAGTATGACTAAACACCCTTACTTAGTTCCTAAAGAAAGTCGACTAGCTACATTGCTATGCGATTATTATCATAGTTATTCCGATCACTGAGGTATTCGTTTGGTACACTCAATAATAAACAGAACTTATTGGATTCCGTCTATTAGACAATTAATTAGAAGTAGGATTTTCCGTTGCCTTACTTGTTATAGATTTAAAGCAGAACCAATTCAACCTCCGATGGCCGACCTACCCCTTTATCGTTTGGAGCCCGGGAAATGCTTTACCCATACTGGCCTGGATTTTGCGGGTCCGTTTAATGTAAAATTGTCTTTGCTACGCACCGCTAGATACAATAAAGTGTACATAGCATTATTTATATGTATGGTATCTCGCGCCATTCATATCGAGGTGGTTACGGCACTGACCACAGAGGCTAGCCTTGCTTCTTTAGATCGATTTATTTCACGACGCGGATTACCGACCAACGTTTATTCAGACCAAGGTAGTAATTTTCGTGGCGCCGCTCGTGAAATATCCGAAATTGCTAAATGTTTTATATTTCTAATCCGGATGTCGCCCATTATTTAGCCAGTAGAGGTATAAAGTGGTGCTTTAATCCTCTCTACGCACCCCATTTTGGCGGGTTATGGGAGGCTGGGATCAAAAGCGCAAAATACCACTTAAAACGAATAGTAGGTAACGCTGCCCTCTCCCTAGAAGAATTTATCACTACTATTGCGAGGATTGAAGGTATTTTAAATTCTCGCCCCTTTTGTACACTTTCTGCTTCACTGGACGAGGGGGTAATCGATGCCCTTACTCCAGCACATTTTTTGACCGGTGGTCCCATTTTATCCAGAGCTGAAATTGACTTAACTAAAGTTCCCGTTAACAGGCTTAATCGCTGGCAGCATGCCCAACAATTAGTTCAGTCGTTTTGGCGGCGCTGGTCAAAAGAATACCTCACAGTCTTCAGCATAGACCAAAATTGACTACGCCCGCGCAAAAGTTACAGGTGGGCGACATTGTTTTTTACTATACTCCTGAATCCCTACCCCCTACTTGTTGGCCTTTGGCAAAAATAGTACAGCTGATACCGGGAGATGACAGAGTTGTCAGAGTTGTACGACTTAGGACACCCTCTGGTGAAAAGGTGCGCACTGTTGACAAAGTCGTACCGCTCCCTCCTCAATAGTTCCATTAGCACATTATTCAGTTTACATTTTTTTATGTTTAGCAAACGATGTTTTAGTTACATTTTTCCCTTTTTTTTCTCTTTTGCTTGCATTTAAACAAAATTATCATTTTTGGGTGGGGGGTATGTTAGAAATATATTAGGTTTCCTCTTTTGACGATATTAGGCGGTTTTATCGAAACTGTGCATACACGTGAAAGATAATACCCGTCCTATTATCTACAACAATAAAAATAAAAGGAGTCGTGTTCAATACTTCGTAACGTATGGCAGATGCACGGCCTTGTGCGCCACATTTGCGGTTCGTACCTGTATTCCCTTCGCGGGACTCATTTTTTTGTGCTATGTAACATTGAAGAACTTCTCGACAAGTGTTGGGTAAGTGTTTACACTGTTCCGATTTATTGCATTTTTTTATTGTCGAAATTGTAAAACCTCGGCATTTATTATTGTTATTATCAATTTGGTTTTCACCATTCACACAACAGTCCACTCAGCTATCGAAAATTTGCACTTGATGAGCAATCTGGAGAAAATCCCAATGCAGGATTTTTTACATCCATTGCTTATCGAACAAAGGTAATTTGCTGGGGTAGAAAAAGGTTAATTAATATAAAGATAACCATGATGTTGTACAAAGTAAAGGGGACTTAGTTTATTTTTTACAGTGCTGTAAATTTGCACTCAAGCGTAAAAAGTTTTACTATGAGCTCAAGATAATACTGGGATTTAACGTCTGGAATGAGAAAAACCCAATTACTTTAATAGGGTATTTGTTTTATTTTAAGGTTATCAAAATTCAATTAAATTTTTGAAAAAGGATTTGTTACTAATTCAAGTGATGCAATTGTAAATTGTAAATGTGTGGGAGGTGTGGGTGGGTGGGTGGGCGGGAGGTGTGGGTGTGTGGGTGGGTGGAAAGTGGGAGGTGTGGGTGGGAGGTGTGGATGGGTGTGCGTGGGAGGTGTGGGTGGGTGGGCGGGTGTGGGTGGGTGAGCGGGTAGGGGTGGGAGGTGTGGGCGGGTGGGGTTGGGAAGGTGCGTGTGCGTGTGTGTATATATATCGAGGGTTTAGAGTCAAACGACACTAACTACAAAATTACACTTTTTTAGTTAACTATCATATTACATCATGTGACAAAAATCGTATCTATCTTGTTTACTATAGAAAAACTAAACAAAATGTTAATTACAATTTCTTGTATTTTGTTTAGCAACAAATAACACTAAGAGAGTTGAAGCTTATTTAATGCTTAGAATTTCTTATTAAAAGGTGTTCTAGACAGTTAATGTTGTTTGATCCCAACAAATTAAAAATTTAATGCACATACTTACATTTCTTGCACCATTCTTACTTTTGAAGACGATATATTTTAGTTTGTAATTGGATTTTAAAGAGGGTTGTGTGTACTTTTATTGATGGTTAACTGTGTAAATCATGTGAATAAATGTTTGCATAATGGAATATTATTGTTATTAACCAAACAACAATGAATAGATCAATAAAAATTTTACAATTATTGGATCTGAAAAAATTCTCTACTAGTGCAAATAACTGTGTAAGTTCCCAGAATTTTGTGGAAGATAAGGATTATAACGATGAATGCAGTGTCCGTTATGAGACAACATCTGTTCAGATACCTAATTTTGAATTATATTAGTTAAGAAAATATTTTCACTTGTGCTATTGGTTAGGCTATCAGGTTTTGCAAATTCTTCATTTACTAAGTAGTTGGTAAGTACCTTAAGTTTCACTTTAACAACTTAAGGTACATATTAACTACTTAGTAAATGAAGAAATGACATTGCTATAAAGGCACAAAATCGTTTCTGTAAGATACTTTATTGTCATTTTAGATGTTTTGGTAAATTAGACTATAATAAAAAATGTAATTTTATAATAAACTTTATAAACTCTATTAACAAGTGTTGTTTTTTTTTCAGAATACAACTGAGACATTAAGTAACTTATGTCTATTGTTACTTTAAAATTCGTCTGTAGATGCATACTCAATTCATGAGAATGCCCTTCGAAATAATACTCTGGTATAAAAAGTTCACAGCAATAAATATTAGTAAATTAAGCTTTTTAACAATACTTTAGTGCTTTAATAAATTACTTCTGTTTTATTACTTTCACTACTTTCAGACAACATTGCTGAAATAGAAGAATATTCCTCTGGTGATTAAACAGCTATTCTGATTATGAACCGTCATCATCTGATTCAAGTCTAAAGAACAAACAACTGACGCTTAAGGTGAGTTGTTGGAATACCAAATATCTGCATCAGTATTGAAATACTTTTAATTATTAGTTTAAGTGGAAAAAACGTTTCATACCCTCACTCTATTACTCCACCTGCCAGGTAGGTCAAAAGAGCAAACAGAAACTGCAAAAGTAGATGAGCAAGAAGAACAAAACAAAGAGAATACAAGTATGGACCAAACTAACAAAAATACACAAGTAAGAAGATGAAAAACATCAGCTCCAGATCGGTGGTATCGCAATCAGAATAAGGAGAAAATACAGAGTGGACAAAAACATAAGTTTATTAGTAGTGATAGAATTTTGTAGATAAAACGGTTCTGTCAAATGATTGATTGTTCAAAATCCCCACAGAAATGTAATGGCAAATTCACAGAGGAAGAACGAAATACATTAAACAGAAATTATTGGCAGTTGGGAAATCCTGATTTGCAAAGGCAATGTCTTAACGGGCTAATAGATGTAATAGACAAGTCTCCTACTCGAATTACAGCAGTAGTTTCCAGGAGGCAAAAGACTATAAATTTCCATTTAGTAAAAGACCATCAAAATATACAAGTCTGTCAAAAAATTTTTCTTGCGACCTATCATATCTCTAACACTGTAATTCAAAACATCATTAAAAAACGAAATAATAAAAATATTGTGCAGAGTGGTCAAAGGGGGGAAGCATATTCCATGTGTAAAGTTGCCAGAACATTCTTGAACTTATGTATATGATCACATCAATTCTTTTGAGAGAGTCCTTTCTCACTATACCAGGAAAGATAGTTCAAAAGAGTATTTACCTGGATATTTAAACCCTGCCAAAATGTACGAAATGTATCTTGAGAAAAGCAATAAAGAAAGGATTAAACCCGAGAAGCTTTGGTTTCATTGCAATATCTTTAACACTCACTTTAATACTGCATTTTACTTTCCCCGAAAAGATGCTTGCAACAGCTGTTTTATTTATAGAGATTTTGTGATCACGAATAGCTTGTACATGCAGAAAATCATGCAAAACATTTACAAACGAAGGAAAACGCTTGTGAATTTAAAAACCTATATAAAGAACAAATAAACAACTTCACTTTTGCGGATTTTATTTCAAGGCGATACGCTATTATCCTCAAGTAAAAACAAAGGCAATTTTTTATAAAAGTTGCTTTGTATTACTAAACTTATTGTGTACAATGTTGTCTCAAGAAAGGCTAAAAATTTTATATGAAATGGGGCATCAGTAGGACAAGGTGCATCAGAAGTTGCTTCGTGTTTGTTTAAATTCATGAAAGAGTCATCGGATGGAAAAACATTTTTTGTCTGACACTTACAAAGGACAAAATGTTTTTTGAACCACCAGGCCACTCCCAAATGAAGTGTAATTCGGTTCATTCACTTATAGAAGAAGCAAGCAAAAATCTACAAATATTCAATCCATCTGGGTGGTATACAGTTATAAGAATGGCTTCAAAACAAGAAAAATATCGGGTTACTGAAATTAGTAACAAGGATGTCTTAGACTTCAAAGAGTTTGCAGGTGTGGTAGTACGAAACGCAAAGTTTATTATGATGGAAATAGTGTTAGATGGTTGGATATAGTTTGGATGCACTATGAAAAGGTAGATCCCGAACATGTTCACTTCAAATACAACTATAAAACATAATTTTTTTTTAAATTTAAAAGTCAAAGACGAAAGACCAGGTCTTTTGCTATAGAAGACGTTAAATTGATGCAAAAATATTCAGGACCCCTTCCTGTGGATAAAAACAAAATCAATGGCTTGCACGGGCTTTGCCGGAAAAGTATCATAAAGGAAGCCCACCATTTTTTTTACGACAATCTACAAGAAGGGAAGCAGTGGCAAAATGAAGCAAATGAATTATAATTTAACAATATTGTAGATATTAATGTTCTAATTTTCTTCTGTTAATCAGGCCATTTCTAGGATATTAAAGTATAAAAACTATATTTTCTATAATACTATTATCAGAAATTTCATGTCATAAATAAATTTTATATTTAGTGTTAGAATATTTTGGCAATGTGTTTGAATTTATGTCTAAGATCTTGAAAAATATGAAAAATTCATTACCTTGACATTCGTTCTTAAAACGTATCTCCATAAAACACTATGTAAGTGTATGTCAAACAACGTTATCTCCACATTAATTAACTGATTAATTTGTGTACACATTATTACAGTTAAAACGTTCAAGTAGACATGACCTCCAATATTATAATTATATTCAGAACCCATTATAAATAATATAAGCATATTCTTCTTGAGCCTCCTGTAAAATACTCTAATCATAGTTAAAGTTAATCGTAGTTAATGTTGTATGAAGTGTAGCTTTTGAAGACCAGCGAACATCTCTTGTTGCCCTATCCAGGAATAGACCCCAAGCTACGTTGGAAGACTGCCTTTCCTTTAACAATTTCTTTTAGGAAAGGGATTTTAAAATTAGTCACACTCCTACCCTAGGTGGGATTAGGAAAAATATTTCCAGCTTCAAAAATTATATTTCGGAAAAATTAAAAAGTAACTCAAATATATTGTTTATTAGCTGACTATTCAAAAGTCCCTGAAACAAGTGTTCATAACATTTTATTAAGTAAATTAGAGGTAACGAGCTTTAGATGTCCGACTTTACAATTAATTTCAAATGATTTCGCAAATTTGTTGTAAAAATAAATAATTTATTTAGTGAAAATTTTCTGTTTACTATTGGGGTACCGCAAAGGTCCATCCTGGGATCCTTGTCGTTTACGTTATATTTTAATAATTTACCAGAGGTAATACAGGCTTCTAAAGTATATATGTATTCTGATGATATTTTGTTAATTTCTGTACATAAAAATTTACATGTTGCTGAGAAATTCATACAACTGAACATTAATAATTTATAAAAATGGTCTCATAACTGCTTGGTGATAAATAACAAAAAACAAAATTAGTGCATGTCTATGGAGCAAAGTGGCTTAAAGATACTTATACTTCTTCATTTCTATAAATGTTTCCAGTTACAAAGAATGAGCTTCATGTGTGTATGAATGTTGCATAATTGCTTCACAATGGAGTACACATTAATATTTCGGAAGAACAGTTAATAACTTTTCCAGATGGGACTGTCATATAAAAAATGTTTGTAATAAGTTGAAAATGATCACAGCAAGATGACCACTACATAAAAATCGTTTGCCTTATAAAATTAAAAAATTCATATATGGGGCTTTGATGGAATCAGTGGTAAGATACGTACTAGAGACTTATTGATTGTAAATGATATTTTAAAACAAGTAGGAACGATACAAAAAAAAAATCATTGAAAATAGTGACTAGCATCGGATCACATGAAACTCTTCAAGAACTACTAAAAGTTGTAACTTGCTAAGTGTCAAAGACATTGTATTATAAATAAATAGCATATAATTATTTTAATAATACTACTTACAAAAACAAACTTATGAGTATGCCTTAGGAACTGCTACGTAAACAGTGTCATTACCATTAAATAGGTATGGGGAACATACACTTGAGTACATTGTTCCTACATTGTTTGTTTTGCCTGACGATTGTAACACATTTAGAAGTACGAAGATACTAAAAAAGAATTTAAAAGTCTTTTTAAACATGGAGTTTGTTTATTAGTAATTTTATTTTTAATCATTAAAAATCTATTTCATTTTTCTGTAAATATTCGTGTGTTGTACCACGTTTAATATTTATATAATAATTTATATTATAAAGCTACAGTATTTTATTTTCAATCTCCATTTGTTCTTTAGTATTAGGTTCAGAAATCAGTATATAATTCTGTAGAATACACAAATATAGAGTTAGTATTACTTGTGTAAGAAGTTAGTATGAAACGTAGTTGCTAATTTAATGTTTATATTAATATTTGTATTTTGTGCATGCTTATTTCTTAATAATTTGGGGTCCATATTTATGTATTAAACATTTATTATATAGATGCTGAGTTATGCGCAATAAAAATAATATATATTTATAAATAGAGGGTTTGAGTAAAAAAAATCAAGAGCTGTTATGCTGTTTTAGTTTATATAGAACAAGGGTAAGTTTAGTTTTAATTTTATAGAATCATTAAGTGTAATACATTGATTGTTATTTCATAAGTATTTATGAAATTGGAACAACATAGCATACACCTTTCGTATGCAAGAAAAATTAATATAATTTAGCTTATTGTCTTGTCAAGCAGCTAAGACCAGCTAAAGCTGTTTAATATTATTTTGTTAATAAACATCTGTATTGTATTGTACTATGTCCAACCTCCAAAGCTACTATTAATATGGGTATATTGAAATGTCCCATTTTCAGAATTTTTTGCTCCGTCACTTTTCAAAAATTAAGGTCAAGTTAAAACAGATTGCAATTGACAATTTAACTATTGATTTCAAAACTATTGTATGATACGTCGTATTTTGACATTTTCTAATGCTTTATTCTAATAAAGTTATTATTAGATCTAGTAAAAATTCTCCTATTATGGCTCTGTATATATCTATTTTTACTCTATAATGCACTGAGTGGAATTGTTTTTAATTTGTGTGTTACATTAGTCACAAAATAATTCCCACAATCATTTATTTAATATTTTATAATGAAATAACTTTAATGAATAAAGCTAATAATAGATGGGCTAATAGATCAACTTACTGTGTTTACATTATGAAGTCAGACTAGTGCTAGATCTGATTTGAGTTACAAAACACATTTATATAATGTTTGTCAAACAATAGATAAAAATGAAGAACTTTTATTAATAGCTACTGTTAAGATTTATTCATCTTCCTGTACAATTAACTTGTAAATGCACTGTATATTTTCATTATTTAAAATAACTTGATGTAAAATGGTATCAAGTAGTCATTAACAAAAAAAAAACGTCGACATCAATGTCAAATTTTTCAGATGCATAAATTTTGATAAAATACTTTTATCGTTCAATACACACAAAAGTGATTCCTGTGTAAACCTTTAAATAAACGTTAGTGGGAATTTTACACAAGCCACTGCAGAAGTATAAGAAGTATTTAAATGTGATATTTATTACAACATTAAGCCACACTGAGGGAGCTTTTACTAAGCTTAATATTAAATCAAGAAAATTTAAACCATGTTAAAGTTAAACATATCTATTTTGACTGATAAAATGCTTTCCAAAAATGAAGTATAAAATCTAAGTCTGTATTCAAAATTTTAGGGTTAGCAACGACTTTGAAAATGCAAAACATTATATAAAATATCTGACAGTAAGAATACACAAAGCATAGAAATTGCTATAATAATTTTCAGTGAACTTTTTATTAGGTTGAGGAATAACAAAATTAAATTACATAAGTTTCTCCTTTTTTGTATCTTGAATACTAAAAGAAATTGTAACTTTCTTGTGTGATATTATTAAGTACTATATTTGTCAACTTTGTGTTAATTTAAGTCTCTGCATATTATACAATTTACAAGCTTCCACAGATAGGTATCAAATTTGAAGTAACCTGTATATACCAAACTGAGATAAAAATCAAATCATTCCATAGTATTGCTTGTTTTCGATTGTCTTAACCAAGTATTCATTTTTAAAATTTCAAGTGTTTTATACTGCACCAAATTATCTAAGTCAAACTACCTATAAACAATTCTAAAGACTTGATTATTGCAAGTGTAGTGCTAAATCGGCAGATATAATTTACGTAAGCT
The DNA here is from genome assembly GCA_036346225.1 of Platerodrilus igneus. Lineage (NCBI taxonomy): Eukaryota > Metazoa > Arthropoda > Insecta > Coleoptera > Lycidae > Platerodrilus > Platerodrilus igneus. The sequence goes on from JARFIW010001092.1 coordinate 1,736,989, forward strand.
AATGGAATTTTCAAGTTGTTGTGCAAAAGTATGACCACAAAATAACAGTTAGTTTAAGTAGTGTAATAATGATTTTAATTCTAAAGGCAAGAATTAATTAACCCTGATGAGTACTAAACTAGATACAACAGCCAAGATTTTGATTAATACTCTGCAAATGCAAAAATCTCACAACCCTATTATAAGTGAAAACATTTTATAAAACCTCTACTATCACTATCATTTTATAAGCATACCCTAATTAAATATTCAAGTTTTGATTGAGAAACTGGTAAAACAGTATAAGTAATATACATTTAAATTAAATTTTATAACAAAACAAGTATAAAAAAATTTCTAAAGTACTTAATGCTATACAAAACTTCTAGAGAGCATCATTCATGGCAATAAAGTATTTATTCAACTAAAATAATTGAAAAAATATGGCATCTACTTTATTTCGAAAATACTGTTTTAAGGGATCCCAGTAGTTAGATTTTATATAGTTTATTAAAGAATTGCTTCTAAAATATATAAGTGTTTCAGAATTTGATTCAAAAAGTAATGCTACAAATGCTATAACACATATGAATATTACTACCACAAATCCATATTTCTTTACAAAACTCAACATTTTAGAGCAATGAGATTTTTTAATTTCAATATTTCTTATTGCACTTTGGCTATTCAATCGACCATCTAACTGGGAATGTAATAAAGGTGTCTGACTACGACTTGATCTATGTGATGGATTTGATTCAATCATTCGAGAACTTTCAAGAAGCTGTGATTCTGATGAAGAATGCTCAAATGAATCACGAAAATAATAATCACTAAATTGATCAACAGAATCTTCAATTGCTAAAGAATTACAACTTCATTAAATGATAAAATTACATATTAGTAAAAACTTTACCTGTAATTCGACGTCTAGAACCTCCACCTTCTTGATCTTCGGACACGGTTTCTAATGGATCACCAAATCCCTGAGGTCCGTCAAGTCCAGACAATAAACACGCACTTGATGAAGGCTCCATTCGAGAACCACCAATATCAGAATGGCTTGATCTTGGTAAACTGCTGTAACCTAAAATTGGAAAATAAATAAACAAATGGCCAAATTCCTACTTAACATTGGCGGGTCTTCTAAGAAGGTACTACACCCAATGCTAATTGAGGATGTTGGCCTACTGAAACTAATACGTTTCTAGCTACTTGATAATGAATAATTTTGCCTAGCATGGGGAAAGTAATTCGAGCATAGAAAACAAAAATCAATATAAATTGTTGGTTATTTTGCAAAAAAAAAGCCCGTGACCGGTTTCACTGTTCTTGCAGATCATCAGACGAACACATCTCTTTTTGCAAAACTACCAACTAAGTTCTGGGATTATACACAAATTAAGGTGTATTTATAATACAAACAGTTTATCATGTGCCCTCTATACTCGAATGTAAGCAACTAACCATCGGTAACTTTTACAAGTCCCAACATGATCATTTTTAAAAACTTAGTCAAAAGACAAGATGAAAAATAAACAAACAAATGGCCGAATTCCTACTTAACATTGGCGGACCTTCTAAGAAGTACTACACCCAATGCTAATTGAGGATGTTGGCCTACTGAAAAATGCAGAAAAATAAAATTTCCCTATATTTAATTTTTTCACCCTGTATACACGCATAAACGCATTAGCACAGAAAATAAGATTCCCATGTAAAATAATACTCTCTAAGAACACATACAGTATTGTTATATCCTTTTAGAAGCCCAACTTTAAACCTTGAATAACTAATGATTTTCTAGAAAAAAAAACTTTTCTTATTATATTTACAAATCAAAAGAACGAAGCCCTCATTAATTACACTTTTTAAAATACTGAACACATTGCATTTCGTTACGTTTCAGAAAAACCAATTGCATAAAATAATGCATTCTCGATAAAATTGCCATTTTTATAAGTTTGAAATAAAGAATAGCTGCCTTTCAAAGAAGTTAGTTTCAATTATTTATAGAGTAAATGATGTTTACGTTATTTAACAAAAGAATACGGCATACCATTCGAAAAAGTCATAAATCATATACGTAATTTTTACTAGAAATGTTCTAAAAGCTATTAATTAAGCTAATTATTTGAATCCAAGACCAAACGCTCCAATTCAAGAAACCGCTACTATCGAGAAAGTCATAAAAATAGATAAAGACGATTTTAATAGCTTTAAGAGAAGGATAGTAGCGATCCGTTTCATTCATTAACCAAGAATACAAGATTTTATGACAGCAATAACTTTATACTAATAAGACATTAAAACGCAAAATGGGAGTAATTATTACATCGGCCGTGACTAATTTTCGAAATAGAAACTAGACGAATCGAGAAGATGACGTATTGAGTTTTAATGTGAAGGGGGTCATTCGTTATAACGTCAAGCAATATGTAAGTTTCGAGTAAAGATTAATCATTTAATTCATTTTATGACAGGCAATATGTAACATAGAACTTTGAATAATTATGAAGCATAATTATTGTAAGGAATACTACAAAAATTGAACAATCTTTGATATAAATACCCTTGGTACAAAATCAACTGATGATTTAATCGATCAAAAATTAAAGCACTTTACAATCTGATATTTTAAATGGAACCAGGAAGTATTTAATGACGTTAATTACAGTGGAAATGAGATTTTATAAGCGCTATTTGACAAATACCAACTGCAAGTATAATTTTTCTCTTTTTTGTGTAACCTAATAGGATATTTGAGTAAATTAAGCTAGAATAAGATTTTAATGTTATAAAAATTATTTGTCAAGGAGATAATGTACAGCAAATTTTGAGTCAGAGTTCAAAACATTTTGACCTTTACTAAATTATCTGTCCAGTGTCGTTGGCCAATTACACTCATAACCGAGGTAATAAAAGAATAGGTAAATTATCCATTCTGACAATTTTAAAGAGAATTTTTGTAACTCACATAGCAGATGTTGGGTTTTGTACTTGCTAACAAGGATTAGGTAAAGATTATTTAAATAAGTAAGCAGTCATTAGTAAGATTTTCTGTCAAAGCTTAAGCTGTAAATTGTTTTACGATATCGTCGAATGCCCGGTGTGTTTGACGCTCGGTTGCTTACTGCTCGCCACCTCTTTGTGCTTCTGAAATAATCTAAAATAATTTTAAAATCAACACAATTAGATTTATGCCTCAACTAGCTCAGTTATACCCTGCACAGACTGAACGATGATATGGTAACAGAGAATATTTACCCACTCCTCTCTAACACTTCATATACCTGAATAAGACAGTAGAGGGTATACCTTCCTTCTAGCGCACTTGGATCCTCACTTGATTGATCCCCCCACCCTGCCAACCAGTTGACGGTTGTTGGGGGGGGGCTCATGACAATCCTCATTACTCATTTGAATTCTTCATTACGTTTATTAGCCTTGCGGGTGTCCCACGATTCTCATATGTCATTTGAATTCTTCCTTACGTTTATTAGCCTTGCAGGTGCCCCATTCGGCATTTTGCAGTCTAGAAAAATTTTTTAACAATCCTCATGACTCATTTGAATTCTTCATTACGTTTACTAGCTTTGCGGGTGCCCTATTCGGCATTTTACAATCTAGAAAATTTTTTTAATAATCCTCATGAGTCATTTCAATTCTTCATTACATTTATTAGCCTTGCGGGTGTCCCATTCGGCATTTTGCGGTCTGACGATCCTCACCTTCCTTCTAGCGCACTTCGATCCTCACTTTATCAATCCCCCCCTGCCTACTAGTTGACGGTTGTTGAGGAGTGTGTGTCTTATATATTCTGACGATCTTTACCTTCCTTCTGGCACACTTCGATCCTCATTTGATCGATCTCCCCACCCTTCCTTCTAGCGCACTTCGATCCTCACTTGATCGATCCCCCCACCCTGCCTACTAGTTGACGGTTGTTGAGGGGGCTGTGTCTTATATATTCTGACGATCCTCACCTTAATTCTGGCACACTTCAATCCTCATTTAATCAATCCCCCCACCATTTCTTCAAGCGCACTTCGATCCTCATTTGATCGATCCCCCACTCTACCTACTAGTTGATGGCTGTTGAGGGGGTGTGCTTTATATGTTCTGACGATCCTCGTGACTCATTTGAATTCTTCATTACGTTTATTAGCCTTGTGGGTGCCCCATTCGGCATTTTGCGGTCTAGATAAAATTTAAAAAATTTACAAATCGAGTTAACATATGCCAGGCTTTATTAAAAATCAAATCAAAGTTACATAACATAGATATGGGAAATCAAAATTGTAAAGGGTAATTGTTTCCGTTCTCTGGGGTCGATGATTGAGCAGAGAAACAGAAATAAGCCGCAATATATATGAAAATAAAAATTTATTAGTCAATCTATACACAGTAGCAATAAATTCTTTGTATATATCTACATTTACAATAATATTATCATTTCAATGGGGGGTGGGGTGTGTGTGTATGTATATGTGTGTGTGCGCGCGTGCGTGTGCGTGCGTGTGCGTGCGTGCGTACCTGCGCGCGCGTGCGTGCGTGTGTGTGTACGTGCGTGTGCGTGTGTACCCGCGCGCGTTCGCGTTCGCATGCGCGTGTGCGTGTGCGCGTGCGTGCGTGCGTGCGTGTGTGTGTGATGTTCAACAGTGTACACCAAATAAATTACGCCTTAAACATTAATAGAGCAATACAGTAAATATGGCGTCTCCCCATAGGTATAACAATGAAAAGGATGGTAAACATAGACCCAAAAATAAATACGTGTCTACTAAAAGTTACTACAAGTATAAGTTAAAGTACAGGCAACTAAATCTAAAATTAAAGATTCTTTGGGAAAAAACGATTAAAAGCAGATTTATTACAGTATTGTGCACGCTTTTAGGTTGAACATGTATATACATTGTGACCCCTAAAACAGGCAAGTAATATATACACAACTTAAATCTAAGCAATATATACAACTTGTAAACTAGGTAAAATTAAATCTATCATCTATTTCCCTATGCCCCCAAGCATACGTTAAGGTCTAGGGATGACAAAACGCTTGTCATCTGCACCCGATAAACTAACCATGCTAAGTAACAGCGTAAACAAATCATGTTTTTTGCTCCTAATAGACCGCATTGAATGCACGAGGGCTCGAAAGTTACTGTTATGTGCTATGTCCTTAAAACTATTAACACTTATACCCTGCACAACACTACGCTTAACCCCTTTAATCTTTTTTATTACATCCCTTTCGCTAACTATACAGTAACTTTCAGCACGAGTACCCACAAACTCTAAAGCTAACTCACCACCAAACTCATCCTTGAACTTTCGGGGCACTTTCTTGTTTACAAGTGGGATCTTATATTTATTGTTTGGGTGGTAGTCACTAGTGTCGAATAGGTCCAGGCGGGCACGAATATCACTGTACAAGTCTTCTGTCTCTACACTATACACGAGCGAATCGGTATCTGTATACAAAAGCGAAAGCTTAGGCCCATACAGAGGCATCAGTTGCTTATAGTGAAAGTCGTAAATCAAGGTTTTTGATAGATCTAAAATCTAAAAGCCTGCATATACAGGTTTGTTATAGGTGACTCTAACGTGGTCCATCTGTATGAGCACTAAATTTTAGCCTAGTACCAGATTACAATTAAATTCGGGCGGGCAATCAGGGTACTCGCGCACAAGGTCTTCCGGTCACACTCCCACCTAGTCACGAGCTTGGCGTCGACGCTCTTGTCTTCGTTCTCCATGGTTTTACCAAAGATGGCATTGTTCATGAGTTTGAAAAAGTCCTTCTCAAAAGCGTTGGTGGCACGAGTGCGAAGGTCTGTGTTCAATTCGATATAAGGCTTCAACCATGGAGACTGGTCAAACTCGAGAACCCGATGGATGGAGATCAACACTAATCCGTTGGCCATACACTGCTGTAGATTCCGGTAGTGAATAATGTAGCGGCGTTTGTCTTCTAAGGTGGCGAGGAGCTTTGGAGCCTTAGATGAGATATAAGGCGATGTCTTCATTTCCGGGCAGAATGGCAGGTTGTTGTGGAAATCGTGTAAATGTGGAGGGTACTCCAAGTCGACCTCCAGAATTAATCCTTTTGCAGAGTCCTTGGGAATATTTAAGATAGTGGCCTGAAGACCGGCTGCATCGGTAGGGGCAGCCATCAAAATCCTCCAAGAGGGAGCGCCTGACTCATGGCCCAGTCATATAAGTTATTGGCACCGTAGTAGGCCAAATACTTGGACGGGGCCGTAGGATCGTATTCTTCCATGTGTTGCATAAATTAGTAACCCCTTTTGCTTTGACAACGAAAATTAATTCCGTGAATTTAGAATAACCCTGTCTGTTGTTAATTCATTATCCTGTTGTATAAATTCGATTTCTATGGTTAAATCCTAGAGCCTAATTACTAATAAATATCATTTCTAAGAACTCATCAACAGAAAGTTTATGTTAAAATTAAATAGGTGATAACGGGTTCTGGGTATCAGATAATTGCTTCTTATGTGTTTTCCATTGACAGAATTCGTCGAATAAAAGCTGCATATTATTTCAATAAACCCGGGTTTTCCAGTGTTAACTCTGAATAACAATATTACTTTGAGCTTTGGTCGTTAGTGAAGCGAAATGAATATTCACTTTCTGTTTGAATAGCAACACGAAAACATCCGTTCTATTTGGCTTCGTTCCGTTTTTCGTTATGCAAATTTTGTGCACGCCTAACCGCGTGCTTCCTGCGAGGGACACGCTAGTCCCTTGAGTTGCCGCTTCTTGTTGTGATGGGAGGACACTCCTCAAGGCGGGATCACGTGCCCCTCTGTTTCGTCCCGACCTTAGAGACGGTAGGGATCAGTCCGACGGCGTCAACTCGAGGGTGAGTGTTTATGAACTAATTACCCCATCTGATAACTACGCTTGGTACCCTTAACCTGATTATGATGATTTATAACTGTGGGTTTACCTTGTTTTTTTTTGTTCTTAGTTAAGATCTTGTACTGCCAATGTGGCATAAATCATTTTATGTTTATAACCATTTAGAGCTGTGGTTTTTAGGGTTGCGTTGGGGTTTTGTGTTACTAAATAATATAGGGTTGTGACCTAAAAACAGCAGCTCACCATTGTAAAAAAATGATTTGGTTTATTTGATATTTTATTGCTAGGTTTAGGTTGTAAGTATTGATTGTTTGTACATATTCTGTTTAATTATAGGTTTTTCTTTTGGGTATGTTTAGTTGCGAGTGCGAGTAATTTTTTTTTATTTCAGGCCTCCTATTTAACTTTGTTGGATATAATACCCCACCCACTCACCGATTGAGCCCGGTCATACTGTTTCGTTTTTTGTTGGTTTTTTTTTGTAGGCTACGTCAATGCACGTAGCATAAATTATTGACGCCCTGACGTGTGGCTGCGATTTTGTTTTATTTAACGGTTACTCCGTTTTATTTTTATTAATTTCTGCTCCGAATTTGTTTTAGTTAATTTTTGCTCCGATTTTTTTGTGTATTATTGTTAGTGCCTAAGTTCCTACAAGACCCGCATTTTCTCGGCCTGATATTACTTATGTTTCGTCCCTTACGTTCAATATTATTGGTTGGCTTATTTCAGATTATTGGTCTTGTATTTTCGCCAATAATCCTAGTCCATTGAAAACGCTGGCGCCTAAGATTTTTCTTTTTCTTCCTTCCCTCTTTGTATATTTTGTTCTCCCCATCAAGTCTAAAGTTGGTTTTTTCCTTTTTCTCCGATTTTTCTATTCTACCGCTTGTCCTTTCGACGTTGTGGGTCCTAAATTGTGCTACGGGTCACCCAATAGTTTGAAATACCATTTACTAATTAGTTGTTCCTTTTTCTTGGTGTACCATGGCATATTGGCGCATCCATGTAAATCGGTTGCAAAAAACTGAACTACAATACGAACTAGCATCTCGATACTTTGACCCCGAGGATAATGTCGACGAGTTACGCAGGTCCGTACAGAGTGCGTACCGCATGGAACGGGAACCTAGTCCTGTTCTCACGGAGCCTGATTTCGCTTCCGAACTGGCAGAGGTTACGGCCGCTGTTCAAGAGCTCAAACAAGCTTCGGCTACATTTTGTGGGAACAAATCTTCATCTGCGTTTAAACGCATTAGTTCCCTATGGCTACATACCGAACGACGCTGTTCGAGAATGTCTCCAACGCAAGAGAACCGCCAAGCCCATAACCAATTACTGCTAACCTTAGCTAATCTCCGCGGCTTCTTTGACAAAACGATCAAAAAAATTCGTCACACTGTTACGTTATCCGAAACTCCGATAGCCACTTCTAGCCCAGCACACAATACTAGGGTCGATTCCGATGAACCTCCTTTGTTTACTTCCGACTCGGAATCGGAACCTGAACAGGAATTCGCCTCTGCTACCGTGCCTAGGTCGGCCGCTACTCCTTGGTCCGCTTTCCACCAACACATCCCAATGTCAAAGTAGAATTTAAAATTTTCTGGCGACCCGAACACCCTGTCTGCACATAATTTCTTAAAACGGGTGGAAGAACTCCGACGAGCTCGACATGTGTCGGGACTGCAGTTATTTTAGGCTGCAGCAAATTTATTCAAAGCTAAGGCCTTGCTATGGTTTCAAGACATTTAAACACGAACCCAGGATTCAACGGAAGGTATTATCGAGTACCTAGCTTGTATGGCTGCCATGTTCCGTCGTCACAGAAGTATATCGGACGATGTACAATTAGATGTTGTTTCCCGAAATTTATCTCCCTTCTATCTCACTCGGTTACCTCCGGTTCGACCTCTACAAGAGTTAGAAACTGAGTGCTTACAACTAGAACGCAGAAAATTTCGCGTTGAGAACTACGTACCACCTAGCCAAGACAAGAACTCCTACGTAGAACCAGATTTTGCCTTCGCACCCGCTTCGCTTCCTACGCATACACTCAGCCATCCTGACCGACCTATCAAGGCCCGCCCTACACCTCCGATTCTACATAACGTTCCTGTTGCCGTATCGTCTACTCCTGTCCCTACGTTTGCTCCTATTCGTCAGGTCACCTGCTTCAATTGTGACCAACCTGGGCATATTTCTACTAGTTGCCCAAGTCCGGCATTGTTGTGGTTGTGGTAAAGGGATTACCCGACCTAACTGCCCAACATGAACGGCGTCGGTGTTCGGAGCGACCAACGCCTATACTTATCTGTCCAAATCTTTGGGATTCCTTTACTGGGCTGTTAGAATCAGGAGCCACTCGTACGATCATTGGTGGTCCTGGTTGGCACCGATTACTTCCTTTGAATCTTGCTCTGCATAAGTATTCTTCATCTTTCTGCAGCCTGGCCAACAACACGAAATGTCCCATCCTAGGTTTCGTCTCCCTTCCCATCACTTTCCCAGAGTCCGTGGTTACCCTTGATATACTGGTTATTCCCGATGTATCCCACCAACTTATACTCGGCATTGACTTCTGGCAGTATATACATCGTTAACCGGGATGGTCTCCTAGTTGACCCCGATACAGTTTCTGCAATCCTTAAGATCCCTCCCCCCTCCACCGTTACCGCAGTCCGTCAACTAATTGGCATGGCCAGTTGGTACCGTCGTTTCATCCCGAATTTCGCCACCCTTACAGCTCCGCTATCAAACCAGACCCGCAAAAAACACCCCTTTCTCTTGGACCCCGATCGTCAATCCGCCTACCTTTCCCCTTAAACAACACCTAATTACTGCCCCCATCATTTCCTGTCCTAACTTTACCTTACCCTTCACCATCCAAACTGACGCCTCTCACTTCGGTTTGGGTGCCATCCTTAGCCAACCCCATCCCGATGGCGAGAAGGTCGTAAGCTATATCAGTAGGTCACTCACCAAGCCTGAGCGCAACTACTCAGTTACTGAGAAGGAGTGTCTGGCGGTGATGTGGGCGGTTGAGAAGTTTCGTCCTTACGTCGAGGGTTTTCATTTTTCCGTTATCACCGATCTCCATTCCCTCCTTTGGCTCAATAAACTCCACAGTCCTTCCAGTTGCTTAGCCCGTTGGTCCCTCTGCCTCCAGTAATATGGCTTTGCCATTATTCACCGTAAGGGCAAAGATCATGTTGTTACTGATGCCTTTTCTCGTTCTGTTCCGGTCCTTGAACCAATTTCTATTTCCACAGTCACCTCTCTCAAAGTCTCTCTTCCTACTCCGGATCCCTGGTACAACACCATGCTCCGAAAAGTTTCTAACGCCGATTCACGTTTTCCTTCCTAGTTCGTGGTGGACAATGTTCTTTTCCGTCGTCACAAAACTTCTATTGCTGCGGATTCTCTAAACGATTAGAAAATCGTCGTACCTTCTGAACAGCATAAACATCTGATATCCCTCCATCACAATCCTCCTACTTCCGGTCATTGTGGCGTAACCATAACTGCTGCTCGCCTCCTTCAAAAATATTACTGGCCCTGTCTCAGAGCTAACGTCGCTCGCTACATCCCCACGTTGTCCGCTTATGCTGCTCACAAAGTGGAACAGTTACCCCCTCCTGGTTTATTCGCTCCTAAGGCCAAACGATCCTATCCCTGGCAAGTCCTTTTCTGCGACGTAGTAGGTATCTCTTCCTCGGTCCACTCGTGGTCACTCTTATATTCTTGTGGTGGCTGATTATTTTACTAAATTTTCTCTTTTCTTTCCTTTACGTACAGCCACTGCACAATCCATCACCAAAGTCCTCGAAGATCAAATTTTCCTTATTTTCGGTGTCCCGCAATATCTTATCACAGATAACGGTGTTCAATTCCGTAGTCAAGCTATGAACTTACTGATCCTTCCGGTCAAAAATCCGTTTGGCATGTCAAAGAACTGCGTAAACGCCGTAACCCCAATACCTAGTCTTCGTGCCCCCGATTCTGATGCCGACTTTGCTCTTCCTCGGATTTGATTTTTGGACATTACGATTTCGTTTACTTCCCTGTTTTGCAGAGTTTTCTTTCGTTTTCTTGTATTTTTCTTCACCCGTGTGGGTCCGCGAATATAATAATCCCACGGTACAACCTGCCTGTCGTAAGAGGCGACTACAGCGGTCCAACACATACAAAATAAATAGAATGTTAATGAAAGATTTAAGAATAGCAACGGAATCGATTTAACAAAATTACTGCAAAGCGGGCTTATGAATCAACAAGAGAAAAAGGGGTATTTAATTTATCCCGAAAATAAACGTAACAAAGTATGCTTCTATTTTACAGGGAGTAACCATGAATTTATGGAAATTTCTATTTTTCCGGTTTATTTTATATTTTGGTGGGATTTATTTGAAGAATTAGGGTTTCAATGACATCTCGTGACCCCTTATCATGTCAATATATCTATATATATATATATTGATATGCATTAGCCCTAACCGAATCAAGAAATAAATAAGCTTATTCTATATTGTGCGGTTCAAACCATTATGATGCTATATAAATAATAGTAATTAGTATTTGGCTTAATAAATTAAAGAACAATTTAAATTACAAGTGGACAATAATATTTCTTAACACTTAACAAATCTATTTCAATAAAAATAAACATTTTTAGTAACACTGTGGTGGCATAATATAGCACGGTGACATCATTATTAGGTTAGGATCTAGAGTTCTCTACATCTAAGTGTGTACAATAATAATTTGCAAGCATTTGTCAAGTGACAAGACTTGTCACTTTTAATTTAATTTCATTAGATTAAAGGTCGTTGAGTGGATTTATCATTAGATAAACATGGCCAAAGAGGCCTGGCAGAAGAGAAAGAAAAAGTGGTTTAATGTTAAAATGTATGTCAACAGATATAAGAAAACTAAAAAGGGCGTGGGGATAAAGAATGATATACGGATGGTTTTGGTCAGGCAAGGTTCTTTCGAATAATGGCGTGGCATTGAGAGGGTTTCAATATAAGCATGCACTCGTAAAGGAACAAAAATTTTAAGAGAATGGAATTTAGAGTATAGCACGCTGTAGGTGTATGCTTGGGAAGAAATTTGATTTTGTTTGAAAGTGTAACCAGAGGAAGAAATAATATTTTGTTTAAAAAGGAAAGAAACTATATTTTGGGTAAAAATAGAAATAATTCAGACTGAGATGTACACGATTTGGAAAGAAGTCTTTTAAAGAAAATAAAGTTCCGGCAAGGACATGTGGTTATTTGCAATTTGGGGTTCAACAGTACTTCAGTTTTAAATCTGGTTTGAAGAGCAAATTAGATGGATATCCCGGATCATGTTAATTAAACGTATATTAATTGGTAAGAACATTCTATAATTTATTTAGTCGCTCTATAAGTTGAAGTTTGTCAAAGTTGTAAGAATTTATTGCATCATGAATTTTAACATTGGAGAGAGCGTATTATTTTGTAACAAGACCAATTAATTTCAATTTGAAATCCTTTGTTTTTTTACTGTAATTTAAATACAAGAATAATTTTATGTGAAGGTAACAAAATAACTTGTTGCTTGGCCACATGTTGAGATAACAATTAAGTCAGTGTGTTGAATTTGTACTATGTACCAGGATATTATTTAAAAGTTGAAATTCATTCTGAAAATAATTTAAAGTAAAGACAATTTCAAATCACTTGTAATAGTGGCTATTGTAAATTCGCTCATGGTACTGTAAACAAAGTAAAGACCTTCTTATGTGAAATAATTCATCAAATGTTTGATATACATTAAACAGAGTCATTAATTTTGTTTGGTGCTGTAAAACACCATGATTGATAATTTATGGAGACTAATATCATAACTTGCTGTAAATACTTGTAACTATTTAAAAGAAACTCAAGAGAAGATAAATTTATGTTTTACTTAAAGTCTTATTTCTTTATATCTTAAAAAGAAAAAGGTTCTATATACTATTACAGAAATTTGTGAGGCACTAACAGGTTATAGTTGTGTTACTTTGTAATTCTACCAATAGGTTTCCACAAGCTGAGTTAGTCGAGGCATATATAATTGAGACATATATTTAGTCGAGGCATAGATAATCGAGGCTCATTTATCAGGACATATGGTAAGGTATTAAAAAGGTTTTAGGAAAAGAAACTACGAAGAACTAACGAGTGGCTCAAAATCACAGCAGAAACAACGACCTAACGAGTGGCTCGATATCACAGCTGGAACGTCGAACCAATGAGGCACAATATCACAGCAATATATATATATATATATATATATATATATATTGATGTGATAAAGAGCTCACGAGGGGTCATTAAAAACCAAATTCTACCCAGCCAAATATAAAGAAACCAAAAAAATAAAAATTTCTGAGTATTCATTGTTTCACCCTGTATAAAAATATTGCATGTACATCATCATCATCAAACCTTCAGTCCTGGAACCGGTTAGACAAGTACCCCTCTCATTGTTTCCTATTCTGTGCTAACCTACACATTTACCTGAAATATGCATAGTCTGCATCTTTCATTATCTGTGTGCAATACTCTGATATAGGTCTACCTCTACCTCTTTTTTCCAATCTTTCTCCTTTTTTTTTGTTTCCCACAGATAACTTTATTTCCCTACTATTTCTATGACCTCTTTGTTATTAACTTTGTCTGTCTATGCTATCATCCTTATACATATGAACCATAACATTCCAAGAGGCTTCTACCGTTTTTCTGTCTAATTCTTCTATTGCCCCTATTTCATGGACATACTGTGCTGCGCTCCACACATATGCTTTCCACAATTTTCTCTGTTTCTGTTTGTTGTCTTCGAACATAGCCGCTGCTCTTTCTTGTTAGATGCAATTCAGTTCCCCTTCTATTGTTTATAAATATATACCCTATTTGCCAAATTAATAGTTTTCCAATATATCCTTTCGCACAATCAACATTAGTTGAAAATATTTCAAAACCAACACCTAGGTGTTTATAATAATCATCAGATTTAAAAGCAATTATTTTTTCGTCATTAGGTTTTGCGTCTTGAAACTGGTTGGACGCGCATCTTCACTTATTTCTATTATGTAAAAACTTTATACCTGATGCAAATTAATCGATGAGAGATACCGTAAAAACGAGCTTTCATTACTAAGAGATAAATATAAAGTCATTAAAATACCAAGAAAACATTTCAGTGTGTGTAACTAATCATTCTACGAGATAAATAAAAGCCATATTAAAATATCCTCAAAACAAGCAATCTTATTGCATTTAGCAAATTGAAGCTTTAATTAATTATGTAATTACTACAATCCGTGGTTTTATTAGAATGCAAAGTAATTTTAAAATATAAATAAAAAGCGTTTTCAAATACTAACGTTAATAGTACACAAATCAACCAAGAAAGCAAACATGCATTTTAATTATATTTCCGTGTGTCGATATATCATTTAACTTCATTTTAAGGTTTTTAAATAAAACCATATTCTAGTGTTTTCAGGTAGATTATTAATAACGACAAATTTGTCATCAAATAGTAAGAAATATCGTGCAAACCAATTATAAATTAAAAGTCGATACATAGAAACCCAAGGTTATTAAAATGTCATCAAATAAAACAGAGATAATTTAACGCGAGGTTTATAGTTTTAATTGCCTTATGTATTACAATACGAAAGGAGATAGTAGAAGAAAACTTCATGCATTAGAAAACAGCGCGTTTTACGATAAAACATAAATCATAAATTTGACATAATTAGACCATTAAAGTCGTAGAATTCGCGGAAATATTGCATCACGTAGGTGACTAAAATTCGAATTAAATCGCGAAAACTCTGTAACATGTGACGTTTAGAGATAATTTAATATAAAATCCGAAACTTGATTAGAACGATTCATTCAAGATTTAATTCGCGATCCTTCACCAAGTAATATGTAACATTGAGTAAAGATTTTATTCGCAGCCAAATAACATGCAGAGTTATGTTTTTTGATGCAATATCATTTGTTTTGTAAAATACAATGAAGATTGAACATTCTTCGATACAAAAGCTACTTTAAAGCTAATTAGTTAAAAATAGAAGATGGACTATGAAAATTAACATCCTAAATGGAGGTTTAAAAGAATATGAATGATTTTGCAAACTGGGATTTGAACGTCAATTTAAAATAAAAACAGGAAGGATTTAATATCGTTGAGGGTAATGAAAACAAGATTTGGATAAGTGTTCTTTAACAAATAACCATAAGCATAAAATTTTGAATTTTGTTTGTTAATTAATAATATTTAAATATTTTATAATTTCAAACCAGAATACGTGTTAATCATATAATTTTTTATGTAGACGGATGATTACTAAGAAATTTTGAGGTCAAAGTTCGACACATTTTGACCTTTAATAGATTATGTCAATGACTATTGGTCATTCACCCTTACAAGCGTGTTAATAAAAGATAGGTAGATTATCCACATAAGAAGAGATTCGAGTTCTGTAAGTTAACAAAAATTAGGTAAAAATTTAAATTATTTTCAGTATGAACTCGAACTGTGAATTGTTTTATAAACTATTGTGTATGAAAGAAAAAATTTTTTTGAATGTATAGATGTTTCTTGAGATTGCTGTTTTATTTCATTTTATAAATTCCATAGTAAAAATTTCCGTTGAGCTAGCCAAGCAAAAAAAAGAAAAAGAACGTAAGATGATAATTTTAAATTTACAATGTGCTGTAAAGTTGTCACAGCATTCTTTTAGCAAGGCTCCAAAGTTAAGCATTGTCACAGCAATATATATATATATATATATAATATTATATTATATTGTATTATATTATATATTATTAATTATCAATACACTTTTGATAAAAATGCTTTTCATTTATTGTAAATAGCGTAGAATAGTACTAACTTTACTTATTTAGCATAAAAATAAATAATTTCGTGTATTTAAAAACCCAATTCTAGTGTTACTTTTGTGTACTGAAATATGAAAGCAAATATTTTCTATAAAATGCAACCCCTTTTGCAATAAATAGCAATTAAAGTTTAAATTAATTATTCCGTGGCTTACAGAAATTTATTTTAAATAATGAACTCATTAATAAATAAACGTTTGTTACAAGAAGCAGCCCGGAACACTAAAACAAAACCCAGAAAATGTAATAGAAATTGATAAAAAATATTTATGATCTTCGTATTCACTGTAGGATAGGAGACCGCGAGCATTATAACCTTGGGTGTTAAACAAGGACAAACAGCGCGCGTCACGAATAACTGGAACGAAATAACGAGATAATAGAAACTCAATCCTTCACAACAATATATATATATATATATATATATATATTTTTTGAAACCATCAATATAATTTAGTTGTCAATACAGGCGCTAATATTAATTTTGTAGCTGACGTAATAGACTGAAAGAAATTAGGTTAAAAGAAAGTAATAATGCAAAACAGTAAAAGTAAAGTTTAAAGCAATTGGTTAAATGATAAAGTATACAGTAAATTCCTTTTTGTCAAACTATTTCTGGGCAAAAACTGTGATATCTTGGAGGTTTGTATACAGTTGCTTAATAGATCCATTATTTTTGAATAAAATTGGGTATTGTTGATTCTAAAAGGTGCATCTCTTTTTTTCTAGTGTCTTAAACAAGTGGCATATAAATATGGTGTTATGTCAAGAGTCTGTTAAATCCTCTGACAAAAAAATCTAATTTCACAAACAAAAATACATGTTATAAATTTGAAAATAGGATGAAAACAATATCAACCAACCTCTTGATTTAACTTATAAAAAAGTCCAGTATATTGGCCAATGCTACAGAGTGTTCAAAATAAAGTAGGATTTGATGATACAAATATATTTAAGAAACGTTTGATATTAGGGCTACTAAAACCATTCATATTGCAATTCAATAATAATATCATGCAATGCTTTAAATATACACGACCACAAATAAAGCACATTGATGAGTTGAAAACAATATTCAACCTATCAAAATCTCTATGACCTGGATAACTAAACATACTATAAAGAATGCTTTTACAGGATATTTTTCATTTAACAATGAACTTCAATTAATTAAAGTTATTACATTGAAGATGAATTTGTTATTTATTTTTTCATATCATTTTATATTTTATATTGTGATTGGTACCTTGTAAAACCATAAATTCTAATAGATAATAAAAACACATACCCATCGCTTCAACCATGTGCTCCCATTCACACATACATGCACTCCCACCCATCCATCATCATATTCTCCCTCACACCCATCCCCCAACATTTGCAACTAATGCGTATGCAAGCAAACAAAAATGTGTACTTATAGACACATACATACACAAATACATGCACCAAACAAGCATACAATTCACATGTACCCACATATACATTCATACATATACATATATACATTCACTCATCCATACACCCACACATCTATATATATATATATATATATATATATATATATATATTACTCATATTTAGACCAGGGTAGAAAATTAAATAATCACATCAAATAATTTTAATCACCGTAGAAGCTTTGGGAAAAGATACGTTATTAAAAACCGTGGAGAATAAAAATTCATTCGTTTCATTAAAAATAAGAGATTTAAATCATTTACAAGACGCTTGCTATAAAAAAGGAAGCAGTATTAAAATGCTCTACGTGTAATTTAAATCATTCCGAGTAAAGAAACAAATGGAAATTACGTGCAAAATTTATATTAATTAACTCAATTTTAAGTAACCGGTATTAAACAAAATGTACAGATAATAATTAATATTTGATTAGGAGTCACTAAAAATTAAAGGGTATTATTTTTAATTGGAGTTAATGGACCCATTATTAATAATATAATAAGCATAAAAGCTTGTGAAAACCCAATAATAGTCAAATCGTAAAAGGGTTATTTAAAATGTTACGTTTGAACACACCTGCGTATTTTTAAAAGGCAATTTCAGTTTAATTTGTTTAGATAAACATGTCGATTCTACGGATATTGGAAACGGTCGGATGCTTTAGCACGAAATACAAAACAGGGTTTATTTAAAAGGCTCGTTCTGCGTAAATTTTGCAGATAACGAATGGTTACAGAGAATCTTGGAGAAACCGTCGGTTAATATTCACGGGAAGGCTGGATACGGGGTTATTTAACCCAGATAAGAACACACGTGGACTGAAATAATCGATAATAAAGAATATCAATTTGCACCAATAAGAACAGGTTAGAAAAGGAAAGAGAAAATGCGTCAAGCAAAGACACTAATAAGTAAAAGGCGTGAGTGGAGCAACGTCACTGGGTTGCGATTGGTTGAAAATAAAAGGCAAACTTGAGAAGGAAAAATAACATTTCTGTATAAAAATTAATTAGTTATTTCCAGACGTTGCGAGCCGTGTCGAAATTTCTGAGATTTAACTGGTGCGAGTGCAAAATTTAAGAAGAACCGACGCACAGGCGGGCGAGATGGGAACATAGTATACGAAATTCTAGAAACTGGCCGTTTTGGGGACAAGACCGACAGACGGGCTAACCTCTATATATACCCGGGTTAATATGAGTTTCTCTCTCTTAGATTTTCGAATTGATTCAATGCGTTAAACAGTGCTTTTTAGTTTTCCGATTTTGATAGAATAATTTAAACAGTTTGCTCGTATATTTTGGTGATTTAAAACAGTTTGTTCTTTACGTGCTACAATGAATGTAATTTAGTGCACTTAGAAAAGAAGATACAAGGTAATAAAGTTTAGTATCACTGTACCAATTAGTCAAATCTGCAACGACAAATGAATACACAAAAGTAGGCAGTTTTGGCGTATATTTCTGAAAGAAGTATGAATTTCTTTGCTATTTTCGGGGTGTTAATAATTAAATGGTTCGTAAACATGACTGGATCCACAAAACAAGGTTCAGATATACACAGATGAGTTCCGGAAAAGCCCTGAAACAACTTTAGATGAATGGTGGTGGAGAAAATTTTAAAAGCGTGGAGAATTAGAAGCCGTAAACATAACCCAGTTGGAATGGTGTGATTAACAAAGGGACGATGTACATTGAAGCTACGAGTGCAGTAACCTTCAGGTAAATTATACTATTTTGTTCGAACTTTGATGTGTTGGTGTGTGTTGAATAACTTTATAATTGATTTACTTAAAATGGACAGTAGTGAAATTGTACTAACAGCAAATTTTTAATTTTAAGGTGAAATTTTCTTGTTTAAGTAGAAAGGGGTATTTAGTATTTATGTTTTGGATTATGATGAAAATTTGGGTATGTCTTTGAGCTCAATTAGACGAACCTGGTTAATTAACGTAAAGGGGTGGTAGATGCTCCCTTTGTACTCAGACTCAGGTCTGCATATATTGTTATATTAATTAGTAGGCATCCTACAAGGATTTTAATTCTGGATGCACATTAAAATGATAACAAAATTTAATCTTGAAATTTTCTGATACTGAAATTTATGCTGAATTTTAATTTTGAAATTTTAATGTATTGTGAATATTGATGTAAATAGAGTTAACGTTGATGTTTGTGGTAGGAATGTGTTTGTCTTTTTTTATGAATGAGGATGAAGGTTTAACTAGGTGAGCAGCCGAGGCGGAAAAGAGTAAAGAGGCGATTAACAGAAGAAAGTCAACGGACCAGGTAATTTAATAGCTTTTTGTACATTACACAGCATTCCTTGGCGACCCAAAAGTGAGGCTCGAGTTCCAAATAAAATTTTTGTGATTTTATTCCAGGAAACTGGCGATTTGAGAGAGAGAGTTTCTGTTTGTGTATAAATTTAAGAGTATTTTAGAGTGTGTGTGAGTGATTTGAACGTATGCAGAGAAAGGAGTAGTTAAGGAGTCAAGGAGTGGAAATTGGAAGTGACGATAGTGCATTGTGTGAGAAAAATTCGAAAATGGAAGAAGCTGGAGGCAGTAGAGATCAGTCGAGGACGGAATCAGGGGATCAAGGAAACGAGATGATAATGAGAATGCTAGAGAGGATGAACGAAGAAGCCAATAGAGCTAGGGATGAATCAAATAGAGCGAGAGAGGACTCAAATCGAAAATTTGAACAAATGAGTGAAGAATCGAACAGGAAGTTAGAGGAGATTAGTCAGAAAATAGATAAGACGAATCAAGAAGTTTTAGAATTTAAAATAGCCTTACCGTGAAAATGGGGAAGTAGAAAGTAGGGTTGATATAAATGAGAAAACATTACAGGTCTTCGACAGGAAATGGGACATTTAAGGTCCGAAGTACGCATTTTTGTGAAGAAGAGATTAATATAAAATGACTGAAGTGACGGACTCATGTAGGGATCAGTTAGGCAGGGTAGAACGAGAAGTTAGTAGTATCAAATACAACATGTCAAATTTAACGGGAGATGGTCCCAGATTTTATACAGGTGGAGTATCATTGGACCAACACATGAAGTTTTATGGCGATAACAGGGTAAATCCACAAATTTTTATTAATAGTGTAAGAAATCTAGTGGGAAATTTATTTGACGAACAGACTAAACTGAATACGATAAAGGCTTTATTGAAAGACAACGCGGAAGCATGGTACAATTTAGTAGGACAGGACATAGACACCTACACGGACTTTGAAGACAGATTTTAAAGCACTACTGGAGTGACCACAGACAAGACCAGGTACGAGACGACTTAATCACAGGAAATTTAAGGAGAATTTTCAGGAAGTAGGAGCAATATGCTATACGCAAGTATAGCATAGCAAAGCAACTGAACCCACCACTGACGGACCGACAAATTATCAAGTATTTATCACGACACTTCGAGGTAGAAGTAAGACAACACGTAGCACTACAGAACATAGTGGACAGAGAAATGTTTTAGAATACCTGCAGAGGTACGACGACGTAAGTAGTGGACGACCTCGGGATAATAGGGAAAGACAGATCAACACAGTTAGGTTTGACAATAGACGGGACAACTATGCTAGAAGGGGAGTAGTTACGGATACCAGGGACAGAATTGGGAACAGAGACGACCATACTTTAGAAGTAATAGTTTAGGAAGGGGACCTGCACCGAGACCGGAACCTACCAGAAGGAATAGTTCACCGGACATGAGGGGGACTGCTAATACAGACACGGAACGAGTGGAAACGCCTAGGACATACGCTGAGGTGACGGCTAGACCAGGACCAAGTAGGGAAAACAGACCTGGACAGGATTTTTAGAACGCGACAGACCACTAGATTTCAGTGTAAATGTATATGAACATCCACGTGAATTTTTCAAAATTGAGGAGGAAGTAGAGCCAGAAACTGAGGAAAAATTATGTTTGCCAATTATTAATATAGGAATTTTTGAGAATAATGTAGAAGTATTACTTGATACAGGGGCAGAGGCGAGTTTAATATCGGAGGAATTCGTCGGCAAAATTAGGGATAAGGTTTGTGATAGAATTATGCCTATAAAACGTAGCCATTTAGTAGCTCCAAATAAAAAGAAGTTTGCTGTAGTGAATAGTGTTGTGGTGCTTAGGATGGATATAGGAGATTTAAGCTGTGAACAGGAGTTTGTAATTGTACCTGGACTGAAGTTTCAGAGCATTTTAGGTGTTGATTGTATGATGAAGTTAGGGGTTTTGATAGATATGGAAAGGAAGGTAGTAAGGATTAAGGATAGGGTAGTGCCATGGAAGGGCAGTTATGAAGTCACAGAGGATGACACGGGGTTTAGTATTAATGTAGTAGAGGTAGAGGATGATGAAGTTAAACAGATCAACACAATAAGATGTCCAGAGGATAGGATAGTAGAGGTTCAAGCTTTAGTACAAAAACATGCAGAATTAGTGGGGGTAGAAGCAACAGCAGCATATCGGGAGCAGGTGAAGGCAGAATTAATTAAAGATGCACGAAAAATTAATCAACGGACCAAACCGCAATTCCATTGTCCAACATCCATGGACACATTTTTGACGAGGTTAAATGGCAAGTTTGTTTTTAATAAAGTAGATTTAAGGAATTCATTCTGGCGGATTCCATTACACAAGAATTCTAGAAGGTACATAGGATTTTCCGTAGAGAGAAAAATCGAGAATTTTAAAGTAGTATCATTTGGTTTGTCGGCAGAAAGGAAAAAAATAGTAAATGAGAAACAGACATGTGTAGAGACTGAAGAAGAAGCAATATTTAAGAGTCAGGATAATAGGGATGATAAGTTTATTGTATGTGAGATAATAGGGAGGATAAGTATAGATATAGAAGGGGGAGAAATAGGGATGAACAGTATTAGGATGGTAAGAAGAAAGACGTGGAGGGTCAAGAAGAGAGTTAGATTTAAATAACTTAATGAACAAAGGATAGAATAGGTGTATATAGAAGAGTAGAAGTAGGTGTTTATAGAAAATAAAGCTAGGTATAGGATAAATATGGGAGATAATTAGAAATAGGTTTAGGATGAGAATAAAGAGTAAATGTAGAAAGAAAATAAGATAGGTTAAGTATAGATATTTCATATAAGATTAGTGGAGAGTTAGGAATAGAGTAAGAGTAGGATAGGTATATAGGATTAGGTAGGGGGAAGTGAGTATAGTTAAAAGTTAGAAATAGGATAGGGATATAGGACAGGTGTAAATAATTTTTTTATTGGATAAGGTAGGTAAGTTAGATAGATAAGGGTAGAGAGATAGGTAATTTTTTTGTAAAGTTTTTGGCAGTCTAATGCTTTATATTTGCATTCAAATAAGTGGGATTATTTGTATTCAAATAGGGGGAAAATACTCATATTTAGACCAGGGTAGAAAATTAAATAATCACATCAAATAATTTTAATCACCGTGTAGAAGCTTTGGGAAAAGATACGCGTTATTAAAAAACCGTGGAGAATAAAAATTCATTCGTTTCATTAAAAATAAGAGATTTAAATCATTTACAAGACGCTTGCTATAAAAAAGGAAGCAGTATTAAAATGCTCTACGTGTAATTTAAATCATTCCGAGTAAAGAAACAAATGGAAATTACGTGCAAAATTTATATTAATTAACTCAATTTTAAGTAACCGGTATTAAACAAAATGTACAGATAATAATTAATATTTGATTAGGAGTCACTAAAAATTAAAGGGTATTATTTTTAATTGGAGTTAATGGACCCATTATTAATAATATAATAAGCATAAAAGCTTGTGAAAACCCAATAATAGTCAAATCGTAGAAGCATTATTTAAAATGTTACGTTTGAACACACCTGCGTATTTTTAAAAGGCAATTTCAGTTTAATTTGTTTAGATAAACATGTCGATTCTACGGATATTGGAAACGGTCGGATGCTTTAGCACGAAATACAAAACAGGGTTTATTTAAAAGGCTCGTTCTGCGTAAATTTTGCAGATAACGAATGGTTACAGAGAATCTTGGAGAAACCGTCGGTTAATATTCACGGGAAGGCTGGATACGGGGTTATTTAACCCAGATAAGAACACACGTGGACTGAAATAATCGATAATAAAGAATATCAATTTGCACCAATAAGAACAGGTTAGAAAAGGAAAGAGAAAATGCGTCAAGCAAAGACACTAATAAGTAAAAGGCGTGAGTGGAGCAACGTCACCGGGTTGCGATTGGTTGAAAATAAAAGGCAAGCTTGAGAAGGAAAAATAACATTTCTGTATAAAAATTAATTAGTTATTTCCAGACGTTGCGAGCCGTGTCGAAATTTCTGAGATTTAACTGGTGCGAGTGCAAAATTTAAGAAGAACCGACGCACAGGCGGGCGAGATGGGAACATAGTATGCGAAATTCTAGAAACTGGCCGTTTTGGGGACAAAACCGACAGACGGGCTAACCTCTATATATACCCGGGTTAATATGAGTTTCTATCTCTTAGATTTTCGAATTGATTCAATGCGTTAAACAGTGCTTTTTAGTTTTCCGATTTTGATAGAATAATTTAAACAGTTTGCTCGTATATTTTGGTGATTTAAAACAGTTTGTTCTTTACGTGCTACAATGAATGTAATTTAGTGCACTTAGAAAAGAAGATACAAGGTAATAAAGTTTAGTATCACTGTACCAATTAGTCAAATCTGCAACGACAAATGAATACACAAAAGTAGGCAGTTTTGGCGTATATTTCTGAAAGAAGTATGAATTTCTTTGCTATTTTTCGGGGGTGTTAATAATTAAATGGTTCGTAAACATGACTGGATCCACAAAACAAGGTTCAGATATACACAGATGAGTTCCGGAAAAGCCCTGAAACAACTTTAGATGAATGGTGGTGGAGAAAATTTTAAAAGCGTGGAGAATTAGAAGCCGTAAACATAACCCAGTTGGAATGGTGTGATTAACAAAGGGACGATGTACATTGAAGCTACGAGTGCAGTAACCTTCAGGTAAATTAT
This sequence comes from Platerodrilus igneus, assembly GCA_036346225.1. Lineage (NCBI taxonomy): Eukaryota > Metazoa > Arthropoda > Insecta > Coleoptera > Lycidae > Platerodrilus > Platerodrilus igneus. The sequence continues at coordinate 1,761,245 of JARFIW010001092.1, forward strand.
ACTATTTTGTTCGAACTTTGATGTGTTGGTGTGTGTTGAATAACTTTATAATTGATTTACTTAAAATGGACAGTAGTGAAATTGTACTAACAGCAAATTTTTAATTTTAAGGTGAAATTTTCTTGATTAAGTAGAAAGGGTATTTAGTATTTATGTTCTGGATTATGATGAAAATTTGGGTATGTCTTTGAGCTCAATTAGACGAACCTGGTTAATTAACGTAAAGGGGTGGTAGATGCTCCCTTTGTACTCAGACTCAGGTCTGCATATATTGTTATATTAATTAGTAGGCATCCTACAAGGACTTTAATTCTGGATGCACATTAAAATGATAACAAAATTTAATCTTGAAATTTTCTGATACTGAAATTTATGCTGAATTTTAATTTTGAAATTTTAATGTATTGTGAATATTGATGTAAATAGAGTTAACGTTGATGTTTGTGGTAGGAATGTGTTTGTCTTTTTTTATGAATGAGGATGAAGGTTTAACTAGGTGAGCAGCCGAGGCGGAAAAAAGTAAAGAGGCGATTAACAGAAGAAAGTCAACGGACCAGTTAAGTTAATAGTTTTTTTTTACGTTTCACAGCATTCTTGACGCACAATCTGTGGGGCTCGATTCGAAAACCGTAGTTCCCGGATTTTGGAGGTATCACAGCAATATATATATATATATATATATATATATATATATATGCTTCATTTAAAGTTATAGAGTTTGTAGTTGTTCTTCCTGGTATTATCACAATGTGGATTATAAGGCTCCCATTGTTTCTAACTTGTTGGGGAATATTAATAGTACGATCACGTTCAAAAGTTTTGTTATACTTAAAATTAGATAAATGAAAAACATTTTCACCAATACTAGATTTAAGAGAATTACTTAGATAAATAAATAATTCTAAGAGTGGTTTTGAATTTAAGTAGGAACTATAACAGATATTTCCTGGATTACAAATTGGTACGCAAAAAATACCTATCAAATTCCATATGGAATGGAATATAAATAAAGCAAAAGCACCGAAAAAATTGATGTAAACGTGGGTTTCATTGCAATTTGTAATACGAAGAGGTTTTTGAAGACAAGCTATTATTTACATTACACGTCAGATAAAAATATATATTCATGCATACACATGTATACACAAATACGTACACACATGCAAACACATGCTAACCCACATGCACATACCCATGAATGCATGCAGACACATGCATGCATGCATATGCACATGCACTATTATTAGATAACAAAGTTTGTTAAAGTAAAGAGGTTGATTATAAAAATATTTCATTACCTACCTAAATGAGGTTGTAATGGTGTCGAAGGTGTTGCAGGTACACTCGAGGCTTTACGTTTCAAGCTAGATGTGCGTTGAACATTAGGTTGCTCCCTTTCTGGTGATCTTTTATCTTCCAAAATTTCTCGCTCGGTTCGACCCGTATACTTAAATTTACTTCCCCAAGAAAATATACCACCGCCAGTAACAACTGAAGGAGCATCTGAACTACTTGGTAACCTGTTTATAAGTAAAATAAATAAACAAAAATCAACTATACCGCACATACGTAAAAAACAGCATCTGTTCCATTGCACAGCGCCATATATATTTACAGGCATTCCCAGAGTGACACTTAAATCCAACTGTATGCTTTCTCTGAAACTAAAATATTAGCATGCCATTTAAAAAATTTTAAACAAATACTTCATTATAGTTTAAATGAATAATGAACATTTTTCCTTCATAGTTAATTTTTTGGATGTCTGACCAGCGAAAGTGATGAGTTTTTTTGCTACCTTGGAATGTTAAGATGCCACTATAGTTTATTCCTACATATAACTGAGATCCTTTATGATCCTAAAAAACATTAAAACAGACTTAACAAACATGTCATAGTTTAAAAGCAATGGCTACAAGTTCTAAAATAATTAAAGAATCGATTTATACTACATAGTAACAATGCTAAAAAATAAACCTGTACTGTTTCCCAAGTAAACAAATAACTTCGCAGAAATTTACTTTGTAAATAGCAGAAAAGTTTAGAGTACACTGAAGAGGTGACAAACAATGAAAAAGATACTAAATACGAATAAGAAAAAAAACACCGTGCCAAGATGTACAAAGATATTGTGCTGGGAAAAATGAAGTAAGAGAGAAAGAATATTAGCAATGTTAGAGGTTTTCAACATCTAAAACCAACATTCTGATAAGAAGTACATAAAAATCAAAAGATTCAATATAGTTGGATAAATTAGAATATTATGTGGGTTGAGTAGCATATTGTATAACAAAACAACAATAAAACTGCTGATAGAAATAAACAGTAATAGTAATACAACATATAATAATATTTATAACAAAAATTGGCCATTCTGAAACACTTAAGAAGATTAAAAGATTTATACACGGTAAAATAAGAAAAGCAAAAATCTATACATGGAATACTAAATGTTCAGGAATTGGACAAGACAAAGTTGAACAGATGTAAAAAGATAATATAAAAACCTAGTTAGTATAGTAAAATAATTAAAGTATATATAGGATAAATTAAAAAAATTAAATTAATAGACAAAAAAGAGAATGCCAAGAGGAGGTGGAATAATCAAGTAAAACAATGAATGATGGTTTTATAGATTGCCAAGAGCAAGTAATCAACTAGGAAAAATTGAACATGAAAAAAGTGTTACTTTCTATTTCATATTTAAAAAATTTACTGCCTCGTTACTTTAAAAACCCTTTCAGTTCCTACTCATTTAAATTTACTTTGCTACATTTCTATAAACTCAATCCGTGTAGATAGACAACAAACTTTACTCGTCCTTTATTTAATTCTAGGTCTGCACGTTTATGTTTATATTTTCTGGTTCCTTATCTATACCCGGATACCTTTGAAGTAGAGATATCATTCATGAGTATTGTTAGAAGTTTATTGGGTGATATAGAATTCGTGCATTTTAGTAAAAGTTGTCGTTCACTTTTCAAAACAAAAGCTATATTTTTCTCCATCGTTTGTTTATCTTATGTGACATTTTATTTTCTTTTATTTATTTTCTAACCAGTTTTCGGCATGCTGTCTGACAATTTAAACATGTCTGTCCCAGTTACAACAATGTCAGTGCAGTTGGGTTTTGAGTTTGAATGTGTGTGCATGTTATCTATCTCTGGGTGTGTGCATATGTGTGGTGTGCATGTGTGCTGTCATGAGTATATGTCTGTGCATGTGTGGGTGCATGTGTGTTTTTTGGCGTTGTATTTGTACTTGCTGCTTTTACTGTCTCGACCATCGGCAGCCGGAAGTCTGGAACTGAGCTTTCCGCATTGGTAGTGTACAACCCCAGATATGGCATGCAGAAACCAAAGATTGTTGTAGCACTGTCCTTAAGTGTTCGTGTGAGTGTATATGTGCATATGTATGTGTTTGTGTATGTGGTGTGTTTGCACGTGCATGTGCATGTGGCGTGTGTTTCTCTGTGTCTATGTGTAAGTTTTTTTGTTTTCGCATGCTTGTTACTCAGTCTCGACCATCGGCAGCTGAAAATCAGAGACCGAGCTGTCGACAGTCATAGTTCACATCCCCGGCCATCGGCACCTGGAAACCGAGGATTGCTTGTACACCATCCCTGAGCATGCAATGTGTTGTGTTTTATTTAAGGTTGTTGTTTTATTTTGCACATCCATTGTTCTAGCTAGTTTGTTGACAGTTTTATATTTCAAATACAGTCTGTTTTCCTATTTTATGTTAATTCTATGTTAATGTATAATATTCTATTCCACTACAATATCAAAAATTTAACTATTCTAAATCTAAGGTTAGTATTAATTTTGAAACGATTTGATGTACTTTGGCTCATGAGTTGTCTTGTTACTGTTCAGTTTCACGCTCATCAAAAGCAGAGTGCTCCTAGAATATCGAGTGAATGTTTGTGAACATGATGTGTTTGTCTCAATGGTGACGTCGTTGTAGTGCTCATCTTTCATGGTAACGTTTGTGTGTAGTCTTTGTGATTTCGTCACCAAGTGTATTCAGATGTTTATACGTGTGTTTGTTAAATAGTACTTATCATGTCGGTATGCTTAGTATTTTGTTTCTTTCATTGTGTGTGTTTGGGAAGTCTTCACAATCAAAGAGCATGCGCTCTGGTAATCCAACTTCTCCATACCCACACAAACCGTCATTTATCAAGTGCATCCGATATATGTATTTCGGGTATTGGCCGTGACCAGTCAGAAAATAAATCAAGCATCAGCTTGGTTTTATGTGTTTTGTCTTTAGTCTGTGTCTTATGTCCAGTATCCATTCGTATGTTCATTGCTCCATTGTGCTATTATCTCATCTATTTTGCCATTCGGACAGGACCACTTCCTTTATCCTCCTCTTTGTGTTTGCTGGAGATTCTAGTATTTCTTCTACTTTCTCCAGTCGATTTTCACGAAGGTGGAAGATTACCGCTCGTTCTCTTATTATCATGTCTAGAGGCATTATCTCAGTAATTGCGGATAGGACACCAGTGGCAGTCATTCTATAGGCACCAATCAGTCGAATTAGTGTGCTGCTTTGCGTTCTGTTGACTGTTTGCCTTAGTTTTAGTATTGTCATTTGTGTGCCCATACACTCACAGCATACGACACCATAGTTGCCAGCACATTACCAAGGTACAGGCGCACGTTGTGTAGTGATATTTTATAATCACATCGTACCAAGCTGGCAATGGTTTGTATTGCCTGTGCTGCATTGTTACATGCTGTGGTGATGTGATTGTAATTGAGTTTTTCGTCCAGGATCACTCTCAAGTATTTGCATGTTCGTGCTCGTGCAATTGGTTTGTTGTCTATTAAAATGCTTGAATAGCGTATAAAGTTTCCTTTGATTACTGTCTATGTGGTTTTGTCTGTGTAATTTTTAGTTTATTGTTAACAGTCCAGTTGTGTAGTTTGAGTAGTGCGCTTGTCATTTTTTGAAAGTCCTTCTTGAGTTCTCTTTCATCACGATCAAGATGTCATCTGCATAGGCTATGACAGTCAACACCTCTTCTGTGGCTACTAGGATCTCCAGCAGTTCCTCGACTACAATATCCCAAAACAGCGAGACGCACACTGAATCCTGTGGGCAACTGTTGGTTATTCTCTTGGTGATGCTGCATATGTTTGGTCCCATGGACAATAATATCATGTACCTGTTCTGGCTGTAGCTTCTAAACGCATGATATAGTTATTGTGGACATCTTTGTAAATAAACAAAAAACAAAGGCCACCATAGGTTGTTGAAGGCACCCTCAATGTCCACCATGAGAAGTATCATGTATTGTTGAGTTGCTTCTGCTAGGGTGTTTGTCAAGGCGTTTATTGCGTGTACTGTATGAATTTGTTTGTTGGATCTTTTCGTTTACTTTTCGAGATTATAATAATGTCTGCCTGTTTCCAGTTGTTGGAAAATTTAAAATTGATGCAGGTATTCATTGTAAAGGCTATGTCATGTCAGCACCAGTTGAGACTCTAGTATCATTATCATTTCCACCTGTATCCCGTCTGGTCCTGGAGTCTTGTGTGGCTTTGAGAGCCATATTACGGCACTGACCTCTTCGTCCGTATAGGGTTAGATAGTCTCGCCTACCCAGTTCCATAGTCTATTGCCATGTCCGTTTTGTACAGTCACTTGTGTACATTTGGCAGTTTGTTCCAGTGTTTCGTCTGGCTGTCATGGGCATGTTCGATATTTCCTCCCAGTTCCTTGTCTCAGTTCCATCGGTTTCTTTTAAAGTCAAGTATGCAGTTGATCTTTTCAATTTGTCGGTTACTACTTTGAAAGATATTCCCCATGAATCAACCTGTAAGTGTCTTTCTACGAAGACCTTCCAGATATGCCTTTTCATTTCAAACAGTTGTTTTGTGTAGTTGTCCTTAGTTTCACGGTATAGTCAGGTGGTGCTGTTGTTCTGCCTTTGTCACGGATCTCTTGCAATTTGACCTAGTCATTCGGCATCGCTTTTTAAGTTCGGTTAGTTCCAGCCCCCGCTGTACCTTTTAGTGTTGTGTTGTTTTTTTGTTGGAGTATTGATGCGTCCATTGCAGTCTTTATTGCATACTTCAGTTGTTTGGCATATTCATGTATGTGTCCTCTTGTTGGTATGGGTGTCGGTATTTGGAAAGTATCCTTAAGTTTTTGTCAGTTGGCTTTCTTAAGGTTGTATTTTTTAATATGTGTTGTGCGGTTGTATGCAAGTTTTCCGGCGGAGTTAGGTCATATTTGGTACAGTATTAAGTTGTGATCATTGATCGTTTCGTAGTTTGTCACCCACCAGATGTGTACTTTTTTCGTGTACTTTGTCGTTGGTAAGTGTTATGTCAATGTTTGTTTTATCTCCAGCCCTGTTACTTTACGTTGGTGGGTTGTTAGGTTTGTTTAGTACGTCTAGTTGATGTGCATATATCAGTTCCTCTATTTGTTCTCCTTTTTTGTCCATTCTGTCACTGTGCCACAGGGTAATTTGCCGTTTGTGTCCGCTCCAATTACTGTCGGTTTGTCCACATAGGCATCAAGAATTCCGGTGCGACTGTGCACGTATGGTCTCGGGTTGTGCCGAAATTGAAAATACATGTTTGTGATGATCCATGTTCCTGCGCTGCTGCATTTAAGTTCCAAGCTCACGCAGTGTTCGTTGGTGTATGTGTCTATTTTTGTCACTGTGATGTTACTGTTGAAAATGATCGTAGTAGTCATCAGGTTGTCTCACTTGTTGATTGTCATTGATTTAGATGAACATGCCAGGAATTTTGCCGTTTTTGTGTAAAGTTCTTGTATTAGTAATATATCCAGTCTGTATTATTCCGAGAGTTACCCTAATTCGTGCATGATCCTTCTAATTTGTTCAATTCGTACAGTTTTGTCAGCCATTTGGATGGAATGTGGGTTCTGCATATTCTGGCTATTTTTTTGTAGTCTTTAGTGATTTGTCTGCATTGCTCTTTGTGTGTTCTCCTTTTCCATTGTTGGGTTTATTTCAGCATAATAGGTTTTTACTGTTCAACTTGTCTGTGTCCTCCTGTGGTCACAAATACATCTTGCAAGTCTCGTTATAAGTGCTCCTACACGATTATTAGTGTTTTCTTGTTTAGTGTGTGTCATAATAGTCCAGTTAACAGTCTGTGTGGCTTTGCTAGTCGCGTGGTTACTAGTCTCTGAATCGATCGTGACGTTTGTGAGGAGTTGTAGTGAAGTGACTTTATATGTATGTCCCGTTTAACCTGTGAAGGTGGTTTGTGTCTTTGTGCGGTAGGTGTGTGTCCTGTGTTTACTGTCCTTGTTAGGAGGGTTTGTAAATTGTTGTGATTTCCCACGTCTATGTCAGTATGACAAACATCAACCTGAACTACATTGTAAAATCCTCTAGAATGAATTGGTCTTACGTTTTTCCTTTTTCTCTACGTCCACTTCCTCCCTCTCTCAGACTAGTTAGTTAGTACAGCATTCTTTGCCTTTCCTTTTTTGTTGTGGTAATCGGTGCGGACTACTTACGTTATTTTCGTTGTTCTCTCTCAGTACACCGTAACAACAGTTACAAAATGACAACACATAGATGTGAGTAAAAAAACTATACAATAAATGAGAATCATGTTCTCTACAATGTTGCAACTAGCTTCCGTAAAAAATTCCACCATACAGTTCAGTTCATTTATTTACACCACCCGCCCAGCTCGTATTTTTTCTTCATTATTTCTTGCAATGCAAGTGTTTGTTTAATTTGATTAATTTTACTTTGCATTACATTTATAATAGTTTTGTACAACTTTCAAGTTTCTATCAGTTGACTTAGAATGAGATACAATTGCGTAGAAAATAGTGCAGTTTAGTTTAATTTCTTTATCCAGATGAACATTCTCATATCATTGTCTTCTATTCTAAGCACATTAAAATTAAAAAATATATTAAATATTCACAACAGAAATGTTTTACAAAAGTAACAGTAAAACTTCATTCAGCAAAGAACTAATACATTTAGATACTGCTGACCAAATGTCAAAATTTTATATACGATAAACAAACTAATACCCCCCAACTCCCTAATTATTCTAAAAATTAAAAATTCAATGTAAGTACCTAGTCATCCCCAGACAATTAGTAAACTAATGTTAGAACATTTACAAGAAAATTTTATTCATAACATTATCATAGCTGGTAGGTTTAAAATTTGTTAATGTAAGTATATCTATGTAGAAGCTATCCAGAAGCAGATATAAATACTGACCACAACATGGTGATTATGAAAATGACACTTTGACTTTGAGAAACTAAAAGATAAATATATCCAAGAAAAATTTGAAAAAAGTCAAATGAATTGCTGAAAAATATCGGGCAAATTTCCGATACTAAGGAAGTAGAAACAGAATGGAATAACATTAAATCCAGCTTAGACACGGCAGCCAGAGATATTCTGAAGTATACACAAAAAGAAAATACAAAACCATCGATAACAAAGCATATCCTGAATTTAATAGAAGAAAGACGAAAATACAAAAATAAATCAGATGTAACAGGAAAATAGAGATACAAAGCCATCAAATGGGAAATTATTTGCAAATGCAGGAAAGGTAAGGAACAATGGATTAATAAAAAGTGCCAAGAGATACAAACTAAGTTAGAAATAGAAAAGACAGATGAAGCATACAAACTAATTAGAATGAATTTTAGGGATATAAAACCATATAGCAAAAATATAAGGGATGCGGGAGGAAACGTCATTATAAAAATGTAGAGAAAGTGGTTAGATGGCAAGAATATATAGTGAACTTATATGCAGGAGAGGAACTAACAGCATTAGAACAGAAATCAAACATTGAAAATGATGACGGGATATCTTATACTTAGAGATGAGTTTGAATTAGCATTAAAGGGTCTGAAAAATGGTAAGGTGCCAGCTATAGATAAGGTGCAAGCAGATATTCTAAAAGCCGCTGGACAAGCAGTAACCGAACGTCTCTTCCAACTTGTAAGCTATATGTATGAGACAGGCGAGATACCCAAAAATTTGAAATGTATCATCATAGTAACTATACTAAAAAAAGAGATGCGCGGATAGATGTGAAAATTTTCAAACAATAAGTTTGACAACACACGCGTCAAAAATATTCACTAGAATTATACAAAGATGAATGGAAAAACAAGCTGAAGAAATACTAGGAGAAGATCAATTTGGGTTTAGGCAAAACAGGGGAACACGGAAGGCTATTTCAGCTCTGAGGGTGATAATGGAGAAAACAATATAAAACGGGGAAAGCATGTATATAGGGTTTGTAGATCTGGAAAAAGCACTCGGCAATGTAAAATGAAATAAAGCAAATAATTAGAAAACAATAAAAGGCAAATCGAGCTGTATACAGGCTGTTGTGGGAATTTCAGAGAACTGTGTATGCTAGCTCAGAATATAAATGAGTAGGAGTATGCGTCCAACCAGTTTCAAGACGGAAAACCTAATGACGATTGATTATTATAAACAACTACAGGTGTTGCTTGTAAAATATTTTCAACTAATGTTGATTGTGCAAAAGGATATGCTGGAAAAACTATTAATTCGGCAAATGTTCAAGTGCTGGGGGAACTTGGCAGCCACAGGCTGCTTAGCTCCCTTTACATACCAATGAATATCGGGGAAATATGGTATATAATTGTAAAACTATAGAAGAGGACCAAACTGCATCTAACAAGAAAGAACAGCGGCTATGTCAAAGACAACAAACATAGAAACAGGAAGAAAATTGTTGAAAGCATAGGTGTGGAGCACAGCACTGCACGTCTATGAAATAGGGGCAGTAGGAGAAGCAGACAGAAAAACGGTAGAAACCTTTTGGAATGTTGTGCTTCAGATGTATGAAGATGATAGCACGGACAGACAAAGTTAATAACAAATAAGTTATAGAAATCGTAGGGGAATAAAGATATCTGTGGAAAACAAAAAAAAATAGAAGCAATAGAAGGGCAAGATACGTTCTAAGTCATTTTTGGGGAATAGTACGGGATATATTACAAGCAGAGACAGGACGAAAGAGGTAAAGGTAGACCTAGATCGGACTATCGTATGCAGATAGTGATAGATGCAGACTGTGCAAATTTCAGAGAAACGTGTAGGTTAGTTCAGAATAAGAAACAATAAGGGTACGCGTCTAACCAGTTTCAGGACTGAAGACCTAATGATGATGATGAAGTATATTTATGGACCTCTAGATAAATAATTTAGAGAATGACTTTAATATGTTTGCACTTGCACCAATGAGAGATACGTGGATTCTTTTATTTAAGATTATGTAGCTTCCAATTTTCTGCTGTACACTGTCAAAAAAGTTAACATGTGCCAACCTTATGGTAAGCTATTCTGCCAAACTAATCTTATCTGGTTCCATTGGCCATCGCTAAATGAACAAACATTTTCGTAATTGTCATATTGTAGCTTCACGAATGCATTTCAAATTTCAAATTTTTATGTATAAAGTTCAATCAGACAAGATATGATAAAAGTATCGTAACACTGCTTGCTACATCCAGTTTCGGTCCACAAAATTAGGTAGTTATTTCACAGAAAAATTCAGTAAGGTATGTTGCCCAAAATTCTGTAATCTACAAACTATATCTTGACCACAGCTATTCATAACAAAATATTGCCAACTACCTTAAGGAAAGGCAAGAAAGTGCTTTTATAGGGCTGAAGTAATATTGTTGGGGAACACTTGCTTAAGTTTGAAATTTAATTTAGTGCCACCTAATTATGCTTGGTTTCAGTGTATTTTTGAAAATTGTAAAGTGTAAAGCTTACCAGTGCCAGAAATCAAGAAAGTGGTCTCTGACAGTGATACATTGGGTTTGAAGAATAGAAAAACCTAACTTTAATAAACTAATACCAGTTTAGAAAATCCAATCTGAGCATATTAACTTGAGAAACCGCTTGATGGTAATAAGAACTAATATGCTTATAAATTAGTTAAGCAAAACAAATGATTTGTCATTAATGAAGTTGCTATTTGGACCTGTTTCCATTTCACAAAACACTTAAAAAATTATGTTCTATTTACTACAGTACCTCCATATTCACATTTATCAATTTCAATATCGTACAAAGTCATTAAAATTTTGGTCCAGCTAAATTGAATTGATCATTTATCAGTAATTAAATTTATACTTAAGCCTACTTAAAATTGTTCTCAGGCATATATACACATTTAGCTAAGCAAGGGCAGAATTACTATGAATTACAACTCCATCTCTGTTCCAAGCACATGTACAATTTACACAGATTTTTTAGTTTGCCAAATTTATAGACATCATCCCATGTGGCAAGAAAGAAAGTCCTAGATTAATATATATAATATATATATATATATATATATATATATATATTTCCATGCTGGATATGAATTTATGAAAAAAAAATAATACCTGAGATGTAGTCACTGCATTCATATAGAATGGAAAATTTTCGATGTGGTAAATCGTTGAACTGATTTAAATTTACAGAAAGTCTGCTCAAGTGAGAAGTTAAAAAATCAACTGCATGCACACAAAAATTCATTAGGCTAGTTTTCGACCAAAGTGCGTTCATACAAAAATATGTTATGCCGGTTTCAAACTAAAAAGTTATGATATTCTTTTAAAATGGTTATAATAATATTTCATTTTAATAGTTTCTGTATTGGTAAGTCCCACCAATAAGGTTTGGTTATTTCCTTTAAGAAGTATAATTTTTAGGTTACATGCATTCTTGATCTAAGAAATATCAATTTTCTACCTCATATTGTACACACTCAAAGGTTGTAAAATTCATTATGGTGGTTGTAAAGTTAAAAATGATATGGCTACTTTGTACTCTAAATTATTAGTTTTATGATTCATTTGCTTTGATTAATAATGTATAACGCTGACGCATATGACCTCATTCCCGACTGAAAATATAAAAATCACTTTCTCTGGGTCAAGTTAAAGATTTTAAGTAACAATATTACATATATTAGATAGAAAAAAACGACTAAAGCAATTTCAATCTGCATTCTTAATTCATTAGTCTGAATTCTGCCTAAGATATCTCGAATTGTTTTATGGAGGAAAGAATAATTTTTATAAAACACTTCCTCTTTATCATCCAAATAGATAACATATAACTTAAGTAGGTTAGTTTACCAAGTAGGGAAGGCATAGAACTGATTGCAATTAGTCAATGTAGTTCGGATAATGCCCTAGCAGGTAGGTTGTTCTTAATTTTAGGAGCAAATGAGTTCCAATAAGTTGACAACTTTGTGTTGGTTAAAAACATGTTAATTCCGAACAGCTAGTTTTTCGAAGTCCCAGTAGGATCTGGTCAAAACAAATTAAGTTCAGGAGATAATAGCTTTTAGTTGTTTCTAAATTATCTATAGTCAAAAATCACTCATCAAATATTTATAACTAAATTTCTGAAACTATAACCTACGATAACTGTAAATGAATGAATGGTTTTTCTATTTACTTGTATACATTTATAAACGTACCCACCGTACATTCTTGTTATTAGGTTAAGAACATAGAAAGTAATTTTGTCCGGCAAAAACTCTTTCCATTAAGTTAAGTAATTTGTGATATATTTTGTTTTTATTTTTGTTTAAGAATGTATAATAGTTTTATATTGATGTTTTTCACAACTAATGTGAAGATAATAGTTCCAATTTTGTTGTAATAAAATATACTGCAATTACCAAGAGGTGTGATTAATATAGTGCCACCAAACAAACATAGGACTTGGGAGGTTTGTCCTTGGTGTAACTGTCTGCTAAGAAGTACACTCAAAGCAGAAAGCTTTTATTTGTCACATTGAAATATTTGTAAGGTTAGGTTAATAATATTCAACATTAATGGCATTATTGTATTTTTTAATCTGATGAATAAAAAGGAATAAAACGAACAAATGATGAAAAATTAAAGTAAATTACTAAAAGAACTCTGTGACTGTCAAATATCAAAGTACAGAATACGTTCCACCGCGGAGTGCGTTCTTACTGCTGCTTTTAGTTGGGACCACGAGAAAAGGCGATATAGCGGGATCATTTCTATTTGTCTGAATAAATATGAATTCCTGAAGTCAAACGACCATCACTTATATTAATTGAAAAGTTTTTTAGAAAAACGCAACATTGCCAATTCAATTTTATTTTCAAAATCATTTCAATTATAGATAATCAAAAATAAACAAGCATGTTAAAAACGACGAGAGTAGGGTTATAGTGACATAAATGAGGACACATTGTTATTACTACCAGGAAAGCAATTAGTCCTTTAAATTTTTAAACGACGTTAAAACCCACAACATAGCGACTGTAAAAGCCTATGGCGCTAGAATGTATAATAAAATAAATACACACAAATGAAAAAAAGTAGTTTGGCCTTAGAATGCACATATGGAACACACCATAGAATTTTAAATTTACTTGAAAATGTTGTGTTCCCGCAGTGTACTTTGAAACAAATCGCTTTCTGATTGGTTCCGTATGTTGTTGTTGAAGATTAGTTCACATATTTTCCGGGTCCTATGTTTGCTTGGTGGCACTGTATTCAAAAAATATTCATTCGTTTTTAGAAACCTTCTTTTCAGCTAGCAGTTTTAAATAGATATATTAGTGTCCTTATCGTTAATGTTTGTTTTATGTTTGTTCTAACAGTGTACTTAATTATTCCTTGAGTGAATTTTTAACAAGAATCATTTTTCTGATCTCAGGTTTTGGAATCCTCATGTTATTTCTTCTGGGGTTTTCCGTAGAAATTCCCATATTTCGAGATTAGGTGACATCCAAGTTACTTCCTGATTATGACGTATTTAACACACAATAGCATTCCAGGTCCCTCTTCAAACTTTTACACTGCCCGTCCCCACTGAGTTAGTCGGTAACCATTCTTGTTAGTACAGTCGAGGTTTACGGTACTTAATCAAAACAGAATCTGGATCAGATAGGTTTGTGTATGACTGCTGATCCCAAGGTCCCAGGTTCGATTCCCGACCCAAACCACTTGAAATATGATAGGCGATCATTTTTCACAAAAATACGCCCTGGTTCGGATAAGAGGTATATGGTAAGTTCCGTGTGTGAGTGTTGTCATGCAGGTTAAAGATCCGTATCTTGTTTCAAATAGTAAGGGATCGACACAATTCAAAATATCCAGATAAAGAAAATTGGCTTCCTGGGAAATCTAATACTTTTGGGTGGATCATTAGAAAACCAAATGTACGGTTTCTCTTCAAGTGGTGGCTCCGTGGCGTAGTTGCTTCATGTGTGACTACTAAAGCCAAGGTTCCGGGTTCAATTCTCAACACATATCACTTGAAAAATGTTAGGCGAGCGTTTTTCACAAAAATACACCTTCATTCAAATGAAAGGTAAAATGTATGTCATGTGTGTGTGTGTGTGTGTGTTGTCACTCACGTTAAAAGCGTGTCATGCAATGTCATGAATACGCCAGTGCAGTGCTAGCATTGTGAATAAATTAATTAATATAGTCATTTTCTATTTGGTTGTTGATAAAGATATATGCACGCCTCATACACAAAACCAGTGTAAGTAATGTTCTGTATTTTGCTACTGTCAATATAATCAAGCTACTACAAATAGTTTTTATTTAGTCAAGCAAAGATTAACATTATGACTAGTCATGCTATACATATACATGCGCGCACACACACACACACACATGCACACACACACACACACATACATGCACTCATGCATGCATGCATGTCCACACATATGCCCGCATACATATTTTTTAACACCATATAAAAACTATATTGCAAACTGACCCGAATATGGAATTTGAATAGAAATACGAATGCAAACTTTTATTTCCATGCTATATAATAGAAGTAGGATAGTTAACTAGTCCAGAGCTTTACCATTTGTCTTCAGTGAACTAAATGATAAAACAAGCATTTCTTTTTATGTCAATATAATATTTCTTTCACACAGAGCCAAGTACAAATTAAACAAATCTCATGATCAGACCGTATTATTATTTAATGTAATACTGATATGAGATGTTCTGTGCTTTGCTATGCAAACCCTGATTCTCATTAAAGTTTAGTCAATTTAAATTATTGTTGTTTAATTGCATCTTAAACGAGCATTAGCTAAATAGTGGAATAAGCATGATATACTTTAGTCTCGAAAGAACTACAAATATTTGAACGAAACACAAAACTTTTACTTAATTTTTGTTATTCTTTTAAGCAAAAGTTAAGCGGTTTTGACCAAAAGTTTCTAATAGTGCCAGGGTTAAGAGTTGATGCCATTCTGGAAATGGATTTTATAAGTAAGATGAAAGATATAATAGATACCGAGGATAAAGTGATGATTATGAGAGATGAGAGAATTAAATGGGACGAAGAAGTCCATATAGAAGTACTGGAAGATTGTATGAATTTGAATCAATTTGAGAAGGAAACGAAAGGTGAAGGAGATAAAAGTTTAAGTATTAAGTGCCCTGGTAAAGATAGCATAGAAGTTGTATAGTTTTTAGAGAAAAATTCGGTATTATTGGAAACTACAGAAGATATTGTTGAAGAGGTGGAAATAATGGATGAAATGAATGAAAACAGTATAAAAGCAGGTGTTGAAGAGGAGATAAAAGAACTTTCTGTGAATGCAGCTCTTAAAAATAAAATGAATAAAGATAGTAAAATATTAAACAATAATGAAATAATTTGAACAGTACAGTTGAATAATTCGTTTGAGATAATTGCGATTAGAGAATCAAATCGTTTTGCGAAATGGCGTATATACAAATATGGAGGCGTAGCATTTGGTTTGTCGAAACATTCATTCAAATATGCAGATGTAAGAAAAATTGGAAGCGTAAGAAAAAGAAAGAAATTATTGAAATGAAAGTGGATAAGGGAGTTAAGAGTATAAGTGTGAATAATTTTGTGAGAAAATTAGAGGAAAATGTAGAAAAGGGAAGAATGGTTATTAAATGTCCAGATGAAGTTATAAATGAAATAGAATTGTTGTTAAAGGAGGAATATTATGTATTCGAAGATAGGGAGTCAGGATTTGCTGCTGTTTGTGAAAATAAGTTAAGAGTTATTGATATTGAGCCATTTAAGACTAAAGTTTATGCATATAATGAAGAGTAATTGAAAGATGTGTAACTTAAAAATAACGTAAGTAGGCTAGATGGGGAAATTCTAGACCAAATTTTTTCGACGTGAATGTTATAGCTGTGTAGTTGCTGGGACAACTTCATGAAAATTGTATACCACTTATTTTTCCAAGATTGAGATAGCTTAGAGAGGAATGTGCTATAATACAATGAGTTATGTATGATAGTGAAGAGAATTTTGTTTGAAATGAAACATAATGAGACCGAGTGTAAATATGAAAAAGTTAGAAATATAAAATAGAAATGTTAGATTATAGATAATATTAGAATAGAGTTAAGGAAAGTTTAGTAAATTATAAGATAGGAATAGATGGATTGTTAAAAGAAGAAAAGCCATAGTATGAAAAAGATTATGCGTGTGTATTATACAACTTATAGAACTAGGTGTAGATAGCAAATAGTTAGAAATAAAAATAGTAAAATTACTCATACATGCGTAAAAATAACGCAGATTTCAAATTTTATATTTTAATTTGGGGGAAAATTACATGATAAAGGGATCACGACAGGTCACTGAAACCCCAATTCTACAAATAAAGCCCATTAAAATATAAAAGAATTCGAAAAAAATTGAAATTTCCGAAAATTCATAGTTACACCCTGTATAATACAACCTTTTTTTGCCAAGCAAAAAATGCAACTCCGTGTGTATAAATAATCACCCTGTATAATATAAGCGTATTGTAAATGCATAGCAATTAATATGCAGTAGCGAAAACACAATTCCGTGTTTTTAAATAATCACTTTAAGATAAATACAAAGCAATTTATATTCACTTATTAGCATAAAAATACATTTCCCGTTGCATATAAAACATTCGTTCTATTTAGCGTAAAAACCATATCAATCTTGTTAAAAAACTAACGCTTTAATGTTAATTTTGTGTATTAAAACACGTTTTACCGTGAAAAAAATATTTTCTATAAAAATGCTACTGGTTTGCATTATAAGGCCATTAAAGCTTTAAATTAATCATATAAAGTAACTTTTGTATTACATAAATTCATTTTCAATAGAGTTCTTTTTTAAAGTTCGAGATTAAGAAGAGAAAATACGCCAATTTAGTATAAACTCATTAAACAAATAAACATTGATTCGAAGAATCCGCCGGAATATTAAAAGTGCCGATAAGAACGCGGTTTAATAGCCTTACGTATTAGTGAAGGAGACCTCGGACCATTAACCTTATATGTGTTAGAGAAGAACGAGGCAGCGCAAGACGATATTATAAATCAATCACACGATCAATGCTTATGAATTATTCTCAAAAACCTTGCATCATTACGGTGTACTATGTTCCATACGGAGCTAGAAAGCTCTAGAAATGGAGTTAATTTTTATACATAAGCAGAAGTAATTGACATTAGATTAATTCATAAGTTCGCGTCAACCAAGCAATATGTAAAGAGATTCATTCAGTAATTCGATTTCATTCAGTAAATCTATTCATGTCAATTGACATGATAGACAATGTAATAATTTATTCATAATTTGACGTCAACTAAGTAAACGAAGTGTTGATTATAAAACCAAAAATAACATGCAGAGTTTACATATGAATATGGAAGTTGTTAAATGTAATTATTGTAATATACAATGAAGAGGGAAAATTCTTCGATACAACGCTATTTTAAATTAATTAATGGAAGGAAGATTTAAGCGAATATGCATGATTTTGTAAACTAGGATTTAAACATTAATTTAAAATGAAAGCAGAAGATATTTAATACTGTTAATTACAAATTGGAAAAGCGCTTTGTAAATTTCGCAAGTATTACTTTTAAAATATTTGTTTGTAACTGATATTTGAGTATATGTCATTTTAATTTAAGATCGAATAAGTCTTAATTATATAATATTTTTTATAAGGATCTTTACCAGGAAAGTTTGTGATCAGAGTTCGAAACACTCTGACTTTTTAAGACTATCTGTCAAGGATGTTTTTTTGGCAAAACAAAGCTTACAAGCGTGGGAATAAAAAGCCAGGTAAACTATCCACAAGCGAAGAGATGTGAGTTCTGTAAATTGTAAGCAACTTTAAGCAAGGAACATTTTTCATCATTAAGTACTTGTTAGGAATAATTTTATACTTGAAAAAGATTATGCTATAAATTTTCTATATTCTTTTGTATGAGAGGAAATATTTTAGACTGTACAGAAGCTTTGTGATTTTGCTATGTTTGATTTCATTTTATAAATTCCATTATTTCCATTGAGCTAGCCAGGCAAATAAAAGTTAGAAAAGAAGGTAAGTCAGCAATTTCAAATTTTACAATTTGATGTATCTGTATCACAGCAATAATTTAGCTGCACTTCAACGCCAGGCGTTATCATAGCACTCTTTAGTGATGCCTCAAGGTGCGGCCATTGTTACATCAATATATATTATGTCGTGGAATTATAGGTTAAATAGGTCTAGACAATAAAATTTTATCAACTGTGTATATAGAAAATAGGAACAATTAATCAGTTTAGATAGTGAAGACGGACGGTTATTAACAGATTTTGTAATTCTAAATTAGAATGTTAAAATTGCACAAAGGGAAGAAGCTTTAGAGTACACAAAAACTCAAGGATACGCATAATTAAATTGTAATAATTTTAAATCAAGCGCATGGAAGCAGAAACGAAGCTTTCAAGTATAGAAAATCAATAATTTAAACGCATATTTCCATTTACACAAACGAAAACGGTCGTTTTACAAATCCTAAGAAGTGGATAAACTCGGAATTGTTATTTTAAACAACAAGGGGCTTTGGACAAACACCTGTTCGTTAAATGTCAGGTTCATGGAACTTGATTATATGTTGAGACAGAATTTCTATGAAATTGTTTGCAACGGTCGGTTTGACAAACTGCTAAAAATAACAAGTGCCTTGAAGACTAAGTGAGATGAACGATCTATAATGTAAAACAGACAAAGAAACGTATAAGAAAGCGCTGGTTACAAGTCACGTCTAAAATAAACGGGGTTATAATGAGCTCAAAATAGACCAGAATAAAATCAATCTAGGGTTGCACGATGGGCCCATCTACTCGTCTAAAAGAAATTTGTTGAAATATATTAAAATCAAGAACTTTAAAGGATTTAATGATTGAGATGGTAACAGTTTTATCAAACTGTCTGTACCAAGGTGTAAATATTTTCTTAATAATGGGAACTTGTTAATATGTGTAAATAAAAAGGTTGTATGTTTTGTTGCATTATTTGGGTGGTAATTTCATTTGACTGTGTTTGTGAGAAAGGAAGGTACTTAGGATGGTAGGTATTCAAGAAGAAGCCGATTGCTAAGCTAGCCAGGGTGTGCAGAAATAAGGAGACGTTCCAAAAGATCGTGTAAGAAATTTTTTTATTTTTTTTTATTTCCAGAAAATTGTATGACGCCCAATTTATGGAGTGAGAAATTTTGTAGCTTCCACGGCAATATATATATATATATATATATATATATATATATTGCTGTGATAAGGGGTTGCTTAAGGGTGCACGTTATAGTAAAGGTCGTTCGGGAATGAATAATTAGAATAGGCAGCAGAAAACTGTACTTATTTAAAAAAATAATTAAGAAATAGACATAGTTTGTAGATAGTAAGTAGTCAACACCCTGTATATAAAGTAGAAATAGTTTTTGGCAACGCAGGTAAACATAAGAAGACGCATGGTTGGCGTAGGAATGAGAAGTACATGTATTAAAGTAGATAGTAAATATTAAATACCCTGTAGATAAAGTTTAGTTAATTTAGGTAAAACAAATAAGGATATTTTCAGTGGAAGCACGCGTAATAAATGATAAAGTGTAATTAGACACGCATTAAGAAAAAGAGTTCCAGACAATTAAAGTAATACGGATATAGAAATAAAGTTTCAGGTAGTTAATATAAATGCATACAAAGATCTAATCATTTGATAAGAGAAATGATTAAAAATTGCGTGAATCGCATGTAAACATGGAAATTTAAGGTCGGGTTGCATCAGTTGTTTATAGAAAAGCAAGTAATCTATCAAAATACAGCATGGTGATATGAAAGACAGCTGTGGGCAGGTGGTAATTATGAGGAATCGTAGAGCATTGCATCAGAAACTGCTCAATATGTAATTATTTGATTGGTCAGAGACAAGCGACGAGTTCTAGACCAAACCCACGGATGGAGAGGGAATTCGAGATTATATTAGCAAGCACCTTGATAGGAAAGTCAGTTTTGAACTCAATGAAGGCCGAAGTGCATTGCCATTAAACAAAGTGATACGTAATAAGAATAAAAGTGAAAAATAATATGAGTGCTAATATGAAGACTATAATTACCGTTTAAACGTAAGTACGTTTTTAATGAATTTATTGTAAACTAAGACATAAAAATAATAGGGTTTCGAGGTCTGAGGGAAATAGACTAGGATTATGATGTTAAGAAAAAAATTACAGTAATACAATTTAAATGTCAAGGGGAAAAGAAGAATAATACAATCTTGAAGTACAGGGATGAAACAAACTACAATTTTAAGTCTGGGGCAAGAATGATAGAAGTCTAAGTTTGAAGAATTGAATTAAATTGGGGTATATGATTTAATGGTGGTCCATAGTGTAATAATTTGAATGGAATCCAGAATTGGGGAAGATCATTTTTATTGGAAGCGTCTATGTGAAAAAGATAAAACCAGGTCAGATTTCAGTTATAAGACATTTGTTTTCTATATGAATTTTTATTTTATTTTAATATTGAATTTGCTAAATAAGAAATGCTTGTGAAAAGTCAACAAAAGAAGTTGCACACGTATTGAATGAGTAATAAAAAAAAACAGGTTTAGAATATTCTACATTTGTTGGTAAAGATCATAAATTTTCTTTTGTGACTTTGGGTTTTGAGTAAATGATTGTTAATAAATGAGATTTATAAAATTAACTGATTGAAAAGTGTATTTCGAATAATTTCAAAAGCTGTACATAACATATTGGTTCTATTATATAAAATCTAAATTTACTGAATTATATAATTGCAAATAAATGCTAGCCGAGGTCATAAGATTTAAATAGTACAAAAGGCGGAGCCACCAGTTGAACAGGAAAGAGATAACCCGCAAGTCGGTAACGTATCGAATTTTGCCATTGGTAGATAGAGTTGTTTACAGATAAAGTCCAGTTGATAGCAATATTAAGAAAACAACTGGAGGAGGAAATAATTACACTTAATCGTGAATATTAAAATGGTGGTCCAATAATTTAGAGTACGTAGAAAATAAATAATGCAACACAACGTCGGGGCATGATAATTCTACGAATAGCATAGCAATATATATATATATATATATATATATATATATATATATACAAAGACAAGTTATTTGCAGTCCGCAATAAGAAAATTGTATAAAAAGTAAGATGTATCTGTAAACAAACTCTTATGAAAATAATAAGAGCCATTGACAAATACAAATCGGGCTGGTAGTTATATAGCCATTAACAAAACATAAGCTTTATTACTTCATAGGGGACGAAACATCCAATGACCAATGGTTTCGGCTAGTTAGCCTCATCAGAGTCGAATAGTTCCCAAGAACCCTATGAAGTAATCGAAGCTATTATAATGATATAATTTCGAAACAATCACTGTACTATGGCAAAAGTAAATAAAACCGCCATCAGGTGATAAAACACCAACACTACTAAAGTGTGGAAGTACAGAATTGAACCGAAACTACATAATACATTTTATAAATGACTATAAAAGTACGTCTGGCCTTTGAGATTTGCGGAATGTTACAGCAAAATTTATTTGCATACGTAACAAACCTTCTCGTGGCGACACCCGGGTTCATGCCCCAAAGGCAATTCAAATGAACAAAGACAAGTTATTTGCAGTCCGCAATAAGAAAATTGTATAAAAAGTAAGATGTATCTGTAAACAAACTCTTATGAAAATAATAAGAGCCATTGACAAATACAAATCGGGCTGGTAGTTATATAGCCATTAACAAAACATAAGCTTTATTACTTCATAGGGGAGGAAACATCCACTGACCAATGGTTTCGGCTAGTTAGCCTCATCAGAGTAGAATAGTTCCACTACAACCAAGACACGTTATGTACTGGTCTGAACCAAGATAACACGCGAAGTTAAACTATCAAATTAATAATTTTTAAGTGAAAGTTGGTGATTGAAAATTTCAAATACTAGTACAAGTGCAAATATACAACAGCAATTCGCCGTTGACATTTAAAAAGTAAGTCCAGAATTCTAAAGTAAACGATTAAGTGTTAAACTGGGCGTTTAACCAAGCTGTACTACGCGATTCAACAAACAACTACCAAATAAAATCAACAAGAAAATCTAACTGAAAGCAATCCAAGGGTACTGGTCAACAGCACGCAGCGGCAGTTTTGAGAATTGGGGTGTATGCAGAGACGCGCATTCACAATCAGGAGTTCAACAGGGAAAAACAACAGGTCAGAGATAAAATTCATTAATAGCATAAGGTAGTAATTTCTTTTTGAACATTTAAATTTTTCATTAACTGAGATATTTATGTAAAGGTCATCAAAAATTTTTGGTTAATACGTAGAAATTACGTAAAAGGCAAAGAAGAGTTATTTTTGCTAGCTTTAAACTGATTTAAGGAAGTCGTAATTTAGGAACAAACCGATTTATATTGTTACTTTGTATCAGGGATTTTCTTAAATAGCGAATGATATTATAAAGGTTGTGGAGCTACAAATTGTACATATTTTGGTTATTATATAAATTTTGATTAATTTTGTTTACCTCGTTCAGGTGGGAAGTGTTAGAGAAGAGGGAGGGGGCAAAAACTTCTCTGTTATCGTATCGTCGTGCACTCGGTGTGGAGTTGAACTAAGCTAGTCGAGTCATATAAACCGAAATGTGTGAAATCTAACATTTATCCTAGGTTATTTAGACACAGAAAGGTGGCGAGCAGCAGGCAACTGAACGTTAAATACATCGAAGTACGGCAATATCATGGATATATATATATATATATATATATATATATATATATATATAATAATACTATTAGTCATTACAAAATCTTGGTATAGAAGTTTCACATATAAGCAATAACAAATTAGTGGTAATCTTTTATTTGACGCTTTCGGTAAACCATATGAATAAATTTACTATAAATACTAAAACAAGTGTTAACAATTACTAGATTTTAATATATACATACCTTTGTGCAATTTATTACAGTATAGTATAATCAAACATTTACAATAAATACGTATAGCCATATATTAACAATAATATAATTGGTTATATAATCTAATATTTAATCACTCTGCAACATGGTGTATTCAAATATGTGGGGATTTTTAATAGTCTAAATAATAGTAGAATATTTTTGTTAATATTCGAAGATTATTTTCAATATTAACAAAATTTATATTATTAGCTATTAAATATATAAAACACATTAATGTTAAATTTGATTTTGAATTATTTTTTACTATTACTATAATTAAATTGAAAGTATTGTATATATATATGAAATCTAATAATTGTTAATACACATATGTTTTAGTATTTATAGATAAATTTAATTGATTATGGTGTTACATAAAGTATAACGCTCAAATATTATAAATTACATAATTATTTATATGCTTATATGTGAAACTTTTCCAATATACCAAGATTTTGTAATGACCTAATTCCAAGATTATTATACCCATATTATCTATTTAAGAAGGTCAAGAACACATCCAAAATATTCATATATATATATATATACTAATATATATATATATATATATATATTGATGTGATTGGTGGTCATCAGAAGATCAAATAACACCATTCCGTGAACGTACAACAGCACTAACCCGAGCAAAGTGAAGAGAAAAAAGCCCAAACTATGTAAATAGTCATTTTTTTATGATAACGTAACTTATTAAAAACAGTCAGTATATTGAATTATCTAAGCATAAACCCGTGATTAAAAATGTTTCATTCTTATTACGTGACCTAATGATATTTTCAGATTAGAATAATGATATATTCCGCACATAAAAAACGTTTTTGCAAGAGCTTTCATACAAAAAGTACTCTAAGAGTAAATCCGACTATTATAAAAGATTTCGTTTGAACCTGTTTACATACAAAAAAACCACTAGCATTTTCAGCCGTGAAAACAAATGCGTTCAAACTACAGCAATACATCATTGAGATAAGATAACGCGTCGGTAAATGTATTAATTAACGGTAGCTTGGAGCTATCTGAATGTCACATTTTGTGAAAGTTGTATCATACAGGACGATTCTAAATGCTTACGGGAAAAAGCCTATATTTTAAACCAATCACAACATAGGAGTAGCAACCAGAGTGGACTCAAAGCTTCTAGACGTATGATATTGCAGGGCTCGATCCCATATAACCAATTAAAAAAGACAGTAATGGTCAGTTGTTGAATATTCACTTTAAACGTAATAATGCTAATCAAATATGAAGTGCTATCTAGTAGTGAAGTGTTGTAGTAAACAGATGACTTCAACTGACGATTTTGAAAGTTTAGAGATAATTATAATGTTTCGAAAATGGAATAAAAAATTGAAATCAGTTGAGATAAAGAATATATGAAACTGGAATGAATTTAATAGTAAATTTTAAACAAATTGGAGCATTTTGATATATGGATTTGGAATGCAATTTAGAAGTTTTTAATGGAATAATTTTAATAATTAGGACATGGACGTATGCCTACGATATGGTAAAGACGACCTGCAAAATTTATGCGGTAAAATAAAATTCACATTGTTTTAAAATTTTAAGGATAATTCTATTAGTTAAGTTACATAAGACTTTTGTGCAAATCTTTGTGTGAGAGTGGACAATTTGATTTGAGGGTGGCTGACCTTCAGTACGTTCTGCCATTAAATTACTGATCAGATTCGTTTAAATACAATTTGAACGAGAGGTTGTTAAAATTATCCGACTTATTTTCTAAAATTTTGTATATAATAAGATTTAAATAGGGAATGATTTGTAAAAGAAAATCCTAATTAAAAAAAGAAATTTTGGACTATATTTTAATGTAAGCGAGTGATTATCCAGTAGCTATAATTTTTTTATGTAGATTTAAAATTTTGTTCATATGACAAAACTGTTGTGGTGGTTTTGAACACTATGTTTAAAGTTTGAGCTGAAAGAAAATTGTTTTCCTAGAAGTAAGATATGGTTGGTTAGAAAAAGCTGTTGTGGATGTAATAATTGTTATTGGAAAGAGTGTTTATTAAAGAATATTTTGTGTCATAAGTTTGATGTCTGATTCTTGTGGTTTCATTTAAACTGAGCTAGCAAAAATAATTAGGGCCACACTTTTACTAAAATCATCTCCAGACCAAAGCACTTTTATTGGCAGCCCAACCTCGTGTTTGATTAAGCTGCTTGAAAATTAGAGTTTTGTGTCTGATTGTATCTTGTAAAAATTTTCTCTGTGAAGTATATTTAATTGGTTTTCAGAATGACTGATAGAATGATAGAAATTTATAAAGGGTTAAGAGCAGATGGTGTGGAGATTGGTTCTCAATGGAGTGTTTATCCGGAAGGTGCAAAAAAGGAAGGAGCCAGAGAAAAAGACAGAACAGAGTGTAAGGGATACTCAAAAATCTAAAATGGTGGCTATGTTATTGAGTTTAAACAAAAATATACAGGAAATGAGGAAGAGTATCAAAGACACTATTGAAAAACATGAAAAGGGCATGAAAGATATGTGAAAATATAAAAGAAATGAGTGAAGAATCTGAGAGGAATACCCAGGAATTATGAGCAGAGTTTAGAGAAAATCTAACAAAATTGGGAGAAAATTTAAAATCAGAAAGTGAATAGAATAAAAAGAAATTTAAAGAGATGAGTGTCAAACTAACTTTACATTTAAAAGAGATAAATACGACCACAGAGGAAATGAAATTTGAAGTTAAAAGTAAAAGATTCTTGACAATATGGATGATGCTAAAGAGGAAATCGTACACATTAAGTCAAATCATGAAGCGTGTGAGAAGATGAATGGAAAAATTAAGAACCTAGATCAAAAGGTAAACGAAATTGCAGAAAGTTGTCAAGCAGGATTTAAAACATTTAAAATGAATTCGAAAATTTCAAAACAGATTCAGGAAACAAAGTAGAAAATTTAGAGGATAGAATGAAAAATATAAGCATTGGTGAACACATAAGATGGAGCGAAAGTAGTGTCGTCAAATTCTTGCGGATACTCTTTTTTATAACTACGTGTCTGTTTATAAAAAATATCATGTGAAGACTTGCAAAAGTTACCGATAGTTAGTTGCTTATATTCAAGTATAGGAGACGCATGAGTTACATTTTGTACATATTATTATATCATGATTTGTGTATAATTTCAAGATCCTTGTTGGTTGCTTTGCAGAGAGAAATAGTTCAAGCTGATGAGCTGCAATAACAGTGAAACCGGTCATTGGAATTTTCTCTTTTCAAAGTAACCAACAATTTATATTAACTTTCGTCTACTATGCTCGAATTACTTTCCTAATGCCAGACAAAATAATTCATTACTTCACTTGCTCGCAGAATAATAACAGGAATAATTTTAAAGTTACTCTAGAAGTGTGTGTATATATTGACGTGATAAGGGGCCACGAGAAGTCATTGAAACTTCAATTCTACAAATAAAGCCCACTAAAATATAAAAGAATCCTGAAAAAAATTCCGTAAATTTACGGTTACCCCCTGTACAATACAAGCGTACTTTTATTTATTGAGGTATAAGCGGAAACACAAATTCCTGGTGTATAAATAATCACCCTGTATGATATAAGCATATTGTAAATACATAGCAAGTAACGCAAGTGGTATATGTAAAAATAATTAATTGTAAAATACCGTAAAATGCATCATTTGAAGATAAATACAAAGCCATTTATTTTCACTTATTAATTATCAATACATTTTTTGCTTTTCATTTGCTGTAAATGGTATAGAATAACTAGCTTTACGCATTTAGCATAAAAATAAATAATTTCGTGTATTTAAAAAAACCAATTCTAGTCTTAATTTTGTGTACTAAAACACGAAAGCAAATATTTTCTAAAAAAATGCAATCCCTTTTGCATTAAAAAGCAATTAAAGTTTAAATTACTTGCCCCGTGGATTACAGAAATTTATTTTAAATTAAGAATTTTCTAGAATATTAGAAATATAAAAGGATGAATCAACGGTATTTAGAACTACCTAAATATCTAATTAATAAATGAAACATTTTATTCCAAGAAACAGCCCGGAACACTAAAAACCCGGAAAATGTAATAGAAATTAATAAGAAATATTCATGATCTTCGCATTCAATGTACGATAGAAGAAGACCTCGAGCATTAACCTTGGAGGTTAAACAAGAACAAACAGCACGCGTCACGGATAACTAGAACCAGATAACAAGGTAATAAAACGCAGATATTTTAGACGTTAATGAATTTTTCTGAGATATCTTGCATCATAATTTCCATACTACTTTAGCAACACTCTAGAAAATAGATAATTCGTATATAAGGAAGCGTTTAAAAAAACGAAATTCATTCTGTACATTCATTCATTCGATTCTTAAATGCGATCGCAAGCTGTTGCTTTGCGAAGATGATTTTGAAGTATGCAGTAAGCATACCTTAATCTAAGAATTATTATGTATATAGAAGTGATGTTTTAAACGCAAATTACATAAAAAAAATGGAATTTATAAATTACAATAAAGAGGGACAATTCTTCAACATAACGTATTTTAAAAATTTTATGTAGTAATCGAAAGGAAGATTTAACTAAAAATGTACTTTGGTAACTGCTGTTTGAAACGAGGATTTTAAATACGGAAAATCTTATAAACTGATTTGGACATCAATTTAAAATAAGAAGATATTTAATTGCGAAGGCGTTTTTGTGGATTCTGCAAGTATTACTTTTAGGTTTATTTTTAACTAATATTAGAATATTTGTATGTAATTTAAAGGTAGAATAATAAGTGTTAATCGTATATGTCTTTGTAAAGGATTTTTACCAGGAAAGTTTGTGTTTAAAGTTTGAAATACTCTGACCTTTTAATAGATTACCTGTCAAGAATTTTTGGCCAAACAAACCCTACAAGCGTGGCAATAAACAAAACCAGGTAAACCATCCCTAAAAGAAAGGAAATTTAGTTATGTAAATTTAAAATAAGAAACGATGTTGTAAATGCTTTTGTATGAGAGAAAATATTTCAAACTGTATAAATGCTTTGTGATATTGCTGTGTTTTATTTCATTTTGAAAATTCCGACAATTTCGTTGAGCGAGCCAGGTAAAGTTACAAAAAAAGGTAAGTGAACAATTTCAAGTTTTACAAATTGCCGTATCTGTATCACAGCATTTTCTTAGTGATGCTCCCAACGCGAGGCCATTTTCATATCACTCTTTCAGCGACGCTCAACGCCGGCCTTACCACAACATCCTTTCAGCGACGCTCTCAGTGCGGCCATTTTCATATCCCCTTTTTAGCAGCGCATCACAACGCGGTCCTGTTCACAGCAATCCTTCAGCAGCATGTCAACGTGCAGCCTTATCACATCACTCTTTTAACGGCGACACAACCTGTGGCATGATTAATTGTTCTGTAAATTACAGTTCCTTGTCTCGTAGGATTTGTTTTAGTAGTTTTTCTATTTTGTAATATCCGATTAAGTTTCCAGTATGACTGATAGAATGAAAGAAGTTCGTGAAAGTTTGAGAGCTAAGGGAGTGGAAATTGGTTCTCAAAAAGTATTTATGTGGAAGATGCGAAAAAGGAGAATCCAGAGGCCAAGAGTGTAAGAGAATCCCAGGAATAAAAAATGATGGCTCTTTTATTAAGTCTAAACCAAAATATGAAAAAATGAGTGAAAAGATTGAGAAATGCAGGCAAGAAGTGAAAGAGAATATAAAAACAATGAGTGAGAGATCTGACAAAAAATACTCAGGAGTTACGAGCAGAATTCGGAGAGAACATAGCAAAATTGGGAGAAAGTTTAAGATTAGAAAGTGAAAAGAATGAAAGGAAATTTAAAGAAATTAGTGAAAGAATAACTTTGGGTTTGAAGAAAACTAACAAAACCATTGAGGAAATGAAATTTGAAATTAGAGGAAAAGTAGTACAAATTTTAGAGGATATGGATGATGTTAAAGAAGAAATTGTTCAAATAAAGTCGAATCAGGAAGCAAGTGAAAGAGAAACTAATGGGAAAATGAAAACTTTAGATAAAAAATAAACGAAATAGAGGGAAGCTGTCAAGTGGTTTTAAAACATTTAGAAATGATTTGAAAAATCTTAAAACAGCCTTGGGAAATAAGTTTGAGAATCTAGAAGATAAAGTTAAAAATATTCATGTTGGGGAACCAATGAGATGGGGTACAACCAGTGTTCCGCTGAAATAACACTCAAAATTTTATGGAGATAATAAACGTAACTCTAAAATATTTTTAAATAACTTAAAAACTTTAATACAAAGTAGCTGGGATGAGCAAGCAAAGTTAAATATTGTGAGGTCCATGTTGAAGGGTAATGCCAAAATTTGGTTTGGATTGAAAGTGACTGGAATTCATTTAAAACCTTCAAAATTTAATTTTTAAAGCATTTGTAAAGAGACAACCAGCAATTTAAAGTCAGAGATAATTTATTAATGGGCAAATACAGTAGTGATTCTGGCATGACAAGGGAGTTGTATGCGAACAAGAAATTTAGCATTGCCAAACAATTTGATCCTCCTTTAGAGAACAAGCAGATTATGAAATATTTAGCAGGTCACTTCGAAACGAAAGTAAGGCAAGGCATAGCCCTACAAAATATTGTTAAGAGAGATGTGTTTTTAGAATTTCTTCAACGTTACGATGATATGGGTCAACCAACAAGGATAGAGACCAGGCCAAGAAGCCAGACCATGAATACATTTAGATTCCAGAGGAATAATGGACAGGAGAGGAATCAAGGCGGATTATTTGAAAGGGAGAATAACCAAAAAAAAAACAAACTAGAATAGAGGAAATGCAATTAGGAGAGGAAGAATAATGAATTCCGAACCATTGAGAGTAGAACCGATACCCGAGGAAGGGAAAATATGGCAAACACACAGAGAAATGACATAAATAGCAGCAACAAAAACAGAAGGACATATGAAGCAATAGTTAATCAGCATGGAACGTCAATTAGGCAGGATTTTAGATGCAGACAAATCAAGCGACAAAAATATAGAAATTAAAAATATGAACATGCGCATAATTTAAGTTGTAAAATGATGAAAAAGTTAATGAAAAAATGATATACTACCTATAGTAAAATTACAAGTAGAGAGAAAAGAGATAAAATTACTGTTAGATACAGGAACTGAAGCAACGTTAGTGAGTGGAGGTTTTATTAAAGATACTTCAGGAGTTAATGCAGAAAGTTATCCCTATTAAAAGAAATAATTTAGTATCACCGAATAATAAGAAGTTTGCAGTTATTAAGAGTATCATAATTCTGAAAGTTAAGTTGGGAAAGATGGAAATTGAACAAGAGTTTTTAATAGTGCCAGGATTAAGAGTTGATGCCATTCTGGGAATGGATTTTATAAGATGAAAGGTATAATAGATACAGAGAATAAGGTGATAATTATGGGAGATGAGAGGATTAAATGGAACGAAGGAGTCCATATAGAAGTACAATGAAATTGTACGAATTTGAATCAATTTGAGCAGGAGATGGAAGGTGAAGGAGATAGAAGTTTAAGTATTAAGTACCCTTGTGAAGTTAGAAGTGAAGTAGCGTTTTTAGAGAAAAAGACAGAATTATTGAAAACTGCAGAAGATGATGTAGAAGATATGGAAATAATAGATGAAATTGTTGAAAATAGTATGATTGTAGGTGTGGAAAAGGAGATATAGGAACTTTCTGTAAATGCAGCTCTTAAAAATAAAATAAATAAAGGTAGTAAAATATTAAATAATAATGAAATAATTTGGAAAGTAGTACTTAATAATTCGTTTGGGATAATTGCAATTAAAGAATCGAATCGTTATTTGAAATGGTGTATGTACAAATATGGAGGAGTAGCATTTGGTTTGTCGAAACATTCATTTAAATATGCGGATGTAAGAAAGAATTGGAAGCATAGGAAAGAGAAAGAAATCATTCAAAAGAAAGAGGATGGGGGAGTTAAAAGTATATATGTAAATTATTTTGAGAACGATGTAAATTATTTTGAGAACGATGTAAATTATTTTGAGAGCATGTGAAGATAATGTAGATAAGGGATCAACTGTTGCTGTATGTCCAGATGAAATTAAGAATGAAATAGAATTGTTGTTAAAAGAGGAATCTTATGAATTGGAAAATAGAAAGTCAAGAATTGCTACTGATTGTGAAAATGAGTTAAGAAGTTATTAATAGTGAACCATTTAAGACTGAAGTTTATGCATTTAATGAAGAATAGTAAAAAGATGTGTAATCGCAGAATAACGTAAGTAGGATAGATATGGAGATTCTAGACTACAATTTTTTTTGACGTGAGTAGTATAGCTGGGTAGTTGCTGAGACAATCTTCAGAAAATTTTATACCCCATATTTATCCAAGATTATGATAGTTTAGAGAGGAATGTGCGATAATACAATGAATTATGTATGATGAGGAAGAGAATTTTGTTTGAAATGAAACTTGATGAATCAGTGTGTAAATATGAGAAAAAGTTAAGAGAAATAGGATAGGAATGTTAGATTGTAAATTATATTAGTATAGAAGTTAAGGAAAGTTTTGTTGATTATAAGATAGAAATAGGTGGATTGTGAAAAGAAGAAAACCCTAGTATGAAAAGATTATGTGTGTGTGTATTATATAGCGTATAGACTTAATTATAGATAGCAAGTGGTTAGAAATAAAAATAGTAAAATTACTCATATGCGGAAAAATAACGCAGATTTCAAACTTTATATTTTGATTTGGGAGAAAATGGCGTTATAATGGACCACGAGAAGTCATTGAAACCTCAATTCTACAAATAAATCCCACCACAATATAAAAGAATTCTGAAAAAACAGAAATTTCTGTAAATTTATGGTTACCCCCTGTACAATACAAGCGTACTTTTATTTATTGAGGTATAAGCGGAAAATCAAATTCCCGGTGTATAAATAATCACCCTGTATGACATAAGCATATTGTAAATACATAGCAAGTAACGCAAGTGGTATATGTAAAAATAATTAATTGTAAGATACCGTAAAATGCATCATTTGAAGATAAATACAAAGCCATTTATTTTCGCTTATTAATTATCAATACATTTTTTGCTTTTCATTTGCTGTAAATAGCATAGAATAGTACTAGCTTTACGCATTTAGCATAAAAATAAATAATTTCGTGTATTTTAAAAAAACCAATTCTAGTCTTAATTTTGTGTACTGAAACACGAAAGCAAATATTTTCTAAAAAAACGCAACCCTTTTTGCATTAAAAAGCAATTAAAGTTTAAAAAAGTTGCCCCGTGGATTACAGAAATTTATTTTAAATAAAGAATTTTCTAGAATATTAGAAATATAAAAAGATGAATCATCGGTATTTAGAACTAACTAAATATCTAATTAATAAATGAACCATTTTATTCCAAAAAACGGCCCGAAACACTAAAAACCTAGAAAATGTAATAGAAATTAATAAGAAATATTTATAATCTTCGCATTCAATGTATGATAGAAGACCGCGAGCATTAACCTTAGATGTTAAACAAGAACAAACAACACGCGTCACGGATAACTAGAACCAGATAACAAGGTAATAAAACGCAGAGATTTTAGACGCGAATGAATTTTTCTGAGATATCTTGCATCATAATTTCCATACTACTTTAGCAACACTCTAGAAAATAGAAAATTCGTATATAAGGAAGCGTTTAAAAAAACGAAATTCATTCTGTAGATTCATTCATTCGCTTCATAGATGCGATCGCGAGCTGTTGCTTTGCGAAGATGATATTTGAAGTATGCAATAAGCATACCTTAATCTAAGAATTATTATGTATATAGAAGTGATGTTTTAAATGCAAATTACCTAAAAAAGATGGAATTTATAAATTACAATAAAGAGGGACAATTCTTCAACATAACTCTATTTTAAAAATTTTATTAAATAATCAAAAGGAAGATTTAAGCATAATGTACTTTGGTAACTGCTGTTTGAAACAAGAATTTTAAGTATGAAAAACCTTTTAAGCTGATTTGGACATCAATTTAAAATAAGAAGACATTTAATTACGAGTGTTTTTGAGGATTCTGCAAGTATTACTTTTAGATTTATTTTTAACTGATATTGGAGTATTTGTATCTAGTTTAAGATAGTCCTAATAATTTTTTTTTGTAAGGAATTTTTACCACGAAAATTTGTGATCGGAGTTCAAAACACTCTGACCTTTTAATAGACTATGTCAAGGATTTTTTGGTCAAACAAACCTTACAAGCGTGGCAATAAACATAACTATGTAAACCATCCATAAAAAAGAAATTTAGTTCTGTAAATTTAAAATAAGGTAAGGAACAATTTGTTAATAAGTACTTCTTAAAAATTATTTTATGTTTGAAAGAAAGGATGTTGTAAATGCTTTTGTATGAAAGAAAATATTTCATACTGTATAAATGCTTTGTGATATTGCTGCATTTGATTTCATTTTGAAAACTTCGTCAATTCCGTTGGGCTAGTCAGGCAAAGTTAAAAAAGAAGGTAAGTGAACAATTTCAAGTTTTACAAATTGCTGTATCAGTATCACAGCACTCTTTTAGTGACGCTACCAACGCGGCATTGTCACAGCACTCTTTCAGCGGCGCTCCAACGCGTTGCAGCATTTGGCAAGTTCACAGTGCATTTAAATATGTTGCATACACGTTAGAGCAGATAAGGTTGAAAACGGAGTTCTGGTCTCCTGTCTTTCCCAAAATCAGTTTAAGTTTAAGCGTTGAGAATGACAGTAGACGAATAGAAGTTGTTAATGCAATAGACGAGAGACGCTGTACAGTCAGGAGCATTAGTCAAATTAGACGTTAAACGTGGTAATAAATAATTACCAGGGAAGAAGTGCCACAATTAATTATTTTTACTTTAATATTCACTTGACCGGTGATATTAGATAGAACCAAGATTGATTATTTAGATCGGGTTATTTAGACGTGTGTATCTCACTTGTATACAGCACTTGTTTGTTACCAAGCATGTGTTATCAAGATTCGTTTGATCATTCACGTTTACTTCTGCGCATCGGTAACTGTTTTTCGGTTACTATATTTACGAACGATAGTAGACACTGTTAGTATAAATACTTATATACGTTATAAATATTTATGGTTCCGGTTTGGGACCGTGTCATTTTATTAACTAAGGTCGACGTTTCGCCAACTTTTGTAAGGGGCTTCATCAGGACAAGAAAAGAAAATAAGTAATAAAATACAAAATAATAATAAATATAAGAATGATAATATTAAGTAGACATGTTAAAGTATAAAGAGTAGAGTTACTCCTGAACTAGCAGACTCACTAGCTCATTCAAAGCCAAAACGTGTCTTGTGGCAAAGTGTAAAATATATTATTAAAGCAGAATATCAAACTTATGCTTTAATATTATATTTTTCACCTAGACAAAACAAAGCGAGAAGATACCATCCTACATATATATATATATATATATATATATATATATATTGTGATATATTATGTGATATATATGATATTTGAACCGTGATGCACTGAAGTACCACTCAGATATTAGACTTCTAGTTCATAAAATGATTGATGAAGGAGATGGTGAGGGCAGTTACTTGTTAAAGATATGTAAAATGATATTTCAGAGAAAATTGGAGTTTTAAGATTTCAAATTGGGTGTTGGTGATTTCGTAAAGTAATTTTGAAAAGTATGTTCCAATGAAGTGAACTGCTGTTGCTTGTATATCATAAAAATTTGTTTCAATATTTAAAAGGAAACTTCACTGCCATGTGAATATGTATGTAGAGCTAAGATTTGAAGTCACTTAGTACGTTTTCATTGGATTTGTTAGGTATAAGATGTTAAACTTTCACTTTCATTTGAATAGGTACGTAAAGCCAAAAAAATTAAAATCAATTAGCATGTTTTTATTAGATTTAAGTTATTCTTCTTAATCTTCTTTGGGGATTAAACCACTCATAGTTTTTAAAATTATCTTTATTAACGTTTCGATCCATAACCTAGGATCGTTTTCAAAATAATAAAAACTTCAAGTTTGACATTTATGACATAAATTGAAGGTGACTTTGATTTATTGATGTTTGAAATATTTGGTTTGAGTACACTAAGCAAAAATTTTTAAAAGTTTAAATGAATAATTGCCTTCAATTTGTGTTACGGCCTGGGACCGACTTTTTTAGGTAGCCAATACGCTTAACGTGAAATCAGCTGATTAATTTTTATTGTCAAAATTCAATAACTTGGGAATTGGAAAATATTTTTTAACATGTTTCTATTTATACAATTTAGAGGATGGTTATTAAAGAAGTGTGCAATTGTATTATTAAAAGGCTTAAGTAGTCGTTTTTTTATATTTATTTTAAAGGGGAAATCATTATGATTTAGGCTACCTCTTTGGTAGATTTTAACATTGTTCTGAGGTAACCTTATGGTGGGTTTACACTTGTCAGATACCAATGTTGTTCTATGAAGGTTGTATATGGATCTGAGGCGACCCTATGGCAGGTTTACACTTGTCAGATACCAATACTGTTTAACGGAGATTGTATATGGTTGTGAGGTAACCTTATTGCGGGTTTACACTTGTCAGATACCAATGCTGTTTTACAGGGGTTGTTAATATGCTTCATCATCATCATCATTGGATCTTCATCTCAAAACTGGTTGGACACGTACCTGCACTTATTTATATTCTGAGTTAGCTTCCCTTCTATTGTTTTCTAATTTTATGTTTTATTTCACCGAGATTCAGTGAAGGGGGTTAAGCAACCTGTGGCTACCAAGATCCCCCAACACTTAGATATTTGCCGAAATAATGGTTTTCTAGTTAATATGCTTATTGTTATATAATTAGTTATTGTATGTATAAATAGAAATCATGTATGTAGGCTGTATTTCATGTTAATATCGCAAGGAAAACCCAGGAAAAACTTGCAATGCTACCTAGATATTGGGGGCATTTGATTTTCATTTGTTATTTCTTTTGTTATTTCTTTTAGTAATGGAATCCATTGTTTACTGAAAGTTACGGATTCGTTTGCAACGCAGTTATTTTTATGTAAGGTTATATAAGCAGCTTCTTTGATTTTGCGTTTTGGTGGTTTTCTTCTTTGTCGATAATTTTGCGTCCTCCCATTTTATTTTATGACTGAGTCCCATGCATGTTGGCAAATCATGGATTTTCAAATTTTCTATTTTTATATATGATTTATGTTCTTTTAATCGAACTTCAAATGGTCTGGAACTTTCCCTATATAAAACTTATTACATTCGCACGGTATTTTGTAGATACAATTTTTGAACTTTGTATTGCGTTTTTGGGTTTTGTTTTGTATCTACAAAATACCGTGCGAATGTAATAAGTTTTATATAGGAAAGTTCAGACCATTTGAAGTTCGATTAAAAGAACATAAATCATATATAAAAATAGAAAATTTGAAAATCCATGATTTCAACATGCATGGGACTCGTCATAAAATAAAATGGGAGGACGCAAAATTATCGACAAAGAAGAAACCACCAAAACGCAAAATCAAAGAAGCTGCTTATATAACCTTACATAAAATAACTGCGTTGCAATGAATCGTAACTTTCAGTAAACAATGGATTCCATTACTAAAAGAAATAACAAAGAAATAACAATGAAAATCAAATGCCCCAATATCTAGGTAGCATTGCAAGTTTTTCCTGGGTTTCTTGCGATATTAAATGAAATACAGCCTCATACATGATTTCTATTTATACATACAATAACTATTATAACAATAAGCATATTAACTAGAAAACCATTATTTCGGCAAATATCTAAGTGTTGGGGGATCTTGGTAGCCACAGGTTGCTTAACCCCCTTCACTGAATCTCGGTGAAATAAAACATAAAATTAGAAAACAATAGAAGGGACGCTAACTCAGAATATAAATAAGTGCAGATACGTGTCCAACCAGTTTTGAGATGAAGATCCAATGATGATGATGATGAAGCATATTAACAACCCCTGTAAAACAGCATTGGTATCTGACAAGTGTAAACCCGCAATAAGGTTACCTCACAACCATATACAATCTCCGTTAAACAGTATTGGTATCTGACAAGTGTAAACCCGCGATAGGGTCGCCTCAGATCCATATACAACCTTCATAGAACAACATTGGTATCTGACAAGTGTAAACCCACCATAAGGTTACCTCAGAACAATGTTAAAATCTACCAAAGAGGTAGCCTAAATCATAATGATTTCCTTCAAAATAAATATAAAAACGACTACTTAAGCCTTTTAATAATACAATTGCACACTCTTTAATAACCATCCTCTAAATTGTATAAATAGAAACATGTTAAAAATATTTTCCAATTCCCAAGTTATTGAATTTTGACAATAAAATTAATCAGCTGATTTCACGTTAAGCACTACCTAAAAAGTCGGTCCCAGGCTAACACAAATTGAAGGCAATTATTCATTTAAACTTTAAAAATTTTGCTTAGTGTACTCAAACCAAATATTTCAAACATCAATAAATCAAAGTCACCTTCAATTTATGTCATAAATGTCAAACTTGAAGTTTTTATTATTTTGAAAACGATCCTAGGTTATGGATCGAAACGTTAATAAAGATAATTTTAAAAACTATGAGTGGTTTAATCCCCAAAGAAGATTAAGAAGAATACTAAACAAACCACAACAAACATACAGGGAGATTTAAGTTAGTTATAAGATGTAAAAATTTTATTTACTTTTCAGTATATAGTTGTAAGTCCATTATGTCATTGAATTTCACTTCTTGCAACTTTGTAGACATTCAACTCATCTAAAAAGAAATTATTTAGCACATGTTGTTAGGATTAAAATATCAATTAAAATTTATAAATTTTCGGCCAATGACATTTGTGTATTAGTTTACTCCAAATTAGAATTTGACAAGAGCAATAAGATCTGATAATAAAAAGATGGATCATAGAATGTTAGTTGGAAGAGAATTGTAAAGAGTAGGCTGGTTTAATGTTTTGAGAGGGATCGCCATGAAGATAAGATAAATAAGAAGCAAACTGATTTTTGAAAGAAAAAGACTGTAAAAAAAGGTTTTTTTGACAAACTATAGAACTAAAAGTATCATCTTTTTTGTAATATTTTACGAATTGTATACCTTTTATTATTATTGTAATCTCCAACATAAAATTCAACGTATGTTAAAAATGTATCTGTGATATTCAAAGTATAAAGGAACTGTTGATATTAAAAAGTGATAAATGCAAGAGTCCTTGTAATTGTCTTACTATTGATCGTTTTTATTTCTGGGAATGTTTTTGTGTAGACAGACGAGTTTCGAAGTGGTGCTATAAGAAACACTGGGATTGCTAAACCTTCGGTGTTGAGCACGGTGTTGATTTCACGGAGCTAAGATTCCTGATAAGACCAACGGCAATAAGTATAAGTGTATTAAGAACCCACATCTGGTTTGAGTCGTCGCTGTAGGCAGTGGAGCTTCATTGTTCAGCAGCAAGACGTTTCATTGGAATTCAGGTATTAGTTATCAGTGTCATATTTTAAACACTTAACGCGTTATACTCGATTGAAATCTTAATTTATTAACTAATATAAACTGTTTTACTGTGCGTATTTTTCAAGTAATTGTTTACACTGTCACATTTAGAAATTGCTTATGTAGAATTAACTAAAGGTCATTTGACTGGCAGTGTCACGCACATCTGTATATAGTTCAGAACTCACGCTGTATGCAGATATTGATTTATTCACAAAATTAACCTGAGATAAGAGTTTCATTGGTCGAGGCGCAGTTTTAAAGACCCAATAGAGAAGTTAGTAAATTATTAATTAAAGAAAGGAAATTATAGGGCAATTTGGTGCATTGCTAATTTGCTCATATATTATTAATTATATATATATATATATATATATATATATATATATATATATATATACACAATTAAGATAGATTTTTTCTGTTTTGTTTCGTTCAATGTCAAAAATATTTAAAATGCCAAAGTCATTTATTCACAACTGACGTTTCGGAAAATTTGTTTTCTTACACTTAGCTCTGTAATTAAATAGTTAACATCTTTGGAGAATTTCTTAAATCTATACTTACATTTATTAGACTGTTGGTGTTTGTGACATTTTGTGCTGTAATGTAATTTGTATTTGTTTAGGTTAGTCATGTTTACCAACTACGTTATTTATACTGAAAATTACAGTAGTGACAATTACAAATAAGAAAATAAAAAATTTTAAAATTAGAGATGCTGCTACTTATAAATTATATAAAATTATGATATCGACTGTAACATTATAATTAATAAAAATATTATTATTTATATACATTGTGTTATATACTAATGTTTGTTTTTGTGTGTGTGCATGTGTGTGTGTGTGTGTGTGTGTGTGTGTGTGTGTGTGTGTGTGTGTGTGTATGTGTGAGTGAGTGTGCATGCATGTGTATGTCTGTGTGTATGTGTGAAGTCTAGAAAGAAAGAATCTATTCTTTCTGGACGTCATATATATATATATATATATATATATATAATATATATATATATATATATGACGTCCAGAAAGAAAGATTTGATGAGAAGGTGATAAACATAATGTCGTCTAAATATGTGCATTCCTCTAAATACAATGTCTGTTCAAGCATAGCCAATTTTAACATGAATATAAAAATTTTAATTTTAAGTTTACTTCATTTTTATTTTTGCAATGTACACTTGAGCCTGTGTAATAAGAAAAATATCTTCAAAAGTGCTTTCCCATCATTAGTAATATTGTAAAAGTCTATTTTCATTGACGATTGCAACTTGTGGTTGAAATGTTTTTGATTCTTTTTAAATATTATAGTTAAAAAAGTGTTGAATGTTGTTCTATTTAACTAATCAGTTCATAAAAAAATAATTAAATATAAAAAGTAATTTTGGTTGATCTACACTGGACGAAAACTAAGTTGCGAATCATTCCAAATTAGGCAAGACAGTTCTGGATTTCGATAGTTTGTTGTGCATCACAATGAGTTTTGGAAAGTGTTCTGTATTCTGAATTTGTTTAGTTTACCCCATTGGAAGCTGTACCAGTTCTAAGTAGAAAATGTTCAAGTGATTTGAGACATTGTCACAAAATAATAAATTATATATAGGGTTAGTTAAAATTAAGGAGACTGCAAATAATTTTGTATATCTTAGATGTGCCTAACATTTATTAAATACTTGAATTAATGTATTGAACATAATTTGCTAAAATTAATATTAATGATAATAAATCGCTGTCACCATACTTTTAACTAATCCTGTATACTGTAGTTTACTAATTGTTGTGTGATCAGTGATATCATCAGTCAGTCGTAATTTAAATCATTTAGTGGCAAGATCATAAACTAACTATATATTCTGATAATCTTATCCAGAGTATAAATACCAAAATATTATTTGATGTGTTCAATTTCTTTTTTGAAAATTCATGTGGGCTCAACTTTTATAATATGATAATCTATTACTTTTCAGTTTGAATGTTAATACTTAATGTAAAAAAAATTTTCCTGTAGAAAACAGGAACTATTATCAGAAAACATTTAAAACTTCATCATTTAAAATATTCTTTGTAATAGAAATTGCTACCAAAAAAATATTAATTTAATCAAGCATTGACAAAAAATTTCACGGTATCTGGCTCTGACTGCTTAAATATTCAAAAGTTCAGTATTGGCTATCTAAGAATAAGAATGCTGAAACTACGAACCTTATTCTGAATTGACTAAAAAACCAATGCTGCCAACTTACTCATTTCAAAGCCAAACTAGCAATTCTACAAAACTAAATTTTGTTAAAAGTAATGTTGATAAAACAAATACCTACAACTAATTTTTAGAAAAATGAGGAAGTTGTTTGAGAAAATATAAAGACAAGCTATGTTTAGTTACTATAGTCTAAATGTTAAAAGTTAAGAAATAATCATTAGACCTATAATTATAATTTTAATTTCTAATTACCTTAACAGGATGAGGATCGACACCGTATGTATCTAATTGGCAACAAAGTTTTAAAAATGCACTTTCAGCCTGTGATGGAAGTTGACCTTTTAATTTATTCTGATGTATTTCCAAAATCTTTTCTTCTATACCATCAGTTTGTTTCAAAAGAATTTTAAAGTCACTTATGTAGTTCCCAACATGTTCTTCAGGTGTATAATCACCAAACTCCTCTACAAATTAATTGATAATTTATATATTAGATATGCATGTAGATGTATATATATAAAACTACGATTTAGTTTCGAATCAACTTTTGTACTTTCACGCTTAGTACTATTATAGTTTGCCACCTGATGGCAATATTGTGTACTCTTGCCATAGTACAAAGGTTTCTTCGAATTTATATCATTATAATAGTTTCGATTACTTCATAAAGTTGTTAGAAACTAGTCTACTCTGACGAGGCTCCAAATCCAAAACCGGTCAGTGTATGTATCTTTCCCTTATGAAGTAATAAAATTATTGTTTTGTTAATGGTTATACAACTATTAGCTCGATTTGTATGGGTAAATATGCTTTTATTATCTCCATAAAGGTTTATTTACAGATACATCTTAGTAACATTTTGTTGTACACAAATTTTTCAGATTGCGAACTGCAAATATCTTGTTTTGTATTTTAGGTAGTTAATTACACAAGGTAAGTTGATAAATACTATCGTATTACAGTGAATAAGATGAAATAATAACTTAGACTTTTATGCAAAGCCCAAATGATCATTTCAAATCGAGCTAGTAATTGAAAGATGGAAAATATAAGGTCTTGGACAGGACTTGAACCTGTATCTTGGTTTTGTCGGAACCATGCGTTTACCAATTACGCCACCGAGATCGATGACGACAATTGGGAAAATTACAAATTTAAATCGTGTACACAACTATACATAAACCTAACTTTCAATTACGTTTGGCATTTTTATCAATCATATCTGACATTGTCAAGTTTTTGACTTATGTCAGTTATAGACAGGAAGCTACGCTCAAAATTACGGCAAAACCAAGATACAGATTCAAGTCCTGTCCAAGACCTTATATTTTCCATCTTTCAATTACTAGCTCGATTTGAAATGATCATTTGGGCTTTGCATAAAAGTCTAAGTTATTATTTCATCTTATTCACTGTAATATATATTTATATATACAAATATATACAAGGTGTTCCAAAGGTATGGAAACGCCTTTTCGGGAAAAATGTCTCGATAAGAGTTGTAGGATTTTTGACGCTCGATTGAATGGTGGCTTTGAATTCGACCTTAATCTTGTCCTTCAAGGTCATTTGAAAATCAACTATGTTTTTCAAATGGGAACCTGTACTTTTTATTACGAATTTGGAAAGAGCAGGAAATTTTACATTCAAATATGATCTTGACCGTGAACTTGACCATGACCTTCAACGTCATTCCAAAGTCAATGTTGTTCTTGCTACGGGAAAACTGCATAACTTTGAGGCAATTACATTTTTTGAAAAATGATAAGAATAAACGTTTTAGGATTTTTCCCTGGCTATTCAATGGTGACCTTTGATTAGACCCTGACCTTGTCCTTCAAGGTCATTTCAAGGTGAACTGTGTTTTTCAAATGTGAACCCCTACTTTTTATTGCGAATTTGGAAAGAGCAGGAAATTTTACATTCAAATATGACCTTGATTATGACCTTCAACGTCACCCCAAGGTCAAGTTTGTTTTTGCAACTGGAACACTGAATAACTTTGAGACAATTAAATTTTTTTAAAAATGATAAGAACAAATGTTTTAGGATTTTCCCTGGCTATTCAATAGTAATAACCTTATATTTGACCTTGACCTCGTCCTTCAAAGTCATTTCAAGGTGAACTATGTTTTATCAAATGGAACCCCTTGTTACCTTATTAATTTATTACTCATTCGCATAAATTCCATTTCAATTCTTAAATCCTTCAACAACCCCCTATATAGTTTACTTGTTAGTTCCTAAGCCCGTTTTACCATAAATCTGTTAAATCCTTCAACCTAATTCATAACAAACACGCTCCCGAGTAAACACAACTCAAACCCCTTTGTGCTTTTAAAACGAAAGTTTATTCTAGAAAGTAAATCGTTATATCCCGCTTTTAGGTATATCTTACGATCGCCGTACAATGGTTTTCTCTATTGTTCCAAGGTAACGACTTGTTGATATAATGCTCGCGCACGATTCGATCTAAATCCGGATTATCCGATCTTATTGCGCTTCGCTACGTTAGGAATTTGAGTTATAATTGGTGTTGTTTGAACCATTTGTTGAGTTTGAGGTCGCAGCTGGTGCTTCGAAGGATTTTTACATTTTATTCGTCACTGTATTTCAAAAAGCGATGCACGTCTTTCTGTACAACTAGAACGTGTCCTGCGTGTATTCGGTGAGTTTTCCCCGTGCGTACCCATTCTAATGAGATGCTTTTTTTAGCTTTTTTTGTTTAGCTGGAGGTCAAATGGTTCTTTCATTATGTGAAACAACTGCTTTCGTTAAGTAAAACTTCTTTCGTTATACTGCTGCTGCAATTATGGTAGCAGAATACATGTATGCTGACTCAACCCCGACGGCTCTTGAGCTAAGTATCAGGATACAGACAGGTATGTCTTTTGTGCGTGTCAATAATATTCCGTATTAACGTTTGGTGCAATCACGTGATAAAACAAAAACGTGACACTATAAGACTATTGTTGGTTACCACGAATCGATATTATCGCTCTACAGGTGCGATGTACTAGTTTTAATTTAAACATGCTTGTTTATTCGCTTTACTGATTAGTTTATCTTACAAA
Source organism: Platerodrilus igneus (assembly GCA_036346225.1). Taxonomy (NCBI): domain Eukaryota; kingdom Metazoa; phylum Arthropoda; class Insecta; order Coleoptera; family Lycidae; genus Platerodrilus; species Platerodrilus igneus. The sequence continues at coordinate 1,805,440 of JARFIW010001092.1, forward strand.
ATGGTATTATGTACAATTTAAAAATGTTCAACAAAAGCGCCCCATATTCATTTTCAATACTGATTAGTTTTATTTGCTGTAAATACGAGATGCGCAATTCGTATCTAAATTCCTGAAATGTCCATAAAATATAATTGTTTGCTTTGAAATAATAATGCTTAATTTGTTGCTTTAATGTGTGTGTACAGAATCCTTTATTTACTTTTTATTTGTTAATAGATAATCGTGGGCAATGTGCTTTAATTTTTTTGTGCTTTATTTCTTTGGTTTTTTTGGTATTTAGGTGAATCCCCGCTCTCTCCGTGTTTAATAGCTAGCCTGGTATCTACTTTTCTTCCGGCTACGTCTAGGTACGTAGCACCCTAAGCCTAAAGCGAATATCCTCGCAAATAAAAGCAAGGAGATATCACAGCTATTTAAGAAAAAGCGAAGGATCCTGGCCAGTCGAAGCGTGGCGAAGGTTCCCGGCCAGTTAAAGCTTGGAGAAGAAACCCGGCCAGTTAAGGTAAGAATAGAGCCCGGCCAGTTAAGGCAAGAATAGAACCCGATCAGTTAAGACAACGATAGAGCCCAGCCAGTTAAGGCAAGGTTAGAGCCCGGCCAGTTAAGACAAGGACAGATCTCGGCCAGTTAAGGCAAAGATAGAGCCCGGCCAGTTAACGCAAGGATAGAACCTGGCCAGTTAAGGCAAGGATAGAGCCCGGCCAGTTAAGGCAAGGATGGAACCCGGCCAGTTAAGGCAAGGACAGATCCCGGCCAGTTAAGGCAAAGATAGAGCCCGGCCAGTTAACGCAAGGATAGAACCTGGCCAGTTAAGGCAAGGATAGAGCCCGGCCAGTTAAGGCAAGGATGGAGCCCGGCCAGTTAAGGCAAGGATTTAGCTGCGCCCATTGCGGCACAGCTTACAATCTGTGTTTAAAATGGTTTCCATCAACATCCCGACAGACTCCTAGACGGACATGGAAATTTACAATGGCACTTCTTATAATTTTAGGAGTTATATCAGTGCAAACATTCACCATTCTTTGTCTCAGATCTTCCAGATCCCGTGGTTGTGTTACATTAACTTTATTCTTTATGTAGCCCCAAAAGAAAAGTCCAGTGGATTCAGATCAGGTGATCTGACTGGCCATTCAATCGTTCCGCTCCCTCCTATCCAACGATTATTGAATTCTTCGTTTAGATAGTCCCTTACAATTGTCAGAAAATGTGCAGGCGCGCCATCTTGCTGAAACCAAACATCATCGTATTCTTCACCAGCTATCTACTGTATCGCTTGTACTATTTCCGCCTGCAATAATTCCAAATACTTCGAACCATCTAGAGTCCCATCTATGAAAAAAAGTCCAATCATTCGGTCCCTAAAAATACCTGCCCAAACATTTAATTTTTGCGGGTACTGCGTGTGATGTTCCCACAACCAATGGGGATTTTCATTGCTCTATAATCTGCAATTGTAACGATTCACTTCACCATTGAGTTGAAAGGTTGATTCATCTGAAAAAACAATGAGCAATTAAAAATTGGGATTCTGAACAATCCTTCCCATCATGTTCTCACAAAATTCCAATCGCCGGTCTGAATCATCTTCATTTAATTCTTGGTGAAGATTCATTTGCAGGGGTAAAATTTAATGATCTTTAAATTCCTAAAAATCGACGTCTGACTAATTTGAAACTGTTGAGAGGCCTTTCTAATAGATAAATGCGGGTCTTCGATGAATGATTGGGCCACTTCCATTTGCCGCTCATCTAAGGTTTCAATTTTCAGCCTTCCAGATTTTGGACGATTCTTATTAGTCCCAGTTTCTTCAAATCTCCTGATTGTATTTGAGTCAGTGGACTTACTAATGCCTGTTAAGCCTACTCGAAATATTTCATTAAACAACACTATTACTGCGTCGTACGACTTACATCTATCACCCCAACCTCTCATCATTAATGAAGTAACTCTCTCTCTCTCTCTCTCGTTCTATTAGAGTAGCCATGGCAAAAGAAAAAGAAAGAATAACAAGAAAGAGCTTTGAAGAAACAGCAATAGCGCAAAAAAAATTAACCTTACTAACTATCATGAAAAGAAGGAATTAATAATTAACCTTACTAACTATCCTGTTGAAAAGCGAATTCAGCGAAAGTAACTGTTATTCAAAAGTTATAAAATGACAATTGAAAAACAGAATGGGCACTGTTAAAGGGTCGAATTAAAATTACAATTGAAAACCAGAAACGGCACCAAAAGCAATAAACTCCACTAACTATCCTCAGAAGGACTGTTAGAGAAGCGAATGCAGCGAAAGTAACTGTTTCAATTATCAAGAATAGAAATATTAAAAACAGCAAACCCGTCAAATCAATATACTCAACTAAATATTAGAGGTCCAAATACAGCGAAATTAAGAAGACAGTAAACGGGGTAGCCGTGATTTTCAAAAATTGAACCAATTTACACCGAATTCGGTACAGAGGGGTTTTCCGGTTGCCGATTGAGATTCTGCATTCAGTTTTTGGAAATTCAGAGTCCAAGATGGCGGATCTAAGGTGGCGGACGAAATTTTCAAAAACTCAACCAATTTATGCCAAATTTGGTACCGGGGGGTTTCCCGGTTGCCGATTGAAAGTCTGCCCTAAGTTTTTAGAAATTCAGAGTCCAAGATGGCGGACGAGATTTTCAAAAACTCAACCAATTTACGCCAAATTCGGTACAGAGGGGTTTTTGCAGTTGCCGATTGAGATTCTGTACTCAGTTTTTGGAAAATCAGAGTTTAAGATGGTGAATCCAAGATGGCGCACGAGATACCTTAACGGGTTGAAATAAAACAAATGAAAAATTGTATAATTTTAAAGATTGAAACGAATTTTTGTTGTTTGATGGGCGCCAGTGAAACTTAATTTTTATAAATGGGCGCCAGTGAACAAAAATCTTCCGACATAGCTAGGGGTCTATTCCTGGGTAGAGCAATAAGAAGGGGGGGGGGAGTCGAATTTTGTTTTCAAACAAAAACTAAACAAAGTTAAATAGGCGCCACCAAGTCCTGAGATAATCACGATAAGAGCAAAGCATAATTCTAAGGGCGGACGTGGAAACCCAAAGATAAAACGATCGCCTTCGTTAACAAAAACCTGTCTTATAAAAATAAGATGCAGCTCCTGTAAGAAATTACAAAGATTAAAAAAAAAAGGTAGAACACCATTTGTGTCCTATAAAAGTATCAAAAATAAAAAAATGTATATCCAATATGATATTGGCACAAAATTATTACCCAAAAATTCTACCTTTATGTTATCAGATTTGATCGCATTTGACCAAAATAAAAGTCTCAAAGTTTAACTAATTGTTTACTGAAGTAAAAACTTTCTTTTAAAAATTCATAACTTTTAACATATAAAATTCTCAACAATAATGTTTATAAAAAAATCAAAATTTTGTCTTTTTAAAGCAAAAGACTGCTCTCTAAAGATAAGCTTGTTTTAAATATTTAATAAAAAAAAAATTGTAAACACAATGCATTGAACTATCATTTCTATCCTGGGCAGATCTTATCAGGTAGATTACAGTTTCATAATTATTACGCAGCGTGTTTTTAAATTTTGCAATGAAGTGAAATAAACTTCCATGTACATAACAAATTAAAAATAAACAAAAGTTCACTGCTATTACTTCTCAAGTACTTTTTGTATTAAGTATATAAATTTTCATAACCTCAAAATTTTGTATGAACACAAATGCAAACACTTTGCAATTGTCACTAAACGAATTTAAATTTTTATACTAAGTTTTTATAATTTATATGTGAATAAAAGCTAACTTCAAGATTGAAGAATGTTTAATTTGAATTTTTGGAAAGCTACACGAAGCATCTGCTTTCACGGCAAATATCTTTAAAATGTTACTACATCACAAAAAAGTATAACGTCGAAAATATACTTCGAAATTTATCTGAAGTTCGAATGTGAACAAAGCCTACAAATATATAAACCTAACCTAACAAAAATTTCTTTCTACAGTTTGTAAAACCAGTTCAACAATAATCGAAAGTGAAACAGGTCATATGGTCGTAAACATGATAGCAAATTTCGTGTTTTTTATATGACCGTCTGTTTATCAAAGACTAACGACATTCTAAACACATGCAAAATTTCTTAAATTTAATAACGAACCAAACTGCATCTGATTTTCATAGACAAATCCCATCAGAAATTTCATCAGCTGCAAACAAAACCATAAACCATTTCTTGGGGTAACCGCAATCACGACCACATGTCTGCAATCTCCAATCCTTGTACAGAACCATACAACTTACAAAACAAAATCTTCACTTATACTTTTCTATTGTTTTTCGTAGGCGCGCTAAATAAATGAAACAAAATTAAATTAAGTTCGTAAAATGTATATATTACAAACCGTTAGTAGAAGTTATTGAAATTTATTCAAGTCTACCATGACTTGAACCACTCACACAAATAATTTAATCAAAGGTCGCAAGCCTCTAGTCTGGAAAACATCTTGATGAATTGATAGCTAGGCTGCGACTAACGAACAAAACTAGAAACGAATGATAGCGACGATTCAAAGACTCGCGGTTAGAGGTGGGGAAATACGAAAGCAACACAAGATTGCTAAAGATGCTCGACAAAATAACTTTATGTCACACAGATATTTTACTACAAGAAGATTATTAAAACAAAGCGTTCCATTATGTACTATATGGAACATTAATAAAGAATAAGGCACGCTTGGCGCATTATACTTGTAATTCAATGCGAATAAATACAGAGCAAATTAAACATGTTTCACTACCCTTTCCCAAAAGAAAAAATCTTTTATAACAAAAAATTTTTTAGCCAAAAACAAAAGATTTTTTTTTATATATATATAAGAGCTTTTATCAAACTCCCAACTAACAACACAATTATTTGCAAAACATAACAGTCTACGAATTAGAAACACTTAATTAATCATAATTCAGAATAACTAAGAGAATTATGAAAACGAGAGGGACTAATATATATAAATTTGAGTGTGTCGGTAACTACGTGTACCAAACGTCCATTGGGAAACAAAATCGGGAAGTCATAATCGGTATTGGTCAAAATCGAGAGAAGTCAAATCGAAAAGTCAAACACTCCACGGGACAAAAATAATCTAAGTTTAAAGGAATTCTTTTATCAGAACAAGAATTTTCTTACACCTACTGTTCAGAATACCCTATCTGAAACCAGTACATGCTAACTATAACTAAACACAACACAAAATATCCAAACTTCCAAAAGTACTAACTCTACTTCTTGGCGTTTTAGAAACTTTACTAACCAAAAAAGACACTACTATATCAAAACAGCGTCTTAATACAAAATGATATCAGCTCAAAGCGATAACCAAAACTAAAATAGACTAACCAACAGGTCACTCACAAAAATGGAGGTGAGTGCACATCACCACTATAACTCAAAGGGCCAGAAGTTTTGCTTCTACTAAACTCAAACTTCTACACAAATATTTCACAAAACAAAACTCTTCACACAAAACCGAACCAGTCGGGGCTGAAATCTTCTTCACCCTACTGATTATACTATCTCTAATTCTCAAATATCATCACCTATTAGTGACTGATCAAACGGTGAGGTTTACCAACCAAACCTCCGACCTTACCAAACAAAAAAAAATGTTCAAAGAAAGGTCAAAAACAAGGGAAAGAATACACTAATATTCTCTCTACCTAAATATGTAGAAATCAGGACTAAACAATTTGTATAGTCAACTTATTCCTACTTTCAAATTATATCTTCTGCTAGCGCGTGCCAAACTAAACTAGTACGTACATCAACGTACACTACAAAACTACTACTAAATTTCGAATGCAAGTTTACATAACCATACAAAATTCCCAAACAAAATAAGTTGTAAAAGGACAATCTTCATTTATTATAAGTTATAACCATACCGAATCAAAAACCAGAACAAAACGAAACAAGTAAACAACTGATTTACTCATAATCAAATAAATGACAGAACAGAAACTAATCTTCAGGATCATCTTCCTCATCTGCTGGGTCCAATGCAGCAAAGGGCTTCAAATCTTTAATATGCCATTTCCCTGCTTTTGATCCATCTTCATTCTCTAATTCATATACTAGATTGGAAGGTTTTTTACGAACTTTGCACAAAACAAATTTTGGAGCTAACTTAGTTGAGAATTTATCACCAGCACTCGAAAGTACCTTATTAGTCCTCCATACTTTTTCTCCAACTTGAAATGAAATGTCTATTCTAAGATTGTAGCGTTTACTCGAACGTTGATATGCTGCATATAAATTCTCACGGACATTCTCAAAAATATCAAACAAAGATTGACGATTCAAAACATAGGAAGGTCTACTACTAGAAACAACATCAACATCTTTACCAGGCTCAAAATTGTCACTATAACATTTTCCACTTAAGGGTACCTGACGACCAAAGACTAAAAAATTTGGCGAATAATTGGTGGATTCGTGTTTCGCTGAATTAACTGCATACTGAATCTCTGATATCTCAATATCCCACGTATCATGTTCTTCTACGTATGAACGAATTGCAGTACCAACTGTCTTATTAATCCTTTCCACAAAATTGCACTGAGGAGCATAAACAGCATTGTACCAAATCTTTGAGGTTTCGTACTTTGCACACAAAGCATTAAAAACACGACCAATCAACTGTGGACCATTATCACAAATAACAAATTGTGGTACGCCGTAAACAAGAAACACTTTTTCTTCTAAAAAATTTTCAATCGAATGTGCCTTGGCACTACGCAAAGGTTGTAGTATCGAATACTTCGAAAACTAGTTGCCAATAACTAAAAGCCATTTATGTCCGCGTTTGGAACGAGGGAACGGGCCCATCAAATCTAAAGCAATGGTTTGGAACGGAAGTCTAACCTCTTTTTCTTTACCCATCATGCCAAGAGGACCTTTATTTGATGGTTTTTGAGCACCACAAATCAAACATTTCTGACAAAACTTACGTACATCAAAAATCATTTTTGGCCAATAATACAATTCTTGGACACGAGATAAAGTTTTCAAAGAACCAAAATGTCCTTCTGTAGGGGGTCATGACATGATCGAATGACATTTTCACGCTGAGATTTCGGTACTAAGTGCTTCCACTCTACAATATTCGCTGAATGAGGTAATTTAGAAGGAATAAACTTAAAAATAAAAACATCTTCCACTTTCCATTGTGGGTAACTTTTAGGCGACGACAAAATTTTCTTCCTTAAAGATTCATACCACAAGCCTACATTATCAAGTTTGATCTCTACTAAATTAATTTCAGGATTTCCTACAGGAACAGCACGACTAAGACAAACTGGGACTATATTAAATTTTCCTTTCCTGTGTACTAAATCAAATGAATGTTGCCTTAATCGAACAGACCATCTGGCAAGTTTTCCAGTGGGATTCTGAAGATTACTCAACCAAAGTAACGAAAAATGGTCAGTAACAACTGTAAATCGAACACCTTCCACCCACGGACGAAATTTTTCAATAGCAAAAATGACTGCTAAGCACTCTTTTTCTGTGGTGGAATAATTGCGCTCCGTACGGCTTAGGGTTTTACTTGCGTACGAAATTACACGTTCTTCTCCATTTATATTCAGTATCAAAACAGCACCTAACCCAGTGTTACTGGCGTCGCACTCGACAACAAAAGGGGCCGAATAATCTGGCTGCGAAAGAAGAGGTGCAGAAACTAAGGCTTGTTTAATTAACACAAATGAATTTTCTGCCTCCGGGCTCCAAGTTATAGTTTGACCTTTTTTTCTCTTCTTGACGAGATCATTAATGGGCGAAACTAATGACGAAAAATTCATTATAAAGCGGCGATACCAACTGCACATTCCTATGAACTTTTTAACTTCCGTTGTGGTTTTCGGTCGAGGAAAGTTAACCATAGCTGACACTTTATCGGGGTCTGTGTGAAGTGAATTTGAACCTACTATATAACCCAAAAATTTAAGTGACTTTTTGAAGAATTCACATTTTCCTACATTTATAGTAAGGTTAGCCTCTTTTAGACGTTGCTTAACCTCTGACAATAATTTCAAATGTTCTTCAAATGACGACGAACATAGTATTATATCGTCCAAATAACAAAACACATGGGGTTCAAAACGTGGACCAAAAATCGCATCTACTAATCGCTGTTGCGTCTGCGCAGCATTCTTCAAACCAAATGGTATACACGTAAATCTATACTGTCTTCGCGTTGGGCGCCAGTGAAACTTAATTTTTATTAATGGGCCAGTCAACAAAAATATTCCGACATAGCTAGGGGTCTATTCCTGGGTAGAGCAATAAGAAATGGGGGGGAGGGATCGAATTTTGTTTCCAAACAAAAACTAAACAAAGTTAAATAGGCGCCACCAAGTCCTGAGATAATCACGATAATCGCAGCTCCTGTAAGAAATTATAAAGATTAAAAAAAAAGGTAGAACACCATTTGTGTCCTATAAAAGTATCAAAAATAAAAAAATGTATATCCAATATGATATTGGCACAAAATTATTACCCAAAAATTCTACCTTTATGTTATCAGATTTGATCGCATTTGACCAAATTAAAAGTCTCAAAGTTTAACTAATTGTTTACTGAAGTAAAAAACTTTCTTTTAAAAATTCATAACTTTTTAACATGTAAAAGTTCTCAACAATAATGTTTATAACAAAATCAAAATTTTGTCTTTTTAAAGCAAAAGACTGCTCTCTAAACATAAGCTTGTTTTAAATATTTAATCAAAAAAAATAATTGTAAACACAATGCATTGAACTATCATTTCTATCCTGGGCAGATCTTATCAGGTAGATTACAGTTTCATAATTATTACGCAGCGTGTTTTTAAATTTTGCAATGAAGTGAAATAAACTTCCATGTACATAACAAATTAAAAATAAACAAAAGTTCACTGCTATTACTTCTCAAGTACTTTTTGTATTAAGTATATAAATTTTCATAACCTCAAAATTTTGTATGAACACAAATGCAAACACTTTGCAATTGTCACTAAACGAATTTAAATTTTTATACTAAGTTTTTATAATTTATATGTGAATAAAAGCTAACTTCAAGATTGAAGAATGTTTAATTTGAATTTTTGGAAAGCTACACGAAGCATCTGCTTTCACGGCAAATATCTTTAAAATGTTACTACATCACAAAAAGTATAACGTCGAAAATATACTTCGAAATTTATCTGAAGTTCGAATGTGAACAAAGCCTACAAATATATAAACCTAACCTAACAAAATTTCTTTCTACAGTTTGTAAAACCAGTTCAACAATAATCGAAAGTGAAACAGGTCATATGGTCGTAAACATGATAGCAAATTTCGTGTTTTTTATATGACCGTCTGTTTATCAAAGACTAACGACATTCTAAACACATGCAAAATTTCTTAAATTTAATAACGAACCAAACTGCATCTGATTTTCATAGACAAATCCCATCAGAAATTTCATCAGCTGCAAACAAAACCATAAACCATTTCTTGGGGTAACCGCAATCACAACCACATGTCTGCAATCTCCAATCCTTGTACAGAACCATACAACTTACAAAACAAAATCTTCACTTATACTTTTCTATTGTTTTTCGTAGGCGCACTAAATAAATAAAACAAAATTAAATTAAGTTCGTAAAATGTATATATTACAAACCGTTAGTAGAAGTTATTGAAATTTATTCAAGTCTACCATGACTTGAACCACTCACACAAATAATTTAATCAAAGGTCGCAAGCCTCTAGTCTGGAAAACATCTTGATGAATTGATAGCTAGGCTGCGACTAACGAACAAAACTAGAAACGAATGATAGCGACGATTCAAAGACTCGCGGTTAGAGGTGGGGAAATACGAAAGCAACAAGATTGCTAAAGATGCTCGACGAAATAACTTTATGTCAAACAGATATTTTACTACAAGAAGATTATTAAAACGAAGCGTTCCATTATGTACTATATGGAACATTAATAAAGAATAAGGCACGCTTGGCGCATTATACTTGTAATTTAATGCGAATAAATACAGAGCAAATTAAACATGTTTCAAGATCAATACAGAACATACTTACATCAACAAATTAATTAAGATGATCATGGCGGGGAAATTAAATTTTGTCAAAACATGATGGAAAGGATTGTTCAGTATTTTAATTTTGAGTTACTATTTATTCAAACAAATCGACATTTCAAGTCAATCGCTGCAGAATGAAATAGTCTCAATGATTCATGAAATAGCTGTTAAAATTTCAAATTAAAAATTATTGAAACACAAGTTCAGGGTCAAATCCAAGGTTACCATCGAATAGCCATGGAAAAATCCTAAAACATTTGTTCTTATCACTTTTCCACAAAGTTAATTGTCTCAAAGTTATTCAGTGTTTCCGTTGCAAAAACAACATTGACTTTGGAGTAACGTTTTAACGTCTAGGTCAAGGTCTGGTCAAGGTCATATTTGAATGTAGAATCTCCTGCTTTTTTCAAATCCGCAATAAAAAGTAGGGGTTTCTATTTGAAAAAACGTAGTTGTACTTAAAATGACCTTGAAAGACAAGGTGAAGCTCAAATTCAAGGTCACCATTGAATAGCCAAGGCAAAATCTTAAAACATTTGCGCTTATCATTTTTCAAAAAATTTATTTGCCTCAAATTTATTCAGTGTTGCCGTTGCAAAAACAAAGTTGACTTTGGAGTGACGTTGAAGGTCATGGTTAAGGTCATATTTGAATGTAAAATTTCCTGCTCTTTCTAAATTCGCAATGAAAATGTAGGGATTCCTATTTGAAAAAAGGTGGTGCTTATCATTTTTCAAAAAATTTAATTCCCTCAAAGTTATTCAGTGTTTCCGTTTCAAAAACAAATTTGGCCTTGGGATGACGTTGAAGATCATGGTCAAGGTCATGGTCAAAATTATATTTAAATGTAATATTCTTACTACATTATTTCTTACTGATGGGGCTAATTGAATAATTAAAGTAACCCGTGGGTTCTTTAATATTCTCAGATGAAACCAGTGAACTTTAAGGAAGGATTTCCTTAAAATGATGGAACGCAAATATCTTCCGACTTTGCTAGGGATCTATTCCTCGGGTAGAGCTTATGAGGATTGGTCGTGGTTATTTTTACAAAACATTATTTACTTACTATGGCTTAATTCATACCAAAATAAGGGTTTAGGGAGGGCGCCACCAAGTCAATAAATTTTAAACACAGAGTTTCCCTAAGGGGGACTTGGGAATCCTTAGAGAAAAATTGTATTAACTGCTTACGCAGGAGCTGTAAAGAAAATGGAACTACATTAACAAAGTGAGGACACAAGAGGTATACTCTCGCTACCTCATAATAAAAAATTCTGTAAAGATTAATTATGCACACACTTTTATAGACACAAATGTTAGGCATCAAGTTCTGAAAGAACTATCGGAGCTTCTTCGTTAAATAGGAGCTACAGATATCATTATCTCAAAGATATTTATGTCTTTTGTTCCTTGATCTAGTTACACTATTTTTGAACTCACTTGTTCAAAATAAAACAATTAATTAAATGAATTAAATGGTGATTCTTTAATTAAAAGTTGCTTCATGATAAAAATTGTATGTACAAATTTTGCATATCAAAAAGGTTACTATAATTTCTTCTACACAGCTCTAGAATTATAAATTCGAATGAAATATCAAATACGTTAAGCGTTTCTTTTTACTACAAAATTAACCCAACTCAATACCCAGAATATCAGATCTGTTATTCGGTTTACAAGTTTAAATGAAAATATCCAAGAATCTAATAATTCAATGTTCAAAAGCTTTAACTATAATTACACATAAATGGAACTTTAATCAGAACCAATGGAGTTGCTTAATTTCGTTAATAATAATAACGGTTATTACACTGGATTTAAAATTGACAATAAAAAGATGATCAAAGTCCTTTATGGTTTGTTAAACAAAATAATAGTTATAGGTCATCACAAAGTTATTTTTCTGGTGTAGCCTTGTATCAATGTTCGCCAAGTGCGGACGTCATGTAAAAATAATATAGAGCGCTTACCTCGTTTCAACAGGTTTTTGTTTGTGTGACAGCGTTACATTGTATTAAAGCAGATGTATATGCATACGGTTCCTGGACAAACAAATAACGTCGCCTTCACATGTTGTACTGCAAACAACCAGCTGCGTGTTTCTTGTATCCACTTACACGAACTTAAAACGTATTTCCTCTACGCAATAACGGGACATACCAAAATCCATTCCAACAGTTATCACAAAATGCAAAGCTTCGATGTATTACTGCATTTAGTTCGTTACCAAAACAATTATCTTGAGTGTAATTATCCACATTGTTACTTGTAAATTCATCTTAGCAATTTTAAAAATATCATTACTGTTAATTATTGGACGTTTAAATTGAAACCAAAAAATTGCTATCTAAATTGAAGAACTTTCCTGTTAAATCTCAAACATTATAGTTTCATTGCAGAACATTTTATTAAATCCACGTATTACGGTAAGTTGAAGGACGTTCATGTTAGACCAAAATTTATTATCGCTACATTGAAGTACTTTCTTGTTAAATTTAGAATATTATCATTAACTTGATAAATGCTCACATTAAATGGTAAACTAGATAATCGTAAACAAAAAGAAAAGATCCATATGATCATACAACACAAAATTTAAACGGGATAATTTTTATAAGACAAAATAAAACAGGATAAGACTAGATAAAAGAAAATACGAAAAGAGCGCTACAACAAAATTATTTAGTTTGTCTAAGAGATTATATCTATTTGCTTACCATTATTAAAAACACTACATCAAGTGTTTATTACACTTGAGTTTTCACACAGGCGTAAAGCCACACGTAAATTACTGGCTAGAACTCTAAGGTTCTCCATGATGCCTTCGTGCCAAGTGTTCCAGCCAGAATGACCGTTGACACATTGCGCACGAAATATCAAAGGCGTTTGGCATTGTAACGTTTATTCAAATAGTTAACGCCTGATGTTAGCAACCAAACTAGCATCTCTGTATTGTGGTTAGACTACATGATCCCAATACGGATATTTATTTAATTGACGACGTTTACGTGTTTAATGGAACAGACAAAAAGATGTATTTAACTAATAATTTATTGGTGCTTTGCAGTCGTCAAAAAAAATCGTTACAGTCTTTCTCCAAAAAAGGAAAAAATCTTTCCTTAGGACCAAAGATTTTTTTTATAACCCTAAACGAAATGCTAACTTTAAGATTGAATCCTCAATGACTGACCTGTGTAAGAATAAAGAATAAAAATTAAAAAAATTAAAAAATGGGGGAACTTTAATAATAAAGAGTGAGTGTTTTAGTAGCTACGCGTACTACACGTCCTTAAGGATACAATATCGGTATGACACTATCGGGAATTGTCGCAATCGGGAAGTCCAACACTCTCACGGAGAAACTAACAAGATTCCCAGGTCTCTATTAAACTCTACTAACTAGAACAAAAAGCAAGAGAAAAACTCTCCAAACTAATATTAAGCGGAAACTACTAACAATGATACTAGAGATAGTATCCAGACTACAAAAAAATTCAGATCTCCAAACTATGTACGAAACTTATGATTGAGATGACAACTCAATTCGAAGGAAATAACTAGAACCCTTTTCTTTAAAAAAAGGCAGCAACAAAATATCTAACCAGCAAAAGTATCGAGTGTCATCACAACGCTATCACTACTCTAAACGTAAGCATTAATTGCTTACCGCAACAACTATTTTAGCGACCTGCTAAAATACTCCAAATCTCAACACAGATGTGAATTCATCACATTATCGACTCTACTAACAATTGTGCAATCAGGACATACTCACAATAAACAAATAAACTGTGAACAACTGGCTCACTTACCACACTTTAACCCAACTTGTGCAATTTGCACTAATTCAAATTCACTAACAAAAATGTGAGCAACTGATTCACTCACACACTCCAACTCAGTAGTGAGTAGCTAACTCTACTACTAATTGTGCTTTCGGCACAAACGCAACCAAACGAACCAACGAGTGAGCAACAAGCTCACTTACTATCCTCTAACTATTTAGTGATCGACTGCTCACGAGCGTCACTAAACTAAATACTCAAAAAAAATATTACACTCCACTCAACCAAGCACATACCGCTGAGCGACCAACTCATTATGAGTCTCGTCTAGACTTATGCATTTCTTGATGAAATGCACTAAATGCGAAAAGAACATACAATGGTCCTTTTGCATACATTGTAGAAGACCCGTTCTTAATGGACAAAAGCATCTTTTCTATTAACTCAACAAAAAAATGTCATCCCAATTAACACGTTATAGACCTAAAAGATTTCGTCCGTCAACATTTTACGAAGCAAACAAAATTTCGTCTGTCAACTACGAAAAGAAAAAAAAATTTAGTGTTAACGGTCTGAACACACATACACATACAGGGAAAGGTGTTCTTGAGAACGCGGTACGTACGCATGGGCAAGGTGCTTCTTAAATTAGGTTGTGTACACAGGGGATGTGTTTCTGACAACACAATACGTACGCACGGGGAAAGTGATTTTTAATAATACGCTCTTTTACTAACAAGGGTTTTTTTATATGTTCTCCAACATTCTTATTCTATTATTTGATATTAAATTGAAATCGTATTCAAAAAAATTTTTTTAGACGAGGTTCTTCCTCTTATCCTTCTATACAAAAACAAAAACTAAACAAAACTTCAAACTTAAACTTGGGGAGCAACAATTAACTATATTGAAATGGCATCCTCTTCGTCAACTATTGAAAAGGTTTCAGGTCTTTTATATTCTACTTTCCGGCTTTCGAGTACGAAATAATTTATACTTTCAAAAAAAACTAACCTCGATGATAGCTAACAAAAATTAATGTACAGGTACACTCTCTTTAATCTCTAATCAAACTGATGAAATAAGTTATAATCAAGCTGTCTATACTACAAAAAAATTGCTTCACAACGCATATACTCGCTAGAATGACAGACTCCTTTACGAGCCTCGCCTAGACTACTCTACAAAAAAATTTCCTCATCAACCAAACTCTAAACTAGTGATGTCAAAAATTATTAGGACAACTCACCTCGAGTCTCGTCTAGATTTACGCACTGCTGAGCGACCAACTCCTCACGAGTCTCGCTAGACTCACGTGCTGCTGAGCGACCAACTTCAACGACAAGTATCGCCCACTATACACAAAACTAATTACATTGCGTTGCAACGCCGATATAACACATAAAGATTGCCATTAAACCAAACACATGCCTACGCACAAAAACAATTCTCAAACGATATTTCGACAGCACAAACTAATGTACCTAATTTACCAAAACATTGTTTTTAGTACTCTCTAGATAGTAACTGTATAATACGAAATAATATGTGAATTATTATTCATGTGATCCATTTATTTTTAAACATGACTGACACGAAGTTGATGTTACACCTTTACTTCCACATTTAAAACAAAATATTTTCAGAAGGGCTCTACAATAACTAAACGTATGACCTGGACGTGTACAATTCCAACACACTAATTTCTTGACTCTCTCCACGCCTGGCGACTTCACATCTAAAAGTTTTTCTTGACTTATAACCTGAACTTGAGGAGACGAAAATTTGTTTCTATAAACCGTACTACGAAATGCAGAAGTATTTCTAACTCTTTCTTGACATTTATTCTCAGACTGTGACTTAAAATTTTTACGAAACCAAAAATTATCTTTCGACGGGGTAGCTATCATGGTGTTGATTTCCGCACACTCTACTGGAAATTCTACATTATAATCTGTAAGATCTATTAGACCTGGTTTATTCGATTCTTTCACTAATAAACGACCTAGTATCTTTCGCTTGTCTACAACTGGTCTACTACTCTCAATTCCTCTTATTCGGAGTTCATAATCTAACTCTTCTTTGAGTAAGTACACAACCTGAAAAGTATCAGCCATTTCTATACTCTTCTAAGACCAATATAAAAAAAAACTAACTAAAATCTCGAAATTTAAAAATTTCAAATCCAAATTTTATCTCAACTATCCACAATTGACAAAATATTTTCAATAGGGGAACTACCATTAGATCTAGGGTTCACAACTTTTCCCTACTGATGACTAAATTACTACAACAATTATTATCTTACTTCCTATTAATCCATTAAAGTTTTTAATCAAAAATTCTAGAACGATATATCGTGGCAATATTCATAACAACGACATAAATCTAATTACTACCTCATAGTAGATTCAAAAAATTAACGTTCACAATGCGGTATCAACATAGCTATAAACAATCGAAACCTCTAACACAAGGCACAAGTAAAAAAAAAGTCGAAGCCCCAATTTCTGGGTGCTAGTAAAACAAACTAAGGCTATGTCTTAGGCGTGAGTAAAATAATCTACCCACATTCTAGGTGTAAGTAAAATAATCAAGCCACATTTTAGACGTAAGTAAAATAATCCAGCGTCACGTCCCGGGCGTTAGTCTTACAAATTAATATTTTCTTACTGATAAGTTATGGGAATAATTAAAGTAACCCGTGGACTCTTTAATATTCTCAGATGAAACCAGTGAACTTTAAGGAAGGATTTCCTTAAAATGATGGAACGCAAATATCTTCCGACTTTGCTAGGGATCTATTCCTCGGGTAGAGCTTATGAGGATTGGTCGTGGTTATTTTTACAAAACATTATTTACTTACTATGGCTTAATTCATACCAAAATAAGGGTTTAGGGAGGGCGCCACCAAGTCAATAAATTTTAAACACAGAGTTTCCCTAAGGGGGACTTGGGAATCCTTAGAGAAAAATTGTATTAATTGCTTACGCAGGAGCTGTAAAGAAAATGGAACTACATTAACAAAGTGAGGACACAAGAGGTATACTCTCGCTACCTCATAATAAAAAATTCTGTAAAGATTAATTATGCACACACTTTTATAGACACAAATGTTAGGCATCAAGTTCTGAAAGAACTATCGGAGCTTCTTCGTTAAATAGGAGCTACAGATATCATTATCTCAAAGATATTTATGTCTTTTGTTCCTTGATCTAGTTACACTATTTTTGAACTCACTTGTTCAAAATAAAACAATTAATTAAATGAATTAAATGGTGATTCTTTAATTAAAAGTTGCTTCATGATAAAAATTGTATGTACAAATTTTGCATATCAAAAAGGTTACTATAATTTCTTCTACACAGCTCTAGAATTATAAATTGAATGAAATATCAAATACGTTAAGCGTTTCTTTTTACTACAAAATTAACCCAACTCAATACCCAGAATATCAGATCTGTTATTCGGTTTACAAGTTTAAATGAAAATATCCAAGAATCTAATAATTCAATGTTCAAAAGCTTTAACTATAATTACACATAAATGGAACTTTAATCAGAACCAATGGAGTTGCTTAATTTCGTTAATAATAATAACGGTTATTACACTGGATTTAAAATTGACAATAAAAAGATGATCAAAGTCCTTTATGGTTTGTTAAACAAAATAATAGTTATAGGTCATCACAAAGTTATTTTTCTGGTGTAGCCTTGTATCAATGTTCGCCAAGTGCGGACGTCATGTAAAAATAATATAGAGCGCTTACCTCGTTTCAACAGGTTTTTGTTTGTGTGACAGCGTTACATTGTATTAAAGCAGATGTATATGCATACGGTTCCTGGACAAACAAATAACGTCGCCTTCACATGTACTGCAAACAACCAGCTGCGTGTTTCTTGTACCCAATTACATGAGCTTAAAGCGTATTTCCTCTACGCAATAACGGGACAAACCAAAATCCATTCCAACAGCTATCACAACATGCAAAGCTTCGATGTATTACTGCATTTAGTTCGTTACCAAAACAATTATCTTAAGTGTAATTATCCACATTGTTACTTGTAAATTCATCTTAGCAATTTTAAAAATATCATTACTGTTAATTATTGGACGTTTAGATTGAAACCAAAGAATTGATATCTAAATTGAAAAACTTTCCTGTTAAATCTCAAACATTATAGTTTCATCGCAGAACATTTTATTAAATCCACGTATTACAGTAAAGTTGAAGGACTTCATGTTAGACCAAAATTTATTATCGCTACATTGAAGTACTTTCTTGTTAAATTTAGAAAATTATCATTAACTTAATAAATGCTCACATTAAATGCTAAACTCGATAATCGTAAACGAAAAAAAAAAGGTCCATATGATCATACAACACAAAATTTAAACGGGATAATTTTTATAAGACAACATAAAACAGGATAAGACTAGATAAAAGAAAATACGAGAAGAGCGCTACAACAAAATTATTTAGTTTGTCTAAGAGATTATATCTATTTGCTTACCATTATTAAAAACACTACATCAAGTGTTTATTACACTTGAGTTTTCACACAGGCGTAAAGCCACACGTAAATTACTGGCTAGAACTCTAAGGTTCTCCATGATGTCTTCGTGCCAAGTGTTCCAGCCAGAATGACCGTTGACACATTGCGCACGAAATATCAAAGGCGTTTGGCATTGTAACGTTTATTCAAATAGTTAACGCCTGATGTTAGCAACCAAACTAGCATCTCTGTATTGTGGTTAGACTACATGATCCCAATACGGATATTTATTTAATTGACGACGTTTACGTGTTTAATGGAACAGACAAAAAGATGTACTTAACTAATGATTTATTGGTGCTTTGCAATCGTCAAAAAAAATTGTTATAATATTTCTTGCTCTTTCCAAATCCGCAATAAAAAGTAGGGGTTCCCATTTGATAAAAAAAATAGTTGACCTTCAAACGATCTTGAAGGACAAGGATACGGTCGAACTCAAGATCACCATTCAATCGAGCGTTAAAAATCCTACAACTTTTGTTCGAGACATTTTTCCTGAAAATGCGTTCCAAGCGAAATATCTTACCGTTTCCATGTTTTTGGAACACCGGGTATATATATATATATATATATATATATATATTGACGAGATAAAGGGTCACAAGGGGTCATTGAAACCAAAATTCTACAAATAAATCCTACGAGCGAAATTTACAATTGCCCATGTATAAATAATCACCCTGTGTGATATAAGCGTATTGTAAATAAATAGCAAGTAACTTAAGTTGTGTATGTAAAAATAGTTAATTGTAAGATACCGTAAAACGCATTCAATTCGAACGCAAATCGATCATTTTAAAATAAATACAAAGCCATTTATTTTCACTTATTAATTATCAATACATTTTTGATAAAAATGCTTTTCATTTGCTGTAAATAGCTTTGAATAGTACTAGCTTTACGCATTTGGATAAAAATAAGTAATTTGCTGTATTTGAAACCCCAATTCTAACCTTAATAGTTGTATTAAAAATACATTTTGATGTTAAAAGCATATATTTTCTATAAAATGCAACCCCTTTTGCATTAAAAAGCAATTAAAGTTTAAATTAATTACCCCGTGGATCACAGAAATTTATTTTAAATACAGAATTCTCTAGAATGTTAGCAATATAAAATGATGAATAATCCGAATTTAGAACTACGTAAATATCTAATTAATAAATGAAACATGTATTCCAAGAAGCGGCAGGAACATTAAAACCCAGAAAACGTAATAGAAATTGATAGGAAATATTTATGATCTTCGCATTCACTGTTGGAAAGAAGCGATACGCCACAATAATCGTATATGTGTTGGAGTAGGTCAAACAGCGCACGTCACTCATAACTGGAACCAGATAACGAGGTAATAAAACTCTACAATTTTGAACGATACTGAGGATTTCCAAGAATATTACGTGGGATAGGCGTTAATTTTTTAGAGTGGAATCGCGCACATTCTACAAGGTTGTAGAAAATAGATAATTTGTATGTATATATAAAGAAGCGTTTAATTAATTAAGGGATTCGTTGGATTCTTACATTCGATCGCAAAATGTTATTTTGATTTAAGTCGCTAGGTGTTGCTTTGCGAAGATGATATTTGAAGTATGCAGTAAGCATACCGTAATTTAATAATTACGATGGTAGAATAAATATAGAAGTGATGTTTTAAATGCAAATTACATAAAAATGGAATTTATTAATTACAATGAAGAGGGAAAATTCTTCAATATGACGCTATTTTAAAATTTTTATTAAATAATCGAAAGGAAGATTTAATCAAAAATATACTTTGGTAACTGCTGTTTGAAACGAGGATTTTAAATATGGAAAATCTTGTAAGCTGATTTGACGTCAATTTAAAATAAGAAGATACTTAATTAAAGGAGTGTTTTTGTGGATTCTGCAAGTATTACTTTTAGATTTATTTTTAACTGATATTGAAGTATTTGTATTTAATTTAAGGTAGAATAATAAGTGTTAATCATATAATATTTTTTTGTGAGAATTTTTTGCCAGGAAAGTTTGTGTTCAGAGTTCGAAATACTCTGACTATTTAATAGATTATCTGTCAAGGATTTTTTTGGCCAAAACAAATCTTTCAAGTGTGGGAATAATCATAACCAGGTAAACCACCCATAAAAGAAGAAATTTAATTCTGTAAATTTAAAATAAGCAAAGCAATTTTTTTTTAGAAATTACTTTATGTTTGAAAGAAACGATGTTGTAAATGTTCTATATGCGTGTGTATGTAAAAAATATTTCATATTGTATAAACGCTTTGTGATAGTGCTGTGTATGATTTCATTTTGAAAACTCTGTCGATTCTGTTGAGCTAGCCAAGTAAAGTTAGAAAGGAAGGTAAGTGAACAATTTCAAGTTTTACAAATTGCTGTATCGTTTCATATATATATATATATATATATATATATATATATATTGATATGATAACGCCGTACTCCGTGTTATAAACGTTTTACTTAACGCCACCGCTGTGTTCTCACTTCAAATTTAATCTTACTAATTTTATTATTATGCCACGGCTAGCCGTTTTTACTTTACACAGAGTGCACAACGTTACGATGATCAATTTTCTTTTTCACCCCCTTTACGATTACCTATTTGAATTGATAAAACGAAGTCAATTAATGTCATATAATGAACGGAAATAATAATTACAATTTTTGAAGTTCTTTAAATACACCCTTCAATCAATTAATATCATATGTATTGTTTATCCCAAAATTCATATACTTTGAATTCAATATAAAGTCACCAAAAAACTACCTCTTTACAAAAAAATGTTGAACGTTCTAGACCTCTTTATGATTTATTACGTAATTTTAACGTATGTAAATGGTTCTTGTTGATTTCATTACAAGTTTTGTATAAATTGAATAAATTCAGTATTAAAATTTAAATTGGAAAATATCTTAAAATTAAATAGATCTGACCTGTGATATGTTGTTCGTGTTGTGGATCAACAACCCCTTTGCTGTCTTCGATCGTCTACCAATGCCCTGCTTAGTTGAACCAGTATTTGCGTACAGTTACCCCTTGTTTTCCAAAAATTACCTCGTGCTTCTTTATTTTATATTTGTCTGCAAATGCTTTGAATCTCTTCCCTTAAATGATTTCGACGCAGCTTAAAATTGTACCAGAATTGTACCAAAATTCGATTAGAATTGTCCCCTTAGAATCCAATTAGAATTAGAAATTCCTTTCGACGCAGCTTTGAAATGTCCAGTATTATTGTCGACGCTGATTTGAAATGTCCAGAAATATACCACAGATTTGAAATATTATTGTCGAGACAGTTTTGAATTGTTCAGAAATATACCAGAAGTATTATTGTCGACGCAGATTTGAAGCCCTATCATTATAAATATTTAATTTAAATTAATTACCCCAATTTCTAATCACGTTTTCTATAAAAAAAACGTCAAAAATTCTTCATATATGCATGACGTAATTGTTGCACTATTTTCACTGTAACTTAAATTTGATCTATTATACTTTATTTATTTTACGCGTGGATTTCTGGTTAACAGTCTCGTAGCTTCGACGTGCATCAGTTCGGACTGAGTCGTGTTATCACCGAATGGATGTTAAATAGCCTTTTGCTACTACATGTGGGTTGGGTTTTCAAGCAGTTCTGCAGATTATTTCAACCAACCAGGTTTTGTCTGTATTTTGAAGCTGTTTCTGATGTAATTAATTCGGATTTCCGTGTAATGGTGTTTATTTGCTATTGTTATCTTTGCCAGACGTTCAACTGTAAGTCTGTTGTTTTGTGTAGATATCGCCTTTTGGATAATTGTACAAAATAAATGATGTAACTCAAATGCTGTTTTCGTTCATGTATTTATGCATCTTTGAAACTGCGTTTTCTTATCAAAGCGTTTATTGCATGAAGCTTTGTTAGGTTTTTATCTACTCTACTGCGTATTTGTTTTATAACTTATTAGACACTTCTCAACGTATGTTTAATTACATGTACGATTATTTCTCTGCTGAATACGCGTTCTATTGTTGAAAGATATGCTCACTGGCATTACTTAAAATTAATTACGGTCTATATACAAGGTGTTAAATGCTTGCTATTTACATAATGTATGAATTACTTATTTTTCTGCTAAATAAATGCAGTTTTCTGATTCCTATTGCTATTTATAGTTGCTACACGACCCTCGCTACTCAATACACCCCTAAACAACCCCTTATCACAGCAATATATATATATATATATTGCTGTGTTATTCGCCCTTTGACATTATGCCCCGCGATTTGGGCGCACATAAAATGCTGTGATATTTCAATTTGCCCCTTGATATTTTGTTAATATTTAGCCCCACGTTTAAGCGTCATAAAATGCTGTGATATCCCCTTCATATTAGGCCCCACAATTGGGCATATCATAAAATGCTGTGTTATTCCTTTCCACGATTTGGGTCTAATATAAAGTTGCTGTGATATTAATCCCAGCGTTGAACCATCATGAATTTTATTGTGCAATTTGCCCCTAATAATCAAGCACCTATGATGTGAAATGTTAAGTTATGGTTTTTGCTCCAACTGCTGATTAAATAAAGCAATTCTACAATACACAATATAATGATTAAATATTTACAACTTTAAAATTTTTCCCCTTTTCAGAATATTCACATATACCAGATTTATGAAATTGAAGATAGCAAAACTAGCCTTTTTGCTTATCTTTAGGGACCTTTAAAACGTTTCCAAGATGCCTATTACCTTTGTCATAAATTGATCAATGAACCTACTATGTTTTGTTGACTCTTACAGATACGAAATGATAAATATTGAATTAAAACAGTTTTCAATAATAAATTATATCAAGATCGCTAACCTGGAATGGTTTTGTAGTTCCTTCCTAGCTTGTAATCTGCATCCTCCAAGAGTTTTCGTGCCAAGTCTGAATATTGAGAGTCGAATTTGGAAGTCGACATCAAAACCAAAATACAATCCAAATCGTTATTAGAATCCAATTCAATAAATTAAAATCCCATTTAAATTTCAGTGTTAAAGCCAGTATTAAGATACCAGTAATAAATTAATCCAGTTGAATATTTTCATGCCGGTATTAAAAGTCAGTAATAAAACATTTTCCATATCAGTAATAAAAGCCCTGTTTTATTAATGTTACTAAATGAATTTTTAATTAAGGCGTTATTACTTACGTCGATAATAGATCAGCTTATGCGTTGCACAATTTGTTCACTTTTCAAAATGATTTTACTTTAATTCTCGTTTCACTGGTTACGTAAAATAATTTAGCACTTCAGAACATAGTCGTCACCCAGTTTAAATGTATACTAAATTCGTCGCTTCATTTTTATCGTATTTAAAGCCGTACCTCTATCTGCTTTCATTGGTTTATTCACGTGTTGGGACGACACCTTTTACCTTTATCTTTGTGTACTTCGGGATTTTTACCAATTATCTAGTTCAAATATTCGAATGGATGCCTAGCTCGTCACGTAATGCACTCACATATCATGGTATTATTTGAAAAATCTCAACAATTTCCATTTATTAAATCACGTATTCAGTGTTTTGTTATTTATTATAATCTAAACCGAAATAATCTGGTGCTTGTTTATTTCCTAACTAATATTGGATTTTTGAACAAATGTGATTCTTCATGTCACGTACGATTTTCTAATAATGCATAATTTAGATTGCCTGTACGATGATATTTTTAACGCATTTGTTAAATATTTGTAAAGCCGATTCATATAGGTGTCCCGTTGATTTAATTTTGATGCATTTTGTTGCGTTTTCAAATCTTATCTTAACTTGTAAACTACTCTTAGATATTTCTATATTCTTATGCATTTAATCCCATGTATTTTTATATACAGTGTGCTCTCAATTAACAATATGTATAGTAACCTATTTACTCTTATAATATCTGGAATTATGTGCTTTTGTTAACTGGAAGTTGCTTTTATATACTCCACGACCCCTGTGACTTAACCTAGCCCTAAACTACCCTATAATTATAGCAATATATATATATATATATATATATATATATATATATATACGGTGACGGGTTAGGCTAAATATGTGTAAATAGGTCAAATGTGTATTCGTGTAAACACCCTGTACATAGAAAACGATAATTTATTTATTACGCTTCAATTAAATAAAATTAGAATAAAAACGGACATATTATAGTATAGGCTCAAGACAATAATTTATGTATTACGCTTCAAATTAATTAAATGGGAATAAAAGGGCGTTTTTAAGTTCAAATCAATAATTTGTATACATTAAGATAAACGCAAGGATACGTAAGCGAGTAAAATAAGTTAAGCAACGGACATTTATTTAATATAGTAAACTAAAGCAGTTTGTAGAACGATACAATGTGTAAGACAGCAAAACAAGTCAAGGTTTCACGGAATAACAGCTTGGGGAGATAAACATTTCTTGTGATGACCCGAAATGTTAACAAAACATTTCAATGAAAAGACACAAGGTTGGCTTCAACCGACGGGTATTTCATAGACAGATCGATAAAAAATGTAAGGGACAGAGAATCGTTAGGATGTAATAGAGGCTGACGGACAATATACCAGGTGTTTGAGTAGCAAATGTCTCAATAGCACGGTAAACAAATATTTATAGAGGCTAAGATAGGGGCGCAGATGCAACAGGTTTTACGTCACACGATATCGATTTTTCAAGGCGCACATATAAAAGAAGGGAGCTTTAAACGTAGACGACAGAGCAATAGTGGGAGAATAAAGACAAAGACAGGAAAGGGGATTATGAACGTATGAGTGGAATAAAAATATAGATGCGGACATTAGAAGGCGTGTTAGGATTAGTGAGAGGCGATAGGAAAGGGAGAGTTCATAGAAAATTGGACGGTTGGTTAGTTTTAACGTGTTTCAAAGTATTATGTCATTGGAGTGGTAAAATTCTTGGTTTTCAAAGTTCGTTATGTGTTGTGTACATCTAAAATTTGTAGAAGTGAGCATCAGTTACCGGAATTCACCATAAAAATATTCACCACTCAATGTTCTATTCTATAGCCTACCTGGTTTCTATCTTCTCAATGTGCTCCACCACCTAGCTCCTTGGAAATGCTGCCGTCTAGTAGATTTCCAGTCCATCAGCTAACTCCTCGAGCGAATTACCATATCTGCCATGCATGCCGTTGTTTACAATTTTCAATCAAAAAATTTCAATCTCCACAATTAACTTTTATTACTCAAACATCGCTTTTTTCATCATCCAAACAATTTCAAATTCCAATACTTCCGTGCATTCCAATACCAAAATAATAAGCTTTGTACTTACATACCAGTTTAACGTTTTAACAAAAAGCTGCTCTATTAGCTTCAACATAAATTTTACTAAATTGCACTAGTTCACTTGAAAGTAACTATTATCATGAATGATGGATGAAATCAAAAAGAAAGAGAGCTCGGCCCCTCTCTGTTAGTGATTAAATAAGTAAAATTCGCCCCCCTCCCTATTTTAAATTGGCACGTACGCTTGTATACCCGTTTCTATAATTCTTGAAAATTCCTTTCCAACCGTCCGTTGTTCCAGCAAAAAACCCCTAACGAACCTCAATTCTAATTGAGCCTCTACATTTCCATTTATCTACGCCTCCAACTCAAACAAACATCTTTCATCTCCCTTGTATCTATAGCTTTATCTCACACATATGCCTCCACCAGCTGGATCTTTGCCTTTCTTGTACAATTTACACCAATCACCTTGCTTGGCTCCATTCTCCCACCTTTTAACAGATGCCTGCTTGCTTCTAAATATCCTTGAAATTATTGATTTTATTTAAGTTTCCCTACTATACTGTCTCCTGAATTAAGTATATGCATCTCTCTTGTACTCAATACATTTTTATTCTATCTTGGTCTTTTCTTGGTTCTTTCCCATACTACCTTCAAAATTGAAATCAATATTTTAAGCAACAAACCGCGTTTACATTAATTCCAACGGCTGTTCTTTTCCAATAACCCATTAAAGTTTGTTTGTTGCCACGCTTACCGTGTAGGTTTTTTTTGACCACTGCAGAACACCAATAAATTATTACTTTTATACACCTTTTGTCTAGTCCATTATACCAGTAAACATCTTCAATTAAATAAATATCTGTATTGGAATCATGTGGTCTAACCGCAATACAGAGATGCTAGTTTGGTTGCTAACATCAGGCGTTAAATATTAGTATAAATATATCAAGGCCAAACAGCTTTCCTATGACGTGCACAATGTGCCAGCGGTCACTTTAGCTAGAACACTTGTCACGAAGTTAACATGGAGAACCTGAAGATTCTAGCAAGTAATTTGCGTGTGGCTTTACGCCGTAGTAGAAGAACTCAAGTGTAATGAACACTTGCATTAGTGATTTTTAATAATGGTAAGCAATTAAAAATAATTTACAAGACAAACTAAATAATTTTGTTGTAGCGCTCTTATACACCATGATAAAATATTCACTTAAATATTTCTTTTACACACTTTTAAAATTTTCATTTAAATATTTCTTTTACAAATTCTTCTGCAAATTCCTATGAATACCTTTTAAATAATCGTTTTGTATATTCATTGGAAGACTCCTTCGTATATTCATTTGTTAGAATGATTCCGTTTTATCTGGTTTTATAAAAATTAGGCCGTTTAAATGTTGTGTTTCAAGATGATATTGGTCCTTTATTTGCATCTACGAATATCGAGTTTATAGTTCAATCACGTCAATGTAGCGATAAGAAAATATTGGTCTAGCATGACCGTCCTTCAACTTTACTATAGTTGAATTTAATGAAAAGTTCTGCGATAAAACTGTATGTTTAAATTTTAAAGAAATGTTCTGCAAAGTAGATAGAAATTTTATGGTTTGAATCTAACGTCCGATAATTAATAATAATGGTCTTTTTGAAATTGCAAGTATGAATTTACAAGTAACTATGTGGACAACTACACGAGGATAATTATTTTGGTAACGATCTACATATTAGTACATCGAAATTTGGCATATTTGCAATAACCATTGTTATGGATTTTGGTTTGTCCCTTTGGTGCGTATAGGAAACACGCTTTAAGGTCATATGGTCAGGTACAAGGATCACGCAGCTGATTATTTGCTGTACAACATGTGGAGGCGACGTCAATTGTTTGCCCAAGGACCGTATATATAAACATCTGTTTACACATGATGTAGTACCATCACACAAACAACACCTGTTGAAACGAGGTAAGAAATTTGTATTATTCTTACATCACGTCTGCACTTGGCAAACTTTGATACAAGGCTGCACCAGAAAATAACTACGATGACCTATTAGTACTAATATACTGTTTAACAAACTAGAAAGGACTTTGATAAATTTTTATTGCCAATATAAATGCAGTGTAATAACAGTTATTATTATTAATGAAATTAAGCAAATCCATAGAGTTCTGACTAAAGTTTCATTTATGCATAATTTTAATTACAGCTTTTGAACATTGAATTAGTAGACAATTTAGATATTTTCATATATATATGTGTAAACCAAATAACAGATCTGGTATTTTTGGTATAGATTTAAGTTAAATTTTGTAATAAAAGAAACACTTAAAGTTTTTGATATTTCTTTCGAATTCATAATCCTACCTCAGGGTAGATGAAATTTGTATTATCTTTTTTAAACGTAAATTTTATACATAGAATTTTTTATGAAAAAACAACTTTTAATTAAAGAATGAACATTTAATTTCTCTTAATTAATTGTTTTATTTTGAACAATTAAGTTCAGAAATAGTGTAACCAGGTATATGAACAAATGGCATAAAGTGGTAACTCCGATTTAACAAAAAGCTTTAATAGCCCTTTTATAATTTGAAGCTTAATATTTGTGTTCATAAAATTGTGTGCATAAGTAATTTTTTCAGTTTTTTATACGAGGTAGCAAGAGAATACCTCTTGCGTCCTCACTTTGTTAATTTAATTAAATTTTCTTTACATCTTCTGCGTTAGCAGTTAATACGATATTCCTCTCTAAGGACTTCCAAGTCCTCCTTAGGGAAACCCTGTGTTTAAAACTTAATGACTTGGTGGCGCCCTCCCTAAACCCCTGTTTTGATACGAATCAAGTCATAGTAGGCATATAATGTTTTGTAAAAAGAACCACGACCAATCCTCATAAGCTCCACCCAAGGAATAGACCCCTAGCATAGTCGGAAGATATTTGCGTTCCATCATTTTAAGAAAATCCTTCCTTAAAGTTCACTGGTTCCATTTGGGGATATTAAAAAACCCACGGGTTACCTTAATTAACCAATCAACCCCAATAGAAAGTGAAAATTTTGTAAGAATCGAAAAATATTATCTCCCCATGTTGTTTTGTTTTAAACGTGTTGGATTTTACTTTTGAAAACAGAAATGTTATTTTAACACCTGCTCCACGCTTTTAGATTGTCATATAATACTTTGCTACGAATTTAAATACGTTAGAATAATTTTACCCCAATTATTATTTATTATGCCCTATATTTACACAAGTATTATGTTACATTATCCTCAGCTAAATTAAATTGACCCTACATTATTAATCACTACTTAAGCTAAAAAAAATAATTGTTAAAAAATATTCTAACTCCCTAACTGAATAAATTTATTTTATCTTATCCAATAGGTCTCAACCTATGAGTTAACTTGTGCCCTTATATATCCCAATGACCCCTTAATTACAGGATAATATATATATATATATATATATATATATATATATATATTGCTGTGATCCTCACCATTATTCGGGAACTAAGGTTTTCGAATCGAGCCCCAGCGTTGGGCCGCCCAGAGATGCTGTGAAACCTACAAAAAGCCTCACCAGAGTAAAAAAAAATATTCGAGCCTCTCGAATTGGGCACCAAGATTTGCTGTGATTCTCGCCCTGGTGAATTTCTTCTGATAATCTCCTCTTTACTCTTTCCGCCTCGGCTGCTCACCTAGTTAAAACTTTCATCCTCATTCATAAAAAAAACAAACACATTCCTACCACAAACATCAACGTTAACTCTATTTACATCAATATTCATAATACATTAAAATTTCAAAATTAAATTGTAGCATAAATTTCAGCATCATAAAATTTCAAGTTAAAATTTGTCATCATTTTAATTTGCATCCAGAATTAGAGTCCTTGTAGGATGCATACTAATTAAGTTAACAATGTGTGCAGACCTGAGTCTGAATAAAGGAGCATCTCCACCCTTTACGTTAATTTAACAGGTTAGTCTAATTGAGCTCAAAGACAGACCCAAATTTTCATCATAATCAAAAACATAAACCTGATAAATACTCCTTTCTACTTATACAAGAAAATTTTACCTTAAAATTAAAAATTTGTTGTTTATACAAATTTACTACTGTCCATTTTTATCAAACAAATTATAAAGATATTCAACACACAGCAAAACATCTAAGATCGAACAAAATTGCATAATTTACCTGAAGGTTAATGCACTCGGGGCTCCAATGTACATCGGACTTGCTCATCCCACCATTCCAGCTGGTTTATGTTTACGTCCTCGGATTTCGGGTCGCCTTTTAAAATTTTTCTACACCACCATTCGTTTAAAAGGTTTCAGGGCTTCTCAGGAACGCATCTATGTATATCTAAATCTTGTTTTGTAGATCCAATCACGTTTACGAATAACACTTGATTACTCACTCCCGAACAAAATAGCAAAGAAATTCATAATTCGTTCACGCTATACTAAAAACTGCATACTTCAATGTATTTATTTATCGCTACTAATTTGGATAATTGGTACAGTAATACCCGCAAATATTACTAGACTTTATTACCTTATCTATCTTCTCTAAGTGTACTAATAACTTTTATTGTAGCACGTAATCACCACGTATTCTACTTAAAGTATTAAATAATCAAAAAATAAAGAGCAAAACTGTTTAAAGTATCGAATAAAATCAAAAATCTAAGAGAGCGAAACTCCTATAAACACGGGTTTATATAATGGCCCGCTTGCACGTCGAATTTGTCCCGCAACGGACAATTTTTAGAATTTCGCATTCTATTTTCCCTTTCGACGGTCCGGCACAGCGATTCTACTAAAATTTGCACACGTCCAAGTTGAAAATCTAAGAATTTTCCACACGCCTTGCAGCGCGTCCGCGAACAACTAACTAATTTTATACAGAAATTGTTATGTTTATACCTCTCATGTTTGCATCTTATTTCAACCAATCGTAGCCCTAGTGAAGCTTCGCAAATCACGCCTTTATTATCAGTGTCTCTGCTTTACACTTTTTATCCGTCCTTTTCTACCTTGGTCTGAGTGGTACAAATCGATATTCTTTACTATCTGTTATTTAAATCCACGTGGATTCTTACGTAAGTAAAATAACCCCTCATCTAGCCTTTCCTGCTAAAACATCCGACCGTTTCCAATATACGTAGAATCTGCATGTTTATCAGCTCGAATTTATTAGAATTTGACATTTAAAAGTTTGCAGGTGTGTGCTCCTAATGAACGTTTTAATATAATTCTTCGAGCTTTATTTCATGGTATGTTAACCAACCTTGGATTTTCACAGGCTTTTATGCTTATTATATATTACTAATGGTTCAATTAACTCCAATTAAAATAATAATGAATGGCATTGACTTCTACCCTTTAATTTTTAGCGAATACTAATTAAATATTAATTATTATCTGTACACTTTGTTTAATACCCGTTACAAAAATTGAATTAATTAATATAAATTTCGCACGTAATTTCTATTTGTTTCTTTATACAGGGTGATTAAAATTATTTGATGTCGTTAATTAATTTTCTACCCTGGTCTAAATTTGAGTAATATATATATATATATATATATATATATATATAAAATATACACACACATACATGTAATAGTATGAAAGGTTTAAGTGATGATTGATAAATGCAAAATTCTATGTTTAAATACTGAAATTAAACATTAAAATAATCATATGGTTGGTAAAAGCAGTTATCTTATTCATTATAAGAAGAAATATGATCATGCAACTTAAAACCACTAGTTGCTATGCTGAAAACAATGGTAACGTGTGGTACCGTATATAAAAGTATTTGATGTAGCTATATGGTACAAGCATATGCAATTAATGCATTGTCAAGACATCTAATTCTTAATAAATTAAAAAAATAGAAAGGAATAGAACCAAGCATTAGCACTATATATAAATATATACAAAGGTTTAAAGGTAATAAATTCAAATTTTATTCGCAGTTTGATTCTTCTAATTTAAATCACTATTCTGAGTTACCAATAAATCTAGAATACCTTTTCATCTAACATTTGTATAATTAGTATACCTACTATATATCTAATAACTAGAAGAAGTCCTAGAACGAATGCTAAACCGTGTCAGATAGGGCGTTTGACACCACTGCCTTGTGGTTACTCTGATGGCACTCCTTTACATACTTCCATTTTCAAAGCACATCCATATGGGTAAACTTATTATCTGTTCCAAACACGGAAACACAAAATGAAGGACTTTTATCGCAAAGAGGTTGTGCCATATTAACATAGGCATAGTTTGCACGAGATTCTTCCAAAAATTGTCTATGAATTTCTGCACAAGAGCTTGCTTTGAACGAATCAGTTAGTGGCAGTCCATTTTCATCCAGGAGTAACACAAACCCTACATTTTTGTTGGTTTTAGAACAGTATTCAACTCTTCCTGATATGTTTGTAGCATCTTCGCTTAACTATACAAATTTTGGCAAATTTCTTTCGTTTAAAAAATTTTTTCATTGTTCAAATCTAAATGCAGCTTCACCAAATTTTTCACGGTTACTTATATGTCTTAAAATTGTGCTTATAGATAATGACAACGAGCATGATTCTCTTTTAAAATTTTTGAAATTTGACTGACATATTGGACAAAATTTGTTATTAGTGGTTGAGTTGTATCACTCTTCTTACTTCCGGATTTCCTCAGACTTCCCGGGACTTCTTCGGACATCCCGGGAGTTCCTTTAACTTCCTGAGACTTCCTCGGACTTACTATCTATATCTAAAGTACACCAAACTTCCTTCGCGAATAACCCCTCGTGTATATATAATATATATTACTGTGTAACCTTATAAGAATCGAGCCTCACGAATTGGGCGTCAAAATTATGCCGTGGTACCCAGGTAAAATCCTCACCAACAAAAATATTTTCGAAAATTACATTAAATTTTCAAATTCGAAAATAGAAAAAATTTCCAAAAATTTAAATAAGTCAAAAAAGATATTGCTTACCCATTTTCCTATCTTCCTCGGTTGAATGGCCTTCTTCAACTGCTTCCGGCTAGCTCATTAAGACCTCCTTTTGGATAGCTATATTCATTCATAAATCCTATCATTCACGCACATGCCCAATAAAACCACAAAATACAACAAACATACAATCTTTTATTTATTCCTATTTACAAATGCAATTCATTATTATTTTATTGTTCACGTTACACTTCAGTAAATTTTACTTTGTAATGTCCTGTATTTAATTTTTAAATCATCAAACACATAAAATGTACTCGGAGTAAATGGACCTTGAATAATACCTTCTCTAAAATTCTTTCATTATAATTTATTTATTTATTTTAATACTCTACGTAAACTGTGGGATATAGTGAGCTCATAATAACCCAATTAATGTATGCCCTTGTACTTTGCATACTCTAAAACTAAAAAAAAAATAAAGCCATGTACTCTTCACAAAATTTCACGTTCTGAGGGAACGTTTAAAAGCTTTCTAGACACCTTCAATTTCTAGTTGAGTACCGTAATAAAGTTATTTACACATATTCTGTTCAATACGTAAATAATTCACACTACCTTGATCAACACTCTCATACGCCACACCAATATTTACAGTTTATAGGAATCACAAATTTAAATCTTTACCTGGAATTTCTAGAAGATCTTCGCTCTGTAGATGCTGCCATGTAAATTTCTATCTGGTCTGCAGGTCGATTCTCTCAATTACTAGACGACTTCCATTTCAGTTGATCTGCCAACGCCTCCTTCTCGGTGTAACCAAATTCCAAATTTTATTTCACAGTAATTTACGTTATTTAATGTCCCGACACGAGTTGATTAAAATTATAGGTGATATCTCAATAAAATAATCTCGGCACATTAACCGCGTTTTAATTAACTTTGAGGCTATCACTAAGCAATACACGTTAAATTATTTGTTAATACTTACAACTCATGTTTAACTTTCATATGTGCTTTCGGGACGATCGAAATAATAAGGCACGCAGTTAAAAAACAAGAGAGCGAGTCCTAGTTCTCTAGAGTATTTATGTCGTTCGACTGTAACCTCTCCAGGTCCCCAGTTATCCGAAATCCCGTTCACAACAACACATTCTCACAATTTTGCACTCAACCCCAATTTCAAATCTGCGAATTTCCGTACCTCGTTATAAAATTTCAAAAAAAACACGCTACACTATACTCGTGTCTATATCCAGTTGAACTAACATATCGACCAATCGTAGACTTAATGACGTTTCTCAAATCCCTCCTCTACTATTGTGATCGCATGCTTATACGTTTTTTCCGTTTCAGTTTAACCTTGCTTGAGTGGTTGAAAAATCGATATCCTCGTTTGTTCACTGTTTACACACGTGGACTCTGTACGTGAGTTAAATAACCCCCTTGTTAGCATTTCCCGTGAATATAAGCACCGGTTTTACAATATACGTAGAATTTTTGTTGGTTATCTACAGAAATTATTGGAACGTGACATTTAAAAATACGCAGGTGTTCAATCGTAACATTTTAAAATAACACTTCTACGATTTGGATATTCCACGTATTTTAACCCTCT
Organism: Platerodrilus igneus; assembly: GCA_036346225.1. Taxonomy (NCBI): domain Eukaryota; kingdom Metazoa; phylum Arthropoda; class Insecta; order Coleoptera; family Lycidae; genus Platerodrilus; species Platerodrilus igneus. Next base: position 1,839,771 of record JARFIW010001092.1, read on the forward strand.
TGATATATTGGTACGTTAGCAACGCGTCTCATCTTGGTATTACCGGGTTTTTAAATTATAATCGTTCAATTAAATTCAAATTAATTAATAAATTAATGGCATTGCTTCTACCATTTAATTTCTTTGCAAACCTACTTAAATTTCATTAATTATTTATAAAATTTCGTTAATACCAGATACTTAAAAATGAATTAACTAATATAATTTCCGCACGTAATTTCTGGTTGTTTCTTTATACAGGGTGTTCTGAAATTGCTTTGTTTATATTTATTTTTGATCTTTTAAAACCACTATATAATCCCCCTATTTCAATTCTAAGAAAAACTATCCCCGGTTTTTCTGAATTTAAATACCTACATTCTAATTTAATTTTATCTGCTATTTCTATACACCTATCTACTCACCTAACACTACCTATACTTATTTATCCCACCTATCACTACTTATCTACCTATTTCTACATCTATCTCTACTATTTCTATCTATCTACACCTATCTCTATTTCTAATTACCTATTCACACCTATCACTATCTTTTACCTAAGTATTTTTATCTATTATTAGCTCTTCACAAAATTTCATTGTATTTTCTCCTTTTATTTCCCCCTTTAGTCCTTTATTGACTCTTTACATACATCTTTTTGTACTTTTGTCTTTAGTTTCAGTCTTCATAACTTTTAACCTCACCTACTATCCCTATCTATTCTTATCCTAACTCAACCTAACTAATTCTATACCTATATCTAACTATCTCCCATATTAATCCTATACCTAATCTTCTATATACACCTATTTCTATCCCTATCTATTTAAATTTTACTCTATTATACACCTATCTCTACTTTTCTATATACATCTAACCATATTTATCCTACTTCTACTTCTACTTTTCTATATACCTATTTCTAATTCTATTTTTCTATATACACCTATCGCTATCTCTCTATTCTATATCTATACTAAATTCATCTATCTCTATCTTTTTGTCATTAATCTTCATCTTGTTATTTAAACCTAACTCTCTTCTTAATCCTCCAAGTCTTTCTTCTAACCATCCTAATACTCTTCATCCCTATTTCTCCTCGTTCTATTTCTATACTTATCACCTCTGTTACTTCACATAAAATAAACTTATTCCTATTATCCTGACTCTTAAATATTTCTTCTTCATTCCCTATACTTGTCTGTTTCTCATTTATTATACTTTCTTTTTCTGTGGACAAACCAAACGATACTATCTCAACCTCTATATCTTTCCCTTCTATACAAAACTTTTCATCTCTTCTAGACCCTTCATGTACAATATTCATTTTATAAAAATCATTTAAATTCAAATTCAAATTATCAAAATTATCTTTGCCCTTTACCTCACTTATGCCTATATTTACCTCTTGTATGTCACATAACGCTATTTTTACTTCTGTCTTTCTTAATTCTGACTTGTTATCCACTATTACCGCTGCGCCTGACTCTACTTCTACTTGTTCAGCCTCTTCTTTCACTATCCATTGTACCTCGTCTAACCTTTCCTCACTATATTCCCCTGAATCGATCTCTCTCACTTCTTCATCATCTCCCTCTATACTATTAATACATAACCCCATGTCATCTTCCGTGACATCATAACTTGCCTTCCAGGGCAATATCCTATCCCCAATCCTAACTATTTTGCTCTCCATATCTATTATAACCCCTAACTTCATCATACAATCGACCCCTAATATCCCTTTAAACTTTAACCCAGGTACAATTATAAATTCTTGTTCACAGCTTACTGAACCTAACTCTACTTTCAAAATAACTATGCTATTTACAACAGCAAATCGTTTTTTATTCGGCGCAACCAGGTGACTTCTTTTTATTGGCATTATCCTATCACACACTTTATTTTTAATTTCATTGACGAATTCCTCCGATACCAAACTCGCCTCAGCTCCTGAATCTAATAAAGCTCCTAAATTTTTCTCAAAAATTTTAATTTCAATTATGGGCAAACAAAATTTTTCTACTATTTCTGGCTCAACTTCTTCAATTTTTAAAAATTCCTTCGGATGTCCATACTTGTACACAGTGATGTCTAGTGGTTTGTCCGTCTTTAAAAATCCTGTCCAGATCTGTTTTCCCTACTCGGTCCTGGTCTAGCCGTCACCTCAGCGTATGTCCTAGGCATTTCTACTCGTTCCGTGTCTGTATTAACAGTCCCCCTCATGTCCGGTGAACTGTTCTGTCCGGTAGGTCCCGGTCTCGGTGCAGGTCCCCTTCCTAAACTATTACTTCTAAAGTATGGCCGTCGCTGTTCCCAATTCTGCCGCTGGTGTCCGTAACTATTCCCCCGTCTAGCGTAGTTGTCCCGTCTATTGTCGAACCTAACCGTGTTGATTTGTCTTTCCTTATGTTCCCGAGGTCGTCCACTACTTACGTCGTCGTACCTCTGCAGGTATTCTAAAAACATTTCTCTGTCCACTATGTTCTGTAGTGCAACGTGTTGTCTAACCTCTACCTCAAAGTGTCGCGATAAATACTTGATAATTTGTCGGTCCGTCAGTGGTGGGTTCAGTTGCTTAGCTATGCTATACTTGCATATAGCATATTGCTCCCTACTTCCTGAAAATTCTCCCTTAAATTTCTCTGTGATTAAGTCGTCTCGTACCTCGTCTTGTCTGTGGTCACTCCAATAGTGCTTTAAAAATCTGTTTTCAAAGTCCGTGTAGGTGTCAATTTCCTGTCCTATTAAATTATACCAAGCTTCAGCATGGTCTTTTAATAAAGCTTTTACAATATTGAATTTGGCCTGTTCATCGTATACGTTATTTATTAACCCTCTAACATTATTAATAAATATTTGCAGGTTTACTCTACTATCCCCATAAAATTTCATTTGTTGCTCTAAAGAAACATTACCTGTTACAAACCTTGGACCATCCCCCATTAAAGTCGCTACATTATGCTTAATCCCGGTCACTTCTCTCTCAACTCAACCTAACTGATCCTTACACGAGTCCGTTACCTCAGTCATTTTCGCATTAATCTCATCCTCACAGAAAATCCTTACATCAGTCCTTAATTGTCCCATTTCCAAATTTAAACCTCTAATATCACGCTCATTTTTATCAACCCTATTTTCAACTTCCCCCATTTTTACCGTCAGACTATTTTTGAATTCTGAAAATTCTCTCGTCGATTTTTCTATTTTATCCCCTAGTACCTGACTCAATTGGTCAAATTTCCTATTCGATTCAGCACTCATTTCTCTACTTTCCTCAAATTTCCGATTTGATTCCTCACTCATTTGCTCCACTCTTTTCTTTGATTCTTCCCCCATTTCTCTAATCTCCTCAAACTTCTTGTTAGATTCTGCCCTACTTAATCTCATTTCCTCTAGCATTCTCATCATTAATTCATTCCCAGCTTCTCCTGATTCCGTCCTCGACTGATCCCTACTACCTCCAGCTTCCTCCATTTTCGAATTTCTATCACACAATGCACTATCGTCACTACCAATTTCCGCTCCTTGAGTTCTTAACCACTCCTTTCTCTGCATACGCTCAAATCACTCTCACACACACTAAAATACTCTTAAAAAAAACGAAACGCTCTCTCTCAGCTCGCCAGTTTCCTGGAATAAAATCACTAAAATTTTATTTGGAACTTGAGCCTCACTTTTGGGTCGCCAAAATTACTGTGTAACCTTATAAGAATCGAGCCTCACGAATTGGGCGTCAAAATTATGCCGTGGTACTCGGGTAAAATCCTCACCAACAAAAATATTTTCGAAAATTACATTAAATTTTCAAATTCGAAAATAGAAAAAAATTCCAAAAATTTAAATAAGTCAAAAAAGATATTGCTTACCCGTTTTCCTCTCTTCCTCGGTTGAATGGCCTTCTTCAACTGCTTCCAGCTAGCTCATTAGGACCTCCTTCTGGATAGCTATATTCATTCATAAATCCTATCATTCACGCACACGCCCAATAAAACCACAAAATACAACAAACATACGATCTTTTATTTATTCCTATTTACAAATGCAATTCATTATTATTTTTTGTTCACGTTACACTTCAGTAAATTTTACTTTGTAATGTCCTGTATTTAATTTTTAAATCATCAAACACATAAAATGTACTCGGAGTAAATGGACTTTGAATAATACCTTCTCTAAAATTCCTTCATTATAATTTATTTATTTATTTTAATACTCTACGTAAACTGTGGGATATGGTGAGCTCATAATAACCCAATTAATGTATGCCCTTGTACTTTGCATACTCTAAAACTAAAAAAAAAACAAAGCCATGTATTCTTCACAAAATTTCACGTTCTGAGGGAACGTTTAAAAGCTTTCTAGACACCTTCAATTTCTAGTTGAGTACCGTAATAAAGTTATTTACACATATTCTGTTCAATACGTAAATAATTCACACTACCTTGAACAACACTCTCATACGCCACCCCAATATTTACAGTTTATAGGAATCACAAATTTAAATCGTTACCTGGAATTTCTAGAAGATCTTCGCTCTGTAGATGCTGCCATGTAAATTTCTATCTGGTCTGCAGGTCGATTCTCTCAATTACTAGACGACTTCCATTTCAGTTGATCTGCCAACGCCTCCTTCTCGGTGTAACCAAATTCCAAATTTTATTTCACAGTAATTTACATTATTTAATGTCCCGACACAAGTTGATTAAAATTATAGGTGATATCTCAATAAAATAATCTCGGCACATTAACCGCGTTTTAATTAATTTAGAGGCTATCACTAAGCAATACACGTTAAATTATTTGTTAATACTTACAACTCATGTTTAACTTTCATATGTGCTTTCGGGACGATCGAAATAATAAGGCACGCAGTTAAAAGACAAGAGAGCGAGTCCTAGTTCTCTAGAGTATTTATGTCATTCGACTGTAACCTCTCCAGGCCCCCAGTTATCCGAAATCCCATTCACAACAACACATTCTCACAATTTTGCACTCAACCCCAATTTCAAATCTGCGAATTTCCGTACCTCGTTATAAAATTTCAAGAAAATCACGCTACACTATACTCGTGTCTATATCCAGTTGAACTAACATATCGACCAATCGTAGACTTAATGACGTTTCTCAAATCCCTCCTCTACTATTGTGGTCGCATGCTTATACGTTTTCCCCGTTTCAGTTTAACCTTGCTTGAGTGGTTGAAAAATCGATATCCTCGTTTGTTCGCTGTTTACACACGTGGACTCTGTACGTGAGTTAAATAACCCCCTTGTTAGCATTTTCCGTGAATATAAGCGACGGTTTTACAATATACGTAGAATTTTTGTTGGTTATCTACAGAAATTATTAGAACGTGACATTTAAAAATACGCAGGTGTTCAATCGTAACATTTTAAAATAACACTTCTACGATTTGGATATTTCACGTATTTTAACCCTCTTGATATATTGGTACGTTAGCAACGCGTCTCATCTTGGTATTACCGGGTTTTTAAATTATAATCGTTCAATTAAATTCAAATTAATTAATAAATTAATGGCATTAGCTTCTACCATTTAATTTCTTTGCAAACCTACTTAAATTTCATTAATTATTTATAAAATTTCGTTAATACCAGATACTTAAAAATGAATTAACTAATATAATTTCCGCACGTAATTTCTGGTTGTTTCTTTATACAGGGTGTTCTGAAATTGCTTTGTTTACATTTATTTTTGATCTTTTAAAACCACTATAATATATATATATATATATATATATATATATATATATATATATAATATACGAACACAAATACTCAATCCAAACAAATAATAAAAAATGCACAGCACTTGCTAACCATGCAATAGAAACATCACACAATTTCGATTTTAAGAATGTTAAGGTTTTAGGTACTGAAACAAACGACAATAAAAGAAATATTTTAGAAACCATTCACATACAACGCGACAGACACTCCGTAAATTCCAAGTCGGACCATGAACAATTCACTAACATTTACTACAGACTAATACAAAATAAATAGTAACCTGTGGCACCTCAATAAGAATACGCTTTTAAATAATTCACATTTCTCATACTACAATTTACTCCAATAGTATACATATTTTAAATTATCAACACTAACAGATTATTTGTTCTAACCAGTTAACCTAATCTAGTCATTCAGTACAACATTTCTAAACCTTTACGACGTACAATAGTTATAATGTATCTGTTATTTATTTAAAAATGTTTTAGTGCAAGTATATGTTTATAGTGTATAATTTTATAGTATTTATAACAATGTAATTTTTAGCTGCTATTTTGAAAATGGTTATTTGGAACCGAAACGCGTAAAGCATGAAAATATATGAAAACCAATGAAAACAAATTGAGTTGTTTTACTTATACCTGACCATTTTCCAGGAACATTCATTACTATTTATATATGGTCAAGAAAATTTATATCTATATATATATATATATATATATATATATATATATACAAAGACAAGTCATTTGCAGTCCGCAATAAGAAAATTGTATATAAAGTAAGATGTATCTGTAAACAAACTCTTATGAAAATAATAAGAGCTATTGACAAATACAAATCGGGCTGGTAGTTATATAGCCATTAACAAAACATTAGCTTTATTACTTCATAGGGGAGGAAACATGCACTGACCAATGGTTTCGGCTTGTTAGCCTCATCAGAGTGGAATAGTTCCCAAGAACCCTATGAAGTAATCGAAGCTATTATAATGATATAATTTCGAAACAATCACTGTACTATGGCAAAAGTAAATAAAACCGCCATCAGGTGATAAAACACCAACACTACTAAAGTGTGGAAGTACAGAATTGAACCGAAACTACATAATAAATTTTATAAATGACTATAAAGTACATCTCGCCTTTGAGATTTGCGGAATGTTACAGCAAAATATATTTGCTAACGTAACAAACCTTCTCGTGGCGACACCCGGGTTCATGCCCCAAAGGCAATTCAAATAAACAAAGACAAGTTATTTGCAGTCTGCAATAAGAAAATTGTATATAAAGTAAGATGTATCTGTAAACAAACTCTTATGAAAATAATAAGAGCTATTGACAAATACAAATCGGGCTGGTAGTTATATAGCCATTAACAAAACATTAGCTTTATTACTTCATAGGGGAGGAAACATGCACTGACCAATGGTTTCGGCTTGTTAGCCTCATCAGAGTGGAATAGTTCCCAAGAACCCTATGAAGTAATCGAAGCTATTATAATGATATAATTTCGAAACAATCACTGTACTATGGCAAAAGTAAATAAAACCGCCATCAGGTGATAAAACACCAACACTACTAAAGTGTGGAAGTACAGAATTGAACCGAAACTACATAATAAATTTTATAAATGACTATAAAAGTACATCTCGCCTTTGAGATTTGCGGAATGTTACAGCAAAATATATTTGCTAACGTAACAAACCTTCTCGTGGCGACACCCGGGTTCATGCCCCAAAGGCAATTCAAATAAACAAAGACAAGTTATTTGCAGTCTGCAATAAGAAAATTGTATATAAAGTAAGATGTATCTGTAAACAAACTCTTATGAAAATAATAAGAGCCATTGACAAATACAAATCGGGCTGGTAGTTATATAGCCATTAACAAAACATTAGCTTTATTACTTCATAGGGGAGGAAACATCCACTGACCAATGGTTTTGGCTTGTTAGCCTCATCAGAGTGGATTGTTTCGAAATTATATCATTATAATAGCTTCGATTACTTCATAGGGTTCTTGGGAACTATTCCACTCTGATGAGGCTAACAAGCCGAAACCATTGGTCAGTGGATGTTTCCTCCCCTATGAAGTAATAAAGCTAATGTTTTGTTAATGGCTATATAACTACCAGCCCAATTTGTATTTGTCAATGGCTCTTATTATTTTCATAAGAGTTTGTTTACAGATACATCTTACTATATATATATATATATATATATATATATATATATATAAAGATTCACACGACTGGTAATCTGACCATACGTGGAGAAGGAGGTTGTTAAATAAAATCGGTTAAGGATTCGGGAAAAGTAAAACACACCCTCAACCAGTGGTCGCCGACTGACACCCCGCATTAGTCATGATCTGGTTTCAGCTTGTTTCCTGCCACTCACTTGCAGGGCTAAAACTCAGCGGACCCCAGATCGACTCATGGAACTTATTGACAAGAAAGCTTTCGACCTGAAGGTTTTTACTAACTTCAAGGTGTTTGCTGACCTGAGGGTGTTTGCTGTCCTGAGGGTGTTTACGCATCAACGGCTTCCATCACGCTTGGCTCAAAGTTTAACGTGGAAGTGAGTGGATTAAAAAAATAACTTATGAAGACAATTCAATCTGAAGAATTCTTATCTTCCCAGACTTTTATGCTAAACAGAACAAATGCTTGGTGACCAAGTGCCGTGTTTACTAAACAAGTTGAAAACCTCGAGATATATACATGAAAAACAAATTATTTACATGGACTTTTATTATTAGAATGCTATTAAAGACATTCTAAGCAAGGTTTCAAAACACCTGAATTATTTTCTATATTATTGTTGGCACAAAATGTGAAGTTTAGCCTTGGAATTTAATTGAACTAGGAAATACCAGATCGTTTGTTGTTTTCCATATGAGACGAAAGAATTATTAAGAATTCGAAAACTCATATTGGTTTGCAAATTAATAATTTTTAGCAAATTTTTTCAACTTGCCTTAATACAGCTTTGTTATAAAGAAATTTTGTTACACACAAAAAAAATCGTTATAACATGGCAAAAATAATATCATCAGGTGATCAAAGCAAAGTTAGTTAATTATAAGTTGGAAACGTTCAATTCAGCCTGTGTGGTGACAAAAGTATCCTCAAAAAAGTTACTAAACAACCTCTTTAACAATTCATTTATTAAGGTTTGCTACTGATGATGACCAATTATTGGTTGAAACATGTATCCAGTTTTAATTAATTTGTGGTTAACAGTTTCTTGTTATTGTATTTAATTTGAATCGTGCAGCAGAGTTCTTGTTCATTATTTAAAAATTCTTTATCGATTTAAAATCAGATGAAACCGATTTTGAAACTGGTATGTCAATCATCCCTAGCACCAAATTCATACTGGGCCTTTTTAATTACAATACACTAAAAATTGCAGTTACCACGATGCTGGGTTAATGCATATTCAAATAAACAAGAAACTATAAAAACAAGAATAAAGTACATATTCTCACTATTTAGTTTACTTTCAGATATATAATAAGTACTTGGGTTATACCTTTTGACATTGGAAAATAAAAATATGGACTATGTATTTAAATACCACAAATGTACATCAAATACAAATGTTTTGATTCTTGCAATCATCTGTTTATGCCCATCACTGTTATTATAAATAACACTATAACTTACCTTGTACAATATAAGCAGCCAATAAAGATGCTTCATTAATACCACAATATAGTCGACCATGTAAAAGATCCCTTTTCAATTGTAAAATATTTGATAACGTGTAATTTCTTCCTTAAAACGAAATGGATCCGGTGGATAAAACTTCACACGGAAGCTAAACAACACTGGTTCAAAATCTTTGACTTGTTTCGAAATTGACTTCCCCAAATCTAGCCAATGCTACAACACAAAAACAATTATATTACCTTCCAAATATAACAATAACTTTAGTACCCGCTGATCTGAAGAATCAACATAGCGTAAACCAAAATAGTCCTGTTCCACAATATTTAGTTGTTGGCATACATCCTCCAACAAAAATTTTCCTTTTTGATAAGGCTGTAAAAGGTGTAGATTGTATTTAGTGTAAATAAAAACAACTTTTACCTTGTATTCACATTCTAGTATTTCAGAATCTTCCAATAATCTTACAGTGCATTTATAAACAATATTACTGTCACCTTTTGAACCAAACTTTAACATTGTCGTTCATGGAAGTGCCAATATTCTAAAACGTTTTGCTAAATTTTATATTTGTATTACTCTCATTTTATAGAAATTATAGCACCTTAAAAACATAGAAATTATTTTTGTATATTTTAAAGCTACACATAACCAAACATTTGTTTAATGGGCGCTTTAATGTGATGTCAGAAGGAAAATAGTATCAGACCAACGCGCAAAGGTTATGTAAGGAAGTATAAAATTGCAAATTCACATTATGTGATGTTCAGCTTATAATAAATATGAAGCAACGAATGCACTACCAACAAACATTCAGAAATTTCTGCACAAGTTAATTAATAAATATATGTAATTTACGGCATAAATTTTATTAATAGAGTTTTTAACAGATGAATGTCATACATAATTAAGCTAACCTCTAAGTTAATTAATAAAACGTGTTCAAATTTTTTGCTGAATCAAAATCACAAAACATAGGCGTACTTTCCATACTATGTATTCACATACAATTGAATTAAATATATGTCAAACAGTTAGTAATTGAATCAGAACAATCATATTTTATATATAATTAAAAGAGAAGTACCAAATTGTAAATTATGGCAATTGCCTATTAGAGAGATACGTAAAAACGACAATTTTATAAAAATACATATTTAAAATTATTTTAAGTTTTTAGATCTATCTAGCAGGGTTAGAATCTTTCGACTCGTTTAAGTGTTGAGAACAACCTAAAGTTTTAGCTGTGAAAAATGAACATCTACAACAAAAATTATTAGGTACTGCACATTAAGACTCGCAACTCAATCAAGTACAAAACATTAACATAAACCTCATGTACAACAAACGAACCACAAATTGAGATTGATACTAAGAATACCTTAGCTTCGGACAATAAATAACAGTCAACTCGTAACCATATATAACTATATATCCATATAAAAGTTTCCATCAGTATGGCATTAAGAAAACTGTATCATGCATACACAAACATATACACGTATGCGCGCACTTACACATTCACACGCACATGGGAGCAGGCACACACACAACACAGCCCTCGGGTAAAAACACGCACATATGCACGAGTGCGCGTAACTATGCACACGAACACGCAATGAGCGTGAAAAGTGCATAATATTTACACAACAATTGCTTTAATGATCGCTAAAACAGAGAAGATACTGAATTAATTCACTAGTGATATGAACATTTGAGTTAGAAATTCCTGTGATACACCCATACATTTCAAAATTAAGTAGTGCCGAGGAAAACAAACCGCCGTCGAGATTTGCAGTGGGGCTACTTTCATGTGATGGAACGTAACCTAGACAGACATACGTCAAATAGGTTAAGATTGTTACGGCATTCCGTACAGACAAGAAATAAAAGTGAAGTAAGCAAAGAAAATCGCCCGCACCGAATACCGTAACAAAACAAGGAAAGCCAAAGAATTACTGCCGTGCCAGCTAAACACATCGTAAAGTGGAATGGTTCACACAAAAAGAAAAATAGGAAACTTATGAAATGGATCTATTACAAACCTTTAGTTAACAAGCATGGTATCAAAAGGAATATTTACAAAAACTCGCATTCCTTTAAAAAATACATAAAATTTAAACAAATATCATTCAGAGATTGTATCCCAATCACATAAAATCTTAAAATATAAATAACAAATAAAAGTATACGTACATAATGTCACCATCATCATCATTAGGTCTTCAGTCCTGGAACTGGTTAGACGCGTACCCTCATTGTTACCTATTCTGAACTAACCTACACATTTCCCTAAAATTAGCACAGTTTGCATCTATCACTATCTGATCTAGGTCTACATCTACCTCCTTTTTCCTATCTCTGCTTGTAATATATCCCATACTATCCCCAAAAATGAGTTAGAAAGTATTCTCTCCTTCTATTTCTTTTATTTTTTTCCACAGATATCCTTGTTCTCCTACTATATCTATAACCTATTTGTTATTAACTTTGTCTGTCCATGCTATCATCCTCATACATCTAAAGCACAACATTCCAAAAGGCTGCTACCATTTTTCTGTCTGCTTTTCATACTACCCGTATTTCATAGGTATACTGTGCTGTGCTCTACACATATACTTTCAACAATTTTCTTCTTGTTTTTATGTTTGTTGTCTTTCATCATAGGCGCTGTTCTTTCTTGTTAAATGTAGTTCGGTCCCCTTCTATTGTTTTACAATTGCGTTTTTCTCATCTTGAGTTAAATGGTTTCCTAGGCAGCAGAAATTCTTAACCTCTTGTAAGTTTTTGTTACCTATTTGTATTCTTGTTTTTGATTTATTTTCCCCTCCTTTGCATACTAGTACTTTAGTTTTATTTTTGTTAATTTTCATGCCGTATCTCTCTGTTAAAACCGTTTCCATTTCATTAAGAGCAGCTTCTAACTCTTCCTTGCTAGATGCTAATATCACTATATCATCTGCAAATCTAAGCATATCCATTTGTTGTCCCTGTATAGTAATTTTAAATGTTTTCCTGTATTTGACAGTATTCATTGCCTTTTCAATGTACAAGCGTTAAAAAATAATGGAGATACGGCACCTCCCTATTTCACCCCTTCTTAACGTTTACTTTTTTACATTCCTGTTCTAATTCTATTACTGCAGTTTGCTCTTTGTATAAGCTATGTACATTATCACTCTCAGAGCTAAAATTGCCCCCCGTGTTCCTCTGTTTCGCCTAAATCCAAATTGATTTTAGTATTTCTTCAGCTCATTTTTTCATTCGTCTTTGCACAATTTTAGTTAATATTTTTAACACGTGTGCTGTCAAACTTATTGTTCGAAAATGTTCACATCTATCCGCGCCTTTCTTTTGTGGTATAGTTACTATGATGTTAGGTTTGAAATCATTGGGTATCTGGTCTGTCTCATGCATATAGCTTACAAGTTGGAAGAAATATTCTGTTATTGCTTGTTCAACAGCTTTTAGCGTTTCTGTTTGCACCTTATTTGTACCCGGCGCCTTACCATTTTCCAGACCCTTTAATACTAATTCAAACTCATCTCTAAGTATAGGATATCCCAAGTCATTATTTTCAATGTATGATTCCTGTTCTAATGCTGTTAGTTCCTCTCCTGCATTTAAATTCCCTATATATTCGTGCCATCTACCCACTTTCTCTACATTTTCTATAATGGCGTATCCTCCCGCGTTCTTTATATTTTTGTTGTACGGTTTTATATACCTAAAATTGATTCTAAATAGTTTGTATGCTTCATCTATCTTTCCAACTTCGATCTTAGTTTGTACCTCTTTGCATTTTTCATCAATCTATTGTTTTTTAACTTTTCTTCATTTGCGAATAATTTCCCATTTTATCGCTTTGTATCTCTGTTTTCCTGTTTCGTCTAATTTATTTATGTATTTTCGTCTCTCTTTTATTAAATTCAGGATATCTTTTGTTATCCATGGTTTCTAATTTTCTTTTTGTGTATACCCCAGAATATCTCTGGCCACCATATCTAGGCTGCATTTAATGTTATTTCATTCTGTTTCTACTTCCTTGGTATAAGATATTTTCCGGATATTTTTCAGCAATTGATTTTACTTTTTTCGAATCTTTCTTGAATATCTTTAGCTTTTAGTTTCTCTAAGTCAAAGTGCCTTTTTCCGTTTCTGTTTTTCAAATTGTTAAATTTAAGTGCGGCCTTCATAACTACGATGTTGTGGTCAGTGTCGATAGCTGCTTCAGAGTAGCTTCTACAGTCTTTTACTTGATTGCTAAACCGTTGTCTAACAAGAATGTAATCTATTTGGTATCTTTCTATATCTCCTGGTATCTTCCACGTATATCGTCTTCTAACATGATGTTGAAATAATGTGTTTGTGATTAAATTGTTCTTGTCGCAAAATTCTACCAGCCTACTTCCCCTATCGTTTCTCATGCCTAAACCAAATAAACCTACTACCGTTCCTTCCCTACCCTCACCAACCACTGCATTAAAATTTCCCGTAATTATTAAATTTTCATGTCCTTTTACGTATCATAGTATGTTTTCAATATCTTTGTAGATTGCTTCTACCTTTTTGTCACTGTAGCTAGAGGTGATCATGTATACTAGTTTTATTATTGTGTTTACCGGTTTAGATTCTAATCTAACCATGAGTACTCCTTCGTTCTTATGTAAGTAATTTTCTACACAGTATCCTATCTTTTTTTGCATAACTATCCCCACACCCGAATTTCCTTCTTTTGCTTCTGTATCAATTACCCTGAAGTCTCCACTCTAAAAGTCCCCCGCCTCTGGCCGCCGAGCTTCGCTAATCCCTATTATGTCTAGTGCTAACCTATTCATTTCAATTTTTAAGTTCTCTAGCTTACCTACTTGCTTCATACTTCTAACATTCTTCGCTCCGACTCGCAAAATGTTCCCGACTCTTATTCTAAACTTTCCGGTCGCATCCTCCGAAGTAGTCCCCTCCTGGAGATCCGAGTGGGGGACTATTTTAACTCCGGAATCTTTTATCTCAGAGAATTCTTTTTGTTTATTACAATTTAAGTAAATAAGTACGTTGTGTACTTAAGAGATAAGGTGGAGGCTTCCCGTTGCCTTCCACATCGCGGTAGTATGTCTTAAACTGCCATACCGACTCCTATAGTTTCTGCCAATCTAAGTACCGAAACAGCCACTGCCCTCTTCGGGACCTGTCTTAGTCTGGTTCCTCACTAACGACCCTACTACTTTGGTCGGACTTATAGTTTGGCTCTTTAGCTCATTAGAACACGCAAGCCATTTTATCTATTCTAAGAATCTAAAACTTCGGCAAGGTGCAGGCCCATTTGAAATGGATAATGTCACCAGCCCCAAATAAATACAATAAGAAAATTAGATCAGAATATATACAGTAATACAAAGTCGTTTACCTACTATTACCGAAATGCATTTCGGGACAAAAATTAGAGACAATAGCGTAACCCTAAACTGAAGATAAATTTTATGAATAACCATATGCTAAACTTATCTTAGCTTATAATTAATAAACAAGTTGTTGACGTTAGCATTTCCGAAATCATAAGTTAAAGCAAGTAAGTTTTATCTGCTTGCTTCTACGCGAGCTTAGGTTTATCTTAATTGTGATTTGCAAAACAAGCACGTAATCACATTTTGCACTAATTCTTTATAGTTAATTTAGCACCGGAATTTGTAATTTATCATGCAATAACCACGCGCAAAAACTGTAGCACAGGCGTGGTTATCAACTACACATAATTAACTAGGTTTCCTATAAAGCATCAACAAACGAACCGAATATTCCTACCTTAAGTCAATTTGTGTGTCAAAGAAGAGTAGTTGCATTCCGAAGAAACCATTCGATTACTTGTAGTATGTACCCAGCCTGCATTTATTACCATCGTAGTAGCTCTGAAAGTGCGTACTTACAACTGTTAACAGACCGGACACTTATACCTAACAATTTCACTAATTTACTTTTTATGGAACGTCGACCATTTCTAACTTTATACAAGCAAAACAAAGCAATGCCTTTTAAAAAAGAGCATCTTAAGTAACTCGTAACATCGCGATTTTCAGATCTTTTCATGTGAAGGGACTCCGTATAGTAATCCCTTTTCGCCGTTTAACTTGTATGTATAGGCGAAGATGATTCACCAAATGGTGCCGTGTTTTCCCTTCAAATACATTTCCTATCGACTAAACAACCACATAGAATGTATTTTTAAAACATCACTTGCTAATAAGCAAAAATAACAAAGCGAATGACTTCGATACAGCATAAAAAATTCCACGAATTATGTCTACTTAAAAACCCGACCTGGCGTTTTCAAAACAGCGTCTGTTAACTTGTTAGACATATCTGCAAACAAGATTGCAGAATTATATAGTTAAGTGGGTTACATCCTGTATGAAACCATAGAAATTTACCATTTCGATTATGCATTGAAATTAACCAGGTGGAAAATTTTCATTGTTCGAAATCTAGGTCTGTAAAAAAATCTTCGATTACGTAATACCACGTTTTAACCTGATAATAGTATTTTCGAAGTAAACGCTTTCGATAAACAACATTTTCCTATATAAAGGCAAACACATATAGCAAACATTCTAACATTTGTTGATCCCAAACCCACGCTTCATGATATCAAATTAACCATATCTCTAGTCAATATGTTCGTAATTTATTTAAGAGATGCATTTATTTAAAACAGTGTTTTGACAAACAAGGCATAGTGCCAAAATTTTTAACTTATGATAACCAAAATAATTTCCGTACTTTGTAATCATAAGTTCCTAGGTTTTCTCGTTATTAAAATGGAATAGATTCAAAATATTTAACTTTGTTAATACCAATAATAATCGCAGATTTTACGACTAACTCGAAATAAATTCGAAGTACCTTAAATTTTATAACTGAATATTTAATAAAATTCTACAGAATGTTAAACAATTGATTGTTTAAAATTGAAAAAGAGATTAACCCGCTACTAACCATAGAAACAATAAAAGATATGAAATTTAAATTAAGTATGGACAAAATGATCTAGATACACGGATTGATCGTAACAAGGTTGCTGCGACATCCAGTGGCGCGAACAATAACAAAAGAGCAGCTACGTTACTTTTTGCGTTATGAGGTTAAGCTATAAATATTCTACAAGCCGTATAAAACCATTACCCTAGAAGCTAAGAAACCATAACATGAATGCTGGATACTACGTACGAATCGCAACAAGTATATCACGTTCAAATAAAAAGTCGTTTCAAAAAGGCCAACAAAAATTTGTAAGAATTTGAAGCAGGTATTACTACATAAGAACACCATGCAGTTTTAGAATATCTTACAGTACAGATCTTGGTTGACAGAATATACGATAGGCAGAGCCAACAAACACTACGATTAATTCAACCAAAAGTTACAGGTAATGCGGTAGTCCATGCTTTGGAATTCGTAAAGGAGCAAAGTAGTGACAATATAAGTGCTTCGTAGATAAATAGAGTAAGAACGGGGGGAGGCGATGATTCGTTAGGTATTTAATGACCAATAACCGAACATAAAAGAACCGAGATGGTAGAATTTTGGAAATTTTGGGCACGATTAGTACCGGTTTACCGGTGTAGACAAGGAAAGCCGAATAAGGTAGAAAGAGTCCACTGAAAGAGACGAAGGTTGACCCGTCCGAATTTTGCTCTACAAACCATTATCCGCATCATCCAATCAAAAACGCAGACAAAATTTATGTAAAACTGCTAAGTTTTTAGAAGACGCCTGATCCACTAGGACAGTTGTCAATCCGAATGTAGTGCGCTACAGTGGAAAGGTATCGCCTGTGATGGTACTCTTTCCAACAGATGAAATGTTAAATATAAATGGTTGATAGCAAAATATTTAACGATCAGGATATCATCAAAGAAGTTATATATATATATATATATATATATATATATATATATATGAAAATAAAACTTTGTTATGGTCAATAAGGGAAAAATCCAAATTTGCAGTAATTAATCAGAAAAGCGTAAACTTTCATTAATAACGCTTGGACAATAAGGTTATGTACTGTATTAGCTAAACGGATGCATGTTTTACTCATATCTTTCATTCAGTATTTAGGCAAGAAAATTTTTATAAGAAGTTCATTTTGCTGAAATGAATTTCCAAAGATTCTTAATATAAAGGTTCTATGAGGAAATAGTCACGTACGCGAGTTATAGGATCCCCCCATCTATTATACATATAAAACTAATAAAGATATTAGGAAATATTAGGAAATGTTAGGAAAGTGCAACAATGTCATAAAAGACATATTGCAACAATTTATTACAATTTATTATGATGATTTCAGTTCCCACGAGTGGAAACGCTACAAAGTAGCACAAGGATAAGTGACCCTGCAGATGTCAGGTCACAGACGGTCGTAGGATGTCACGTACCGAGATTACGCAGAATAAGCCTGCAACATTGTAATTATGAATAGCTTTTAAGATAGCAACTAAGTATTATGAATAGAGTCAAGTGTAGGCGGACATTAGGTCCGCAGGTTCCCACAGAATTGTAAAGAGGTAGGGAGATTATAAAAAGGCCGGGAGCTCCACTCCCAGTCAGTTCATCAAACGTTCAGCTTTTGCATTGCAGTTCGTAGATAACGCACTGTACAATTAAGTATTAACTATTCGACTTAGAATAAATTAACTCAAGATTGTAATTGTTCAAATCTGTAAAATAAATAAATGTGTTAAGGACCAAAGAAGTCTTTTTAAAAAAGACCGCTCGAAG
Organism: Platerodrilus igneus; assembly: GCA_036346225.1. NCBI lineage: Eukaryota > Metazoa > Arthropoda > Insecta > Coleoptera > Lycidae > Platerodrilus > Platerodrilus igneus. The sequence goes on from JARFIW010001092.1 coordinate 1,857,962, forward strand.
CCACGAACCTTAACTGGCGCAGTCAGTAGGATGTCAAAAGGGCACTAGCGAATCCAACTTCGAGGAACTGGTGGTCCGGGAATTTCAATTCCAATTTTGGCAGAACAAAAACAAAAAGTTGGAGGAGAAACACGCATAGTTCAAGTCCAGCAGTTGAAGGAGAAACAAGCATAGTTCGAATTCAACAAAAAGAAAAAAATTGGAGGCGATACAAGCATAGATCAAATCCAAGAAGCCAAAAGAAAAACAGAAACAAAGAAAACAAATCAATGAAAGCAACCAAGCAACTAGTGTAAGTTCATTTTCCTAAACCAATTGAAATTTATTTTATTATTAACAAAGACATTTGATATTTGCTAGTTTATGAATTTATTTATGTATATATTGACTATTGTTACAAATATTTTATGCCATTTTTTGAAAATAATCGACTTAGCAATTGCTAGAGATTATCTTCAAGCCTTTATTGAAATTTTATTATTGTTTTACTTGTATATATGAAAAATTTAAAAAACTTGAGACAACAAAAAATTCTGAGACAAAGAACTGAGAAAAATTATTCTGAAACAAAAACTAGAGACAATTACTAAAAAAGTCGCAAAGCGCAAGAGACTAGATCACGTTTTAACTAACGTAAGAAAAATTCTTAGAAACAAAACCAAACCTCTTAAGGTTGTTGAATTAAACCTTAACTGGCGCGAAAAAAAAAATTTTTGGAATTTTCAATTAAACCTTAACTAGCGCAACAAATTTTAGAATTTTTAAATTAAATCTTAACTTAACTGACGCAAGCAATTTTTAGAATTTCTAATTCTACAATCTCAACTAACACAAGAAATAAAACATCTAATCCCACAATAAAAGAATTAACTGACGCACAAAAATAATTTAAATACACCAAGAAAAAACGCGAAAGCAAAACCACGAGCAATTAAAAAACCAAAACCTAATAACACTACGATTCAAACTCAAATACCATCCATAAATAGACAACTTGCAATCTATTATTAAAAACCACATCTTAATACAAGAAATAACTAAGCGCGATTTCAAATTGAACGTAATATCTCATCATCTCATCAAAGTGAATGAAACTAATTTTGAATAAATACGCATAAAATCTAATTATAAATCACATCAAAAGCTATTTAAATACATCGCAAAACCTTTCATCATTGTGAAAATTAAAAGCTACATAAAATTACGATCGGAAGCTTTATTAAAGTATCAACTAAACCTACTCAAGAGAATAAATAATTACGGTACTAAAACGCAAATTACAACCTCATTCAAACGTGAAAATTTTACTGAAATATTTCAATAAATTAAAGACGCACAAATTTCATTGTATAAAATCACTGCGAGTACTAAAAAACACCCACGGTATAATTAAAAATAACTTATAATAGAGACGCTAACGCAACTAATTAATTGATAACATTGTAAGCATTTCAGACACCTTACAATCACATAAACCCACGAGATAATTATTACGCACCTAAATAAAATCGACATAATAAAAAACTAGAGAAGTTTTAACTGACGCAAATAACGGAAAACATTCACACCCGATAAATTACCACAAAAATAACCCAGCCTATTGAAACTTCAGAAATTAAAATTAAAAAATCGGCAAATCAAAAGTAAACTCAACCAAACTAATACCAAGTGTAAAACTCATTAAATACCCCCGAAAAAACACAAAATAAATCCAAATTTTTTCAAAAAAAAATTTTTTTACTTTTTTAAAATTACACAAATATTACCCAAACCAAGATGAATAATGAAATGAAGCTGTACCTCGAAATGATACCACAATTTAACGGAAATGACCAATGTTTACTCAGCAATTACATTTCGGCTTCCGAAATATTCTTAAAGACCTTTTACAAACCGGGAGATAACGACAGAAACACTTTACTGATCCACCTCATTACCAGTAAACTAACCGAAAGGGCACTAACGCTAATAGCCAGTCGCGAAGACGTAGACGAATGGGAACAGTATAAACGAATATTAATTGCATATTTCGGCGACCAACGGAACTTAAAATGTTTAGTAAGAGATTTAACCAGCCTAAGAATGGAACACAACCAGTCACCCTATCAATTTGGAATGAGATGCCAAGATGTAAGAAGTTTAATCTTGACAAAACTCAAAATCGAAGAAACCGACCCAAACGTAAGACTTTTAAAAACTAAAATGTATGACGAGATGGCATTAGATACCTATCTAAATGCACTACCCTAAAGACTTTCAGATAAAATTAGATTTCAACATCCCCAAAACTTAGAAGAAGCAATGAATATGATAATTGAAGAAGAAAACGTAATGTACTATAGAAACCGACTATATAACCCCAACGCGAATAAAAGCTATACGCCAATGAAAACTATACAACCCGCAAGACAAATAAATCCACAACAAAAATTTAACCCATTCAATGCACAAACAAACCAAACGCGAACAAATAATCCACATTTTAATAATTCAAACTTTAACAACCAATACAAACAATTCTCAAAACCAACATTTTATCCGAACTTTTCAAAACCCACCTTTCAACCAACATTTAACTCGATCTTTTCCAAACCCGCATTTCAACCGAGATTTAACCAAAATATAAATCAACAAAGACCAACATTTAACGCGAATACTAACAGAAACTCACCGATGATAAACACTAATAATCCCAATAATTATTACAAACCTACACCAATGGATACCTCATCTGGTAACACCAGACCTAACACAAAAATAACGCACATAAGACCAAACCCCAATCAAAAACGCACTTTCACTTCAGAAGAGCTATTTCACCAAGAAGTAGAAGAGTATGAAGATGACCAGAATAATAATAATTAACCGTGTACGAATAACGAACAAAATCAATCAAACCATTATGAACGCGAAGAACCACACGAAAATTACGAGGAGGACGACGAAGAGAACACATGTTCAAATTTTCAAATGGACCATTTTATAAACGACCTAACGTAATAAATCTAAATAATATGAATCACCTTGTATTACCCTATATCAAAATACCCCACGCTGAATTTAAATTACTAATCGATACCGGATCTTCAAAAACATTAATAAGCCCGCGAACAGTAAAGAAACATTATTTAAACTATGTAGAAAGAGAACCCTTCAAAATTAAAGCCGCTCATCAAACAACCCTACACCAATTCGTAGCAAACATACCTTTACCAAAAACCTTTAACGTAAAGATGAAACATAAATTTTGCATATTTGAATTTAATGACAAATATGATGGACTATTAGGAATGGACCTTCTAAAAAAATTAGGAGCCAACAAAGATATCAAAAACCGATTATTAAGAACTAAATTACGCCACAACGACCATATTAAACTCAAATAACTACCCCGTAGAACTATCTTTAACAAACCCGATCAACGTAGAAGAATTAATTTTTAATGTAATGGAAATAGATGAAACCCTAAACGAAAATTACAACCCCGCAGAAAATGACGAAATGTTAAGACAAAATTTAAATAATATCCGATTTAACCGCGACATAAATCACGAAGAGCAGAAAGCAATACAAAAATTATGTTACGAATACCGCGACATATTCCATTGCGAAGGAATACCCCTAACATTTACAAATACAGTTAAACACAACATTGAGTTAACAGACAACAAACCCATATTCACCAAAGCATACAGATTACCCCAGGCAAGTCAGGAAGAAGCTGACAGACAAGTAACCGATCTATTAAATCAAAATATAATACAACACTCCAATTCACCATGGAGCAGCCCCGTACTAATAGTACCGAAGAAACTAGACGCATCAGGAAAACGGAAATACCGAATGGTAATAGACTACCGCAAGTTAAATGAAAAAACGGTAGACGATAAATACCCGTTACCAAATATAACAGAGATATTAGATAAGTTAGGCAAGTGCCAATATTTTTCGACGCTAGATTTAGCATCAGGATACCATCAAGTGGAAATGGAAAAAGGAGATACACAAAAGACAGCCTTTAGCACACCTAGAGGACATTATGAACATAAACGGATGCCATTTGGACTGAAGAACGCACCCGCAACTTTTCAACGAGTAATGGATAACATACTACGAGGGATACACAACGAAAAATGCCTTGTGTACCTAGATGATATAATAGTGTATTCAACATCATTAGTGGAGCACATTGAAAGATTACGAGAAGTGTTCGAAAGATTAAGAACCGCAAAATTTAAAGTACAACTAGATAAAAGCGAATTTCTACAGAAAGAAGTAGCCTTTTTAGGACACATAATAACACCCCAAGGAGTGATGCCAAACCCCGACAAAACAAACGCTGTATTAAATTACCCCATACCCAAAACAAATAAAGAGATTAAAGGATTTTTAGGCCTTAGCGGATATTACCGAAAATTCATAAAAGCCCCTAACCAAATGTTTAAAGAAGGGAAACAAAATTGTACATACCCCAGAATTTATAAAAGCAGTAGATAAAATTAAAAGCATTTTAACAAATCACCCCGTATTAGAGTACCCAGACTTTTCGAAACCATTCATTTTAACAACGGACGCATAAAATGTAGCCTTAGGCGCAGTATTAAGTCAAAGAACAGTAGGTAACGACAAACCTATCAGTTACGCATCCAGAACCCTCAACGAAACAGAGCAACGATACAGTACGATAGAGAAAGAATTGTTAGCCATAATTTGGGCAACAAAGTATTTCAGACGTTACCTATACGGACGAAAATTCTATATATATATATATATATATATATATATATATATATATATATATATATATATATATATATATATACCGATCATAGATCATTAGTTTGGCTATGCAAACTCAAAGAACCTAACTCGAAATTACAAAGATGGAGAATTAGACTAGAAGAATATGACTATGAGATCATATACAAAAAGGGAATTTACAACAATAACGCAGACGCTTTAAGTAGAATCCAACTTAACGCATTTGAGACAGAATCATTAGTAACCATACATTCGACACAAAATGACGAACCGGAAACCGCAATAAAAATTTTAAACGAAGCTATAGACATGAAGCCCAATCAATTTATAATCACGGAAGTTTTAAACAACCCCAACCCTGTAAAATACACGAAAGTGGATAATAAGAAAATTTACCAAATTCAAATAACTAAAGACGACAATGAATCACAGATAATTAAAATATTAAAGAAATACACCCCCCGAGAAAAAACGATTTTACTTTTATTTTAACACGGAAAACTTATATAAACGATTTTCAGAAATATATGTTAAACTATTTAACAATTCTGGCCCCGAACTTATAAGATGCACAAGAAAATTAATAACATTAGACGACCCTGACGAAATAAACGATGTAATAAGAAACCAACACGAAGGAAAGACCAACCATCGAGGAATAAACGAGACCCTAAAACAAATTATGAGACGTTACTATTTCAAGGACATGAAAGAATTAACTACAGACTTTATCAATCAGTGCAAATTATGTGATAAAGCCAAATATGACAGAAAACCCCCAAAGATACCCTTAATGTTAAATAAAAAACCAGACAAACCTTTCCAGAAATTACATGCAGATACTCTAGTAGTAGAAGCACAAAGTTACCTAACAATCGTGGACGCATTTACGAAAATAGGACAAGCAATACCAATCACTTCTAAAAATAGTATAGACGTAACCCAAGGATTTCTACACTATTTTAGATTTTACGGAACACCCGAAACAATAACATTAGATAACGGAAGCGAATTTAAAAACGAAACAATTCAAAACACTTTGGAATTACACAAAATAAAAATTCACTTTATAACGGAAAACCACCCTGAATCCAATGGACTAATCGAAAGACTACATTCAACCCTATTAGAACAGATCAGATTATTAAGAATAAATTACAAGAAAGAACACATAACTAACTTAATGTCATACGCATTAATCGCGTATAATAACACCATTCATTCAACTACAAATTTTACACCCTTAGAACTAACCTTAGGACATTCAGATTCACGCAACCCCTACGATATACATTATAACAAAGAAATCTATCAGCAATATGCTAAAAATCACAAAGAGAAGCTAAAAATAACTTACGACAAAGTAAAGGACAAGTTAGATAACGATAAAGAACGCATTACCGCGACCCGTAATAAAAACTCAGACATAAACAAATTTTCCATAGGACAAACCGTATTCGAGAAAAATTACCAAAGTAAAAGACACAAAACGGCACCGAGAAATTTAGGACCCTTTAAAATCAAACGAATATCCGACAAAAACGTAGCCGCAATAGACGACGGCAAGATAACAAAATATGTTCACCTCAAAAATTTAAGACACCCTGTACTTTCAGATGGACAATCGTCACCCTTACCGTCAACCTCCACCCAGGTAGAACGGACACAGAAATTATAATCGAAGACATAAAGAATAACCCCGGTATACTACCAATAAAATTAGGCAGTATGCAAAACACTATAGATTATTGGACCTTTGCACAAAAATTCGATTTAACCGAGCTAAAACAAGAATTTCAAATAATCAAAAATAATTATTTTCGACTAAAACAATCAATGGACACAACAAAATTCGGAAAAGAATACGCAATAGAAATGATGAACTACGACAGTATAACAGAAAGTATTTTGAAAAACACAGAAGACAAATTTAATCGACTAATACGTACAGAACAAATGACGAGAAGAAAAAGAGGACTAATCAACGGATTAGGAAATCTAATCAAAGCAGTTACCGGAAATTTAGATAACCAAGACGCAGAACGCTATGACAACGCGATACAGCAATTGATAGAAAATCAAAACGACATTAAAACTATAATTAGTAATCAAATATCGTTAACACAATCAACGATCATCAAATTTAATGAAACCCTAAGAAAATTAGTTAGAAATCATGATAGTATAGCCAATCGAATAGAAACCTTAGAAAATAACATGCGAACTACCATGTTAGGCATGCGAGATTTAATCAGATTCAATACGATATATAACCAGATAATATCAACCCTAACTTTAATTCAACAAATCCTAGCAACATTAGAAAACGCAGTAACCTTTGCAAAATTAAATACCCTACATTCAAGTATAATAGAACCAATAGATTTATTAAAAGAATTATTGAGAATAAAATCTTTTATAACTTAACAGTAAATTACCTTTCGATGTATTAGAATCAAACATTTTAATATTTGAAAAAATAGCCGTAGTTAAAGGCTATGTAAAAAATAACGATATAACATTTTTAATAGGAATACCAATAGTAGAGATTAACAGTTACAATTATTATCACTTATTTGCTTTTCCAATGAAAATGACTAGCACATACCAAGTTATTATTCCAAAAACCAAATTCCTATCCTTAAATGAACAAAGATATGGTTATACAAACGACAAATGTAATGAAGTCACACCCAATCAATACTTATGCCAATCGTTGACAACAACAACAATTCAAGAAGACAGTCCTTGCGAAGTAAAACTACTAAAATTTACCAATCACTATGAAAATTGTGAAGTCAAACCTGTATTAATCAACAACATGAAAATTCAGAAAGTAACGGAAAATAAATGGATAGCCATCTTTCCCACCGAAGTAATCGCAACAATGTATTGCAACCAAGATGAAAATAATTTAGCATTAACCGGAAGTAAATTAATCACCCTTAAGGAAAATTGTTATTTAAAATTAAAAAACGAAATAATTAGAGTTTACCAAGATCCAGTACAAAGCAAGAAATTAGCAAATCTACCCGATCTGCAAATCAAGATTACCCAAGACGAAGATGAAGAAACCCTTCAAAAACCAATGCAATTGGAACACCTGGAATTAGATAACTTAAACCACGCCATGAAACTCATGGAAGATTATAAAGAAAAACTGAACGAGATCAAGACGCCCAAAGTGCACTACGATAATATTAGTGTATGGACAATTATATTGATTTTATTGACTATTTTATTGATCATTTATGTAACGTACAAAATATGTATTAGACTTAAGAATAATAAAGAAAACAGTTTTAGATTTAAGAAACCCAAACAAACAAATGTACCCCTAGAAAATATGAATTTTAAATGAGATTAAACAAAAACGAATTTAATTAAAAATCAAGACAAGGTAAAAACCCTTAATTTTTAATGTACGTTGGGAGGAGTTATAGGATCCCCCATCTATTATACATATAAAACTAATAAAGATATTAGGAAATATTAGGAAATGTTAGGAAAGTGCAACAATGTCATAAAAGACATATTGCAACAATTTATTACAATTTATTATGATGATTTCAGTTCCCACGAGTGGAAACGCTACAAAGTAGCACAAGGATAAGTGACACTGCAGATGTCAGGTCACAGACGGTCGTAGGATGTCACGTACCGAGATTACGCAGAATAAGCCTGCAACATTGTAATTATGAATAGCTTTTAAGATAGCAACTAAGTATTATGAATAGAGTCAAGTGTAGGCGGACATTAGGTCCGCAGGTTCCCACAGAATTGTAAAGAGGTAGGGAGATTATAAAAAGGCCGGGAGCTCCACTCCCAGTCAGTTCATCAAACGTTCAGCTTTTGCATTGCAGTTCGTAGATAACTCACTGTACAATTAAGTATTAACTATTCGACTTAGAATAAATTAATTCAAGATTGTAATTGTTCAAATCTGTAAAATAAATAAATGTGTTAAGGACCAAAGAAGTTTTTTTAAACAGGACCGCTCGAAGCCACGAACCTTAACTCGCGCTAGTTAATTCATTGATTGTAAATTAACATTTACATGATTACAACATAATTGATACAACATTTGGAGTGTTTAATAATTAATGTGATAGGGATTCACGTCTATAAAATGAAGTCAAATTTAAATTAATCAAAGCGCTAACAAATGAAATGTTTTATTATGAACTAAAACTATTCTTATTAATTTGAAGTACGTACTTCTTTGCGGGTTTTAATGCTATAAGTACATTTATCTCGGCGCTTCCATTCGACCGAAATTCGATCCGATCGGGTTAATCCGCTCCAACTTGGCAATGTAAATCGATTTTCGATCAGATGCAACACCTCAAGTCAATCCTCTAATTTAAGTGGATTGAACTACTCAATAAAGTGTGGGTAAATGTATGCAAATGAATACTTAGAATTACACTTGAAGAATATTGTCATTTAAAACAATAAAGGTTGGTAGTTTAGTATGGTGTTGCCGCCAATTTCTTTTGCAAATCTAAGCATTTGTCATTTGACATCTTGTCTTTTTGTTGTCTTGCTGGTTCTTGTCTATTTTTGGTTTTATCGTTTATGTGCTTGGATATTTTATAAAACAGTTCTTTTCTGAACTAAAATATATTATTTGAATTGTGAATACATAAAATATAAATATTAAATTTTCACAATGCCTAAACCGTTAGATGTGCGTGATCAAGAAATGGTAGCTCATTAATAGACTATTTTGAAAAAGAACGTGATAATAATGGGCCTCTTCTACCACTCACTTCTGTAAGGGACGTAAGTAATTTTTGTATTTATCTGTTTGATTCCAATCGAATTTCAAATTTGATGAGGTTAAGTTAACTAAACAGTTTCATTAAGAGTTGTTTGTTTTAGCAAGTCGCATCAGCATTAAATATTAGTATAGGCCTGTAAACAGCATTGGAACTAGGTTCAATAAGGGTGAAGTGTTAACAGGCCCAAAAAGAAATACGTCCACGCAAGAAACCTGTCATTGACATAGATGGTTTTGACAAAGATGCAATTAGACATGTAATCTACCAGATGTATAAAAACAGTTAATAATTTTTAAATGCCTTGAAAAGCGAATAATTTTTTGTATTGCAGAGGTGCACATTACTATAGAAACCCTACAAAAAAACCTTTGTGAACGAGACTTATTCAAAGGCGGTTGAACTTCTTTTTGGACAATTTTGAAGAATATTGGATTTCGATATAACAAGGATGATCCTCGTCGTGGATTGATGGAAGTACATAATGTCGTTTCAAAAAGGGCGACATTTTAAAGACAATATGTTTAAGCTAAAATAGATGGGCAATGGCAGTTTGTATTTGTTGAAGAAAGCTGGATTTTTAAAAATGGCAGTATTGGAAAATCGTGGCGGGATTCTGACGCTAGAAGTGTTAAAAGCTTACGGTTGGTAGTGAACGGTAATACTAATAATTATACAATATAAGATTTTGCTAAGTATGTATTCCTTTATTAGATATATAGTTCTTCACTCTGGGTGTGAAGACGGATTCATTCCTAATGCCGAACTCGTCTTTACTTCAAAAACCACGGAGGGTGACTACCATGGCGAAATGAATCAGGACAACTTTTTACACTGGTTTGAATATAAGCTTTTAATTAATCTAAGCAAGCCATCGACTATAGTAATGAAGAATACTAGCTACCATAGTACGCAAATCAATTAGGCACCAACGAGTTCATGGATAAAAACTGATATTTAAAAGTGGCTAAAAGAGAATAATATTTGTTACGATTAATAACATTAGTGACACAGTAAGTTATATTATTTTATATACCCTTTCTCTTATTGTTTGTATTTTTAGGAATAAGCCTAAAGTTATATATGCAGCTGATCAAATGGCTGAACGCTACGGTCACACGGTTTTAAGACTTCCACCATACTAGTGTATTTTTAATCCCATAACACATCTGGGATACAGCAAAAAGTGATAGGAATCACGTTGAATACAGTGGTACCTCAGTTGAGAGGTCACTAGCTACATTGAAGGAAGCTCTTGCGACTGTAACACCTGATGTGTGGGCAAGCACAGTCTGCCAAACAGCAAAAGATGTACAACTCTCGTGTGATAGGGAAATAGCATTTGACTATGAAGATGCACTACCGTTGATTATCAATCTAGATAGTGAAGAGGATGACAACTATCTGTGGAATGATGAAGCATAATTTATAATTGCTCTACACCTTTGGCACAATATAAATATACATTTGTTAATTAATATATTAATGAATTAAATACATTTTTGAGTATTACTTAATTTTGGTTTAGTTGCTTTACATGAAGTATGAAAAACATTTTTAAAAACATGTTGAAATGTATTGAGATTAAATTAATATCTTCCTCCTAAAGGCTTTGTTGTTACAAATTTGAAAGTTGCATCCAAGACATCAGTTCGACTAAAATTCAGACTTTGTGTATATTTAATATTGATCGTATTTACATACCCGTTAAGGTTAATAAACTATTTATAAATATGTTGTTTATATTTAAAACCATCAACAGTTCATGACCTCAAACACTTCGTGAAGTATTGTAAATTTTATGAACCTCATTTTTTAATAATACTGCAATAAATTTGTGTGCCAAGCTCCTTGTTGTTATCCTAAATTGTGGGATTCAAGATGAAGTATAACTACGATATCAAGAAGAAGTTTAATAAATGATTACTGTTTTGTATGTCAATTTACTGTCAAAACATTTTATTTTGATTCGTGGAATGTGTCATTGTTGTCAGATATACCGCTACCTGCATTCCTAGCGTATGCACATTTAATACAATCTTTATCTACAGAATTACAACAATATATGTAACATTGGCAATGCAGCATTTTGTTTAGTTTTGACGTCATCCTAAAGTTATTTTGAATGGATTATAGTATAGTCGTTGTAATTTAAGTTCCGATTTACGTCATTAATAATGTTCGCATGCATACCAACATAGTATAGAGCACATTTCCTTTTTTATCATAAACACTCTGATCTTATTAATGTTGGTGAAAATTGCAACGATGCCGGCGTTTCTCTACAAAAATTTAACATTTAAAACTATCAAAAATAGCAGTACATAACCTAAACTCATGTTCTAGAGGTTATGAGAATGTGTTTCTGTCAAACTTTTTGCTTCTCAAGTCCAATCGTTTTATAAACTTCGCCTTTTTTCATGTTAAAAACTGTTCTTATCAGAACAAATTCGCGTAATTTTTACGTTTGCGAGCTTGTTTTTGATAATGTCTTGAATACACTTGGGTGCTAAGGAGAAGCAGCTTGTTGCTAACTTGTACGAATTTTTTGAACAAGAGAAAGCAAATAGGGGACTTTTTATTCCTGTAACAGCCGTCCGAGAGGTAATCTACGACATGTAATTCGTTATAAAATTAATTAATTTGATTTTATAGAGAGCTGCAGCTGCTCTCAAAATTAATCCGTCGATCGTGACTATGGTGACCAAAGATATTCAAAATGGTGAATCATTAGATTCGAAAAAAGGAATTCCCAAGAAACCTGTAACTGTTGTTGATGAATTTACAGAGTATGCAATTCGCAATGAAATTTAACGAATGTATGACAATCAAAGTTATTAATGTGTTGGTAGTTTAGTTTTGATATAATCATCTGTTTCAGATGAACATATTACAGTACATAACTTGTATTTACAACTTCAAAGTGCAGAATTGTTCAAAGGATGTGATAAATCTTTAAATACACTGCTATGCAGAATGGGATTTACATATCGTAAAGGCAATCCCTGTCGTGCTCTCATAGACCTGCCTCATATTGCCTTTAAACGGTTTGAATTTCTCGTAAAGTATATGAGAATTAAAACGGAAGACATTTATCAATTCGTTTATCTTGACGAAACTTGGATTTTCCAAAACCGTACCGTTTATCGTTCCTGGCATAATAATGATCTACGAAGTATAAAAGGCACACAAGTCGATGGGAAAAGATTCATAGTGTTGCATGCGGGCAATGAAAATGGGTTCATTGAAGGTTGCGAGTTGATCTTTTCATCTTCAACAAAGTATGGGGATTATCATGGAGAGATGAACGAAGCAAGTTTTCTTAATCGGTTTGAAAATCAATTGCTGAAAAATTTGGAATAACTGTCTGCAATTGTTTTGGATAATGCTTCATACCACAATAGTGTTGGTTAAAAAACCCGAATTACAGTTGGACTAAAGGAGACTTATCAAACTGGCAGACAAATCAAGGCATTGCACATGATTGTCCTTCTTTTAAAAAAGATCTTCTTAATCTTGCTACACCATGTATGTATAACAACCCAATTTATAATTTGTGTAATTAACATGGTTATTAATTTTCAGGCGTAAACCATAGAAAGTCTACAAATCAGATTACTTGGCGGAACAGCATGGCCATAAAGTTGTACGATTACCTCCCTACCACTGCTTTTTCAACCCGATTGAACTTGTCTGGGGTATATCCAAAACTTATTACAATTGTCGCATTGGTAGGAATGGCAAATCGGCAGAGAATTGTTTGAAAATGTGGCACGAAGCATTGGCAACCATTACCCCAGAAGTCTGGGCAAATGCTACAGCTCATTGTGAAAGGTTAATTGGAGACTGGCACAATAGAGAAGTACGTTTAGATACAGTTGATGTTGCACCTCTTGTAATTACTTTTAATGCTGATACCGAAAGCGATAGCACCGATTCAGATGTCCACATCGATCATATTTAAATATTGCTCGAAAACTTAATGGACAAAGGTTAGCAAATGTATATTTTTCTGATCTATATAAAGCAGTATGACAATGTGACAGGAAGCATTAGTGACCCTAGCTCCTTAAGTTTGGACAAATTCTGTACAAAACGCAGAAGCAATTATTAAACAATGGAAGATAGCAAAATCAAGTCTGATGAAAAGGATGTTGCACCGTTGATCATTAACATAAATGACAATAGCTACGACAGTAGCTGGGATTCAGACAGCAGTAGTAACTAATCGATAGGAGGCCATGGAATCATAGGGAAATTAATGAAATACATTTCGTACACGAAGAAATATTGATATTTGTAAATTAATTATTGGCATTTAGTTTATTGTGAGGTAATCAGTTTCTGTAACTTTCTGTATGATAAATAAATAAAACTAAATATATTATTTTATTGATAATTTACAATCATTTAATAGAGATTCATTTAATTTCTTCGGTTACATCTGTCTACAACATCGACTGCAAAATCACAATTTTTTGTGATACAATTAATAATTTTTGAATTACTTCTATCGTGCTTGACAATCTTCTTTTGTTAAAGTTGTTTACTTACATCTTATCATTAATAAAGTGTATTGTATTTTCAAATTCACCGAGTATTTGTATCACTCTTGAAAATGATATTTATTTTACTAACTTCATTCACTTCATACTGGCAAAACTAAGACACCGGGTACTATCAAGCTTCTACATCTTCCAATTTCAACAGGTTCCGTATATCAACAAGTTTGCAAGATATTGTATGCGTTTGTTTAGCATCCAGCAAACCTTAAAAATAAATTTTCAAGATTGTTCATCCTATATACACTTACCTACGAGATATCAATATCCATGTACTTTCGTATTATCTTAAAGAATACATATTTGTTTTATATTTTGCCTAAAATGACTACATATTATTTGAATAGTAAACATTCACAGACTAACCCTATTTATCGGCAAAAAAAATACTACTTCACAAAGGCGGAAAGAAAATTGAATTTTATACGTATTTCGGTTACTTTGTGCTGGCAATCCAAGAACTATTTATAACTTGAATTCCACACTTTTAATTTAGTTTTGATAAACATAACCTGTTTTGTTGAATAGCGGTGGCTAATATTCCATGTCCGGTGTAATGTGCTTATTGCTGTAAAATGAATCACATTAAAAACACTAAAGTATGTTTAAAAAATGCTCAGTAGTAAAACTTTCACTTAAATAGCCTACTACATTATTTAGTTAAAGAGTTTGATCTACAATTATGTCCATATAAAATGATTCTAAAAATTGCATTTTAAAAAGTTACAAACTGCATTCCTTTATCTATTAGGAAATATTTGCAACATCAATATTCTACCGATGGCCTCATTGTGGTTACGAAAAATTCGTATTTTGATAGTGGTATTACGAATATTGGTGAAGTAAATAGGAACTTAAATTACAACGACTATATACATATGTAAAATATTGTTTTGCTAACACGTTATCCAGCCTTGCAAATATACTCTGTTTTAACTACTGCCAAACCACACATGAAACATCAATTTGAAACTTTATTTAAAATATTGCCTACTGCATGTCTGCCTTTTATAACATACTACCACAAAATTACAACTGTTATAGCAAGCCAAAAAATCAGCCATCTTCACACTTCATATGAATAAATTCCAACTTCAGTTAGGTATTTTTTTCACGAGCGTCTCGCGGTAGTAATAACGCGGCTGCAATGACAGTTGTAAACAGATTGAAGTTACGTAATTTTTTTGTTTACATATAGTGAATGTGATCCATGGAAATTACCTATTAATTTTGTTTATCGTGTTAGTTGTAACCGAGGAGTAAAAACGAATACTTGCGAAGATTGTGATTTTGAGTTTACACAAAAGAAGAATTTGTATGCCCATTTAAGAAAGATTCAGAATTTTGAATATAGGAAACCAGTTACTTTAGCTAGTAAATTTTTGTGTGATACATGTAGCAAATCCTTGACCAGTAAAGCAACTTTACCTCGTCATTGCAGAACTGTTTATAAAAGTATTCCAATAATTCTCAACTCGTCAAGAATCAAGTGCTTTTATGAAAATTGTACAAGACATCTAAAGGGATATAAAAAACTTCGACAACATTTGACAAATGAACATCAAATTGAAACTAAACTTGATCAACTACATTTTAATTCACAATTAAGTTTGAAGATTATTATGCAAAGTGTTAATTATATACTAATTTTATTCTGTTCAACAGAGTTCAAAAACTGAAAAAACCGAGAACAGGAAAAATCTTTGTCAATGTATATACTTCACACTTCAGCTAAATTATTGTCTGATGGCACCAAAAAGGAGTACTATAATTGCCATCAATTGTACAACTACATTCCAAAAATCAAGGGTTTTAGAAGCTTAAAAAGCACAGGCACTAATAAAATTAGAAGTGTTTGTCCCTCAAAAATAGAAGCGACGATAAAGAACGATGGGTCTGTTGCAGTAGACTTCTGGACAACTGATGTTGAACATACCAACGATATTGGTCGAGTTTTTTTATGTAAAGAGAGTAAAGCAGAAATTGCAGGTATTTTCGAACATAAAGTTCTAGTTTGAAATTTTACAATTGATGTGTTTCAGGAAAATTAAAGGAAGGTGTTACATTTCAACATATATTGGATGATGTTTGTGATTCTGCTTTAAAACAAGAAAATTCACAGAGAATTTTGTTGTTAGAAACAAAAGATATGCACAATATTGTTAGGGACTTCAATATTGAGTATGATGTGAAACGTCACCTAAATGATGCAATTAGTGTACGATGATGAACTTAGGAAGCGACTGCCCAGTGTTATATTATAAAAGCCAAGGTGTAGAAGGAAACCCAAATGACTCAAAAATAATTTTAGATGTTCAAGATTTTGCATTAGTCATAATGACTTCTTTTCAACGTGAACAGTTGCTTAAATTTGGGAACGACAAAGTGTGCGTTGATGGTACACATGGTACAAATAGTTACGATTTTCAGCTCTACACACTAATGACAGTGGATGAATTTGGTTCAGGGTGTCCAGTGGCATTTTGTTTTTCAAATCGTGCTGACGAAATGATTTTCAAGTTGTTTTTTGGAAAAATTAAATCAAGAGTGGGTATTATATCAACTACTGTTTTTATGTCTGATGATGCTCCAGCATTTTATAATGCATGTTCTTATGTTATGGCCAAGGTACCTCACCAGTTGCTATGTACCTGGCATGTGGATCGTAATTGGCGCAAAAATTTGTCAAAAATCAATGGAGGGATTGAAAAGAAAGTAGTAGTATATAAATCCCTTCGTGTTTTATTACAGTGTGTATCTATTGATGAATTTAATGACATTTTAAATCAGGTAGTAGAAGATCTTTATGACGATGTTGATACACAATCATTTGCTGAATATTTTCATAATAATTATGCAAATCGTCCAACATCTTGGGCATATTGCTATCGATTGGGTTTAGGAATAAACACTAACATGTATCTTGAATCGATGCACAAAGTTTTGGAGTATGTGTATTTGGAAGGTCGGAAAGTAAAACGTTTGGACAAAAGCATTAATGCAGTAATGAAAATTGCTCGAGATAGCTTGTTTAAACGTATAATTAAACTTGCAAAGAATACTTCCAATGACAAAATTAATAGAATTAAACAAAGTCATGAAGCAAGTCTAACAATTACATCAGATTTTATTAGACGTCTTGAAAATGATAAGGAATTTTTAGTTACGTCGTCCACTTGTGCTTGTCAACAGTATCAAGTTACCAGAGTAGATGAGGCCTGTGAAGGTTCATGCCTAAGTTGTACAAAGTGCAGCATATGTGTTCATACATTTCAATGCACCTGTATTGACAACATGATAAAGCTTAACATTTGCAAACACATACATGCTTGTGCGATACAGTTTTACAAATCGAATCTTGACATTGCCACACCTTTAGTAACGTTAATGAACTTTTCAGCAGTAATATTTTACATGAAGCAAAATCTTCAAAAAATGATATTATTAAAAAAAAGCCGAGCTAATAATAGGCCTATGTGAGAATGCTTTGTTAACTGAAGACAAACATCTGGGTATAATGAGACAATTTGATAAAATCATTGACACATTAAATAAAGCAAAATCTATTGATCTAAAAACTACAGAGGAGATTAATATTAATAAAAAGTTGAACATCAGGTGCGGCTTTTTTCAACAAAGAAAAAATCAACAAGGAATAATGATTTAAAAAGCCTACCCTAACAGAAGAAATTTTTATTAGAAATGGTTTGGTTAATAACTCAAACTTTAATGTTAATGTTCATACAAGATCTGATCATACATCACCTGATTTTATGTTAAGATAAGACAGTGTATTATCTCAGTAGAAAGTAGGTTTAATTAACACTAAAGCTTATAAGGTTAGATTTTGTTCTGCTTTCTCTTGTTTGGGAATAAAATCCGATGGGGAAACCACTCGCAGAAATACATGTACAAATTACTGGAAATTATTACAATCCCAGCGATTTTGATGGGAACTCTACAAGTACGCGACTAATCTAATTTAATCCTCAGTTCTCACTTTGTTTTATCAGTGTTACAAGCGCTGGTAAGTTATTGTAATTTCGTCAAATCTGTCGGATTGAGTGTTCTTATATTAACAGCGCAGTATTTTAGTTTTACTTTTAGTCGGAGTACCAAAATAATCTTAATTTTCTACCTTGTTTTTTTACATATTTTAGTCGACTGACAGTGCAAACAAAATTCTCGACAAAATAAAATTAGTTTCTTTCTTAATTAATTTAGGTATTTATTGAGAATGTATATGGGCACATAACGTGTTTACTTTTTAAAAAATAAATATACAATTATTGAAACCTCAAGCCTCTATTACTATTATTAAACACATTTCACTCAAGTAATTAATAATTTACAAATCAAATTAAAGAAATTCCAGCAAAGTACCTTTAAACTGCATATTGACACAAGTACGGAAATATTAATTTTTTACTCCTCCTATATAAATAAAAAGATAAACAATCAATTTAACATTAATACAGACCTCATTCAATTTATGTAAACAAAAAAATTACGTAACCTCAATCTGTTTACAACTGTCATTGCAGCCGCGCTATTACTACCGCGAGACGCTCGTTTTTTTTTCAGCCGCGCATTAAACGATGACGTGTTCAAATAACCGGGATTCTCATTTACAAACCGAACGTAATAGTTTTATGTCTAAGAGCCACTCATAACAAAACAAGTAGGATAAAGGTTAGGTTGTTCCTACTTATTTATTCATAAGCCGAGACATACGAAAGCTAAATATATTTTGATGATACTGCTGTGCCTCCATGCGCTACTCATATGCGCGTAATTTGGTTCCCATTCTTCCCTATCTATCGGATGATTTTTTTTTATTTATCTGTGGTGCACAGTTAACATAAGATAACATTTCAATTTACCATTTAGGTTCAAATTAATCATATGTTGCAGCATTGCCAGATTCATTTAACGCTTAGCTAAGCTTTACTTTCGAGTTTAACGGTGCATAGTAGAAGACCTAAAACTAGGATTAATATTTTAATCTCATTTAACTAAATTCCGCTTAGGCCCATTTGCATAGAATATTTTAACTAGAGCTTATAGGTAAGTAAAGCTTAAAGTGAGAGATGTTATTGCACCGTATACAAAGCCACATTTAGGGCCGTATGCACCGTATGAAAGTAAGCCAAGCTTAAGGTTTAAGCTACCCTAATTTTAAATTTTTATATGCACTGTAACGAAAACGCCGCTTAAGCTGGATTATAGTTAAGCCTTCATTTTTAGTGGCTTAAGCTTTAAACCAAGTAAATTTTTTGTTCACATAACCTCACTTTATAAACGTCAACTTCTTGAATCGTTTATAAGTACCTTTAATTGTTTTAATTTCGAAAAAGTATATAACATACGGAAATAAAGGATGAAATTTGTATGGAAGATGATAAAGCAATATTGGACATATGAAATTTTGAATTCCCAAGACGAATATTCTACAGGCCTAATTATATAGAAGAGATGGATGAAATGTTTTTTTTTGCAGATTTCGATTAACTAAAAATTGTACAGTAACTCTATTTGGGCTAATCGAAGACAAATTAGAATTCAATAACGATATGTTAGGGAAACAACATATTTGTATTTAAAACTAATAAATAGTGCATCTAATTTTTATATTATATGTGTAAAATTGATGTTATTATGATATATTACGTTTTGATGTAAGAATCACAGTGTATCGCCTCTCAATCAACTTTTATCTGCTCTTGCTTTCTTCGCTAGTAATGGGCATCAAATAAATATTGGAGATTTTATGCAAATGAATCAGGCAACTGTGTCCCGCATAATAAAAAAAGTTTTGAGCTCCATTGCGGTTTACACAATCAATTTATAAAAATGCCAAGTGCTTAGGTAGAACAAAAAGTAATGAATATTGTAGCGAGATGGCCCGGTTCAACTCATGACGCCACTACTTTTAATAATAGTCGATTAAGGACGAGATTTGAAGTGGGCGAATTTGGAAATAGTTTTCTCCTTGTTACGTATATATGTATTAATATACGAGGGAGGTTGAAAAGTTCGCGAAATGGAGCACAGATGGCAGCATCAGTTCGAATAAAATATATACAATTAATGGATCCAACTATCTAGTGCGCAGATGTTAAATTTGACATTATTCTGTGAAGTAGTATTAATTTGATGCTATATGAAGTAAAGTTAGTTTTGTGAGTTTTCAAAATGGATAAAACTGAAAAGCGCGATGTTATCAAATATTTTGTAAAAAAGGGTTGGAAAGCAACAGAAATACCTAAAAATATGCAGGATACATTAGGAAACTCCGCTCCATCATTTACAACTGTGCACAAGTGGGTGATGGAATTTAAACGTGGTCGTGAGAGCCTAAAAGAGGACGCGCAGCGGACGACCAAAAACTGCCACCATGCCTGAAATCGTTCAAAAAGTTAATGATATGGTTGCGCAGGATCGTCGATTAAAGGTCTCCGAAATTGCTAAAGATGCAGGATTCTCAGATGAAAGAGCATTTCATATATTAACTGCGGAAATAGGTATAAAAAAGCTTTCGGCAAGATGGGTGCCGCGTATATTGACAATTGATCAAAACCTTCAGAGGAAGAGAATTTGACAATAGAGTTTAGACCACCTTAACTCTAATAAAACCGATTCGTCCGATGATTTGTTACGACAGATGAAACTTGAGTTCACTATTATACCCCTAAAACCAAGCAACCTTTTAAACAATGGAAACATACGGGTTCTCCACCACCAAAGAAAGCAATGTCCATGAAGTCGGCTGGAAAAGTTATGGCTTCAGTTTTTTGGGATGCTATAGGTGTCCTACTAATTGACTATCTTCTCAAGGGCCAAACAATAAACGGTGAATATTACGCTAAACTTCTAGGCCAATTGGATAAAAATATTCGTAAAAAAAGACCTGCATTGCGTAAGAAGAAGATTATTTTCCATCAGGATAATGTACATCCACACACAAGTGCAGTAGCAATGCAAAAATTGAATGATCTTAAGTACGATCTGTTGCAACATTCACCTTATTCGCTTGATTAATTTTTTTCAGACTTCCACCTATTTCCACGACTAAAAGTTTTCTTTGGGGGAAAACGATTTTCCACGGACGAAGAAGTAAAAGCAGCTGTCGACGACTATTTTGGAGGCCTTGAAGAATCGCACTTTGGTGATGGTATAATGGGTTTGGAACATCGCTGGATGAAGTGTATTCCACTTGACGAAGATTATGTTGAAAAATAAACTATATTTTAAAAACAAATTTTTTCGTTTTCCTTTTTGTTTTGCGAACTTTTCAAATCACCCTCGTAATTTTGGGCTTAATATAGTTTGTGATTTTTAAAAGTTTAGAGATCAGATGAGCACCTTTTTAGGTGATAGTGGACACCCACTAAAATCCTATTTACTAACACCTCTAAGGAATCCAAATGAGCAGGCACAAGAAGTTTATAACGAATCCACATTCGTACATGTAACGTGGTGGAAGAGACATTGGATTGGCTATAATTCTTGTTTTCTTTGAATGTTAAAGCTAGGGTGATGGGTTTTTGTAATTGGCCTTTCCAATTTAAATTTAAAACATCATCTATGCATATATGGCTTGCACTCTAAAAATATAATTGTTCGTTTATATTAACCTGATGGTATAGCTAAATCCCTAAAATAATAAATGTTATATAAAATAATGTCTCAAATTATTTTAATTCTACGGGTATTTTTCGGGATTTAACTATACGAGATTATTATCAATTACAGGTTTTGAATTAGATTCAGATTTTTCCTCATCAGAAACATAATCGATAATAGTTCCATCTACTGCACCCGTGTTGGTGGATAATGTAGGGTTCTCATAGTCATCATCGACATATATATTTTTAAGCCCCAATAACGTTTATTGGTTAATGATAGTCATTAATAGGTCTTCGGATTCATTTTTTTTAATTTTAGGGGCGGGCGTCCGCCTGTTAGGCTCACCTTTCTCCTTTCTAGTGCCAATGTGTTCCGTAGTTCTTTCTTTCTATTTTCGTAGCATTTTTTTAACGATTCAGTCATGTAATATACATCATTGGCCGATGTGGCATTAAAATCTGCTTCTATTTTCAACCAAGCCTGTTGCTTTTGAGAAATATACGTCCGTTTTTTTGTTTTCTAAAATTGCCCAATACTTATTTGCCATTATTCGCAGTAAATAACATTTTTCGCTGTTAGTAAAATTTGGTATTCTCGTTTTTAAATCCAGATGCTCCATAGTTTTAGCAACAAATGATTTTCACATATGCAATAATACACAATTTTAGACTTGGCTAGAACTAAGAATTTGACGTTTGTTGTAAATTGCTATGTTGCCAAATTGCAGTTTGGAACTAAATACCCTTTGTTGCCACATTACAAATCAGCTTAACTAAACCGGGCTACGTTTTACTGGTGCATGTAGTTGGAACCAAACTTGCGTGTGACTCATCTCAATACCTAGATAGAAAACACAACTATAGTATAATGTATGTTACTCGTGTCTACTAATTTCGCCTTCTTGGAACAGGATGGCTATTATAGAAAGGTGTTTCTTCATAATTCTGTAATAAAGAAGTAGCAAAGGTATGTCAGATTTTGGTTTATAAAGTTGCAAATTTCTTTGTGTTTTTGAGCTTTTGAAGGTTAAGTCAGCTTTTCTATTCATTTAGCGTTTTGTATTTTTGTTTTAAATGTATTGTAGGATAATTTTTTTCAAAACTATTGTCGTTTCATATTGGCACTAAAAATGCTGCGTAATAAACATTTAAAATTACAAACACAGTTGGTGATTATGAATTTTCTAAGTTACTTTGAAAGAGAACGTGACAATCAAGATTTATTTGTTCCATTTGAATCTGTAATGCAAGTAAGAATAAATGCTAGATCAACTTTAATAGAAAAGATGGTTTAATTAAATTGTTTTAGCGGACTGCTGAAGCCTGTGGTGTAGGACTCCGAACCCTAACTAGTACTAAAAAGAAGGTATTCGAAGCACATAAAGAAAATCAACCACTGCAATCTCGTGGTATGAATCGAAAATGCACAAAATTAAAATCCTGTGATGTAGACGATTTTGTTAAAGATTGTGTCAAGAGAAAAATATACGACATGCATTCTAAACGTAATAAAGATAATATTAATTTGGGATATATTTTATAACCTATGTGTAATTTCTAGGCCTCCATGTTACAGTAAAAGCCTTATAACAAGAACTTGCTTTGTTTGGAGTATTTAGTTTTAGTATAAGTAGTTTGAAAAGGCTTTTATCTAGCATTGATTGGTTTTACTTTTAAAAATGATGATAGCAGACGGGGATTATTTGAATTAGAACATGTTGCCGCTGCACGAGTAAAATTCTTGAAAGAATACAAATTAAACCAGCAAAGGGAATTGTACGATCTTGTTTTCTTAGACGAATTATGGATTTTCAGTCGGGGCTCAGCAAAAAAAAAGTTGGATCGATAACACAAAACAAAGTATAAAGAAAAAACCATTACTTGTTTTAAATAGTCTTTTTTATTTTAGTAGTATTTTAGATTCATTGTGCTACATGCGAGAAACAACGATGGTTTTGTTCCAAATGCATCTCTTTTGTTTTCTATTAAATCACCAAGTGCAGACCATCATAGCGATATGAATGCTGAACTGTTTACGAAGTGGTTTCAAGTAACTTTAATTCCAAACTTGAACCAAGCTAGCCTTATTATATTAGACAATGCATCTTAGCATCAAAAATTAATAAAAGAAATACCAAATACAACCTCTAATAAACAGGAATTAATAGACTACCTGCTGAAACATAAAGTATCTTTTAAACTAGTATGTTAAAGAGTGAATTATTGACGTTAGTCAGAGAGAATTCAAAACCTAAAGTTTACGAAATAGCTGAAATTGCAGCAAAGCATGGTCATAGAGTTTTACGATTACCTCTATATCATTGTCAATTTAAACCAATTGAGTTATTATAGGTTAAATCCAAAGATTGCTATAATAAAAATGTGGAACGATTTAACAAACAATACAACGAACATAATATAAGAATGATATGATTTGAATCACTTCAACAGATAGACGCTGCATATTGGCGAAAATGTAAAGAACATGCTCACAAATGCATGAAAGAATGGTGGAATATTGAAAAACAATTTGATGTTGTTCAACCGTTAGTAATAAATGGTAGCAATGATAATAGTGGTACTGACAGTGACTCTGATTGTAGTTATGATTAAAAAATAAATGTATCCTATCTAAAAATTATAAACTTTATTCTGGCAATTATTTATGTATGGTTATATTGTATTCTAGAACTTATACTCCATTCCAGTTAAGAAGGTACTGAAGAAAAAGATAGGACTGAATTTTAGCGATTCTCATTGGTGGATGGATGAGCCAAGTGTACACAAGTATAAATATCCCGTATGTTTGTGTTGGTTGTTTGAACATTTTTATTATAAGACAGATTGTCAATTGGCATTTTGACATTTGCTATTGCCCTTTCATATTTTCGTTTTTGTTATTTATTGTATTTTGTTATTAGTTTGCCTTTGAAATTTTGCTCGGCCTTATTAATTTGTGTTAATTTTATATTTAGTATCAAAACAGTTCTTGTCAGAGCTATAAAACACCAGTGTCTTCATAATAAGGTAAGCATGTCTCATTAAAGATAAGCATATAATACTAACAATGAATTCTTTTCAGACTTTTATTTAATTATGGATCACCAACCTATTAAAAATCCGAAGGGCAAACATGTTATGAGCGGGCAAAAGCTTATTGCCTATAATATATATTTGAAAAATTCCACAAATGCATCCAAAACGCAATCTGTGAAGCAAACTGCGTTAGAAGTGGGTTTAAGTGTTCGATCAATGGGGAATATTGTAAAAGAAATGGAAACTACTGGTACTGCTTCCTCGCCAAAGACTACAAGAGTGCGTACAACAATCTACGACGAACTTGAAGAATTTGAAAGATGTGCGATTCGACGGCATGTTCATGCATTTTACTTTAGAAATGAATTACCAAATTTAGAGAAAGTATTACATACAATAAACAATGATGACTCTTTACCAAACTTCAGTCGCACATCACTTTATCGGGTAATGATGAAATTGGGTTTTAAATATGGAAAGCGTAGCCGAAAAACAATTTTAATTGAAAAACCTGAAATTGTGTTGTGGCGAAGAAAATATTTAACTGCAATTAAAAAGTATAGAGCTGAAGGCAAAAGAATTTATTATACTGATGAAACGTGGGTGAATGCTGGACATGTAAAGAACAAGGTATGGCAAGACACCACTGTAAAAACAGCAAGGCAGGCATTAATCGAAGGTTTATCGACCGGTATACGAGATCCCTCTGGCAAGGGCAAGAGATTAATTGTTGCGCACATGGGTAGTGATATGGGATTTGTCAATGGTGCATATTTAAACTTTCAATCTAAAAAAACAGGTAACGTATTAACACTATAAACAACTTAGGACCCTGAGTTCATAATTATCGTTTTAGGAGATTATCACGAAGACATGAACGGTAAAGCGTTTACAACTTGGTTGAAAGGTGTATTACCTCTTCTTGATAATGATAGTGTAATCGTGCTTGATAATGCTTCTTATCACAGCGTCAAAGCCGATAAGGTTCCAAATCAAAGTTGGCGGAAAGAACAAATTTATAATTGGTTAAACGCAAAACACATTGAAGTTACCAAAGAGCTATTAAAAGTTGAATTATTAGCCTTAGTAAAGCAGCACTCTCTAGCTCACCCGACACCTTATGTTGTTGACGAAATTGTAAAACGCTCTGGCAGAACTGTATTAAGGTTACCCCCATACCACTGCAATCTAAATCCAATTGAGCTGATTTGGGTTCGAGTAAAGCAGCATGTAGCTACCAACAATTCTACTTTTAAAATCAACGACGTGAAGGTGCTTCTGGATGAAGGAATTGCAGCCATAGATAAAGGACATTGGGTTAATTGTATTAGCCTGTTACATGCAAATTGCACTTAAACATTGTTATTAGGTTAAGTTTTGATGTATAGAAGTTTCGCGCCATATTTTCAAAAGACGCAGTGCGCGGGAATTTTAAATAGACTAGGCGGTACTTCCGTACGTCATAGTAGTGCATTTGCGCAGTGTGCGTATCCCTAGAGGGGTAGGCAATACTAGACAAAGAGTGAAGAAGTTTCGCGGTTCTCTTTCTATAACGTGGCTTTTTGCCTGATACCTTTGAGCAGAGTGTCGCTTTTCTGGTAACGTATCGTTAGGTTTACCTATGTAGATATCCTACCTAATTAACTTGGTTTGTCTACCCTCATACCTTATTTTCCTGCCCAATCCCTGCATAGGTAACAAATCTGCCGCCACCTAGGCGCACCGATCTCCACGACTGAGGATGAAGACCTCATGATTACCTTAGCTGGCCGGAGCTGATCCCCGAACGCTTTTGAGAGCGTCGGCGTATCATCTCTAATCCCTCCGGGAGGAGCCCTGATTGGACTTGGTTAGAGGCCTACCCTAGCACAACTTCGCGGGAAACTGGACCTATTATGTGAGTACTTCAAGTTTATATTGTTCGTTATTATCTTTGCTTTAAACTTAATATGTAAATTTCCGAAGTATTGCGTAATATTGTGGACGTCATTGGTGATGACCGCACCCAAATCTGTATAAGATTAGCGCTGCCAACCACCGATGCTGTCTAGTAAACCGCGCTCCCGGTGTTGTATTTATCGAAATTTTAAAATCTAACTACCGTTTTTAAATGTAAGAATTGGCTGTCCAACGTGTTTTTTTAGGTGGTATAATTCCTGTATGCCTATGGAATGTATAAAGTAATGTATAAAGTAATGTTTAAACAGCTTTTTCATCTAAATCAAATCAATAAATGTCATTATCTATGTTTACTAAGATATCTGTGAATTTTTTATTTCAGGTTGGTATCTTGCGAAATTCCCCAGAGATTTCCCTGAATTGACATGTAAGCGTTGTAATGAAAACCGCCACTTTGAGGTTATTGTGATCTATATCCTTTGTTTTAAAAATGCTACATTGATTAATTTACTGTAACTAAATGAAGTCTATATCTGAAATATGTGTTAGTTGTCTAAATAAAACTCCAAGTTTTTACAAGGATTTCTACGTAACCCCACTTTTACGCAAGTAAGTAAATAAGCATTTTAAAAGTAATTGCATTTCTTAAATACCGTTTATTATAACAATTATCTACCTTATATCAGTGTAAAATATAACCCTTGCTGCTAAATAAAAAAAATTGCACCTAAAATTATCTCATGTGTTTATAAAAAAGTGTTTGTCATTTACCTGTTAATTAATATTTAAACTCGCTTTTTAAAGAAACCTTATGTTTAAAAAAACATTTAACGTAACGATTTGACCTTTAGAATATCTTTTGAAAATGCCACATTAATAGTCCCGTTTTATCTGTTAAAATAATACCTCACCAATGTGTTTCACTATTTTGGAGGGCTTTTTTCTAGCTTATCAAGGATATATCCCCTGTTAAATACTAACCTTGTTCGCATATAGTTTTAAATGTGTTTCTTTAGTGTTTTGATTAATTAACGTGGTAAAATTCCAATATTACTCTTTGCGGGTGACGTTCTTAGGAAGTTTTCACCCGTAAATATCTTATCGTACTAACGTGAAGTAGCTGTAACGTTTTTTTATCTTCTGTTTTACGTCAGTATCGTATAATTCATATATCGTGTCTCGAATATTCAATCCAAAATGAATATTTCACATTTAAAATCGCTGGAATTAATTTACGAGATTGAATGTAGGAATATTATTCCGGCATCTAATCAAAACGATAGAAGATCTCAGCTCAGAGCAATTTTAGCCCAGGAAACGAAAGGCATTGTTATCTTAAAGAAAATCGTTGGCGATTGGCCTCATAACGTATCTGAAATAAAACTTTCTTTGGACGATATATCTGGTATAATAAATAGAACAGATCCTGGTGCTAGTGATATCGAGCTAGGGCGATTGGCTTCGAGAATAACGCACGTCAAACAACGTACAGAACTATTATCTTTATATGTCGATGAGCAAGCGACCCAATCTAAACAAAGTTTGTTGTCCGAAATATTATTACTTGAAGGAATTGTTCTTGAAAGACTTAATCCAAATGCAGACGTAGATATATCGTTACCCTTTTCAAATCTCGTACTTGCCCAACCTAAACCATTAGGAAAATCTATACCTGTATACAAATGGGGTCTCACTTTTCAAGGGTTTGATGCGCAAGTCTCTTTATCATCTTTTCTTGACCGGATTAATGATTTCAAAATCTCTCGCGGGTGTACAGACCAGGACCTATTTGTCTCAGCAGGTGACTTGTTCGCAGACTCTGCGTTGATATGGTACAGAAACATACGAGACCAAATTTCTACCTGGGAGGAGTTAGTTGCGTGTTTGAAACGAGACTTCCTACCTCATGGTTATATTACCGACCTTTGGAACGAAATACGTAATCGAACCCAAGGTCCTGACGAAAATGTTGTTTCTTTTATTACCTCACTAGAAGCTTTATATAGCAGACTCGACAAAAAACCTCCAGAATCCGAAATTATCGATCAGTTACTTAGAAATTTAAACCCCTATTTCTCTGAACGCTTGGCATTACAGCAAATCTCTTCGTTAGCCCACTTTAAAGACCTATGTCGTTCTCTTCAGGAAGTGAAGTTAAGGATTGACAAATATCGCCCGCCCCCAGAGAAACAGTCTGGCCTTTTAGAACCCGATTTAGCTTGCCAAGCTCGAGCTTCCCATAAAGTATCTACCCTTAACGTTCCTTCTACCGTAACTAATAACTCACTTACCTGTTGGAACTGTAAGAGAAGTGGACATAACTATAATGTCTGCACATACCCCAGAAATATTTTTTGTTATGGTTGTGGCCGCTCAAATATCTACAAATCTAACTGAACCAACTGTAATCCTAACGTATCGGGAAACTCCCGTCGAGATATTTCAAATCAGGGCGTGAATATCTCAAGGATCCAAAATCGTCCTCATCACCAATCATTCAACGGACCCAGACGTCAATAAATTCATATCATAAAACTACTTCTAACGTTGTATCGTCATTAAATTTATCTAACAATAATACCGCTACTATTAATGTACAAAATGCCTTACCTTCATTAGAAGAATTATGCTATACTACGCCAGCCGAGTGGTCTAAGTGGTTACAAACCGTCAATTCCTTTTACCATAAAAAGACTGCTGCCGTTTCACAACTGGTTAAAAAACCCTTCGATAATCGTCCACACTTATCTATCTCAATTGGTTCCTTAAATGTAATTGCTTTATTGGATACAGGTTCCTCATGTTCCCTTATAAATAACAAAGGTTTACATCAATTATCTAAACAAAATATTAATATTCAAATTATTCCCGAAAAAACTTCCATAAATTTGGCTGACGATAGTCAAATACATGTAACCGGTTCCCTTAAGTTAAAAATTCGAGTAGAATCTCTTGAACGTGACGTTTTATTTTTGATTGTGCCTGCATTAGCTTATCCTTTCCTATTAGGTGTGGATTTCTGTAAACTTTTTAATCTGTCACTTTATTTCCAGGATTTTTCATGGCAAACCTCTCTTAAAACGAACTCCTGTGCATCTACAGGAATATCTAACAAAATTTCTCTTACTGATTCCCAAAATGTAACTTTTAACGCTACAATTGACAAATTTCGTAAACTTATACCTCCGAACTTGGTTGCGTTACAACCGCAACACACGTTATCTCTACAGGTGATGCCCTCCCTTTTAAGCAACGTCAATATCCCTTATCGCCTGCTTTACAAAAGCATTTATATGCTGAAATAGACAAAATGTTAGAATCTGGTGTTATCTCTCCTTCAAATTCCCCTTGGACGTCTCCCGTATTACTAGTTCGGAAAAAGAATGACGAATGGCGTGTCTGTTTTGATGGCAGGAAGTTGAATTCCGTGACTGTTTCTGACGCTTATCCTTTACCAAGAACTGACTCGATTTTAAGCCGGCTTCGTAACGCAAAATTTATCTCATCTATCGACCTTAGACAAGCTTTTTATCAGATACCTCTCGACCTATCTTCTCGTCAAAAAACTGCTTTTTGTGTTCTAGGTCGAGGTCTTTTCGAATATAATTTTTTGCCATTTGGTCTCTGTAACGCTCCACAAACTTTACAACGTACTATGGATCAAACGTTAGGTCCTATCTTACATCAAGAACGTGCCTTTGTATTTTTAGATGATATCTTAGTTATCTCAAGTTCCTTTGATGAACATATCGCTACATTAAATGAGGTTGCAGAACGTTTAAATGCAGCAGGTTTTAAGATAAACTGGGAAAAGTGTCAATTTTGTTGTTCATCCCTCACATTTCTTGGTTTTATTATCGATGGGACTGGCCTACGAGCAGATCCTGCTAAAGTCAACGCTATTACTAAATTTAAAACACCTAAAACCGTTACCGAAATCAAACGTTTAATTGGAATGATTAGCTATTA
Organism: Platerodrilus igneus; assembly: GCA_036346225.1. NCBI lineage: Eukaryota > Metazoa > Arthropoda > Insecta > Coleoptera > Lycidae > Platerodrilus > Platerodrilus igneus. Next base: position 1,888,598 of record JARFIW010001092.1, read on the forward strand.
TCGCATCTTTCTACCCAATCTTTCAACTATATCTGCACCCATTACCGCTTTAATTAAAAATAAAAATAAATCCCAAACTATCGAGTGGAATTCAGAATCTCAACAAGCTTTCGAACAAATTAAAACATTAATCACTTCAGCACCTATCTTAATTTCACCTAATTTCGATGAAAAGTTTTATATACAAACCGATGCCTCACTTACTGGCTTAGGCGCAATGTTATTCCAGGTAAGCAATGGGTTAGAACATCCAATCGCTTATGCGAGTCGTGCCTTAACTTCTGCCGAACAAAAATACTCAGCTACCGAACGAGAATTATTGGGCGTTATCTTTGGAATCGAGAAATTTAGAGGATATGTCGAAGGTACACACTTTACCGTAATCACTGATTGTGCAGCCCTCACTTGGCTTAATAACTTGAAACAACCCGCAGGTCGTTTGGCAAGATGGAACTTGCGTATATCTCAATTTACTTTCGATGTTAGGCATAGGCCTGGCAAATTAAATATCGTACCTGATGCCTTATCTCGTGACGTCGTCTCTCTTAACCTTCCAAATTTAATTCTGGATACCTGGTACCTCAATATGATTAAAAAAGTTTCTGATAACCCCGACAAATTCCCTACCTTCCGTGTAACTAATAATAGACTATATAAATTTGTATCTTCGTCCCCGCATAAAATATCGAATATCCCTGAATGGAAACTGGTCGTGCCCACTGCAAACCGCAGTGAGGTGCTCAAATTATGTCACGATGATCCCATAGCTGCACACCTTGGTGTTACAAAAACTCTCGCGAAAATATCTGAATTATATTACTGGCCCACACTTAAGCAATCTGTTTGTCGCTACATTAAGAGCTGTAAAATCTGTGGCTCTCATAAGAGTTCACAAGATGCTCGCCCTGGTTTAATGGGTAACTTTAAACGTGTATCTTATCCCTTTCAATTAATATCGCTTGACTTATTAGGACCTCTCCCCGATCGAAAAGAGGTAATCAATATCTTTTAGTTGTTACCGATTGGTTTTCTAAATTTGTTATGGTGCAACCCTTACGTAAAGCTACTTCTGCAGCTATAATTAAATTCCTAGAACAAAATGTCATTCTTATCTTTGGTGTTCCCCAGATTATTCTTTGTGACAATGGGGCACAATTTATCTCTAAAGATTTTCAGAATTTCGTTAAAAGTTATAAAGTACAAAAAATTTGGTTTAACGCAAAATACCATCCCCAAGTAAACCCTACCGAGAGAGTAAATAGAGTCTTAATCACCGCTATCTCTTCCTATATTAATTCAGACCATACTACATGGGATGAACATATCTTTAAAATTGCTCAAGCTTTGCGTACATCTAAACACGAAGCAACCCAATTCACTCCGTCTTTTCTTGTTTTTGGAAGATATACCCCAATCGATGGGAGTTACTATGGTTTAGTGCCTGACGATACTAACGTAATTGAATTTGACGATAAAGTACGTTGGGACAAAGACCAACAGTCATTACCTTCTATCTTTAACGACGTTAGGAAAAATTTGTTAAAAGCTTACGAAAAGAGCAAGGACCACTATAACTTACGTAAACGAAATATTTCCTTCGCCTTGGGCGAACAAGTTTGGAAAAAGAACTATGTCTTATCGGATGCATCTAAGAAATTCTCTTCAAAATTAGCCCCTAAATTCATTCTTTGTAAGGTCACTCGTGTCATTAGTCCCCTTATCTACGAACTTCAGGATGCTGAAGGAAAACGCCAAGGCAGGTGGCATATTAAAGACCTTAAGCCATTCTCTGCCGATCCAAATGCTACTTAAGTTTTTCACGTTCCATTCTCGTTACTATTTACCTAATATTTTTTTGTTCTCACCATCAATAAGTTAACTTTAATTACTTATTCCCTCTCTCATATAGTGTATAATCTCTTATACGTTTAACTTTACTTCCCTTAAATTAGCTATCTTTTTCTTTTGGTTGACTATTCCTTGACTATACCGTTAGTTATATATCACTTCATTCTCTACACCTCCCAATATAATTCTGTCGTTTCATTTAATTAACCCTTGCACTTTTCCTACTACATATTATTTGGTTTTTAGTATTTTTCTTACATGGTTTAATTGTGTGGTAATTGTCGTAACTTTGGTTGCAATAACTCATTGAATTTTTATGATTGGTTTTAGCTGATGTTAGAGTGAATGCTTTCTTCCTTGGACTCACATAGGAGACGCGGCCTATGCCATTGTAAGAAATAGTTCATATTCGTAGTTGCAAAAAACTAGGATTGCCTATTCCATGTGTTTTTCTTCTGAATTATTGCAGTCGCCCACATTATACTACATCATTAGTTTTTTCTTTTTCTATTAAATCAACATAACTTATAAACATTTTTTTTCATTGTTTTTTATTGAACTTTGTGGTGAGGTGCTATTGCTTCTTATTGTTATCTTATTAAATTCTCGGTTGTTTTAGCATATTGGGACAGTGTATCTGTATTTAACTGCTTATAATTAGGCATTTTTGTGTGTTTAAACGGCTCTACTGGAGCCACTCTATTTTTACCTTTATTCATTGTCTTGGGTAATAACTAGGCCAATACCTTTGTTTTCTTTATTATCCTTGATAATACCCTTAGTTTTAATATCGTTATCTTACCGATTACCTTTAATAATAACTTTAGTTTAGTCTCGTTATCTTACCGACTACCGTTAGTAATAATTTTGGTTTAATTTCTCGTTATCTTACTGACTACCGTTAGTAATAATCTTGGTTTAATTTCTCGTTATCTTACCGGCTACCGTTAGGAATAACTTCGAGTTATTTCGCGTTATCTTACCGGTTATCTTTAGGAATAACTTTTGTTAAATTCATGTTACTTTACCTACTATCTCTTATAAGCACTTTAGCTTAATATCGCGTTATCTTATCTAGTATCTCAAATATAACTAAAGCTTAATATCGTTATCTTATCCATTACCTTTGAGGATAACAACTTAAGCTTAATATCATTATCTTATCTACTATCTTTAACATCAATTTGAGATCTTGTCTTATCTTTTATCGTCCTAACGTGTGGTATCTATGACCAGACGTGGGAATTACTTTTTTTTGAAATTTGAGTGAATAAGCTAGCCTGATATAGACATGTAATTTGTTAGGTTAGCATATAAGGATTTAGTAGGTGGTACTTTTGGTAAATTTGTTGATTCACAACTATGTCATAGACAAGCTTTAAATGTGCATCGTTGGAAAACCAAAGTACCAGTAACAAAATTTGCTAGAGTGCAGAGTGACTCACTCTATGAACATTTTAAATTTGGGCACTTCTTGCCAAAAAGAAGAACAGTTTGATGCAACACTCATGTGTGTTTGCACATAAGAACTTTAATGTTAGTTTTAGTTTAGATAGGTTTAGATAGTTTAGGCGACTTGTCGCACCCGTGTTAGTTTAAGTAGTGTTTCATGCTCCCCGACAAATTTGTGCTGTCGATAATTAGTGTAGTCAAAGACTATGGGGCTACCTATTCCGTTTCCTGGTACTTCGGTAGACGTGTTATCGGTCAAAAAACCAGGTGGCGCCTTATATAAACATTTTGTAGGTTTTAAGTTAGGTTTTATATAGGGTAGTTAGGATTTAGATTTTAAGCTGTTACTGTGCTAACAGACTTTTTCTTTTTTTAAGTTTTTTCATTTGTGGCTTTGTCGCGATTGTTACGTGCCAAGGGTCACTTAAACATTGTTATTAGTTTAGTTTTGATGTATGGAAGTTTCGCGCCATAATTTCAAAAGACGCAGTGCGAGGGAATTTTAAATAGACTAGGCGTGTGCTTCCGATACGTCATAATAGTGATTTTGCGCAGATCGCACGATGCTAGAGGTGTAGGCGAATTAGTTCGCGCCGATGTGAAAAAGACAAAGGAGTGGGGAAGTTTTGCGGTTCTCTCTCTATAACGTGGCTTTTTCGCCAATACCTTTGAGCAGAGTGGTCGCTTTTCTGGTAACGTATCGTTAGGTTTACCTATGTAGATATCCTACATAATTATCTTTGTTTGTCTACCCTCATACCTTATTTTCCTGCCCAATCCCTGCATAGGTAACAAATCTGCCGCCACCTAGGCGCACCGATCTCCACGACTGAGGATGAAGACCTCATGATTACCTTAGCTGGCCGGAGCTGATCCCCGAACGCTTTTGAGAGCGTCGGCGTATCATCTCTAATCCCTCCGGGAGGAGCCCTGATTGGACTTGGTTAGAGACCTACCCTAGCGCAACTTCGCGGGAAACTGGACCTATTATGTGAGTACTTCAAAGTTTATATTGTTCGCTATTATTTTTGCTTTAAACTTAATATGTAAATTTCCGAAGTATTGCGTAATATTGTGGACGTCATTGGTGATGACCGCGCCCAAATTTGTATAAGATTAGCGCTGCCAACCACCGATGCTGTCTAGTAAACCGCGCTCCCGGTGTTGTATTTATCGAAATTTTAAAATCTAACTACCGTTTTTAAATGTAAGAAGCCATATAATTAAAGAAAAAGAAAGAATGTGGAAATTGGATGGCATTGTCGAACAAATTGTAATAAATGTTGGATATGAAAGTACAACAGACGACGAAGATACCTCTGGGGATGATATGGACGTAGATTAAATATAAATTTGTGATATCATTGTTTTGATATTTTGTGATGTGTTTAATTAAAAATAGCTTATATATTGTTTTATATTAATATTTTATTTTAATTATACTTTAACCAAACAGATAGAAAATAAAGTTCAATAATGCTTGATATGTTTTAAAACCGTGTTTCTTGGATGTATTTATTCAAAAACCTCAATCTTGCAAACAATATAAATAAAAATATGTATAAACATCGATGCATTGCTTTAATTTCAGTCATTGTTAACAAACTTACAACCTTTCGAAAAAATGAAACTGACAGAATTTTATAAAAGAATTCTATAACTCCAGGTGAATGTTTGTTTCTACCATAATTGTTAAGTAAAGACTAAGGGGCAAGTTCATAAAGCACACTTAAGCCACACTCATACTTAAGTAATGCTCTATCTCAATTTTTGGTATTCGGAAAAATACTAAAAGTTGAGATGGAACATTGGTTAAGTATGAGTGTAGCTTAAGTGTGCTTAATGAATTTGCCTCTAAGTTTCGTCCGTCTTAAACTTAATGTAGTTCCAAGTCCAATTTTATCTTCTGAAATTTAATACCAAATTACAAATACTTCTTGTTATTATTTAGACAACTATCCTAGGAGAAGGATCGAAATGTCAATAAAATCATTTTCAAAAAGCAATGTGGTCTAATTCCTTAAGAAGAACACCAAATTGCAATTACTGAATGCAATAATACTTAAAAATTAACTAATAAAGTCAGCCATTTGCATTGTTATTTTTGAAAAACTATCCTCACAAAATAGGAAATATACAACCGACGCCGGCAACTTTTCAAATACAGCAACTAATAAATTTTTGTTCTGTGTAAATCTGACTCAAGCACAAGCGCCATCTACTACCTTCTTAACTAAAATGGAGTATAAGTAATAAATATTTCAAAATGTTGATTTAATGTCTAATGTTTCTGTGTATGGTCCCACTACCGTATTATAATACTGCAGGTTTTAGTAGTTGAATTATATGCAAATTCAAGATATTTTAACCTATCGTTGAAACATCAAATGTATATAGTGATGGTAAACACTAAATAATATAATTAAAGAAACAAAGTAACTAAATATTGATTATTTAATTAATAACCTTTTGAATACAATGCACGAATAACAATTGCTGAGCTCTTATTACAGAAAAGCTTGTGTAGCATTTGCTTAATATATTGTAGCGGGCTACTATACTACCGCGTTTCACTGTCTTAAAACAAGTAATAACAAGAGTCTCTATTACTCACTGTTCACAAGTCTAATTAACAGTATATGCCTTATTTATAGATGTTTTCAGTCCAATTAACAATGAAGCACTATACACTAATGAATTTACAAGCACTAATATCTTCTTAAACTAAATTCTTGACCATACGTCTATTAACAACACTAACACAACTATTTATTTATTACACTTTTGTTTATTTATGTATTCTACAAGCTGCATGTACATTAGACACGTTCACATAATATAACATTTATGTTTACTCTTGGACTTCCAAAAGCTCAACTATTTAACTTTACACGATATAATTTATATTCGACATTCTGATATAGACTAAACTCTTAAATTTATTAGTGGTCTTATATATACTCTGAATTAAAAAAGAAGACTATTCTCTAGTATAATGCTAGAAAATTCTAGGATTTTGTAGTGTATACGTTGCTTACGGCGCATGTGTGTTTGACGGGTTGCCTAATAGTAGCTCGCAACACTGCCCCCTCTTTAAAACCGTTACGTTTCGTAACTAAATACATTTTGACGCCAATTCGATGACTGATGACGGTATCGGCAGCTATCTCCTCTGGTGCATCCACCACGTCGTTGGAAATAACAGTCAACACTCTTTTCTTGGTCTTTGTTAGGCAAGCGGTTGATAACAACAAACAAGGACCTGGACGTTGGTTCCCTGGAAAACTACTTCCAGCATATTTCGAACTATCCTCCAATCTAAGCGATCCAGTCCACAACCTAGCTTGAGCACCGCTAGTTTCGTTACTCCATTTTCCATCATCTGAGCCTTAAGATTTAGCAAAGCCTCCCATAGATGTACATAACTAGGTCTCTGCCATCAAGAATTTCTGGTGACCAGATAGTAAACATAACAATTTTTATCCTGAAAGACCAAAAGCTTTTTCTACAGTTGGCTGCTGTTGTACTAATTCATCCACACATCCAAACCTTTTCTTGAAAACAATAGCTATCCCTCTTAAAATTTGCAAATCCTGAGCTACGCAATGTTCAAGGAAATACTCTGCTGGTGTTCTAAACAGATCTTGCTGTTTTTTAACAACAACGCCAATTCTTGCCTTAGCGGAACCACCATACGCCGCCATGAAACTCTCAAAATCTACATTTGACTCACAATTAATAACTCTTTGCACACCATTCTCGTTACTCAAGTCCCCCTGGTTGTTGCCAGCATAAGATGTTAAACGGTCAAAGTGTACCACTTTTGGTTTACTACGGGGAGAACTTTTGATCCGGTACACTACATCATTAATTCTTGTTAACAGTTTGTACGGGCCTTCCCATTATCTTTGTAATTTTGGCGACAACCCACGCTGTCTTTGTGGATTACAGAACCACACTAAATCTCCAGGTTGATAACCACCCTCGTGAGCTCTCGTGTCATATTGTGATTTCATTCGATCGCTTGCTGCCTGGATATTCTTTCGGACGTTTTCGTGAATGCTATTTGATCTTTCACGAAGCTTACTAACATAATCTTCACCTGCGATCTCTTTTCCAGGTTTAAATCCAAACTGAAGATCACATGGTAGCCGCAATTCACGTTCTAACATCACGCAAGCGGGAGAGTCTCCTGTGATATCATGTACCGTAGATCGGTACGCCAGTAGGAACAAATGTAAATATTTATCCCAGTCTCGTTAATGTTCAGAGACAACTTTGGCTAGGTACTTTCCTAACGTCTTTTTCATTCTTTCAACCATTCCATTCGATCGAGGATGAAGTGGCGTGGTTCTAATCTTTCTGTTTCCAAGATGCTTGCAGACGTTTTCAAACAACGCTGATTGGAAGTTCCGATCTTGATCGGAATGTAATTCCAACGGAACTCCAAAGCGACAAAACAACTCCCTCACTAGTACATCTGCAACCGTCTTGGCTTCTTGGTTAGGTATAGCATATGCCTCCGGCCATTTGGTAAAATAATCCATTGCAACCAAGATGTATTTATTTCCTTTCTCTGATTCAGAAAACGGACCAGCTATATCAATGGCTACTTTCTCAAAAGAATTTCCCACGTTATACTGTCTCATTGGGGCTTTCCGTTTTGTAATCGGGCCATTTGCAGAGGCACACAACTCACGTTTCCGGAACCACTCCTTCAAATCTTCTTTGCAGTTTACCCAATAGAATCTTTCTCTCACTCTTTCGAGAGTTCTTTTCACGCCAAAGTGCCCTTCGGAAATACCATCGTGCAAGTGCTGCAACACTTCCGGCACTCTGCTTCTCGGCACTATAACTTGAGGTCTCTCAATGCCGTCTTCACATTCCAGACGTCGTTTCAAGATTCTATTTTCAATCACCAAGGAGTCCCACTGTGCCCAGTATGCCTTCAGGCTTCTACTTGAAATACTAATTTCTTCCCAAGCTGGTCGTTGTCCTCTACTTTTCCACTCAATAATACGTCCCAATTCGGCGTCATTCTCCTGGTCTTCTCGTATTCTTTCGGGTTGCCAAGTATCATCGGTTACCGTTATTCTATGGATGACGCTTATTTTCTCTTCCATCTTGGAGCAATGATTGCAGTATACCGGTCAAGGTCCCCTTGATAGAGCGTCTGCATTTTGATGGCTAGTTCCTACACAATGTTCTGTGTCAAAGTTATATTCCTGCAGTCGCACTATCACCTTGCAACTTGCCCTTCAGGATATCGAAACTGCAGTAACCATTTTAGTGCAGCATGGTCTGTTCTCAACAGGAATTTACGGCCGCATAAGTATTTATAAAAGTGCTCTACGGATTTGACGACGGCCAAAAGCTCCCTTCTTGTCACACAATAGTTCCTTTTTGGCCGCGACAAGACCTTGCTGAAATACCCAATAACTTTTTCTTGTCCGTCCTGCACTTGAGAAAGAACGCTTCCTAAAGCTGTGTTACTGGCATCGGTATCCAACACAAATTTCCCCTCCATTCGTGGATAACTCAAAATTGGTGCTGTAACTAGTAGCCGTTTCAGTTGTTCAAATGCACTATGGCAGTCGTCCTCCAATTATATTCTTGTCCATCTTCGGTTAATTTCGTTAACGGTTTGGCAATGTTCGCAAACCCAAGTATAAAACGTCGGTAATATGAACACAATCCTAGAAAACTGCGTAGTCGGTGTATATCTGCTGGTGTAGGCCACTCTTGTACCGTTTTTATTTTATCAGGGTCAGCTCTTATTCCGGTCTCCGAAACGACATGTCCTAGGTATTTCACTCATTTCTAAATAGATGACATTTCTTGGGGCTCAATGTAAGGTTTGCCCCGCGTAATCTTTGGAATATCTCCTCTAGGTTCTTAAGATGTTCTTCAAAAGACCGGCCTAACACTATCACGTCGTCTAGATACACCAGACATGTTTTACAGGACAGTCCACGTAGTATCGACTTCATCAATCATTCAAAAGTAGCAGGGGCATTGCATAATCCAAATGGCATGACCTTGAACTGCCATAATCCAGTTCTAATTGTAAACGCAGTTTTTTCTTTATCGCTTGGCTCCAAGCCTACTTGCCAGTATTCGCTTTTCAAGTCCAAGGTCGAAAACCATTTAGATCCGGATAGAGTATCCAAGGTCTCATCAATTCTGGGCAAAGGATAGCTGTCTTTCTTTGTCACATTGTTAAGCCACCGGTAGTCTACACAAAACCTTGTCGACCCGTCCTTTTTCTTGACAAGGACTACCGGGGATTTCCATATACTATTCGAGGGTTCAATCACTCCCTGTCTTCCATTTCGGTGATAATTTGCTCGGCTTCCTTACGTTTTGCCAAAGGAAGCCGCCTGGGGTGTTGTCTTATCGGTTGCGCATCTCCAGTATTGATTTTATGTTGCACAACATTCATCCTTCCTTTCTCACTATCATCCAGTGCAAACAGACTTTGATATTGTCCGACCAGTTCTTTTACCTTGCCCAGTTGGTCACCATTTAATCCTTGACACAAAGGTATCAACATATCCAGCAATTTCTGTGAGCAACCGTTGGCTGGTTTATCTTTCGTGTAGTCCACACAACGTTTAATATGGCATACTGGAATGCAACTTCCCACAATCATGTGTTTCTTCAGGGTCACCGTATGCGGATTAATGTTCACCACCCTTACTGGTATCATATTTCGAAACTTTACCAGCATTCCTCCAATCAGTAATCCTTCCTGACCCATTCCCGATTCAGTTGCTTCCATAATGCATATTTGTCCTTCTCGGAGCGTACCATCCGGCCGTCCTATTACTATCACTTCCGCCTTCTCGGGTATTTTCATATCACAAATCATTCGAACTTGTATCGTCTGGTTACTCGTCCCTTGAAATGGAATCCCGTCGTCATCTATCCGTAGCACATCTTCTTTCATGTTCACATGAAACCCATATTCTCTCATGAGATCCATTCCCAAGATCACTTCTTCTGTGATTTTAGCTACCAACACCCGATGATAAATTAGTTTGTCTCCAATTCCCAACGTTATAGCAGTCTTTCCGTGAGTAGAAATTTTCTCACCACTTGTCGTTCGAAGATATACCGATACAGGTAGCACTTTTCCACGACCAACCAAATCTGGATTCACAATAGTCCTTGTCGCTCCTGTATTCACGAGTAATCGGACAACCCTGCCATTAATTCTACCATCAATATAAATGCTGTCCAGACTTCCCATCGAGAATGCAGCACGGATGATAATCTTCGGGGCACTAAGTTGTGCTGTCGACGTTTGCACCCTTGCATTGACTTGCTTTAGCTCAACCGGTTATTTCTTTGGTTGAGTACAGCTTTTCTGTATATGAAAACTTCACCGCAGCTTCAGCATCGTAGACGCCATCTCCGCGGTCGTCGTCTTTCTAGCCTTTCCGCCTTTTGCTTTTCAAACACACGGTTGATTATTTCATCAATGCTGTTCTGCGCTTGACCAGGTTCCTCTAAGGCAGATCGAACTTTGTTACTCATCCTGTGTGATGTCTGCTTAGCTGCTTCAAATTTCAGGGTATGAGACAGTGCGTCATCTAACATTTTTGGCCGTGCTAATCTTAGCGCTTGCTGTATTTTGCCGTCTTTAACGCCATCCACAAATGTTTGAATAACCAATTGTTCGAGAAAGCTATCTGGTGCCGTTGGGTATGCCAATCCAACTAATCTGGCAATGTCAGCTTCGAATTCCTGCAGGCTTTCATTTGTTCTTTGCGAGCGGTTTTTAGCTTGTGCATGGTAAACCTGTTGAAGGTGAGCGTCTCCATATCTCATTTCAAGCGTCGATGTTAAGAGGCCGTAATCATTCTGCTGGTGATCGGGAATCGTTTGTAAGATGTTAAGAGCTTCCCCCAGTAGGGCCACTATTAGAGAGATAGCCTTCTCTTTGTTGCACTAACCGTTGGCTATTGCCGCTGCTTCAAATTGTTTCAAATATGTGGGCCAAGGTGCTTTACCATCGAATGTGGGTGGTTTCACTTTAAATTTTAACGGTAATGACTCGCTTCCTTCCATGCTTCTTATTTCTGGAATGTTCTAATTTACAACTTGGTTTACTAATTTAAGTGGCCGCGTTGTTAGTGAAATCACTTGTTCTTGCAGCATCATCGCATCTTCTTCCATTTTTACCAATTTACTGTCCAACTTTTGCTCAACTATTTTTACTTGTTCAGTGACATCTTCTTTCAATGCGATTGAGCTTTCCATTAATCTTTGTTCTAACGTGGCCGTCTTTTCATTCAACTTTTCCATTTTCACCGCGTTTTTACTAAACCGTTCCTCTATTTTCTTAGCATTTTTACTTAACCTTTCGGTAAGGTTTGATTCCAGTTTAACTGACCTCACAACGTTTTACTTAACTTTTCTTCCATGCCGGATTTAAAATTCTTAAGGAACTTCATTAAAGTTTCTGCGTCCATTTTACTTTGGCTTCTTGTCACTGGCATATATAAACTACTTAAATGTCTTTAGACTTGTGTGTTTTCCTTTTAAATTAATTACTATATACCCCACACAGGTCTGACACTAGTGTAGCGGACTACTACTACCGCGTTTCACTGATTTAAAACAAGTAACAACAAGAGTCTTTATTATTCACTGTTCACAAGTCTAATTAACAGTATATGCCTTATTTATAGATGTTTTCAGTCCAATTAACAATGAAGCACTATCACACTAATGAATTTACAAGCAGTAATATCTCTTTAAACTAAATTCTTGACCATAGGTCTAGTAACAACACTAATACAACTATTTATTTATTACACTTTTGTTTATTTATGTATTCTACAAGCTGCATTAACATTAGACACGTTCACATAATACAACATTTATGTTTACTCTTGGACTTCCAAAAGCTCAACTATTTAACTTTACACGATATAATTTATATTCGACATTCTGATATAGACTAAACTCTTACATTTATTAACGGTCTTATGTATACCCTGAATTAAAAAGGATGACTCATTCTCCAGTATAATGCTACAAAATTCTAGGCTTCTGTAGTGTATACGTTGCTTAAGGCGCTTGTGTGTTTGACGGGTTGCCTAATAGTAGCTCGCAACAATATTTCCAGCTCTGGAAAATAAACATTCGCATGACAGAAAAGTAATAGACTATATATTTCCCTTACTATCTCACTTAAAAAGGGATAATTAAATTTATTAATTTTCCAGCACTGCACAGCATCGTCACTTCTTTTTGCAATAATGTGTTCAAGATATATTTAAAGTTCTATAATGGCGCCACTTAAGGGAATGATGATCTTGATTTATTGTATTCCATATGGAGGCACCCACTTCTTGATGTTATTCTTCATTATTGGTTTTAGCTTCTGGTAACTTTATACTAGAATTTTCTTTGCGCAGTTTATTCACTAATTCAATCGGTAACATCCACATTGATAATAATAACAATGTATTTATTTACAATCGAAGAAAATGAAATAATTTTAAATTATACAACACATTGTAAAAGGATCTAAAAGTATTGAAAAGCTAACATATTGTTGCGAGCTACTATTAGGCAACCCGTCAAACACACAAGCGTTGTAGGGTCTGCATAGTTTCCAGGATTCTAGAATGCTTCTAGCAATCAAACACACAAAACGCCGCCAGCACTGTTCATTCTCGCCAGACCTGGAAGGTTCTCGTAATTACCAGAAGATGAGTCATATCTTTAAATCTGAGTATATATAAGACCGCTAAGAAATGCAGGGGTCAGTCTATACTTTAATATCTAATATAAATTATATCGTGTATAGTGAATGTGGTTGAGCTTTTAGAAGCCTAAGAGTGTATAAACATAAATGTTATATGAGCTAAACGTGTCTATTGTACATGCAGCTTGTAGTATACATAAATAGATAGAGCTTGGATTGAATAATAGTTGTGTTAGTGTTGTTAATTGAACCTATGGTAAAGAAGTTAGTTTAAGAAGATATTAGTGCTTGTAAATTCATTAGTGTAATAGTGCTTCATTGTTAAGTGGACTGAAAACATCTATAAATAAGGCATATACTGTTAATTAGACTTGTGAACAGTGAGTAATAAAGACCATTATTATTACTTGTTTTAAATTAAAGAAACGCGGTAGTAGTAGCCCGTTACACTGGTGTCCTGTGTGGGGTATATAGTGATCAATTTAAAAGGAAAGCACACAAGTCTAAAGACATTTAAGTAGTTTGTATATGCCAGTTACAAGAAGTCAAAGTAAGATGGAGGCAGAAACTTTAATGAATTTCCTCAAGGATTTTAAAACCGGTATGGAGGAGAGGTCGGCTAAACTAGAATTGACACTTAGTGAAAATGCTGGGAAAATGGAGGAGAGGTCGGCTAAACTAGAATTGACACTTAGTGAAAATGCAAATAAAATGGAGGAGAGGTCGGCTAAACTGGAAGTGACCCTAAATGAAAACGTAGTGAGGTCAGTTGAACTGGAATCAAACCTCACAGAAAGGTTAAGTGAAAATGCTAAGAAAATGGAAAAAAGATTTGGTGAAAACGCTGAGAAAATGGAAAGGTTAAGTGAAAATGCTGCCTAAATGGAAGAAAAGTTGAATGAAAGTACAGCCACGTTAGAACAAAGATTAATGGAAAGTTCCATTGCATTGAAAGAAGATTTCACTGAACAGGTAAAAACAGTTGAGCAAAAATTGGACAGTAAATTGGTAAAAATGGAAGAAGATATGATGAGGCTGCAAGATCAGGTGGTTTCACTAACAACACGGCCACTTGAAATAGCAAATCAAGTTGCAAATGAAAAACATTCCAGAAATAAGAACCATGGAAAGAAGCGAGTTCATACCGTCTAAATTTAAAGTGAAACCACCTACATTCGATGGTAAAACACCTTGGCCCACATATTTGAAACAATTTGAAGCTGCTGCAATAGCCAACGGTTGGTGCAACAATAAGAAGGCTATCTCTCTAATAGTGGCCTTACGGGGAGAAGCTCTTAACATCTTACAAACGATTCCCGATCACCAGCAGAATGATTACGGCCTCTTAACATCGAAGCTTGAGATGAGATATGGAGACGCTCACCTTCAACAGGTTTACCACGCACAAGTTAAGAACCGCTTGCAAAAGACAAGTGAAAGCCTGCAAGAATTCGAAGCTGACATCGCCAGATTAGTTAGATTGGCATACCCAACGGCACCAGAGAGTTTCCTCGAACAACTGGCTGTTCAAACATTTGTGGATGGCATTAAAGACAGTGAAATACAGCAAGCGCTAAGATTAGCACGGCCAAAAATGTTAGATGACGCACTGGCTCATGCGCTTGAATTTGAAGCAGCTAAGCAGACGTCACACAGGATGGGTCACAAAGTTCGGTCTGCATTAGAAGAACCTGAGCAATCGCAGAACAGCGTAGAAGAGATAATCAACCGTGTATTTGAGAGGCAAAAAGCGGAAAGGCTGAAAAGATTACGACCGCGGAGATGGCGTCTGCGATGCTGGAGCTGCGATGAAGTTGGTCATATGCAGAGACGCTGTACTCAACCAAAGAAACAACCGGTTGAGTTAAAGCAGGTCAATGTAAGGGGGCGAACGTCGACAGCACAGCGTAGTGCTCCGGAGATTATCATCCGTGCTGCATCGTCAATGGGAAGTCTGGACAGCATTTATATCGATGGTAGAATTAATGGTAGGATTGTCCGATTACTCGTGGATACAGGAGCGACAAGGACTATTGTGAGACCAGATTTAGTTGGTCGTGGAAAAGTGCT
The DNA here is from genome assembly GCA_036346225.1 of Platerodrilus igneus. NCBI lineage: Eukaryota > Metazoa > Arthropoda > Insecta > Coleoptera > Lycidae > Platerodrilus > Platerodrilus igneus. The sequence goes on from JARFIW010001092.1 coordinate 1,903,689, forward strand.
ACCTGTATCGGTGTGTCTTCGAACGGCAAGTGGTGAGAAAATTTGTACTCACGGAGAGACTGTCGTTATGTTGACAATTGGGGACAAATTAATTAATCATCGAGTGTTGGTAGCTGAAATTACAGAAGAAGTGATCTTGGGAATGGATCTCATGAGAGAATGTGGGTTTCATGTAAACATGAAAGAAAATGTGCTTCGGATAGATGATGATGAGATTCCATTTCAAGGTAGGAGTAACCAGACGATGCAAGTTCGAATGATTTGCGATATGAAAATACCCGTGAAGGCGGAAATGATTGTAATGGGACGCCCGGATGGTACGCTCCGTGAAGGACAAGTATGCATGATGGAAGCAACTGAATCGGGAATGGGTCAGGAGGGACTTCTGATTGGAAGAACGCTGGTAAAGTCTCGAAATATGGTACCAGTAAGGGTGCTGAACATTAATCCCCATACAGTGACCCTGAAGAAAGGCATGATTGTGGGAAGTTGCATTCCAGTATGTCATATTAAACGTTGTGTGGACGACACGAAAAATAAACCAACCAACGGTTGCTCACAGAAATTGCTGGATATGTTAATACCTTCGTGTCAAGGATTAAACGGCGACCAACTGGGCAAGGTAAAAGAACTGGTCGGACGATATCGAGGTGTGTTTGCACTGGATGATAGTGAGAAAGGAAGGACGAATGTTGTGCAACACAAGATCAACACTGGGGATGCGCAACCGATAAGACAATACCCCAGGCGGCTTCCTTTGGCAAAACGTAAGGAAGCCGAGCAAATTATCACCGAAATGGAAGAACAGGGAGTGATTGAACCCTCGAATAGTCCATGGGCATCCCCGGTAGAGGTTGTCAAGAAAAAGGACGGGTCGACAAGATTTTGTGTAGACTACCGGCGGCTTAACAATGTGACAAAGAAGGACAGCTATCCTTTGCCCAGAATTGATGACACCTTGGATACTCTATCCGGATCCAAATGGTTTTCGACCTTGGACTTAAAAAGCGGATACTGGCAGGTAGGCTTGGAGCCAAACGATAGAGAAAAGACTGCGTTTACAATTGGAACCGGATTATGGCAGTTCAAGGTCATGCCATTTGGGCTATGCAATGCCCCTGCTACTTTTGAACGATTGATGGAGTCGATACTGCGTGGACTGTCCTGGAAGACATGTCTGGTGTACCTAGGACATGTCGTTTCGGAGACCGGAATAAGAGCTGACCCTGATAAAATAAAAACGGTACAAGAGTGGCCTACACCAGCAGATATACACCGACTACGCAGTTTTCTAGGATTGTGTTTATATTACCGACGTTTTATACTTGGGTTTGCGAACATTGCCAAACCGTTAACGAAATTAACCGAAGATGGACAAGAATATAATTGGAGGACGACTGCCATAGTGCATTTGAACAACTGAAACGGCTACTAGTTACAGCACCAATTTTGAGTTATCCACGGATGGAGGGGAAATTTGTGTTGGATACCGATGCCAGTAACACAGCTATAGGAGGCGTTCTTTCTCAAGTGCAGGACGGACAAGAAAAAGTTATTGGGTATTTCAGCAAGGTCTTGTCGCGGCCAGAAAAGAACTATTGTGTGACAAAAAGGGAGCTGTTGGCCGTCGTCAAATCCGTAAAGCACTTTTATAAGTATTTATACGGCCGTAAATTCCTGTTGAGAACAGACCATGCTGCACTGAAATGGTTACTGCAGTTTCGAAATCCTGAAGGCCAAGTGGCAAGGTGGATAGAGTCGGTTGCAGGAATATGGCTTTGACACAGAACGTCGGGTAGGAACTAGCCATCGGAATGCAGACGCTTTGTCAAGGAGACCTTGTCCGGTAGACTGCAATCATTGCTCCAAGATGGAGGAGAAAATAAGTGTCATCCATAGAATGACAGTGACCGATGATACTTGGCAACCCGAAAGAATACGAGAAGACCAGGAGAATGACGCCGAATTGGGACGTATTATTAGGTGAAAGAATAGAGGACAACGACCAGCTTGGGAAGAAATTAGTATTCTAAGTAGGGGCCTGAAGGCATACTGGGCACAGTGGGACTCCTTGATGATGGAAAATAGAATCTTGAAACGACGCCTGGAATTTGAAGATGGCACTGAGAGACTTCAAGTGATAGTGCCGAGAAGCAGAGTGCCGGAAGTGTTGCAGCACTTGCACGATGGTATTTCCGGAGGGCACTTTGGCGTGAAGAGAACTCTCGAAAGAGTGAGAGAAAGATTTTATTGGATGAACTGCAAAGATGATGTAAAGGAGTGGTGCCGGAAATGTGAATTGTGTGCCTCTGCAAATGGCCCGGTCACAAAACGGAAAGCCCCAATGAGACAGTATAACGTGGGGAATCCTTTTGAGAGGGTAGCCATTGATATAACTGGTCCGTTTCCTGAATCAGAGAAAGGGAATAAATACATCTTGGTTGCAATGGATTATTTTACCAAATGGCCGGAGGCATATGCTATACCTAACCAAGAAGCCGAGACGGTTGCAGATGTACTAGTGAAGGAGTTGTTTTGTCGCTTTGGAGTTCCGGTGGAATTACACTCCGATCAAGGTCGGAACTTCGAATCAGCATTGTTTCGAAATGTCTGCAAGCATCTTGGAATCAGGAAAACTAGAACCACGCCACTTCATCCCCAATCGGATGGAATGGTTGAAAGAATGAACAGGACGTTAGGGAAGTACCTGGCCAAAGTTGTCTCTGAACATCAACGAGACTGGGACCAATATCTACATTTGTTCCTACTGGCGTACCGATCTTCGGTACATGACAGCACAGGGTACTCGCCCGCTTGCGTAATGCTAGGACGTGAATTGAGGCTACCATGTGATCTTCGGTTTGGATTTAAACCTGGAGAAGAGATCGCAGGTGAAGATTACGTTAGTAAGCTTCGTGAAAGATCAAATAGCATTCACGAAAACGTCCGAAAGAATATCCAGGCAGCAAGCGATCGAATGAAATCACAATATGACACGAGAGCACAAGAAGGCGGTTATCAACCTGGAGATGTAGTGTGGTTGTACAATCCACAAAGAAAACGTGGATTGTCGCCAAAACTACAAAGACAATGGGAAGGGCCGTACGAAGTGTTAAAAAGAATTAATGATGTAGTGTACCGGATCAGAAGATCCCCTCGTGGTAAACCGAAAGTGGTACACTTTGACCGTTTAACACCCTACGCTGACAACAACCAGGAAGACTAGAATAATGATAATGGTGTTCGCAAGTTATTAATCATGAGCCAAATGTAGATTTTGAGAGCTTTATGGCGGCGTATGGTGGTTCCGCTAAAGCGAGATTTGGCGTTGTTGTTGAAAAACAGCAAGATCTGTTTAGAGCACCAGAAGAGTATTCCCTTGCACATTGCGTAGCTCGAGATTTGGCAATGTCAAGGGGAATAGCTGTTGTTTTCAAGAAAAAGTTTGGATGTGTGGATGAATTAGTACAACAGCAGCCAACTGTATGAAAATCTTTGGTTCTTCAAGATAAAAATCGTTATGTTTACTATCTGGTCACCAAAAATTCTTCATGGCAGAGACCTAGTTATGGACATCTATGGGAGGCTTTGCTAAATCTTAAGGCGCAGATGATGGAAAATGGAGTAACGAGACTAGCGGTGCCCAAGCTGGGCTGTGGACTGGATCGCTTGGATTGGAGGATAGTCCGAAATATGCTAGAAGTAGTTTTCCAGGGAACCAACGTCCAGGTTCTTGTTTGTTGTTATCAACCGGTTGCCTACCAAGACCAAGAAAAGAGTGTTGACTGTTATTTCCAACGACGCGGTGGATGCACCAGAGGAGATAGCTGCCGATACCGTCATCATTCATCGAACTGGCGCCAAAATGTATTTACAGTTACGAGACGTAACGGTTTTAAAGAGGGGGTGGTGTTGCGAGCTACTATTAGGCAACCCGTCAAACACACAAGCGTTGTAGGGTCTGCATAGTTTCCAGGATTCTAGAATGCTTCTAGCAATCAAACACACAAAACGCCGCCAGCTCTGTTCATTCTCGCCAGACCTGGAAGGTTCTCGTAATTACCAGAAGATGAGTCATATCTTTAAATCTGAGTATATATAAGACCGCTAAGAAATGCAGGGGTCAGTCTATACTTTAATATCTAATATAAATTATATCGTGTATAGTGAATGTGGTTGAGCTTTTAGAAGCCTAAGAGTGTATAAACATAAATGTTATATGAGCTAAACGTGTCTATTGTACATGCAGCTTGTAGTATACATAAATAGATAGAGCTTGGATTGAATAATAGTTGTGTTAGTGTTGTTAATTGAACCTATGGTAAAGAAGTTAGTTTAAGAAGATATTAGTGCTTGTAAATTCATTAGTGTAATAGTGCTTCATTGTTAAGTGGACTGAAAACATCTATAAATAAGGCATATACTGTTAATTAGACTTGTGAACAGTGAGTAATAAAGACCATTATTATTACTTGTTTTAAATTAAAGAAACGCGGTAGTAGTAGCCCGTTACAATATTGTCATGTTCCACATCTACAATTTTTTTTAATACTTGTACTAATATGATTAATTATTACGAACTTGACATAACTCTGGAACAGTACTCCATTCATCTGCACTTAGCTGAGTCAGCTCTACATTCAAAATTGTTATTGTCTTTTTAATAGCAATTTTTAACTCCAAAAATTATTTCAGAATGTAGTAGGTTGAAGTGGAAACATCTTGTAAATTCTTTATAATTATTACCCATGTTTTTGATAGTCCATCAGTTTAAAGGTAGTTTGCAAGCTACGTGTACGAGTGAAAATTACTTTTATTTTATCAATATTTGCCACTGGAAGTTTTAATGCATCTTGTACAAGAATAATGGTTAAATCGATGTGGTCAAAACGTTTTATACCCAGCTTTGTACATAAAACCTTTGAATATTTTAGGTATTGTCCGATACCACAAATATGATTTTATTACGAATGTTTGTCATTGACAACTTTTACAAATTAAAAGTCATATGACTTTGTGGAAACGAATCACAACTTAGCTATATATTCGGCCTCCATATAATTCTAGGCTGTTTATTAATGGGTTTAGAGGAATTATTACCGTATTCTAAAGTGATTTAAAAACATTTTGTGAGTACCTATTAAAAATTATTAAGTGCTAATAAAACATTTCAAACTCTTCTAATTATTTATGATGCAGTTCAAAGTTTTGGATTATGTAAATTCTTGAATGAAAAGAAAATATTTGTTCATAAGTCGATGCGAGAGATAAAGCTAACCTAACTTTCGGCTGTCAATGTTGATGATTTGATAGAACGTTATATTCCAAGGCCACATTGAATTCTGGAGCTTACTGACATACATTTTTATGGTATTGAAGCATACAATTACGAACAATGAGTCATAAGCAATTTTATTTGGTTTCAACTATATTGATAATAGCTTTAGCTAAGAAGTTTGCTTACGAAAGCTAGGCTTACATAATAAACGGTGCATACGGCCCTTAAACTCTCTTTAAGTTAAGCATAGATATTTTTCGGCTTAAACGCCACGTAACTTATAAGCGGCCAATGTGTATGTAAATCAGTTTATGACAGCTTTATTAATATTCTAAGAGGATAAAGTATTATTTATCGGTTCAATCCTATCTGCAGGACTACAATAGAATAGATCACCAAATGATGGAACAGCTATTCAATGACAATATGGACGTAAACGAAATTATTGATTTTGGATTTCCGAGACGCATTAATATTAGACAAAACTTTACAGAAGACATGGAAATTTTAACTTTTATGAAAAGATTCAGTTTGTACAAGGAAACAGTGTACGAATTTAAATCCTTATAGAACATAACTAATTGGGTCCTTTCTGTCGTTTTTCCATTTCAAAATCAATTCAACTACATACAGCGTTGTTGTATAGGTTAATATTGTTATTTTCAAATGTCATATTAACCATTAACACAGAACAACATATTCCCTAAAATTTTACAATGTTGGCTAATATTCTCTAGGTTTATTTAAGCTTTAATTTAATTGCTGTCGTACAAGGTACTGTTTTTAACTGGAGCTTAAAATATTGAGGGTAGCTTAGTTGAACTACTTTAAACAGCTCGTCAGTGCAAATGACTTTAAAGCCATGTTCTCATTCACTTAACGTAACATAAATTAACGTAACGTAAGACAAATTAACATAACAAAAAAGTTAAAGTACATAGACATTTATGTTGGCGTTCGAAACGAAAATTATCCTATTTTACTTAACTTAACGTTTCATTAAGTTGAACCAACTTCAACTTAACGAGATTCTAAATTTCCGTGTTCTTAATTCCGCCAATCGCTGGTATCTAGAAATGGCATAGCTATATAGATTGTGCACCTTGTTTAAATTAAACTGGTAATTACTGCCTAAATTAATAGGCATTTATCATTTACATAACCTCAACTGTTTATTAGGTGAATGTTATAATTCATTTAGTAAATTTAAACACAGAGTACATGATTTAAATTTGTAATACGGTATATACTTCTAGTTTCCAGCATTTATTATAGACGATGGAAAACTTATAGATTTGGTACATAGCTACCCCCGTTATTAAGAAAAGATCAGACTTTAAGAACATCACCAAAAAGCAAAATTCCTAGATTGAAATTTTGAAATTAATAAATAAAACTAAAGAATAATGTAATTAATACAACTATTTGGTCATAAACAAAAACATTTCTAGGTTTATAGATTATATAAGATAAAAAGCATGTGGTTATTATTACGCTAAGGTGGCAGTTTGACGAAGTACGCATGCGCAGCAAACCAATAATTAACTACTTTAAGTTGTTTTGAACGCAGGAATCTTATATTAATTTGTGTTAGGTTGATTTACGTTACGTTAAGTGAATGAGAACAAGGCCTTAGACTAAATACGGAGAATACGGCCATTAAACGTTTCTGTAGGTGACAATTGCGACCACTCAACGCTGCTCACATTATACTACTTATAACACGAGCGTCTCGCGGTAGAAATAACGCGGCTGTAATGACAGTTGTAAACAGATTGAGGTTACGTAATTTTTTTGTTTAGATATAGTGAATGAGATCCGTGGAAATTACCTATTAATTTTGTTTATCGTGTTATTTGTAAACGAGGAGTAAAATTGAATACTTGCGAAGATTGTGGTTTTGAGTTTACACAAAAGAAGAATTTGTATGCCCATTTAAGAAAGATTTATAATTTTGAATATAGGAAACCAGTTACTTTAACTAGTAAATTTTTGTGTGATACATGTGGCAAATCCTTGACCAGTAAAGCAACTTCACGTCGTCATTGCAGAACTGTTCATAAAAGTATTCCAATAATTCTCAACTCGTCAAGAATCAAGTGCTTTTATGAAAATTGTACAACACATTTAAAGGGATATAAAAAACTTCGACAACATTTGACAAATGAACATCAAATTGAAACTAAACTTGATCAACTACATTTTAATTCACAATTAAGTTTGAAGATTATTATGCAAAGTGTTAATTATATACTAATTTTATTCTGTTCAACAGAATTCAAAAACTGAAAAAACCAAGAACAGGAAAAATCTTTGGCAATGTATATACTTCACACTTCAGCTAAATTATTGTCTGATAGCACCAAAAAGGAGTACTATAATTGCCATCGATCGTACAACTACATTCCAAAAGGCAAGGGTTTTAGAAGCTTAAAAAGCACAGGCACTAATAAAATTGGAAGTGTTTGTCCCTCAAGAATGGAAGCGATGATAAAGAACGATGGGTCTGTTGCAGTAGACTTCTGGACAACTCATGTTGGACATACCAACGATATTGGTCGAGTTTTTTTAAGTAAAGAGAGTAAAGCAGAAATTGCAGGTATTTTCGAACATAAAGTTCTAGTTTGAAATTTTACAATTCATGTGTTTCAGGAAAATTAAAGGAAGGTATTACATTTCTGCTTTAAAACAAGAAAATTTACAGAGAATTTTGTTGTTAGAAACAAAGATATGCACAATATTGTTAGGGACTTCAATATTGAGTATGGTGTGAAGCATCACCTAAATGATGCAATTAGCGTACGGCTCTGGGTAGAGGAGATGATTAACTTAGGAAGCGACTGCCCAGTGTTATATTATAAAAGCCAAGGTGTAAAGGAAACCCAAATGACTCAAAAATAATTTTAGATGTTCAAGATTTTGCATTAGTCATAATCACTTCTTTTCAACATGAACAGTTGCTTAAATTTGGGAACGACAAGGTGTGCGTTGATGGTACACATGGTACAAATAGTTACGATTTTCAGCTCTACACACTAATGACAGTGGATGAATTTGGTTCAGGGTGCCCAGTGGCATTTTGTTTTTCAAATCGTGCTGACGAAATGATTTTGAAGTTGTTTTTTGGAAAAATTAAATCAAGAGTGGGTATTATATCAACTACTGTTTTTATGTCTGATGATGCTCCAGCATTTTATAATGCATGGTCTTATGTTATGTCCAAGGTACCTCACCAGTTGCTATGTACCTGGCATGTGGATCGTAATTAGCGCAAGAATTTGTCAAAAATCAATGGAGGGATTGAAAAGAAAGTAGTAGTATATAAATCCCTTCGTGTTTTATTACAGTGTGTATCTATTGATGAATTTAATAACATTTTAAATCTGGTAGTAGAAGATCTTTATGACGATGTTGATGCACAATCATTTGCTGAATATTTTCATAATAATTATGCAAATCGTCTTACATCTTGGGCATATTGCTATCGATTGGGTTTAGGAATAAACACTAACATGTATCTCGAATCGATGCACAAAGTTTTGAAGTATGTGTATTTGGAAGGTCGGAAAGTATAACGTTTGGACAAAAGCATTAATGCAGTAATGAAAATTGCCCGAGATAGCTTGTTTAAACGTATAATTAAACTTGCAAACTTCCAATGACAAAATTAATAGAATTAAACAAAGTCATAAAGCAAGTCTAACAATTACATCAGATTTTATTGGACGTCTTGAAAATGATAAGGAATTTTTTAGTTACGTCGTCCACTTGTGCTTTTCAACAGTATCAAGTTACTAGAGTTGATAAGGCCTGTGAAGGTTCATGCCTAAGTTGTACAAAGTGCAGCATATGTGTTCATACATTTCAATGCACCTGTATTGACAACATGATAAAGCTTAACATTTGCAAACACGTACATGCTTGTGCGATACAGTTTTACAAATCGAATCTTGACACCTTTGCATATTAGTAACGTTAATGAACTTTTCAGCAGTAATATTTTACATGAAGCAAAATCTTCAAAAATATTATTAAAAAAATAGCCGAGCTAATAATAGGCCTATGTGAGAATGCTTCTTTAACTGACGACGTACATCTGGCTATAATGAGGCAATTTGATTAAATTATTGACGCATTAAATAAAGCAAAATCTATTGATGTAAAAACTACAGAGGAGATTAATATTAATAAAAAAGTTGACCATCACGTGCGGCTTTTTCAACAAAGAAGAAATCAACAAGGAAAATGATCTTAAAAGCCTACCCTAACAGAAGAAATTATTATTAGGGGTGGTTTGGTTAATAACTCAAGCCTTAATGTTAATGTTCATACGAGATCTGATCATACATCACCTGATTTTATGTTAAGATAAGGCAGTGTATTATCTCAGTAGAAAGTAGGTTTAATTAACACTAAAGCTTTTAAGGTTAGATTTTGTTCTGCTTTCTCTTGTTTGGAAATAAAATCCGATGGGGAAATCACTCGCAGAAATACATGTACAAATTACTGGAAATTATTACAATCCCAGCGATTTTGATGGGAAACCTACAAGTACGCGACTAATCTAATCTAGTTCTCAGTTTTCACTTTGTTTTATCAGTGTTATAAGCGCTGGTAAGTTATTGTAATTTTGTCAAATCTGTCGGATTGAGTGTTCGTATATTAACAGTTCAGTTTGTTAGTTTTATTTTTAGTCGGAGTACCAAAATAATCTTAATTTTCTACCATGTTTTTTTACATATTTTAGTCGACTGACAGTGCAAACAAAATTCTCGACAAAATAAAATTAGTTTCTTAATTAATTTAGGTATTTGTTGAGAATGTATATGGGTACATAACGTGTTTACTTTTTAAAAAATAAAAATACAATTATTGAAACCTCAAGCCTCTATTACTATTATTAAACACATTTCACTCAAGTAATTAATAATTTACAAATCAAATTAAAGAAATCCCAGCAAAGTACCTTTAAACTGCATATTGACACAAGTACGAAAGATACCTAGAATAGCAACAAGTTAGTACAAAATACCAAGTTGTTTACATACAAAAGCTAACATATATAGATAACATTCGTGTAAAGTTAATTTCCTTTATTGCACTAAATTTAACTTCTTTTTTTATCCAAAGTTGGTTGCTTATAGAAACTGGTCCCTTATATTCAAATCATGAAATTTCCTTAAGTGGCCATACAAAGTTTTATTTTACGTAAATTCAGAACCACAATCTAGGCAAATATTCATTTTTTACTTCTCCTATATAAATAAGGAGATAAACAATCAATTTAACATTAACACAGACCTCATCCAATTTATGTAAACAAAAAAAATTACGTAACCTCAATCTGTTTACAACTGTCATTACAGCTGCGTTATTTCTACCGCGAGACGCTTGTCTTTTAACACGTAAAAGCGTCTCCCTACTATACTATCTCCATTATACGATATAACCTTCAAAGTCAGTTTCAATTCAGATATCAGGTAGATTGATTATAGATGATTATTATGTGCCAAAATATACAAAACGAAAATGTTAGGACCAAGGGAAATCGAGGAAAAAGCTCTTGAAAAAGAAGTGCATAGTAAGTAATCTTATCACAGTCTTATTTTTTATTTTTGGTTTGATATTTGTTATTAATTTGCTATCCGGTGGCATCTGCCTTTATATAGATACAAACTTTTATACATGCAATTTTTCATAAACCCCAGAAATTGTTTGAATAGCAGTGGAAGTATGTTATAGTCACTTTACTTAGTCACAATAATGAAATAGGATGCCAGAAATATGTTCAACATTGGGGTTATATTGGTTTTATGACTGGTAAACATCTTTTATGAAAACCCCATTACTAAGAATTAAGTACCAGTATTTTTACCAAAGAAATAAAACTTCAGGATACTTAAGTTTTATTTAAAATTTATTAATAAAAATTATTATTTTGAATGAATTGTGCGGAAGGAATATGATTATTTACTAATAATAGGCAACTTACCAACTATGAAGTCAATATCTAAGGTACAAGTTTTTTACATTAAATTTTAATGATGTGATTATATGTACTAGTGTGTTGAAAGTGTACCGAATATTTTTATTTATAAATTTGTGGATTTTAGATTAATTAATTATTTTCCTAGATGAATTAAATTGTTTTATACAAGAACATTACTAGTTGACCATTAAGAGTATCCTTGTGTTTCATTAAGAAAAAATTCAATCGGAGAGGCAACATGTCCTTAACATCTTCGAAATAACGTTCATTTGAAGCAGTAATATATTTCGTATTTGCATTCTTATAATTAACCGTCAAAATATCACCCCACAATGGTATTTTTGAACATATATTTTTTAAACTGGAACAACTTCTGTTATCTAAACCAATTTCAAAATTGTTCTCCTTATCTATGGATAAATATTCCTGATCCTGTATAGATTTGTAAATTTCTTCAAACTATTGGCGTTTGAATACTAACGGCAAAGAAACAGTTTCATCATCTACAATTTCTTGATTATCTGAATTGATATCTTCATCACGTCTTGATTAATTAAGCTCCTTTCCGAAACGAATTCGGTGTTATGTTTTGAATTTTTACAACTATTGGTTCCATAATTTGATAATGCTACTATCAAAATATCTTTTATGACAGATTTAACTGTAGCAAGTGATGTTCCATCGACCAATAAACCAAGAGGACGACAATAAAAATTTTTTAATGTTTTATCAGTTTTAAAGCAATTTCACCTTGAAATTATTTTAATAAAATGATTTCTATCTAATCTTATAAAGCAGTTATCCATTTAGTCGCCTGCTTATAAACTTTTGAGGCTGTATTGATCCAGTTTCTTAAACTTTGTAAAAACTTCGACTGAAACATTAATTAATGCAACTAAGAAGTCAGTTCTTACCTCTTGGAGTGGTCCAGTTTCAATGCTTTTCCGCCAATTTTTTAACCAGTATGCTATCGCATTGGTACTGTGTTCTTGTAAGAGCATATAAAATGTTGGAACTACGTTTTTGTCAGTATTTAGAACTTTTAAATATAGAAAGATAGGTTTTCTTTGATTAATCCGTTAGGCTTTCCGTATTTGGTTTAATACTTTTAACTACACTCTCAGTAGCACCAATTGCAATGGAATAGATTTTACTTTTTGTTTATATAATTCTTGTAAAATGCAATTTGGGAGCTAGTTCAATAATGTACAAAGAACAAATCCAAGGTGATATGATGAATTGTACCCATATCTCTAGCAGTGGATCAGAATGTTTTATTTCTACTTTCTTCTTTTACCTTCCTGAAAACAACGTCTGATGGTATGTTCATAGGTTCAGGTTCCCCATACCTCATATGCTTATTTGCCAGTTTCTTTCTTAACAAAAAAAAAACTGATTTATTTACGTTGTAGTGCTTGAACAGTTTTAATACATTTGATGTCTGCTAATGGTCTTTTAATTTGTTGATTATGAATGAAAATCTTGCTAAAGTTTTTTTATAGTGCATAGCAGTTCAATATTTTCATAAACAAGTTTTTCATGTATATTACATTGATGTGTTGTTTCACTTTGCTTACAGTTTCCTATGCAATAAATCGTGTTCATATTACCTATTTTAAAAGTCCATGTGCATGGACTTTCGATTCCTTCATATACAACATCATTGATGGCATTGCTCCACATTCCTTTTGGAAGAGTTTTTTTCCTTTAAATGGTGAATTAATTATTGTTTTTTTATTTCGACTACCACAAACATATTGTGGCTTACTTATTTCCCATCAATCAGTTGCTAAATGTATTTTAAATTTCATTTCATTTTCTACGTCAACGCTAATATTATCATTACAGCTACTTTCAGAATTTTTGTCGTTTTTATTTAAATTTTGTGTGGCAGTGCCCATATTACTATTTAATTGATTTAGATTACCTCCCAACAAAATAAATAACTATCATTTCTAAGCAAAGCAGTATACAAAACTTTTGAAGATATTAATAAATTAAAATTTTTTTATGCCTGTTCATATACAACATCGGTTAGTTTAGGTATGCAATATGTATTCTGCAGTAACTGTTCTTTAAACATTAAAAAGACAATTATTATGTTATTGCATGACCACTAATTTTTTTTGGCATCTTTCGGTCCTCGCTTGTGCACTGTATTAAGACAAAAACATTCCTATAACCATCTAACTATAATGTATGTGTATGAATTAAGCGATGACCACCTATTTTACATCTCCTATAGTATGATAGTGAATAAATCTAATTACTATTTTTTCACCCTTTTTCTAATACAATTTGAATTAGTATAGCACCGAACACAATGAAGGATATAAATGTTTAAAATGATGCAAGTGTTTTCAAATTACAAATACAAGAATAATATGAATAATAGTCCTTCTAGTACAATTGCTAAATGAATAAACTGCTAAAACAGTAATTACCGCGATCTTTTATTTATAACAATTACGAATGATTTGAAATTCAGGCTCTAGAAAAGGTTATGTATTGTTTTTGTTGCAAAAATCGGATATAAAAGCTTATCTTGAAAAAGGATAAATCAATATTACATCTTGTGAGAACTACAGACGAAATTTAACAGTTGGAAATCTTTCAAAATAAGCATTGAAAGCAGATACACAGTATTAAGTGCATGTGCTATAAGACGAAGAGGTATATATAGAAATATACAAAGACACTTGTGTTTATATATAGTTATTTTTACTTTCTAGTGCTAGGTAGGCGACCCTTCTATTTTTAGAATAAGGTATAGAAAACATTATGTCATAGCTGGATGGAAAGGGAGACTGTCTGAGTTAGGTTTTAGCAAGGAATGCTCGAATGCTTGGTAGTTTGTTTGTCTATGTAGGATGTTCAGTTTAAGATGATGTACATGGGATATTACAAACCGTATGAGATTCAAGATTGGTCAAATGGAAGAACCTTATATAATAATATGTTGAGTAACAATCCAGGTTTAGTTTTCTATAACCTATTATGATTCAGCAGATACAGGGTGAAAACAAAAAAGTATATTTTTGAAAATCTTGAATATCTTAACCAAATTCTTATAGTAGAGATAGCAGCATACAAAGTTATCAAAATTAAGCTAAAAGATTTTTAGGCTTACTACGTTTTGTTCGTGCTTAGACAACTTTTGTTTTTTTACTGGACACCATATTGGATTTTTATATTTTTTGAATACTCATTGAAAATCCTTTTCAACGATGTAAAAATTACATTCTTTTGTGTAAATTGTTTTTCATTATTTAGAAAATTATAATATTACCTACATCAATAAAAAATTTATGTTGGATTACAGTGTCCTTACTATACACTTTATGTCAGCAGTACCCACATTAAATATTTCGAAAGAAAAAAATGATTAATAATTTTGAAGAAAGATATTTAACACTTTAATCACATCGTTCAATTTTTTAAACCTTATGTTTAAACAAATAATTAAATCTAACTTTTACACATCCAACATTTAGTAAATTAACTTCAAATTAATTTGCGATATTCCAGTTGTTGGCTAATATTTAAATTAACCTTGGTATATCACTTAATATTTTTGGTATTGTGAAGAAATTAAATTTTCTTATTCATTATCACTATCTAACTATTGCTAAGTCAAACCATATCTCGCTTAAACTTATTTAGCTTTTCAAAATTTCTACCTAAATTTAGTTTATATTTTAAAATAGTATACTATGTTTAGCAGTTTGTTCCTATTTGTGCATAATTTTCTGGTGATATTTAAAAATGCCATTGTGATTTTTTAATTAGGATTGGTGCTTCAGTACAATGGTCACCTAACAAATGTTGTTTATTTCTTGCAACATTACTCACTTTCTAATTTTAGATTTGTTTATATATTTAATATCATATATTAATCCTTTCACTGCGGAAATATATATTGCTGTGGACTGAACTGGTTAATAAAAGTGTTGCTCTAATTATTTTTGCTAGCTCAATTTAAATAAAATTACTAGAATCAGACATCAAATTTATGATTTGAAATATTATTTAACAAACAATCTTTCAAATAATGATTACTGTATCCACAACAGCTTTTCTCTAACAAACAATATCTTACATATAACCTCTAGGAAAAACACGTTCACACAGATATTAAAATCTAAAAGTAAAGTCCAACATTGCCAAAATGGCTTTGTCTTACAAACAATCTCTTAAATCTAACAAAAATATAACTTCTGATTTATTATTCACTTATACTAAAATTAGAGTTCAAAGTCTCTTTTATAGTTAGAATGCGCACTCTAAGCTTAATTTCATTCACCAATAACTCCTTAATTAAATCTTATTATGTACAAAAATTTTCAAGATAAGTCAGATGATTTCCCATTTCTTTTTGTATACTTTCAGTCTTTGATAACACTGAAATAATTTATATAGCAAAGAATCCCAATGCGATTAATAAGACCAACATTAGAAACATATTGATAGTATATTACAAATTAATTAAATAAAATTCAGAGACCTTCATAGTGAAAACAGAACTAGAAATTGCCTATATGTCAGGAAGCAGTCATGTTTCTGTTACCAACAAAAGTTTCTTAGGTTATTTTTCTATAACTGTATAAACGTAGCCGTGTGCATTGTTACAAAAATTGACGTCCAACTAAGACATATACATTGTATATAGCTAAAGAAATATGTTATGTAGCAAATTGAGTAAGGGAAAAATATTTTACTGAACGCATATCTTCAAAAAAGATTACTTCTTTAACACATTTAAAAGAGTTATGCCGTAATACGCAAGAAATTAAATTTCACTTAGAAAAATATAAACCCCCACCACAAAAGCGTTCTGACTTATTAGAACCTGATCTGGCTCTTCCCGTTGAAAATCCTTCCCCACCTACTTTGGTTTATGTCTCTGAAAATTCTCACCATTTAGTTGTTGTTGCTTTGTGTTGGAATTGTTGGACTGATGGTCGTATTTATAGCAGCTGTTCTCTTCCTAAAAGAATATTTTGTTATGGTTGTGGTCGACCGGGTGTATACAAATCCCAGTGCCAGCAGTGTTCCTTTTCTTATTCGGAAAACTACAGAAGAAACATTCCTATACAGAGCGTGATCATATCCAACACTCAAAACCATTCTGTATCCATTCTACAAAATCGAATTTTTCACCACAACCGCAGATAATTTCTTCATAAGACAACTCTCTCTCCTTAATGTGGCTAAATGAAGAAAAAATAGATCATATTCTTCAAAGGAAATCTTTCCACTATATACTACCCTTTATGTGTAGTTCAAATGGCTTTATAAAGCTAATTCATTTTTTAATTCTTCTTCAGTTAATTCTTCTTTGTCAAAAACTTTGGACAACCGACCTTATTTAAAAATTTCAATAGGTATGACTGAAGTTGAAATCCTGCTTAATATGGGTGCATCTCATTCTATTATTGGTAGTGCAGGTTTACATGCTTTATCTTCCCAAAAAATTGTTTCTAAAATAATTCCTGAAAATTCACATATTTATGTTGTTAATTCACAACAAGCTGAAGTTACTGTTTCGATTATTTTAAAAATTTATTTAGGCTCTCTTGAACCAAAAGTAAATTTTTAATTGTTCTTTCTAGTGGCTTATAATTTATTTTATGTATCGATTTTTGCATTACTTTCAAAAAATCTTTACATTTTGAAGATTTTCCGTGGCAAAGTTCTGCCGATCAAAATGTTTGGACTTTTTCTGGAATTTCTGATTATATATCTTTATCTATTGAACAAACCTATATGTTAGAACAGGTTATAAAAAAATTTGAAACTTTAAATACCTAGGATGTGTTGCAACTGCCTCTTACTTTATTGATACAGGTGATGCCCGTCCAATAAAACGTTAGTATTGATTCCTACTCGCAATGCAAAAATATCTCCATGTCGAAATAGATAAAATGCTAGAATCAAAAGTAATTTTTCCCTCAAACTCCGTCTGGTCAAGTCCAGTATTGCTAGTTAAATTTGGAGTTTGCTCTGATGGTAGGAAATTCGACAGGCATTATAACAGGTACCATTAGAAGAATTCTCTTGTCCTAAAACAATTTTGTGCATTCCTAATAAAGGATTATTTCAATACAATGCCATGCCTTTCGGCTTATCAAATTCTTCTCAAACATAACGTTTAATGGATCGACCTTTACGTCCAGTTGCGCATGAAGAAACGGCATTTTTCTACCTTTATGATATAATTATACCTTCCTCTTCTTTCAAAGAGGATATTGTTACTCTTAATTAAATTTTTGATTGTTTAAATAAAGCTAATTTGAAAGTAAATATGAATAAATCTGAAATTTGCTGTTTATCTTTAAGATTTCTTGTTTTCACAGTTGAACAAAAAGGTTTACACATCTACCCTGTGAAAGTTAGATTAGTTACTATCATATATTTCTGCCTAATTTATTCACCATAAAAAGAAATCACAAACTGTTAAGGTGAGCGAAGAAGCTCAAAAGACCTTTGAGGAAATTAAAATTTTAATAACTACTGCACCCATTTTGGTTTCCTCTAATTTTAACGAATGTTTTTTTTTTCATTTAGACTGATGCCTTTCTTGTTGGCTTTGGTGTAATCTCGTTGCAGGAGAAGAAATAATTAAAGCATCCTATTGCATAGTCCAGTCGAGCTCTTACCTCAGCTGAGCAAAAATACTCAGCAACTGAACACGAATTACTTTGGAATAGAAAATTTTCGTAGTTATATTGAAGTAACAAATTTCACTATTATTACCAATTGTGCTGATTTAACTTGACTCAACAATTTGAAACAACTTTGTGGTAGATTAGCTCATTGAATTCTGTAAATTTCACAGTTTTCTTTTATAATCAAACACCAACCCTTGAAATTAAATATTATCCCCGATGCTCTGCCAAGAGATATTTTTGCTTTAGATTACGCTAATCTTACCCCTGATAAGTGGTATACCGATATGTTAAATAAACTCTCTAATAATCCTCAAAATTATCCAACATTTCGTGTGGAAAAAATCGTTTATTTAAATTTATCCCTTCTAACTTTAAAAAGTTTAGCATATTTCTGAATTGAAATTGGTAATTCCTACCACTAGTCGAGATTAAGTATTTAAATTATGTCATGACGATCCTATTGCAGCACATTTAGTGTCTTTAAAACTTTTTCGAAAATTTCTGAACTTTATTACTGGTCTAATATGAGATCTTCTGTCTGTCGGTATATAAAAAATTGTCTTATCTGCGAAACCCATACAAGTTGTCACGAAGGTAGAGCCGGATTAGCGGGTTAATTTAAGAAGGTTAACTATTCCTTCCAACTAATTTCTTTGATTCTGTTGGGCTCAATGCCTAGATCAAAAATAGGTAACAATTTTTGTTAGTGGTGGTCGACTGGTTTACCAAAGTTGTACTGGTTCAACCACTAACAAAGGCAACAACTGGGTTGATTATTAAATTTTTGAAACAAGTGTTTTTGATCTACGGAATGCAAATACTCCTGGATAACTGAGTACCGTTTACCTACTAGGATTTTCAGGGCTTTTTCAATAAATTTAATGTACAAAAAATATGGTTCAATGCAAAATGCCACCCCAAGTAAATCCTACAGAACATGTTAATCGCGTTATCATTACTGCTATTTTTTATATATTGATAAAGATCATACCTGTTGGGGCATTTTTAAAATAGCATAAGCCTTCTGTACCTGCAAACATGAAGCAACTGGATTGTCACCCCTCTTTTTTGGCATTTAGTTGTTATGTCCCAATCGATGGTACTTTTTATGGTCAAGTCCTAGATGATACCGATGTTATTGAAATAGATGAAAAAATCCCGTTGGGATGAAGACCAACAATTTTTACAGACGTCTGTCGAAATTTGTTTAAAGCTGATGAAAATAGCAAATCCCATTATAATCTGCGTAAACAAGATATTTCTTTTGTGTTAGGTGAAAAGGTATGGAAAAAAGTATGTGTTATCAGATGCCATCAAAAAGTTTTCCTCTAAATTAACACCAAAATTTATTTTATCATGATTACCCGTGTTGTCAGTTCCTTAGTTTATGAATTAGAAGATTCGGAATGCAAGCCGCAGGGGCTTTGGCACACAAAAGATTTAAAACAGTTGACAGATATTGTTGACCCACTTTAATATTTTTCCTTGTCTTTTTTATTAGTGTATTTTCAGTTCAGTTTTAACTGATGTTTCGATATTTTTTAGTTTTGGAGTCACTGTGTAGATGCATATACACTATCCTTATTAAAAATCATTGATATTCACTTTTGCGGTGACGAAGAATTTTCTTTCGATATTTTGAGTGGTCTCGTTTTTCGGATAATGTTTTTTTTAGTTTTCAACTGCTCGGTTTACACTAATTTTTTTGTTTTTTGTTAACTTCCAGGTGAGATGCAGTTTTTTAAAATTTTTCTTCCTTTATTTCTGGTTTTTTGTGAAGCATTTAAATTTATCACCTTTAATCAATTTTAGCAATATTTTTATTAATGCTTTAAGTTTTGTTTTTACTTTGTGCCTTAAATTTTTTATTTTTTATCTAACTTATTGTCAAGTATTTCATTTGATTTTTGGTTTTTGCAAAGAGTTTTTAACCCTTTTGGAACCTTTTGTCATTACCTTAAGATACCTAATTACAATGCAGTTCCTTAGAAAGATTTTAGATAAAATTTTTGTCTTTTCTGTAAAATATATTAAATTTGTTTAGACCTCAAGTTTATCTACATTTTGTTGAATGCGTGAGTGATTTTTTTCCCTCTTTTAATAATAATAATTTGTAAAATGCTAGATATATCAAGCATGTCTGGTTTTGGTTTATAAAACTTGTAACCACAACTTTAAAAGCATCATGCCCATTATGTTAAATAATAACATAAAAATGGGTTGTTTTTTGCAATTACTAATTAGCTGCCTAGATATTTTATGTTATAATACCACTCTGGATTTGTTATTAGCAATTTTGCTTTTCAAAATTTCTAGGTGTAATTGTTTGCTATTTGTAATTGTCTTAGATAAATATGTTCGCGTTGTATTTTTGCTAGCATATGATGTACTACTATTTGTATAGTGCTCGATATTAGTGTGATTTGGGCTTGCTTATAGATCGTTAACAAAACTTTTTTGAAAATCCTGCAATTTGTGTGATTCTCTTTCTATGGATGTTTCCTGTAATTCAACTAAAAAAGCAATATTAATTTTAAACGATGGTAGCGCCCTATTAAGTTATTGACACTCTACAGTGCAACCTTAATGTAGAACCACTCCCTGAGAAGACAATTGGATACCCTTACAAAAATGCTTTTTTCTTATTTTGGAACAGTAAGGCATGTGTTTTGGTCATATAAAAATGTTCATAAGGAGCACGTGTCAATCACTTCCTCGATTATTATTAATAAAGTGGCTTCCGATTTTAGAGAGGATAAAAAACAAATAGTAGGCGAGAACTTTTGTTGGTGTGGTTAGATTTTTTGGCTAGTTAAGCTCCAGGAGACAGTACTCTGATGTTCTGTTTTTAGAAAATTTCTGATAAATTAGTTTATAAATAGTGTTTCTCTAAATGTTGACGAGCAGAGAAAAGTGTGCCTAATTATTCATCAGAAAGGTATGCAAATTATTAGTAGTGTCTAAATAATTTTCTAATTAGAAATGTCAGAATTAAAGCACCCGTCTTTTTACCTCAACTTCGAATATAATGCAATTAGATTGTTGCCTTTACTGATGTATAGTGTGTGGTTTAAAATAACTGTATAGAAGCTAGGTCGGTTTGGTTCTTTTCGATGCCTCAAGATTAATGGTTTTAAACAGTTAGACCTGGCATTCCTTATAAAAGACTCAATTTCTAATTCAATAACATTCACGTCCTGTCGTCTGTCGTTAATCAGTCTTGTTAGGTACATTCCCGTTAGCTTTAAGATTTAGTAATTATTATTCTTAGTTTTTAAGATATTGGTTTAATGGGATATTACTTTGTGAATGTTCCTTCCTGCTAACTGCAAGCGATGCCAAGTTAGTTTAAGTGTTTGTAACCTTCATGAGGGCCTGTTAGTTTTTATAATTACGTATTTGTGGTGTTAATGTTTACATCAGTCCAATGATTGTAATAAAAGTGACCACAATTCTTAATTATTTTTTTTAATATGCAATAAGGTTAATTTATTTCAGCAGACAGCATCCAAGGACTTCATCAGATCATTACAAGGATAAGAAGACCACTCGTGCATATTAATCCGCCTGAGCTACACTCTTTAAAAGTCCATGTTACCCTTTTGTTCTTACCAAGCATTATCTTTATATGTCTCTATGGGATATTCATAACAAGCTAAAGCCGACACCATTAAATGCCTCTATTTAGGTTGACTTTGAAACTCTCAACACGCTTATGTCCAACATAAAGTTATCGATCTGGAAATTAATGTGCACCTATAATTAAGACAACCAACTTGGTAGGGTATTATCCGAACATGATTGACCACTTTTAGTCGGTTTGGTAACCCACTCTCAAAGGTAGCTAATCAATTCAAGTTGGATCGTTGACTATTTGGATGGTAAGTACGAAGTGCTCTAAAAAATGAATTTTTTCTTCATAAAATAACTAAGACTGCAGTTGAAAACATGTTTATGTCTTTTTCTCTATCTAATAAATATGTACAATTAACATACAGATAGGTTGACTAAATCAACAAAAGGGACTTTTTATTTATTTGAGTCAGCACAAATCTGTCTGTGAGGTCTATATGCTCAGACGATGACATCATCAGTGCGCCAGTGTAATACATTTTTAATCAAAACAAATGAATCATAAAACTAATAATTTAGAACGAAATTACGATGATGATATCGCTAACTTTTAAAACCACTATAGTGAATTTGACAACTTTTGAGTATGAACAATATATGATACAGAAATAATTCTACCTTAGATCAAAATGCTTGTAACCTAAAAATTATATTTCTTAAAGGAAATTACCTAACCCTATTGGTGGGATTTACTAATACAGAAACTATTAAAACGAAATATGATTATAAACCTTTCAATGGGATGTCATATAATGTTCAAAAAATTTTGGGCACAGCATGTAGAAAAATGATTGAAGTCCTGTTGACGGTTGTTGCAATCTTTAATTACTGTATAGTACTAAAGAGCTTTACATCATCTGCATACAGTTGACAGTGAGAGGGCATGAAGGTAGTAACCATATCTATCATTGATAAATAGGGTAAATAGTATTGGTTCAAGGTGGGACCCTTGAGGCATCCCTGAACTGATAATGAATGTAATGTACTTTGTGCCCTCAATAAGAACATATTGTTGTCTATATCTTAAATATGATACAATCCATTTGAGATATGTTTTATTAAGTTAGCTACCAGCCTGATTTATGAAAATTAACAAACAGTACTTCGTTACTCAATATTACAAAGCCCAAGATTTTATCTGGTCACTGAAGGATTTTGTTATACTTCTTCCACCAACTTCTACTTTATTGGCCTAATGGCAAGTTATCCTTTACAATATTAATCGAAATTAAAATTTATGGAAAGTTAAAATAATGACTACTTGTTAGTGATATTTTTGTCACAGCCTGTTCCCAAAATCTTAATTTTAAGCTGTGAAAATCTCTCGTGTTTCAACCAAGAAAACTGCGAATGTTTATTCCCTCTCCTTTTTATCTCTTTATTCTTTCATGAAACAAAACATGAACCAAAATATTTAAAAGAATTGTTTTGTTAAATATTTTATTATTGGTGGGAAATTATATAAAATGTCAAATTTCAAATGTACCTGGTAAAATTCATCTTCTAAATACAATTTTTTACTAAGTCAAAACTTAAGATACTTATAGTTGTTTAATATAAATGTGATTAATATTGAGCTTTGATTGAGGACATTTAGTGTTATGAATTGCATGGATCATTATATAATTTTAAAAAAAATGTGGATTAAGTTACTTCTTGTAATTTTAAGTCATTAAGTTATTTAAATCCCTTAATGAATAGCTTTTTCTTTAAGATATATTATAGATCGTCATTATTTTATGGCCATTATCTGGAATTATAAGAAAAGGTGTTAAATTTTCACTATATGATTTTATTATGCTCATTTCAAAATCTGCAATGTAATTATGTATTCTGGTAGACCATACAAGATGTTAAATACTGGTGTACGGGTCAATGGGTTTTTCATACTAATTAATTTATGTATAAAAATCACTTGCATTTTCCACCATTACTTGTCTGAGTGAACTGTATTCCAATTATACCATTACACATAGGGCGCCCCTTCACTTCCTTAAATTGTTCACAACAATTGACCCTGCCGCACCAAACCACTGTTAATGTTAAGATACCAGCTTTATCGACCATACGAGCAAGTCGGCAGACATGTGCGATCAGTTTCAAAGTTTGTTTACAACTGCCCATTCTACAAGGAAAACAGGTAAAGGTAGAAATTAGGATTGATATTAATAAGGCATTTGTGAATGCGCTTAACAACTGGGGAGGAATTTTATTTGTATAGAAGGAATACTATACTGTGATGAAAGGTCTGGTATAGAAGGTTTGAGAGAATTTATTTAAAGAGCTGGTTGTATTAATGAGAGATAACGGTATACAAAAATGGTTGGATATGCTAATGAAGCCAATAAAAGAATATTAACGGTTGGCTTGCTGGTTATTATTAGGATTTCTGTAAAAGGGAATTATATAATTTTGTTAAAACTTAACAGGTTAGTATTAATTAATGCTAGTTACTGATTACTTTACTGTATTTAATAGCACTAATTGATGTAATGACATCAAAACGCCATCAAATTGAAATTGACACTTTACACACAACTTTGATATCTTTAAAATAACGTATCGAATAATATTAGTAGATTGTAATAGCATATTTTTGTATACATTGTGTGAATTTTTAAAAACTCAATGTTCTTATTTGTTAATATCTTGATATCTCAAAGCATAAACACATTTATTGACAACAGTTTTGCATAGCTTTATTGTTCTACAGCAATCTAAACTGTTACTAAGGAATCTGAAGGTTAAATAATATAAAAAAATTATCAATTATGAAAACCCAACTTAATTATGTTTTATCTATTCTCATTATGTTTATTTTGCCTGTTGCTTGTTTCAGGAATAATTGGAGAAATTCAATTGAATCAGTATGGCGTCTTCTTTAAAAATTATAATAATCGATTACAAATACTTAATGCCAAATTACCTAATACTAATAATGTCCGCACAGCAATAGTTGGTTTGGAGGTATCATTACTAACTCTTGATTACAAGAATGCTATCTAATCTTATAAAATTTTAGAATAATATACTTGAGGAAGTTTCATTGGTTCAACTCGTGAAGTCAAATGACAATCTACTAAGTAATATACTTGCTAGTCTTGGTGCTGTTTGTGAAGAATTGTCTTTGTTATGTAATGAAGCTATAGAAGACTACTACTTAGATTTTACATTTTATGGCGAAGGTATTATATTATTATTTAAAATCTAAACTGCTGGTAGAATTTATGCTTCTTATATTTGTTAATGTCAACAGTTCTACCTACAACTATAAAAATCTGTTGCTCCTATTGTTACAGTTATATGGGGTCTTTAAAGTAACAAAATTTCTCTTATTTTATCTATATAGATAAAATAAGAGAAATTTTGTTATCTTAACTATATAGTAGTGCTGGCAAAACCACGAAAAAATAAAAATTGGTTAACCGGTTTGACTAAAAACCGGTTTTGGTAGAACCAGTTTACCAAAACAGATTTTCAAAACCGGTTTTTTGTCAAAATATGTTTTATTGGAACCTGTCTTACCAAAATGGGTTTTATCAGGCCTTCGATTTTATAAACGCCAGCGTACTAACTTTAATGAAAATGGCTTTGTCAAAAGCAAAAACCACCTTACTTTGTCTTAGTTTTGTAGAAACAGAATCATTTTACATCATGCCATTACTAAAAAAAACAGATGCGTTGTTGCCGATTTGATATTTAATACTGGTGAACGATTTATAAAATGAAAATCTTTACAAAAGATATTAAATTATTTATTACGTCTGTTGGACGCTATAGTAGGACATGGCTTGTGATTATTGTAGCAATCATTGTCTTTTTTTATAAATAGATAATCGTAATCCAAACATGATGCGATTTATTACAAGTTAAGTAAGTTCAAAACATAGACATTATAAAACATTAAGCAAACATACACAAAAATTAAAACTATCCTCAGTAAGTATTTCAAATGTAATACACTATAATTTTAAGGTCAATATTTTAGTGTTCGATTTATAAACCTAATCGTTAATTTCTACTTCATATATAAAAATATTTCTTTGGTACTTTCAAGCGCTTGAAGATGGGCTAAGAATTGTAAGCCTGAAACATGTAACGAAACTTTTTGTACCATAATAATTTTATTTTATTTTATTAAATTGACACATGAGGAGATTTTGAGTCATTCTATTCATTTATTTCATCAATAGATGGTATTTAGTGGTTTGGTTAACCTGGTTATTGGTTGTTGGCGAATGTACCACATATTTTTCGAATACCCCCACATTTATTAGATAGCACACTTCAATATTATCCCTTTGCTAAATTTAAGAGGTCATTTCTGTAAGTATTTTCTTAAGACTTGTAAAGGATCCTGATACTTTGTATTTTTGTTTTGTTGACTGCATGGTGGAAGGAAACCGGGAATCTGCAATGACATTAAAAAAGCTTGATGTGTCCAATTACACTTGCTGGAAAATCAATTGCAGTATGCTTTTACATGATAGAGACCTATTCAACTTTATAGGGAAGAAACAGCAACCCCTTAATTTACAAAAATCTTGTTGTGATTAGAAAATCAGATAACGAATTGGTAGGTGTCTATGTTTCTAGGATTTTAAAAATTGTAAGTGAGTTAACGCATTTAAAGGAAAAGATTTCCGATGCATTAGTTGCAATCGTAATGTTGTTACGATTAGAGGATCTTAATGATAGTGAATCTATCTTTTTCAATGACACTAAAGAAATAGGCGATACCTATGGCGAATTTGACCTATGCCAAGATGAAAAAACTTATGAAGAGTATAATATAAATAATACATGGGAAAATACTCCAACACCAAGATATCAATGTGCAAAAAACGAATGTTCTGTACAATCTTGCTTAAACCATTTCACGGCATATGAGCTATTTACTGGAAATAATAAAATAAGCTGTAATTCATGCTCAAAGAGACATAACAGATCTAATAAAAAACTATTTATACCAACGCTATTAAGTAGATTCTAATATGCTATCCACCTAAAGTACTAATTTTACATTTAAAGCAATTTCAGAACTTAAGATTTTGATCTACTAAAGTGAATACCCACGTTTCCTTCCCTTTGTTACTGGATTTAACACCATTTTGCTCAAACAATGTCAAAACATTCAAGTGCTTAAACTTAATCAAACCAAAGTGTTATATACCTTATACGATGTTGTGTAACATAACGGTTCAATTGATAGTGGACCTTACGTCGCATATGTAAAAGTAAGAACTCCATTAGAAAATAACAATTACTGTTGAAAATTATTACTTAATAATCAAAAACATTTCTTATCCTCACAACATAAAGTTACCAAAACTGACATTCGAATTCCATTGGGAAGAAAGTTCTTAAAACACCGGCATTTCTATTATTTTATGAATGAATTTTGTGATTTTCACCATAAGTTAGAATGTTAATTTGTATTTTGTATTGTATCAATACTAAGATGAATTAGGCAGATATTTCAACAAAAGCCTTCTATTTATTAAAACTGTAGGCGATTTTGAACCTGGTACGTTGCATGATTTTGTAGGCACCAACAAGAATGGCAGACCTTGTGATTATTTGCCGTTTGTTCTCGTTGAGACAAATTTATTATATTTTGAATTTAAATTGAGTTGTCAGGGTGTTTACTGGTACGAAAAATCCGGAAAGTACTGAAAATTTTCTGATTTTGTAGAGCAAGTCCGGATATGCGGAAAAAGTGCGGAATTTATACTTCACGTACGGAAATTAAACGTCTGCTTTTAGATATTACAAAGTCTGACTTTTATTTTGTAATCTTTCATTGTGTATAAAATAAAATTTTTGATTGCTAAAGTGCCTAAAAATATATAGGTACATATATGCGAAAATAGTGTGCAGGTATTAGGTTATTGTTAGAAATGTTTTACTACTAAAAATTTCTCGAACGTATACAACGGCCGTAAATACATTCATAATCGAAAACAAGTTACATTTCATCTCTTTTCAGGCTAAATCCATTTTTCTCAATTAAATTATTTAAGTGCTTTAATGCTGGATCTTTAGGCACTCTAGCAAGGGCCGTCTATTTAATGCACGTATTGATCCGAATAATACATCTGTGTTGATAATTGATATATCATCACTTTACAAGTCTAAAAGCAATTGGCGAAAGAGTGCCCCAATTCATTTTATAACTTATTAAAAACGTCAATAAGAAACATGATAACCTCTAAATTACTTTTGAATGCAAGTAGTTCAGTTGTTCAGTGGTGAAATTTGTAGAGTTGTTAGCAGAAGATGAACATAATTATTTAAAAATTTTTATCCGTATTCTATTTTACTAGACAACAAAATGGATTTCTGACACTTTTCCACGACTTCCTACTTCGCAATTACTCAACTGTTTCACCCTTGATTGAATCGATGGTTTTTTACATTTTTAGTTTAAACATCTTATATTGTTATCGTGGGTATTAGTCATAACGGGATCTTTCTGGACCATTCATTTAGAGTTGCATTTTTTTAACTTACTTTAAAGAAGTAAGTTATTGTTTTTCCTTCCTCATTATACTTATTAAAAGATTATATTTAGCATACTCAACTGTTATTTATAATACAAGTTACAACGCGGCGGCGACGATTTTATTATGTGCTGCTAATTTAAATTGCGGGAGTTTTTATTTATATTTTGAAACAAATTTAGTACTGTAGTGCTTTTTTTTTATTAATATGCCTGGTATATGCCAGTTTAATTTGCTATGGTTAGATTTAGTAGATTGTGGTTACGGCCGTGTGATGATAAATTTTGCGCGCTTTGTAATATGTGCAGAAAGGAGTTTGATGTTAGTCAAGGTGGTATACATTGTGTTAAAACACACGCAAAAGGTAAAAAACATTTAAAAATTGTACAACTTTTACTGATGGGGACTCAAAGTACACTTTTTATAGCGCCTACAATTAGCATGGGTATTGAATGCTTAAATACAAACACAGGACTTGTCGTCGCTGATGGTGATAAAGTAGTAGCAAGTACAAGTGCACCTAATTTTTTAACAAAAGATAGTTCAACGTATTCTGGTAATAGTAATATATTAAAGTTAACCTACTTACAAAGAGAAGAAGTAAGTATAGCAGAATTTTATGGTGTATTCACAAAGTTATGACACATTCCTCGGGGAGAAGTTGCAACTGCCACCGATGTTTTTCCTGCTGTTTCCAGATAGTGTGATTGCAAAAAATTTACAGCTTCATAAGGATAAAATAGCTTATTCTATAACGTTTGGACAAGGACCTTATATCCAAAACAAACTTTCTAACCAATTAAAAGAGTGCACATTTTATACTTTGTCATTTGACGAAAGTCTTAATAAAATATCCCAACTTGGTCACATGGACATAATTGTCAGATTTTGGGATGAGGCAACAGATGCTATACAAACATGATTTCTAAATTCGACATTCTTGAAACATGCAACTGCTTCTGATTTAATGAATAAATTGATTGGATCTATAACTTTGTTGGGCTTGTCTCTGAAAAAAATTGTATAGGTAGGGATGGAGGGTCCTAACGTTAATCTAAGAATGCTTAAAGACTTGCGCAAATATTTAAAAGATGAAAGCAATGAGGATCCTGAACTGTCTTCCACTGAAACTTGTGGAATATATGTGATTTATGGAGCAGCCGAAAAAAAGACTGGTTGGGAAATGCAAGATTTTTTACGATCACTCTATTATCTTTTTAAAGACTTTCCTTCAAGACGTGCTAACTATACAGCCTTTTCTGGTTCTATTGTATTTCCAAAACGATTTTGCAGCATAAGTTGGATGAAAAATCAAGCAATTATTACCAGAGCCATTGAAATCATAAATCATAAAACCTGTAGGGGTATATGTTGAGTAATCTATTGCTTTATAAAAGTATCCTGAGAGTAGAACATTCCAAAAGATAAAAGGTTTTTAAGCAGATAAACTTTTACTAGCTGGATTACAATTTCTTAAATCAATTTGTGTAGAAATTGAACCGTTTTTAAAATTTTTTCAATCAGACAATACCCTAACACCATTTTTATATCAGGAATTGTTTAATATTTTGTGTAATATCGGAAGTCGTTTCATTAGTGCGAAAATTATAAATGAAGCAAACACTCCTAATAAACTAATTAAAATTGATATAACCAAAATTGCAAGCTTAAAGTCAATTGCAAATGTGGATATTGGTTTTGAGACATCTGTTATTTGTAAGGCGAATGGTTTGAAGGTACTTGATGTTATTAAATTTAAAAATGATTGTTTAGCTTTTCGAAAAAATTACAGGGAAAAGTCCTTTGAAATACAAAATTATCAAAGGTGCTTCTTGTTTGTCACCTATAGTAATATGTAGCAATGTCTTAAAAACATCCAGGTTAAATATTGCTCTAGAGGAATTTATTGAGCGAAAGCAGATAATTGCATCTGATGCAGACATTGTAAACAAACACTATAACCAATTATGTGAGGACAAGAAGAATGCTTTAGAAAACTGGAACAATTCTCCAGAAAAGGAAAGATTGGACATATTTTTAATGAAGTGTATTTTGTATTTTTAAATTTTATTAAACAAATTTTAATCATGTTTCATGGCAATGCTTCGGTTGAAAGGGGTTTTTCGATAAATAAAGAATGCTTCGTAGAAAACACTTTAAATGAATCACTAGTTGCCCAATGACTTGTTTATGACAAAATTTTAACTTCTAAAATAAAACACCTTTCCGAATTTACAATTTCTAAGATGACGATTTTAGAGTTTTGAAATGCATCTTCCAGAAGGCGAGAAGCATTAAAAGTTAAGCATAATGAAAAACTTACTAAGAAGCGAGAGGTTTAACAATTACATGCTGATATCAAGACACTTGAGTTAAAGAAAGTTGAGGTAACAGAAAAGCGCAAGGAAGAAGAACTAGAGATCGATGCTGAATTAGAAAAATTATAAAGTAGACTGAAGAGTTCCTAAATAAAAATATTTTCTATGCACTTTATTCTTGAATATGTAGGTATATTCACTTTTAACTATTTAAAATATTCGAATGTTCTGATCACGCTTATTTTCCGTTTTTCATGCAACAAAAAGTACTGAATTTTTTCAATAAAGTACTGAAAAGTACAGAAAAAGTACTGAATTTTTATTCAGTTGTTCGAGTAGACACGCTGGTTGTTTTTGCACTGCAGCTTCTCAGCTGTTGTGATTCATTGATGGCATCAGCCATGTTCGCATGTGCGACTATTGTGATTAGCTCTTGTGCTTTATGCATCTAAAAAAAGAAGATGAGATGGCAATGTAACAGTTTATATAAAATGCTTGTAGTTAATACGCAATCATGTATAATTAAATATTTTTCATATACAGTAAATGTAATGTTGGTGATAAGTTGATTATTAAAATATTTATTTGCGTCTTAGCATCTAGTAGAATCGAGACTATGTTCTAAGTAAAAGTGCTACACCCAGATAGGTATAGCTATTTTTACTTGTGTATAATGTGATGATGTTTATGCTATGCTGTTATAGAAAGTGAAATATACGAATAAATATGGATGTTGGAATATGTCTTCATTTTTGTTTCAGTTACAGTATAATACACTAAAAAGAGATTTTCTAATTAGAAAAATTATACCGTATAGAAATATGAACGCAAAAAAATTATTTTTTTGAATTTTAATAAATATCAACAAAGAACCTGTTTTAAACTAACATTTCTATACCTAGAATACTATAAGAATAACCCCAAGTACTTAAACCAGGAGTAAAATATATTTGTAATTTCTTTTTTTTTACTATTTATATACAAAAACAGAATAATTGATGTTGCTTTTGTTAATATGAAATTTTGCCTCTACATATTACCTACAACATGTTGAGAATTTAGATTTTTTACTATTCAAAAACAGTGAACATAATTTGAAAAACTACAAGCTATGATACAAAATCGTTAAAACATAATCATCAAAGTTGCTTGATAACTTGTGCAGTGGCATGATACCATACCTCTTGCATAAAATTTTAACCAGAGCTCAAAAAAATCAGTTATTGAGCAAATTTTACTGAAACCGCTTTTCTAAAACTGTTTTATCAAAGCCCATTGTACTTACCAAAACCGATTTTACCGAAGCTGGTATTACTGAAACCGATTTTACTGAAACCTATTATACTGAAACAGGTTTTGCCGAAATCGATTTTTACCGAAACCGATTTTCTGTTTTGATCAAGACTGTGACTTTACCTTGTTACGTACTGCCCCTGCATGAAAACATTTTTGTTCGCACTTAATTAAATCCTACATATTTTGCTTTCTTTTCATGGTCATATGAGTATTCATTAACAATTTCAAGCACTTTCTCAATTTAAACGATTGCTTATTCATCACCTGGTAGATTTTTATTAGAATAACCAGTTATAAATTTAAATACTTCAAATCTATGCTATTGTGATATAGCATCGAAAAGTGTGGCATTTGGTTATCAGAACATTTGTTTTTGGAAATATTACAATCAGCTATGTATGTATTTTCTGTAAGGTTGCTTCAATCCATTGAAAGTTTCTGGTTTGCTTATCTTTACACCGTATTGCAGATAAATTAGACATGGGTTTATGTTACATTTTATTCAATTTTATATGAAAGTTAGACAACTTTCTTTTTACGTTGTTCATAGGTCATTGAATTTGAAGTATATTCTTTGTCACATACTTTAGACACATGTTATTTTGAAATGTTTACAACTGGCTTCAATGCATAAGGTAAACCTGATTTTTCTATTTATCGATTGTAGCATCATTTTGTTGAAGTGATATGATGGGTTGGAATACAAGTAAAATTTATTATTTTTTTGATTGTGTCGGGATCATGGTTTAACTGTTATTTTAGGTGATTGTAGCATAGAAATATCTTATTCAAAAATGGCATAAGACAGTGGTCTTTGTATTTACTTAATAGCATTAATAGTGTAAACTAATAAATACACTATTAAGTGCTTATATAATTCGAGTTATATTGTAGAAATTACATTTATCGGAATGTTTAATAAAGTCGTTCATGTAAACAACAAATACTGAATATCTAACTTTAGAGCAATTGACTGGAAAATTATAAGGTACTTATGTTGGCGTATTTTAATACCGAATAAAATAATCCCGTATAATTGAAATAACATAAATACAAGTTTGAGGTGCCATGTGTTACATCAGATGTCGACCACAAAAAGTGACTATGCCCCAACAATGAATTAGCAGTACTTATAAGATCATGCCATGATAAATTTAAAACCGGAACGTCATGCCAAGCTGCACGACTTGCTGATTTATTTTCTTCTGCAACCTTTGGTGACTTCCATTAGTAAAAGTAATTAGGTCTGGTATTTTCTTGGTCAAGTTTTCAGGTTATTCATCGCATACTTGTAGATGGTACGGGGTTCAAAGCGGAACTTACTTCGTTTCAGTCATTGAAAATGCCATGGAGACATCTGTTATTGGTTGAGTATTTATTAGATAATAGATTGGCATTGACTGTCCTATAAATTTCTTTATATAATTTTTTTAAAGTTACCCTAATGTTTAGATGCGATATAAGTACATCATTCTGTGCCGCCTGCAGCAAAATGCATTTGGTCTGTAGATGAGTTTTTTTTTATATTCCTGTTTCCTACTATGTAAGTATATACTTTTCCTAATAAATATTTTACATATATAAAGATTTAGAATTCGAGGTAACCACAGCACTGAAAAAAGTTGTTGTTTACTTTTTGTTTTATGTACATATTAGAATTTAACCATCACATGTGGGTCCTGTAAGTGTTTATTTTTCCTAATTTATATTTTACATGTATAAAGATTTTTAAAACCCATGGTAACTACAGAACTGAAAACTCCACTATATATTCTTGTTTAATTTTGCTTTATATACATGTTATAATTGAAATAGAAAATTAGTTTACAGTAATTAAAGGCGGTATAAATTATTGTTGCGTCAATTGTTGTACTGTGTAAATCGTTTGGGACATGCTGGATAATAATTTTTTTGCTAGTTGGTTTTCCTTTTATAACATGCCGTGTTTTTTCCTTAAAGGTTTG
The DNA here is from genome assembly GCA_036346225.1 of Platerodrilus igneus. Taxonomy (NCBI): domain Eukaryota; kingdom Metazoa; phylum Arthropoda; class Insecta; order Coleoptera; family Lycidae; genus Platerodrilus; species Platerodrilus igneus. The sequence goes on from JARFIW010001092.1 coordinate 1,937,341, forward strand.
TAAATAAAATTCCTAATTTGAGGTTTTCTTTTTCTTTCTTTGTGACGTTGCAGAATTTAGTATAGCTGAATAAACAATACTTTGTATTTTTGTTTAAATAGCATATAAACCTGTAAGCATATAAATAATACCATAACGGTACAACAATAATCTGCAATATGTTTTCATATTAATGGTAAGTGCTCTATAATAATATTTTTGTCGTCTTAATGAAAAATGTATTATAAATTAGAATTTAATCTTACAAACAACAATAAATCTATCTGGAAATTAGATTTTTACATTATATGTTCTTCCCTTTCTTAAGTTTTCCTTTAATGTTTTTCTTTCATTCCATTGGAATTTTTACTATATTTAATCATATTCATAATTAATAACAATAATTAAACATAAAATGACATTTAAAACAAATAGATATCTAAAATACATTATAAGTAAAAATAATTATGAGATGGTATTTTTATTTTTCAAATTAGAAATTAGATTTGGTTTTTGAAGTTAAGAATTTAATATGTTTTACATGAGAATGATTATATAAATTTGACACTAATATTAAGGAATCATTACCTACTTTTTATTTCAGTATAATTTAAAACGTTTCATTCCTTTTATTGGTTTTTCAAGTTGTTATTATATTAAAAAAGTTACGATTTTTTATTATTTTGTACTTTAATTTTATTTGCACCATATGCAAGATGATATTCCTTGATGATGCACTTTGTTTAATTAAATTTTACAATTAAACATAAATTTTATCTTATACTTCCGAATAAACGATAATCCATGCATTGTGTTTAATTATATTTAACATTTAAAATTTATCTTATGTTCCCTTATAAATAATAATTAGAATACAATTTGGTTGAAATTAATGATTTTTGTGTGTTTGAAAGAATTGAACTACATTTTTGATAATGATGCATATTTATTTTTATTCCTGTATTTTCTTACAGTAATTAGAGATGTTAATTTATTGAATGTATATCATTTTTAAACCAAGAATTTTTTAATGTATTGATAAGATTTATGTTGTTAACATTGTGCCTTTGAAGCACATTACTTGTTCAGTTTATTTTGCAGAACTTTTGGAATTACTCTTATGTGCATCATAGAACTTATTTTTTATAAATAATTATAGATATTTTAATTAAACAAAAAATGAACATATTAAAAAATCTGTAAATACTTTTAACATTGGAAATTAATGGTGCTGTTTTCTATAACTAAAAATTTTCTTTACTTTTCTTGTTTTTTGATAATTTCAGTTAGTATCATTGATCTTATTTAATTGTTGTTTAGTTTGATTTTTGCAATAAATATGTTATGCATATACAGAAAGTGAAAACATATCTAACTTTACAATGCTAACTAACCTTAAAATTTTAAATATACTTAAAATATTTATTTATGTGCTTTGTTTGCCCAAATATGTGCTTATTATTTTTATAAGCCATCAGTTAACTCATAATAATTAAATGGTGGTAATTTAGAATTAAGTTGTGTTATTAAGAATTTTAGGCAAATCCAAAATCTTTTTAAAGCAGATTAAGTTTAAAATTGAATATTATTTTGCTTCAGGATTAGTAAAGGATAACAAAGGAGCTCCTCAAATTAGTAAACTTATGAATAAATTGCAGAGAGCCTGTTTTTTTCTTGATCGCTGTCAGCAAGTTATTGTACTTTTATTACAACAGATATGTGGAATTGTGGGTACAAAATCGTATGTTGGAAGTGCTACATCGAGTTTTCCAGTAACTTACTTTATAAGAATAATGCCAATCTTTGTATTTATATTTACAGGAACTGTTAGATTATTTAGCAGAATTATTAGTGTGCTTGATTACTTTAGACATTGTATGTGAAAGCACTTTGAAAAACGACTGGACGGCATACCGTAAAAGGATTCGAGAAATGTTTCGTAATCCTTCTAGGTACGGTGTGTCTTTGGATGAGTTACGTTTACTTGAAAAATGTTTATCTGAAATTGGACTAAAAGTTTTAGATGGCAACATTTTGCAGGTACCTTCATAGCTTTATGTTGTATATATCATTAACTTTGTTGATACAGCTAACTTTGGCAAAGTGCGTGAATGAAAGATTGATTACTACAACGAAGAATTCTAATTTAATCAATGAGTTTAAATTATATATGCAGCATATGCTAACAGAGCTTGAAAGAGACGATGATAATATTTCCTTCACACAACTTTGGTTACAGATTAACGCAATGTTTGTTTTTAATTACATATGCTTTGGAAGTAAAGATGAAAAGATATATAAACGATTGCTAGAGATTAATAAAAAGGTATGCTTTTGTTACTTTATTCAAATCTTATTATGTATTTGTAGATATCAACTTGCACAATTATAGGACATATGCTATGGCATCCAGAAAAATTTTTGATTAAACACATTCCTACTCTTGCAGATAATTTAGATATGAAAACAGCTTCAAATAATCGATTATTGCTTATTGTTGCTAGAACACAAAATCTACCTAAGGAATCTTATTTGTTAATTACTGAGGTATGTTATAATTAATTATATATTGGATATGCAAAGTTGATACTAAGCAGTTTCAGTAGAATCACTGCAGGTAATGCAGGTAAAGTTCAGTAACAATTTAATACGTAGTCAATATAAACATGTTTCGCTGAAGTAATAGTAATAGCAGCAAGAAAAGTGATATTCTTGGAGGCTTTTATAACCAGCGTTTTGATTAATTATAGAGGTTCTGGGTTTAGACTTTTGTCATATTAGATTATAGTTGACGTTTATCAAGACCGAAAACTGTTCAGGGCCTGGAAGTTGTATTTGATTACAAGTTATCGTTTATTGATCACTTAACCTCACCTTGTCTAGAGCTTATAAATCTCCTGGATTCAAAATAAGAAATACCCAGAATTTTTACACAAAGGGTATAGTTATTGTATTATACAATGCTCATGTGAGATCCATTCTTGAGTATGATGTTCTGATATGGCAATCATATTTTGGAAGACATGTTACTAGCATCAAACTTATTCAATGCAGATTTTTAAAGTTTATAACTTTTAAATTTGAAGGGGTATATCTCACCATTGGCTATCCCCCCATGATGTTCTCTTGAAAAATCATAATTTCGAGCTACTATACGCACACAGAACGTACGTTATGCTGCTGTTCTTACAAAAACTACTTGCCTGTACAGTAGATTACAAAAATATTATTTGAATGCTTTGTTACAATAATACGAGATGTTCATCTAGACATGCACATTCCTTCTATCTTTCAACTCCAAGAACTAATAAACTTAATCCTCTGTCGTAGCCCATTAATGATACTTACAATAAAGTGTCCATTGTGTTATAGATAGTTTTGAATGCAGCATTGTTTCGAGCAAACAACTAGTTTTTGACAAACGCAGTCAGTGCTGAAAATAATGTAAAAATAATGTAGTTTTTATCTTGATGATTTTTGAATAGTTTCTTTTAGTAGGTATTACTATATACTGAAATGTTAATTGTGGATTCTATTCTACAATTGGGTTTTAACCTGTGAAATATGGTAATAATAAATAAATAAAATAATAAATAAACATGTGAATCACAACTTCAGAGTGTACGGGCACATGTACTTAATGTAACCAAAAGGTGTATTGTAGCAAAATGTACTTAATGTAACCGAAAGGTATATTGTAGCAAAATAATGGTTGAACAGAAAGTTACTTATGAGCAGTGGACTTATGCATCCAATTAAGCTAAAAGCTCTTTTAACAAAATTACTTTGTTCTAATGATGCCAAACAAAAAAGTGGGCAAAATGCAGACTGCCAAGCTTAAAAATATTTAAAAAGTGTTCTGTGAGAGAACGACATTGAGAACCATTGGTCTAAACATTTCAACATGGGATGAAAAATGAAGAATAGAAGAGTGAGCATATATACAAACAACATTATATGAAAGATGTAATGCTGATATGCAACTCTGGAAAAGATAATACCACAGTTGAAAAATGTAATATAAATCTTGGAATAGAAATTATTGGCTAAGGATAAAAATCTAATAAGATGTGTAAGAGTGTTAGAGAAATGTTTAATATGACTGACCAACTAATACAACAGTATAAGTTTACCAGTAGGTCCTGACTGAGAATCAGTATGTGAGATTGAGAAAATATGATATAATTAATAATAATATCAGAACTTTGGGTATGATAACCCAAGGTCAAGGGATGTGTAAAAAGTTTTTTACCAACTGTTGCCTGTGATGATCACCAAGTTATGAACATGGATGAACAAAATTATTTTTTCAGTTAAACCAACAACTGCCAAAGTAGAATTACCATTCACAGTATAGCTTGAAACATAACTGTATGGGTACAAAATTCAATCTTTATAATTACTAAATACCCAGCTTATAATATACATACTAGGCAATTGTTTTTAAGTGAAGATAAAATTCTTTTAATTAAATTATGACAAGTTTTTTTAATTTGCTAATAGAATTAGCACCACTTTCGAACTCAGATAGATTTTCCATGACCGGAGGTCCTCTTTTTACTTTTTTACATTATTGCCAATAAAAGTGCTTGGACTAGTATAAAGCACAATTTTTGTTTTTACAATGTTGTAGAATGAGTATTTCAGACAGTGTATCAACGAAACAAGACTATGAATTAAGCTCAGTTATAATACTTTTGGCTATTGATTTAGGTATTAATAGTTCATGACAAAAAAATTATTAAAAAAAATTTTTTTAATTTAATTTTACTGTTTTGCACTTATGTATTGCATTTAATAATAATATCTAATTTAAATATCTATATTTTAAGTGTTTTTTCTCAAATTTAGTTCATATAGATGATCTTTTGTTATTGTATATGATTTATGACCCTAATATCAAATATTTAATTTCTTGTGATGGTAATCTTTTACTGATTTTTTTTTAAATTTTTATAAATGTAAATAGTTGCTAATTGCTAACATTGTTTGTTATGCAGATTTTGTCTAAATTCAGAGTAGTGTTATATTTTTAATTGTGCTATATGCTGATACATATAGTTTTAATATTAAAATAAAGCATCTAAACAGATGTGATTATTATTCAAGTTGTAAGTTTAAACCTATATTGAACAGGTAAAATAATTTTTACAAGGTTTTTCCTGAAATGGGCTGTTTTTATCATCAACAGAATTTTAGTTATAACACAGTTTTAAATTAAATTGAACGATCTTTTTTAAATATCCTTGTATCTGTGATCATGTAGTCCATTCGCTATAACTTTAGGATGACATCACAATTGGATAAAATGCTCCATTGCCAATTTTATATGTATAGTTTTAAGTGTACATACTCTAGCAATGCAGGCAGTGGTATGTCTGACAACAATGACACATTCCAAATATCATAATAAAATGTTTTGACAGTATACTGACATACAAAACAGTAATCATTTATTTAACTTCTTGATGCCGTAGTTATACTTCATCTTGCATTACACAATTTAGTAGAATATAACAAGGAGCCTGGCACACAAATTTATTGTAGTATTACTAAAATTGAGTTTTTTAAAATGACAGTACTTCATAACTATTGATGGTTTTAAAATAGGTACAAAATATTTATAAACAGTTTATTAACTTTAACAGATATGTAAATATGTACCATATAAAATATACACAAAGTTTGAATTTTAGTCGAACTGATGTCTTGGATACAACTTTCAAATTTGTAACAAAGCCTTTAGGATGAAGATATTAATTTAATCAATACATTTCAACATGTTTTTAAAAATGTTTTTCATGCTTCGCGTAAAGCTACCAAACCAAAATTAAGTAATATTCAAAAATGTATTTAATTCATTAATACATTAATATAACAAATATGTATATTAATATTGTGCCGAAGCTGTAGAGCAAATTTAAATTATGCTTAATCATTCTACAGAGAGTCGTCGTCCTCTTCACTATCTGCAAAGATAATCAACGGTAGTGCATCTTCATAATCAAATGCTACTTTCTATCCCACCAGAATTGTATCTCTTTTCCTGTATGGCAGATTGTGCTCGCCCACGCATCAGGTATTACAGTCCCAAGAGCTGCCCTCCATATAGCTAGTTACTTCTCAACTGAGGTACCACTGTATCCAACGTGATCTCTATAATGACTTTTTGCTATACTTCAAATGTGTTCTATGGGATTAAAAATACACTGGTATGGTGGAAGTCTCAAAACCGTATGATTGTAGCGTTTAGCCATTTGATCAGCTGCATATGTAACTTTAGGCTTATTCCTGGAAATACAAACAATAAGAAAAAGGCTACGTAAAATAATATAACTTACTGTTTCACCGATGTTGTCAATTCACATTTTAGCATTGTGCTATCGTAATAAATATTATGTTTTGCAGCCACTGTTGAATATCAGCTTTTTTTCCAAGAACACGTTGCTGCCTTATTGATTTGCATACTATGGTAGTTAGCATTGTCCATTATTATAGTAGGTGGCTTGCTTAGATTAATTAAAACCTGATTTCCAAACCAATGTAAAAAGTTGTCCTGATTCATCTCGCCATGGTAGTCACCCTTTGTGGTTCTTGAATCAAACACGAGTTCGGCATTAGGAATGAATCCCTCTTCACACCCAGCGTGAAAAACTATATACCTAATAAAGAAACGCATGCTTAAAAAAATTTTATATTTTTATAATTATTAGTATTACTGTTCACCACCAACAGTAAGCTTTTTAACATTTCTAGCATCAGAATCCTGCCATGATTTTCCAATACTGCCGTTTTTAAAAATCCAGCTTTCATCAACTAATACAAACTGCCATAGCCCCTCTGTTTTAGCTTGAATATATTGTCTTAAAAATGTCACCCATTTTGAAATGACACTATGCACTTCCATCAATCCATGACGAGGATCATTAAAATCTGATATCCTTTAAAATTGTCCACAAAGAAATTCTACCTCCTTTAATTATGTCTCGTTTACAAAGGTTTTCTAGTAGTGTTTTTACACTAATGTGCTGCTCTGAATTACAAAAAATTATTCGCTTTTCAAGCTGTTTTAAAATTACTAACTGTTTTTATACATTATAATTTAATTAACGGCCGCTGTGCTTGCCGCCACGTCCCCAATGCTCCACCCGAAGGTACTACCATTGGGTTTAAACGCGAAAATATATACGTGCTCCTAATTATTCTAACTTCAAAATTAACACATCCTAAATAAAAATCTAACAACTGAAACAAAAACTAAAAATAGGGTTTCATTGATGGTATCCCTAGCGTTGATTTGGAGTGTGCACGATCAACAATATACAAACAAAATGAATGGGGAAGGATCCGTAATGCCGGATAGCAGCTGCCAGCTCTGCTTACCGGTGCGACCTGAAGGGTCGACTTAAAGCTATCCAAATCTAGCTAGCTAATTTAAAATGTATTCAAATTTTCTAAGAATACGCCAAATATATTAATCATGAATCCAGCTATACCTGCTCTATAAATTTACAAATTTGTCTTCCCTGGTATAAGTAATTTGTTAGCCTAAGTCCGTCCCTAGCTTTCCCTATCATTCCCTAACTTATTTATATTGTAATTACAATCTTCTCAAACAATCTTCCTTCCTATATATAAGCTACCACCAAAAATGACGGCAGAACATCAAACAAATAATATCAATTCACAAACAATAAAAGCAGGCAAAATATAAATATAAAAATAAATATAAATATTTATGTAAATATATAAATAAACATCTATAAGCATTAAGTGTTGAGCAGTGCATAAAATTGCAAAAAGCATAACCCAAATTATCAGGTGAACTCGCATAAGCATTATACCGGCTAGCGCTATTACGCACAAAACGTGCTCGTTAAATTATTTCAAATCTAATAATTATCATAAATCAATGCTTATGCGAGCACAACCGCCACAATTTTATTCTTACCTCGTTAATATATTTCTCCAGCATCCGAAGATCTGGTCGTTTGCATACCTTTAACCTTACTGCTAGGGGAAAATGGATGCACTGCTAAAGTTCTGGTGGGTATGCACTAATTGTCCGGGGGGGTGTCACAATCACTATCACTTCACTTTTAAGTCCTGGAGGGATGCGCGGTCACACTATATTTTATTTATTATTTTATTTCTTTCTTTATTTCACTGATTTAATTTAAGGAGGTTTTTGATTTATATGTTCTTATTTATTTATTTGCCCGGATTAAGTTTTAAATTTTTTATTTATTCCCGATTTCCGCGCGTATAAGGTTATATAGTGGTTATAGTGATTGTATTAGTGATGCGGGGGTTGTCGTGCATATGGACTTTTATAAATATTATGATAATTTTTTTTTGTTTTTTTAGTTTTTGTATTATATATTTTTTTTTTTACTTTTTATTTTTAATTATTTAAATACAGGTTTTGGTTACCAAACTCATATCATTTAACGCCAGGTCAAAATCTAAAATTTCCAATCCTCCCTCCGCCCCCCTTCCGTTTTACGCACGGTTATCGCCGTCTAATCTCGCGACCCTTCCCGTGAACTCTTTAAAGGCTGTCCAGAACGCCTTCTGGTTAGCCACTTCCCCAACTTCCTCTAGGCTCTTTGGCCATGCTAGACCTAGGATAGCTAATTTGCTATCAGCTAATCCTCGATTTGCAACCTTAAGCGGGCAGTCGAAGAGCACGTACTCTGCGCTTTCAGCGCCCTCACCGCATTCGCAGCCGTCGTTGTCGGTTAAACCGAATTTTTGTAAATACGCTTTTAGGGCGCCGTGTCCTGTTATCAGTTGCACCATTTTATGATCGAGTTTTACCTCGATATTACCTCTAGCGTCTAAGCTGTGCCTGCCTGTGGCAGCGTTGTTCCACTTCTCTTCCCATTGTCGGATTGACTTTCCGCGCAGCTTTCTTTTAATTAGAGACCTCGGAATCGACGAATGTGATATCCGATAGTCGCCCGTCGCGACCTCTTTAGCTAATTCATCAGCCCTATCGTTCCCTACATTACCATCGTGCGACCTAACCCAACAGAACTTTAAACGTCGAAACTCGAGCGCCGTATGCGCTATCCTCCAGACGTCTGCCTGGAGGTTTAAGGTGTTCATGTTTGTCAAAGCTGTCAGCGCTGAATTGCTATCGCTGATTATATAATATTCATCTCTGCCTATGTGGTTTATGACGTAATCGATTGCCTCTCGTATGGCTACCAATTCGCACTGGAAGATAGTGCTCCAGTTTGCGAGTTTGGTTTGATACCGAAACACCTCCCTTTCCTGCTTAAACACAACAAACGCTGCGCCTGCTTGCCCGTCATCCATACGTGAACCGCCTGTATAAATTCTGATACCCGTCGCGTCCCCATTGCCTTCGACAAACTCGATTCCTCTAATATTGGCCGGGTGCCCCAACTCTGATACAACGATCTTTCTCTCTACCTCCCTATTACCAAGATGAATATCTTCGATAATTTCACGCCCTTTCTCTATATTTATCAATCTCCTATCTCTAATCTCCCTAACGACATATTCTATAGGGACAGTCCTACTGATCATCAGTACCGCCTCCGTGGAGGTGGTTCTGTATGCCCTCGCCGCTTTCACCACGGATTGTTTTTATACATCTGGTAGATTACATTTTTAATTGCATCTTTGTCGAAACCATCTATATCATTGACAGGTTTCTTGTGTGGACATATTTTTTTTGGGCCTGTTAGTGCTTCACCCCTATTGGACCTAGTCGCAATGTTGTTTACAGTGCTTATACTAATATTTAATACTGATGCGACTCGCTAAAACAAATAACCTTTAATGAAACTGTTTAGTTTACTTAACCTTATCAAATTTGAAATTATTAGAGTACATTCACACACATAAATACATAATTTACTTACGTCTCTTACAGAAGTGAATGGTAGAAGAGGTTCATTATTATCAAACTTTCCCAAAATAGGCTACTAGTAAAGCTACCATTTTTTGAGCACGCATATCCAACGTATATATATATATATATATATATATATATATATATATATATATTCTTATGCTCACCCCCCCCTATTTTTTTTTATATATGATATTTATTTTAAACTATGGTTTATTTATTTACAATTTTTATATACTTGACTGTGTGAAAATTTTGACTCTTATATTTCAGGCTTTAACTAAGTTTGGTTGGTCTACAAAACAAAACTATATGAATATGCCTCGACTATTGAAACTCGCCTTCTCAGGGTATCCACACCTACCTACCGTGGGTTCAGTGATAGGTAGATGGTCACTACACCAACCAAACTGCACTACCTTTATTTTAATACTTGTAACCTTATATTCGTATATGCCAAATTTTTAATAAGCAGATCCACGTAGCCTTGTGCCAAATCAATTACTCTTACCAATTTGACTTTGACGTATCAAAACACAGTACTCACCCGATTTACGCGTCGCTGTAGGCCTCTCTGAACTCTGGCTCAAAATCTCAATCACCGGATGGGTCTTCACACTGCGTGGCACTATCACTATGGCTCCTCTGCTTTCCAGACACCAGGTTTTGCTATACTTAATTTTGATATTCACCCAAATCTATAAATAATGACCTAATTTAGAATTTTGAATACCTTGCAATTTTACTTCCCCCGCGCTAATTTTTCTATAATGATGCTTTCTTTCCGTATAATACTCCTGCTAATCCAACGCTATCCTTTCTTTAATCTGCTCGTTCCAATTCTATGCTCCTTTCTAGTTTCCACTCAATACCAATCTATCCGCAATGCACTATCCAAATCACTCCAAGTAGTTTCTCCTTCAGTCTAATAAATCCAATCCAATTCCATTCTGCCTTAATCCAACTTGTTCCAAACATCCACTATTAATTCTGCCTGTTTCAATGTCGCTCCAATTCACTCTTACAACTTTCCACCCGTCTTTACTATTATTATTATTCCACTCACTTATCTATACTCTTCTTTGTTTCAATTAAAGACTTGAACTTTTCAAAATAATTTATTTACTCTTTTTAATATTCAAATTAGCGCAGTATACAAAAATCACGTCTTGTTACAAAAATATTTTAATCGAACTCCCTTATTTATGTTTACCTAGGTGATACCACCTTTTAAATTATGTCTACTCTTTATACATTTTACAAATCCCCCATCCAATTAAAGCGTGTTAGTTCTGTCGTATATAGACTGTATATACTGTATGGTCTTTACGAGCCAAATATGTTTGATGCACTATAAGAAGCCTGTAAGTCTGGCAAGCTTGTGTTGTTCAGATTAATGTGTGTTGCTGGTAAATACTTACTTCTAATTAACAGATTATATTTTAAAGCTACAACCGGTATTCAAACAAAATATAGCATTAAAATTTTATATTTTAACATTTGTTTTGCAGTAAAAATTCGATACACATTCTTGATTTTTGAGATAAAATTTCGTGCAAATTGTATTTGCTGTTATTCAAAAAAATATTCAACAACTGAGTAATATTTTGTACAATTGTTTCAAGATGCTGCATGCTGCGCAAAAGGACACATTTCTCTAATAGTCTGAGAGGCAGTATCACCGAAACGGCGGTAATTTCATCACTGTTTATATTTTGTATACACCATTTATCAACTAAAACAAAAAGATTGCTGTAAGTCTGCTGGTCTGGTAGTGGTGAAGACTAGGGCTCTGGGCATCATGATTATAGTAAAATCAAACTTTTTTAAGTTATTTTATTATTTTATCATGTGGTAGACCATGTGCAAATGTAAGTTTATCAAATATAATTAATGAAATAATAGTCTACCATCACTACGATGATGCATTGTAACTCTGCCGGGGGTGGTTTTGACTTAAAATAGAAATTTTTTCAAGTCATTTCATCAAATGGTAGACTAAGTTCAAATGAAAGTAGTTGTTTATTTATTTATTTATACGGGAAACCCCTTATTTTTTTTGTTTATCAAACGCAAAAAATATATATGTAACAAATTACACTTAAGTAAATGAACATAATAAATACAATTATACAAATGCAACATTCTTAACTAAAACTGAACGAAGAATAATTTTAAGTTAATATTTTATTATTTATTTTTTTACACTCAATATCTTCAGCCATGTATAACGAAACTCATCAATGGAGGAACAAACTAATCGAGTTGTGGAAACCTGTTAGAGTTAACTGCATACTGATTAAAATAGAAGCGATAACTATAGTTTGTCAAATGTGGATATTGACGTAAAAAGGAATTAGAACTTCCTCGGGTTGTTCTGGTGGGGACATTGATATTCATCCACTGAAGAATTTTGGTACTACAAATCAAATAATTTAACAACTTAAATAGGAAGCATAAGTCCTGTAGTATATGTCTATTTTGTATAGTTGGGATTTGAAGTTCTGTCATTAGGTTGACGGTAAAATTAGTTAAAGTATGTATATTTATTCTGTGGGCAATATATTGAAGAAACTTCTTCTGGACTCTCTTTAATTATGCACAATTCATTAGGAAGTTTGCCTACCACTCTTTAGATAGTGCCTAAGGTCAAAACATACTGAAAATTAAACAATGCACTGCCAGCTGGTATGACTGGAGAAGTGCACTGGCATGCTTTAGAATTCATTCTTTATGAAGTTTTATCATATAGGTACTGTAGTAATAATCAAAGGATTTGCGAGTTCAAATAAATTTGTTTGCCCTACTTTAGGCCTACTTTAACCATCATTTATGATTCCTTGAATTCTCCTACACTCTTGGCCTCTGGTTTCTCCTTTTTCGCTTCTTCCATATAAGCGCTTTTCTGAGAACCAATTTCTACTCCCTCAGCTTTCAAACTTTCATGAACTTTGTTCATTCTGTCAGTCATACTGGAAACTAATCAGATATTACAAAAAGTAAAAAAACTCATAAAACAACTTCTGAGACAAGAAACTGTAATTTACAGACGAATTAATCGAGCCACAGGTTGGAACGCCACTAGAAGAGTGGTAAGGCCCGCATTGGGCGTAGCTGAAAGAGTGATGTGAAAGTACCGCACATTGGTGCGCCGCTAGAAGAGTGCTTGGACAACGCCGCGTGGAGAGCGTCACTAAAAGAGTGCTGTGATACAGATACAGCAATTTGTAAAACTTGAAATTGTTCACTTACCTTCCTTTCTAACTATGCTTGGCTAGCTCAGCGGAATTGACGGAGTTTTCAAAATGAAATTAAACACAGCAATATTACAAAGCATTTATACAGTATGAAATATTTTCTCTCATACAAAAGGATATAGAACATTTACAACATCGTTTCTTGCAAACATAAAATAATTTCTAAGAAGTACTTATTAGAAAAAAATGTTCTTTACCTTATTTTAAATTTACAGAACTAAATTTCTTCTTTTATGGATATTGTACCTGAGTTTGTTTATTCCCACGCTTGTAAGGTTTGTTTGGCCAAAAAAATCATTGACAGATAATCTATTAAAAGATCAGAGTGTTTCGAACTCTGAACACACTTTTCTGGTAAAAAAATCCTTCACAAAAAAATTAATAGGACTATCTTAAACTAAATGACAAAATTCAAATATCAGTTACAAAAAAATTATACTTGCAAAAAATCCATGAAGCGTTTCTTTATCTAACTCGTAATTAAATATCTTTTTATTTTAAACTGATGTCCAAATTAGCTTACAAGATTTTTCATATTTAAAATCCTCATTTCAAACAGCAGTTACCAAAGTACATTTTTGGTTAAATCTTCTTTTCAATTATTTAATAATTTCCATTTTTTATACAAGTTACGTTTAAAACATTACTTCTATATTCATTGTAACAATGTAATTATTAAATTACAGTATGCTTACTGCTTACTTCAAATATTATCTTTGCAAAGCAACGGTTTGCGACTTAAATCAAAATAACATTTCGAGGTCGAATTTAAGAATCGAATGAATTCGTGTTTTTAATAAACGCTTTCTTATATATACAAATTATGTATTTTCTAGAACCTAGTAGAATTTGCACGATTCCATTTTAAATAATAAACGCCTATATTACATAATTTTCTTGGAAATCCTCATTAGTGTTTAAAATTGTTGAGTTTTATTACCTCGTCTTGTTCCAATTATTAGTGACTTGCACGGTTTGTCCTAATCTAACACATATACAATGATAGTGCGGTATCGCGTCTCTCCAACAGTTAATGCGAAAGATAATAAATAATTTTTATCAGTTATTCCAGGGATTCTACGGGTTTTTTGCTTTTCCGGCCGCTTCTTGGAATAAATGTTTATTATTAATGACTTTATACGGATTGACGTATTTTTCTTCAATTCCTCTTGAAACTTCTTTCTTAATCTCGTCTATTCCAGAAAATTCTCTATTTAAAATAAATTTATATAACCCACAGGGCAATTAATTTGAACTTTAATTGCTTTTAATGCAAAAGTGGTTGCATTTTCTAGAAATATTTGCTTTTATGCCAAAACGCGTTTCTGTATACACAATTAATATTAAAATTGGGGTTCTAAATACACGATTGTAGTTTTTATGCTAAATGCATAAAGGCATTTTTATCAAAAATGTATTGATAATTAATAATGAAAATAAATGGCTTTGTATTTATCTTATAACGATCGATTTGCGTTCACATCGAATACGTTTTACGGTATCTTACAATTAATTATTTTTACATATACAACTTACGTTACTTGCTATTTATCTACAATACACTTATTTTATACAGGGTGATTATTTATACACACACAATTGCATTTTTTGCTTGAATTATACAGGGCATAACTATAAATTTATGGAAATTTCATTTTTTTCCCGGATTCTTTTATATGTTGGTGGGATTTATTTGTAGAATTTGGGTTTCCATGAACTCTTGTGACCTCTTATCACGTCAAAAAAAATATATGTGTGTCTGTGTGTGTGTGTGTGTGTGTATGTGTGTGTGTGGTGCATTTATATATATATATATATATATATATGTATTTTACATGTTTTAGGCATATACCTGGATATCAGAAATAACAACTGCAGTTAATAAAGACCTGAGCAAGTTAAAAGTTAGACACTTAGAGTTTTATTCTAACTTACTTGTAAAAGGTATTAAAATTGTTAAAAAAATGGGAGAAATTGTTAAATGGATGACCAACGTTCATGCTGTTGAGGGAAGACCTATGGCTAAATCTGTTTTATTGGCATTGTGTAGACTTGTTGAAGTTTTAAAAGCAATACAATGTGTTTTTGATAAAAATGTGGTGCAATTAATTTATATTGTATCACTGATTTCTCAGCATCTAACACATAAGGCCTTAACTATGTTAATTCAAATTAAGGTAAATTATACTTTATTTTTCTTTATATTATGGGAATTTTTGTATAGAAGAGCTTTACACAAGAGAAATCCTATAAAAGTCAGCAGCTAAATGTCTTGTCAGCTTTGAGTGTAGCTGAACATGCATTAAAAGGTAAATATAATCCACCAATCATCTCTTGTTAGACTTGCTGTTTAATTCTAGGCACTAATACACGAAGAAGGATACTAGTAGCAAGATTAGCTCTTTCATCAAGTGGAGCATCTTATGAAACTTTAAATGAATTACGCTCAGTACTAACTCGTCTAGAAATAATATGTAGTGTTAATTCTTTAATACACAAACTATGTAACTGTTCTTTTTTGTATTGGCATCAAGTATTATTACCTGTTTACTTTTCCAAATTAGTTGATGCTCGAATAGACTTCTCTAGATTTTATGTATGTATCTAGTACCTATTTTAAGTATGTATAACTAATGTTTGTTTTTAGTTATTTGCCAATTCTTTAAATGACTGTATAGATATTATGGGAACCAGAGTTGAAGATTCCGTTGGAGGTTATTTGAAAAATAATATGCTGCTTCCTCTCAACCAGTTGGTAGAAACAAACTTAAGACTGCAGACTCATTTACATCTACAACTTGTGCCAACAGATCCATTTCAAAGTCGTTCAGTGAATTCCTTTAGACATTTATTGCCAGTTCAGTTTAGTGAAAAATATTTACACATTAAAGAAGAAGTTGAACATTATTTAAGTGGAATGTTCTACAATTTAACCACTGTAGTATTGCATGATTGGAGAATATATGGTGAAATGAGAAAGTAAGTACCATTTGAAAATCATCTGTTGAATTTTCTAAACATATATGATTTTTGATCGCTTATAACCAGTGTCTTTAATTTGTAGTAATACGTTTATGACTTGCACTTTCTGCAACATTTTTTATAGTATTTCTTAGTTTTCGTCCTGAAAATCTGTTAGGTATTTTACAGAAAAGTTTTGTGAAGTACCCTACCCAAAATTCTCTAATTTGAAAACGTACCGTTATTCTCAACTGCAAATAACAAAGTGTGTCAACTAACTCAGAGAAAGTGTTTTAAGATGTTTGGAAGGGTTATCATCAACTAAAATAACTGTTTTAATCTGAGATTAAATTTTTACTCTTGGTCACAGACTACTAAAAGTTACACGTTGTACAAATAGAGTTTCTGCAAATCAATATATACTTACAATAGTCGAGATTGTGTAATTACTGGCATCTGTAACAGGAAACATTTTTAAAAAGCTATTTCGAATAATTATACAATTGACAGTTTCTGACAAATGACATAAATTTAAACATTTGTATATAAACATGCAAACTAAACTAGAGTAGAACTAAATTTAAATTATGAATATGCTTTATAGTAAATGATTATGAATGGGATGTACATGTACTAGTAAATGATATCTGGTATGCAGGTTCATGTGTTTGTCTATGTGCAATGTCTGGTATATTGTATATTTATGTATGTTATGTATGTGTGTGTCTGGTAAACTTTATTTTCTTGTGTAGAGTTTTGTGTGTGTGTGTGTGTGTGTGTGTACATATGTGCATGTGTATATGTTGAGTGTAACTACATTATTTATCAATAGAACCTAAATTTTTTTATATATTTTTCATAATTGGGTGACTTGAAATTGAGCAAGTGCATATTGAACTTAGATTGGAGGTATCTTATTTTTTATTTATACTATTTGGACAGATATATGTGAAACATTTCTTTGAAAATGCGTTTAGATGTCACTTTTTCGGTTTCTAATATTTTAGCGTTATTGAAATCCATATTATGATCATTAGTTAAGATATGTGTAGATAAAGCACGTGCCTGAGGTTTTATTTTAATATTGCTCTTGTGTTGCGTTATTCGCTGTTTTAAATTCGGCACGCCGTTGTTGCCATTTCAGCTGTGAACTGTTGATGTTGATTATTATACCTATTAAAAACTTCTATTGTTTCATTAAGCTTTTGTTTGGGAATGGCTGTAATTATGTCTTCTACAAACTTTCTAATGAATGGTAGTTTGAAGGACAGCTTCGATGTAACTGTTTCGAGGAGAGTATGTCAGCAATCACTGGACTTAGGTTCGAGCCCATTGGACATCCAAAAATTTGTTTAAATAGTTATCATAACTATTTAAACAAATTTTTGGTTGCCAAATGGGTTCGAACCTAAAGTCCAGAGATTGCTAATATATGGTTACCCTCCTTGAAACAGTTACACCCAAGTTGACCTTCAAACTATCATTCATTAAGCTTGTAGATGACATAATTAGAGCCATTCCCGAGCAAAAGCAATGAAACATTAGAAGTTTTTAATGGGTATAATCAACATCTACAGTTCACAGTTGAAATGGAAATAAATAACAGTGTGCCATTTCTAGATACATTATTAATTCAAACACGAGAAAACAAAATCATACTAGACTGGTATCAAAAGCCAACAAATTGAAATCGATATATTAGCTTCTATTCTTATCAAAAGTTTAGTACCAAGATAAATTTTATTATAGAAATGAAAAATCAAATAAAAAGAACTGCCCCTCCTTCATTATACAATAAGAACATTAAATTATTTTCCAAAATTTTAAGAGAAAACGGTTATTATCAATTTGTTATGTGCCAAATTTACAGGACGATGGAGGGGGGATTGACACGAACAAACACGGTGAATCTACCTGGTAGGTAAGTCCAGCCATGGCTCGCTAGCTACAGTCGCGACGGGGAGGGTACTGTGGCGGTATTGTCGTAAATTAAGGTTGTGGGCACCACCCTTATTTTTAATTAGGTTTCGTCTCAAAAGGACGCAGATTCCTTGCCTGGATGAGGGTACGACCAAATAAGGGAAACTTCGCACCTTGCGGGCAAGAACCCGTATGACTAAATATTAGGACAATTTTATATAAGTTCACTGACCAAGCTGATATGTGTCCCCTGGTTTCTGAAAATAATGTGTAATAATCAGGTAATATTGGCACCTCTATTTAGGTTATGCAAACTTTTCTGAATTCCTGCTAACAATGATTGGTGATTCTTAAACTTCTACTTTTAATTAATTCCAGTTGTCTAGGTATCTCAAAATAATACCTGGTGTCGTTACAATTACCTAGTATTAATTGCACCTTGAAATTATACGACACTACAAATAAATGTTCTATATTACATTACGGCAAATCAGATATAATCAATAATATATATTTACACAAAGTCGTTCTATAACTCGCCCTAAGGATCCTCCTACCACTGTTTAAAGTGACTTTCTAAATACGTAAATTAGAATAATTACTTTGTTCGGTCATAAAATATACAAAGATTTAAGCAAAAATGTAAACAGTAAAAGCTCATAAAAGATAACAATGACTTACAGTACTGATGTTTACTTTCACAGGAATTCAGCACAGCCGGCAGCACTGCGCTGCATGTGGAACTGGACTCCAGACGGCACTGTCAGCAAACGGTTTATTAAAGATGTGAAACTCAAAGAATTCCACGAAATCATGAAACGTTCCTGCTTGTATCGGGAGCGAGAAACAATTACTGTACGTATAGAAAATACCTATACGTAAATGTACTTTGACAACACTGTACCGGTAATTTTATAATAGAAGCAGCATTTACCTCGCGGCCCCTTAGGGTAATAATTGCAGAAAACTAATTGCACTAATCTTAATCAATGTATTTCTAATACTTGTCATTAGTGTATGTAACGATGATCACTTAACCTACCGTAAAATTACTATACAAGTTTGTTAGTTGAGGGTTTACGCTAAACAATGTCCTTCACTAATTAATTACTACCGTAAAATTACTATACAAGCTCGTTACGATGAGGGTTTACGCTAAACAATGTCCTTCACTAATTACTACCGCCTGCGAATGCAATTAAATAATCCGTCACTTGATTGTAAATAAAACGTCGTATTATGAACAGTACTTTAATTCACGTGCTTGAAAATCCTCCCAAATACATCAATAAGGAGATACTCATTCGAAGAATCAATAAACATCGACACGACCTGATAAATCACTTGCACGTGATTGTTGCAACTTCGCGTCGTGCGACCGCCAAAACTATTTACATGTTAACTCTCTACATATCTAGGAGCAACTAACTTACAAACTATAGGGGTGAACCCCTCTACTCCGTTCCTAGCAGCAGATTCGCCAATAGAAATAATAAAGACCTTATAAACACTTCTTATAAAACATTACCGTATATTGAACGCTTAACACCTAAATTGATCCAAGTATTTAAAAACGAAAATACAAAAATCGGGAACAAAACTTATCGCAGTAAAAAAATTATTTTCTAAAGAAAGATAAAGCTCCCCATTTAAATCAACGGAATGTCATATATAAAATAAACTGCTCAGATTGTGATGCATCCTATATAGGCCAAACTGCTCAAAATTTAAAACAACGAATAACGCAACACAAAAGCGATATTAAAATAAAACCTCAGGCATGTGCTTTGTCTACACATGTCTTAATGAAAGGTCATAATATGAATTTCAATGACGCTAAAATATTAGAAACCGAAGAAGTGACATCTAAACGCATTTTCAAAGAAATGTGTCACATATAACTGTCCAAATAGTATAAATAAAAAAACAGATATCTCCAATCTAAGTTCGATATACACTTACTTGCTCAATTTCAAGTCACTCAAATATGAAAAATATACTTAAAAAAAAACGTAGGTTCTATTGACAAATAATGTAGTTACACTCAACATGCACACATGTGCACGCACCCACACACACAACACACATGCACACATGTATACTCATGCATGCATGCATGCACATGCACTCACACATGTGCACACGAATGTATGCACACACTTATGCATGTGCGTGCTTGCACTCATGCACACACATGCATGCACACACACACACATACATACATGCATGAATGCACATGTGCATTCATGCATGTATGTATTGCTGTAACCAAACCGACCACCTAGCTAACCGACCAGACAAATTCTTCAAGTTGTGCAACCACAAAAGACCATAAAGGTCTGTCACAACCGTAAAGGCTACGCCCTCTAGATATGGTCTCAATTTCTCTACAGCTCATATAACCGCTAAACACTCTCTTTCTGTTGTCGAATAATTTCTTTCTTGTTTGGTAAGGGAGCGACTTATGTATGCAATCACTTTATCTCCATCAGTATAAGGTTGACTCAACACTGCTCCTATGCCATGATCGGAGGCGTCTGTCTGAACAACAAAATCTTTCATGTAATCAGGACAACTAAGTATTGGTGCAGCCACCAAGTACTCTTTAAGCCGATTAAACGCATTTGCACACTCATGTGACCACTCAAATTTACGAGTTTTACTTTAACCTTGTAATTGGGACTATAATGGTAGCAAAGTCGGGTATAAACCGACGATACCAAGAAAATGTTCCTAGTACACGACGAACTTCAACTACTGATGAGGGTTCGGGTAAATCCAACATTGCTCGAACCTTTTCCTTATCCACATAAAGACCGTTCTTGTCCACCACATAACCTAAATACTTCATCTCCGGGTGACAAAAGCAACACTTTTCAAAACTAACTGTGATATTTGCATTTCTTAAACGATTAAATACTTCTTCTAAAATCCTCAAGTGTTCCTCAAACGTTTTGGTCACTACTACCACATCGTCAAGATACACAACACGTGGAGTTCAAGATCATGTCCCAACACGTTGTCAATCAACCGCTGCCAAGTGGCAGGTGCATTATGAAGTCCAAAGGGCGTTCTTTTAAAGTGAAAGAGTCCACGATTTGGCACAGTAAAAGCCGTGTATGGTTTCGAGTTTTCCACCATCTTAACTTGCCGATACGCAGATTTAACATCCAAACTAGACAAATATTTTGCATTACGAAGTTTGTCCAGTGTATCAGACACTAAAGGAAGTGGGTAACTATTCCTAAACGTCACAGAATTCAGCTTACGAAGGTCTACACAGAATCTGTAGCCACCTTCCTTCTTCTTAACTAACAATATCGGCAACGACCAAGGACTATTCGAGTTCGACTACACCTAAGTCTAACATTTTTTGTAATTCCTCATCTATTTGTTTCTGTACGACTGGATTCGCCCTGTAATAACGTTGTTTAATAGGGGTGTGATTAGTCCTTATAATATGTTCGGTCTCACTCGTACACCCTAGTTCATTACCCATCAGGTTTCGATAGCGTTCAATAACAGCTTTTAGTTGGACCTCCTCTGAATCTAATAACACTGTCTGCTCTTTGCGATTTTCTACTAGGTCCACTTCAACTGACTCACTCGAAAAATACCACTCATTACTTCTAAGATCCGGTACAATGCCCATAACTCTCCAGAAGTCCGTACCCAGAATTAATGAATGAGGAATTCCAGGAACAACAATAGCTTCGATAAGCCTAACACGTGCCCTTAGGGTTATTGGCAATTCTACAACTCCTGAAAATTCCACACGACAACCTTCAGCAATTTTAACAAATGAATCTACCTTATGTCTAACACACAAACCAAGTGCAAGCACAGCAGACAAACCTATAATTCCAATTATGGTCCAAGATGCTCCAGAATCTAATAATCCTAAAAATGTCTTACATAAAATTTCCACTTTAAGATATGGTCGTTCATCGTTTACAGCATGTTCCAAAACAAAATCTAACAAACATTGCAATTTATCAATCGGGGGTTTTCCGGCGACACACTTATCCCGATACCCTAAGTGCGCCGCGGGGCGTTTCCCTGCAACGAACAGTTTCTACAGGTTCTAACTGTAACATTGGGTTCTTTACATTTATTACAAAATATCTCCTTTTTTTCTAAGCAACCAATCGCCTTATGTCCAGGCTTGTTACAACGGAAACATACTATTAGGTTGTGATCCTTAGATTGTTACGTGCAAACCGAATTTGCACTTTAACATTGTTAGTAGTTTAGTTTTCTTGATGTACGGAAGTTTCCCGCCATAATTTTCAAATACGCAAGACGCGGGAACATTTTAAATAGACTGGGCGGTGCTTCCGGCACGTCACAATAGTGAGTTTGCGCAAGTGTGTTTATCCCTATAGGGGTAAGGCAATAGTAGACAAAGAGTGGGGGAGTTTTTTCGCGGTTCTCGCCCTGAAACGTGGCTTTTTGTCTGGTGGTGTGAAGTGAAGTAGACGTTTCTATTTGGTGACGTACAGTTATCGTAGCTATGTAGAATCCCTTCTCTAATTACCTTTTTGTTTGGTTACCTTTACCTTCTTCCTGTCGAACCTTACATAGGTACAAATCTGCGCCACCGAAGGGCCTACCGACCTCCACATCTGTAGATGGAGAGACCCATGTTTACCGCCGCTAGCCGAGCTGTCCCTTAAGTATTTGGTAGCGTCGACGCCATCTCTAATTCCTCCAGAAGGAGCCTGATGAGTGGTTACAGGCCTACTGAGTGAAATTGCAGGCGGAAGCAGAAGATCTGATGTGAGTACTCTTTCACGTATTTTTATTTGGTGCATGCCTAAAAATGTAATAAATTTGCGTAGTAATTTGTTGTTAAAATGATTCGCTTTATCCTTCTTTGTTTAATTTTTATATTGCTAATTATTGCGCAATATACCTTTTGTATTGGTAACTGTATTACAGGCTTTTAAGAGCCATCTATCGCCATTTCAATGTACCACCATCTAAGTGTAATATTTTGTTAATTGTATTACCGACCGTATAGACTTTCCTTAGTAGTGTAACAGATGGCGCCTTCAACGTGGTGAGGTTATGAACTGTAGGGGTTTCTTCTTTGTTTTTAGGTTATGTTAATTTCAGTTATAAGCATTCAATGTTTTAACAGATGTTATTTAAACAGCTTTCTCACTTAAGGAAACATACTTTTATTCATGTAAGTATTACAAATAAGCATTTACCTGACCTTATGTCTTTAAATACAGTTTTACGAAATTACCTATTAAAATATAACTTTTGTTGTTTTCTTAACTTTAGAAGACAGGTTTTTGAAACTTTTATGTTACATTCTAAAAACTGCATTATGGATTTACATATTGAACTAATAATATCTTAATTACCTTCACAAGAAAACCTTGTGGTTAAACTTCTTGATTTCCGTTAATATCGTATACCTTATATATATATCGTGTCTTGAATATTTTATTCACAATGAACGTTTCACAGTTAAAATCCCTCGAATTGATCTACGAGCTGGAGTGTAGGAGTATCATAGCAGCTAGCAATCAGAATGATAGGCGATCTCAACTCAGGGCCGTTTTGGCACAGGAAACCAAAGGCATTGCTATCTTAAAGAACCCCGTTGGCGACTGGCCACTCAACGTATCGGAAATTAAATTATCTTTAGATGATATATCGGGTATAATAAACAAAACGGATCCTGCGGCTACTAATATCGAATTAGGGAGATTGACTTCAAGAATAACGCACGTCAAACAGCGTGTCGAATCTTTATATAACGACGACCAAGCGACTCAATCTAAACAAAGTTTGTTGTCCGAGGTGTTATTGCTTGAAGGAATTGTTTTAGAAAGACTTAATCCTAATGCAGACGTAGATATATAGTTACCTTTTTCAAATCTTGTGCTTGCCGAACCTAAACCATTAGGAAAACCTATACCTGTATACAAATGGGGTCTCACTTTTGAAGGGTTTGATTCGAAGGTTTCTTTATCATCCTTTCTTGACCGGATTAATGATTTTAAAATTTCTCGCGGGTGTACCGACCAGGACCTATTTATCTCAGCTGGTCATTTGTTCGCAGGCTCAGCGTTAATATGGTATAGAAACATACGACACCAAATTTCTACCTGGGAGGAATTAGTTGCCTGTTTAAAACGAGATTTCCTACCTTATGGCTACATTAACGACCTTTGGAACGAAATACGTAACCGAACCCAAGGTCCCGACGAAAATGTTGTGTCTTTTATTACCTCATTAGAAGCTTTATATAGCAGACTCGACAAAAAACCTTCCGAATCCGAAATTATCGATCAATTACTTAGAAATTTAAACCCCTATTTCTCAGAACGTTTGGCATTACAGCCCATATTTTCGCTAGCTCACTTTAAAGACCTATGTCGTTCTCTTCAAGAAGTGAGGTCAAGAATTGACAAATACCGGCCACCACCCGAGAAATTATCTGGTCTTCTAGAACCTGATTTAGCTTGCCAAGTTCGAGCTTCCCGTAAACTATCTACACTTAACGTTCCTCCTACCGTAACTAATACCGCACTTACCTGTTGGAACTGCAAGCGAAGTGGACATAACTATACTGTCTGCACATACCCTAGAAATATTTTTTGTTATGGTTGTGGTCGCTCAAATATTTACAAATCTAACTGCACCAACTGTAATCCTAACGTATCGGAAAACTCCCGTCGAGATATTTCAAATCAGGGTGTGAATATCTCAAGAAACCAAAATCGCCCTCAACACCAATCATCCAACGGACACAGACGCCAATAAATTCAAATTATAAAACCACTTCTAACGTTGTACCGTCATTAAATTTATCTAATAATAATACCGCTACTATTAATGTACAAAATACCTTACCTTCATTAGAGGAACTATACTATACTACTCCAGCCGAGTGGTCTAAGTGGTTACAAACCGTCAATTCCTTTTATCATAAAAAGACTGCTGCCGTTTCACAACTTGTTAAAAAACCCTTCGATAACCGCCCACACTTATCTATCTCAATTGGTTCCTTAAATGGTATTGCTTTACTGGATACAGGTTCTTCATGTTCTCTTATAAATAACGAAGGTTTACATCAATTATCTCAACAAAATATTAAAATTCAAATTATTCCGAAAAACTTCCATAAATTTAGCTGACGATAATCAAATACATGTAACTGGTTCCCTTAAGTTAAAAATTCGAGTAGAATCTCTTGAACGTGACGTTTTATTTTTGATTGTCCCTGCATTAGCGTATCCTTTTCTACTAGGCGTTGATTTCTGTAAACTTTTTAATCTGTCACTTTACTTTCAGGATTTTTCATGGCAAACCTCCATTAAAACGAATTCTTGTGCATCTACAGGAATATCTAACAAAATCTCTCTTACTGACTCCCAAAATGTAACTCTTAACGCTACAATCGACAAATTTCGCAAACTTAATACCTCCGAACTTGGTTGCGTTACAACGGCAACACACGTTATCTCTACAGGTGATGCCCTTCCCTTTAAGCAACGTCAATATCCCTTATCGCCTGCCTTACAAAAGCATTTACATGCTGAAATAGACAAAATGTTAGTATCTGGTGTTATCTCTCCTTCAAATTCACCATGGACCTCTCCTGTATTACTAGTTCGGAAAAAGAATGACGAATGGCGTGTCTGTTTTGATGGCAGAAAGTTGAACTCTGTTACTGTTCCAGACGCTTACCCTTTACCTAGAACTGACTCGATTTTAAGCAGGCTTCGTAACGCAAAATTTATCTCATCTATCGACCTTAGACAAGCTTTTTATCAGATACCTCTCGACTTATCTTCTCGTCAAAAAACTGCTTTTTGTGTCCCAGGCCGAGGTCTTTTCGAATATAATTTTTTGCCATTTGGTCTCTGTAACGCTCCACAAACCTTACAACGTACTATGGATCAAACGTTAGGTCCTATCTTACATCAAGAACGTGCCTTTGTATTTTTAGATGATATCTTAGTTATCTCAAGTTCTTTCGATGAACATATCGCCACATTAGATGAAGTTGCTGAACGTTTAAGCGCAGCAGGTTTTAAGATAAACTGGGAAAAGTCTCAATTTTGTCGTTCATCCCTCACATTTCTCGGTTTTATTATCGATGGGACAGGCTTACGAGCAGATCCTGCTAAAGTTGATGCCATTACTAAATTTAAAACACCTAAAACTGTTACCGAAATCAAACGTTTAATTGGAATGATTAGCTATTATCGCATTTTTCTACCTAACCTTTCAACTATATCTGCGCCCATTACCGCTTTAATTAAAAATAAAAAGAAATCCCAAACTATCGAGTGGAATTTAGAATCTCAACAGGCTTTCGAACAAATTAAAACATTAATCACTTCAGCACCTATCTTAATCTCTCCAAATTTCGATGATAAGTTTTATATACAAACCGATGCCTCACTTACTGGTTTAGGTGCAATGTTATTCCAGGTAAGCAATGGTTTAGAACATCCAATCGCATATGCGAGCCGTGCCTTAACTTCTGCCGAACAAAAATACTCTGCTACCGAACGGGAACTATTGGGCGTTATCTTTGGCATCGAGAAATTTAGAGGATATGTCGAAGGTACACACTTTACCGTAATCACTGATTGTGCAGCACTCACTTGGCTTAATAACTTAAAACAACCCGCAGGTCGTTTGGCAAGATGGAACTTACGTATATCTCAATTTACTTTCGATGTTAGGCATAGGCCTGGCAAATTAAATATCGTACCTGATGCGTTATCTCGAGATGTTGTTTCCCTAAACCTTCCAAATTTAATTCTGGATACCTGGTACCTCAATATGATTAAAAAAGTTTCCGATAATCCCGACAAATTTCCTACCTTTCGAGTAACTAATAATAGACTGTATAAATTTGTATCCTCGTCCCCACATAAAATATCGAATATACCTGAATGGAAACCGGTCGTGCCCACTGCAAATCGCAGTGAGGTGCTCAAATTATGTCACGACGATCCCTTAGCTGCACACCTTGGTGTTACAAAAACTCTCGCCAAAATATCTGAATTATATTACTGGCCCACACTTAAGCAATCTGTTTGTCGCTACATTAAAAGCTGTAAAATTTGTGGCTCTCATAAGAGTTCACAAGACGCTCGCCCTGGTTTAATGGGTAACTTTAAACGTGTATCTTATCCCTTTCAATTAATATCGCTTGACTTATTAGGACCTCTTCCCCGATCGAAAAGAGGTAACCAATATCTTTTAGTGGTTACCGATTGGTTTTCTAAATTTGTTATGGTGCAACCCTTACGTAAAGCTACCTCCGCAGCAATAATTAAATTCCTAGAACAGAATGTCTTTCTTATCTTTGGTGTCCCCCAGATTATCCTTTGTGACAATGGTGCACAATTTATCTCTAAAGATTTTCAGAATTTCGTTAAAAGTTACAAAGTACAAAAAATTTGGTTTAACGCAAAATATCACCCCCAAGTAAACCCTACCGAAAGAGTAAATCGAGTTTTAATTACCGCTATTTCGTCCTATATTGATTCAGACCATACTACATGGGATGAACATATCTTTGAAATTGCTCAAGCTTTGCGTACATCTAAACACGAAGCAACCCAATTCACTCCGTCTTTTCTTGTTTTTGGAAGATATACCCCAATCGATGGGAGTTACTATGGTTTAGTGCCTGACGATACTAACGTAATTGAATTTGACGATAAAGTACGTTGGGACAAGGACCAACAGGCATTACCTTCTATCTTTAACGACGTTAGAAAAAATTTGTTAAAAGCTTACGAAAAGAGCAAGGACCATTATAACTTACGTAAACGAAATATTTCCTTCGCCTTGGGCGAACAAGTTTGGAAAAAGAACTATGTCTTATTGGATGCATCTAAGAAATTTTCTTCAAAATTAGCCCCTAAATTCATTCTTTGTAAAGTCACACGTGTTATTAGTCCCCTTATCTACGAACTTCAGGATACTGAAGGAAAACGCCAAGGCAGGTGGCATATTAAAGACCTTAAGCCATTCTCTGCCGACCCAAATGCTAATTAAGTTTTTCATGTCCCATTCTCCTCACGATTTACCTAATATTTTTTGTTCTCACCATCAATTAGTTAACTTTAATTACTTCTTCCTTCTCTCATATAGCATATAATTTCTTGCACGTTTAACTTTACTTACCTTAATTTAGCTATCTTTTTCTCCTGGTTGACTTTTCCTCGACCATACCGTTACTCATATATCACTTCATTCTCTACACCCCCCAATATAACTCTGTCGTTTCATTTAATTAACCCTTGAAATTTTCCTACTACATATTGTTCGGTCTTTAGTATTTCTCTTATATGGTTTAATTGTGTGGTAATTGTCGTAACTTTGGTTGAAATAACTCATTGAATTTTTATGATTGGTTTTAGCTGATGTTGAGTGGATGATTTTTTTCTTTGGGCCAACATAGGAGCCATGACCTATGCCATTGTAAGAAACAGTTCATATTCGCAGTTGCAAAGACTAGGACTACCTATTCCATGTGTTTTTCTTCTGAATTATTGCAGTCGCCTACATTGTACTACATCATTATTTCTTTCTTTTACTACTAAATCAACATAACTTATAAACATTTTTTTTTTTCGTTGTTTTTTATTGAACTTTGCGGTGAGACGCTATCGCTTCTTATTGTTATCTTATTAAATTCTCGGTTGTTTTGGCATATGGGGACAGTGTATCTGTATTTAACTGCTTATAATTGGGCATTTTTGTGTGTTTAGGGTGCTACCGATTTAAAAAACTACCTTAAAACAGTTTGTTTTTGTGTGTTTGTATCTGTGAAGATACTTTTAAGTTGTCGTGTCTACCTTTGTCTGATTTTCTTATCGTAGTCAATGCACTCGTTAGGAAAATGATCGCACTAGTTCTCTTAGGAGCCTAGTGAATGTTAACATATGTTATATCTTATCTTGTCGGATTAATATCGCAGGTGGTCCTTCAGACTACGCTGTGTTTTATAGGGTCAATCCCATTTAAACGGCTCTACTGGAGCCACTCTTTTGTTGTTATCATTGTCTTGGGTAATAACTAGGCCAATATCTTTGTCTTCTTTATTATCTTCGATAATACCTTTAGGTTTAATATCGTTATCTTATTGATTACCTTTGGTAATAACTTTAGTTTATTATCGTTATCTTACCGATTACCGTTAGTAATAATTTTGGTTTAATTTATCGTTATCTTACCGACTACCGTTAGGAATAACTTCGAGTTATTTCGCGTTATCTTACCGGTTATCTTTAGTAATAACTTCTGTTTAAATTCATGTTACCTACTATCTCTTATAATCACTTTAACTTAATATTGTGTTATCTTATCGAGTATCTCAAATAATAACTAAAGCTTAATACCGTTATCTTATTCATTACCTTTGAGGATAACAACTTAAGGTTAATATCTTTATCTTATCTACTATCTTTAACATCAATTTGAGATCTTATCTTATCTTTTTATCGTCCTAACGTGTGGTATATATGACCAGACGTGGGAATTATTTTTTCCTGAAAATTAAGTGAAAAAGCTAACCCAATTTAGAAATGTAATTTGTCAGGTTAGCATATAAGGATTTAGTAGGCGGTACGTTTGGTAAATTTGTTGATTTACAACTATGTCATGGACAAGTTTTAAATGTGCATCGGAGGAAACCAAAGTACCAGTAACAAAATTTGCTGGAGTGCAAGGTGACGCACTCTCATGAACATTTTTAAATTTGGGCACTTCTTGCCAAAGGAAGAATAGTTTCAATGCAACACTCATGTGTGTTTGCACATAAGAACTTTTGTGTTAGCTTTAGTTAGATAAGTTTAGATAGGTTTAGATAGTTTAGGCGACTTGTCGCACCCGTGTTAGTTTAAGTGGTGTTTCATGCTCCCCGACAAATTTGTGCTGTCGGTAATTAGTGTAGTCACAGACTATCGGGCTACCTATTCCGTTTCCTGGTACTTCGGTAGACGTGTTATCAGTCGAAAAAACCAGGTGGCGCCTTATATAAACATTTTGTAGGTTTTAAGTTAGGATTTATATAGGGTAGTTAGGACTTAGACTTTAAGCTGTTACTGTGCTAACAGACTTTTTCTTTTTTAAGTTTTTTCTTTTGTGGCTTTGCCGCGATTGTTACGTGCAAACCGAATTTGCACTTTAACATTGTTAGTAGTTTAGTTTTCTTGATGTACGGAAGTTTCCCGCCATAATTTTCAAATACGCAAGACGCGGGAACATTTTAAATAGACTGGGCGGTGCTTCCGGCACGTCACAATAGTGAGTTTGCGCAAGTGTGTTTATCCCTATAGGGGTAAGGCAATAGTAGACAAAGAGTGGGGGAGTTTTTTCGCGGTTTTCGCCCTGAAACGTGGCTTTTTGCCTGGTGGTGTGAAGTGAAGTAGACGTTTCTATTTGGTGACGTACAGTTATCGTAGCTATGTAGAATCCCTTCTCTAATTACCTTTTTGTTTGGTTACCTTTACCTTCTTCCTGTCGAACCTTACATAGGTACAAATCTGCGCCACCGAAGGGCCTACCGACCTCCACATCTGTAGATGGAGAGACCCATGTTTACCGCCGCTAGCCGAGCTGTCCCTTAAGTATTTGGTAGCGTCGACGCCATCTCTAATTCCTCCAGAAGGAGCCTGATGAGTGGTTACAGGCCTACTGAGTGAAATTGCAGGCGGAAGCAGAAGATCTGATGTGAGTACTCTTTCACGTATTTTTATTTGGTGCATGCCTAAAAATGTAATAAATTTGCGTAGTAATTTGTTGTTAAAATGATTCGCTTTATCCTTCTTTGTTTAATTTTTATATTGCTAATTATTGCGCAATATACCTTTTGTATTGGTAACTGTATTACAGGCTTTTAAGAGCCATCTATCGCCATTTCAATGTACCACCATCTAAGTGTAATATTTTGTTAATTGTATTACCGACCGTATAAACTTTCCTTAGTAGTGTAACAAGATTTAACCTCTGCTACCGGCGCAGCGGGGTAACCGAACAACTAGCAATATCAATGTCAACCTCCCCTGACCCTATGTACGCTAAATCAGGTTCCAACACACTAGTCCGTCTGGAAGGAGCAGAATAATTTTCAACAGCATCCTTTTTCGCTTCTAACTTCTTCCCTAAATTACGTAACTCAACAATCGACCGGATATCTACTAATGCCAATTGGGTTTGATAGTATGGTGCTAAGTTCCCCAATATAATTTTCAATTTAGTCTCCTCAGGTACTTGACAAGTTAACTGTTTAAAATAGCCTAGCATTACCGCCAAATAGGATCCTATCGTTTCATCTAGACCTTGGGTACGCTTCCTAATTTCCTCAAATAATTTATCATTATAGGCCGATGGTAAATATTCGTCTCTAAGCAGAGTAATGAATTGATCCCAACTTGTTACCTCATCACGATAAGCCAAATAAAACCGATAAGCACGGCCTGTAAACAAATCAATCCCAGATTCTAATAAAGTTTCTTTCGATACAAGCCTTGCCACTCTAAGCTCTTCAACCCTCTCTAAAAATGCTCCTAATGAGAGTCCCTTTCGATCACCTGAAAATTTAATGTCCCACTTATCTGGGTAAATGGGTTTCACAGTGCGGGGTGCAGGTACTGGCGACTGGGGTGGAGATGAGTTGACACTAGACCTCTGAATCGGGCTAATGCCATTTGCGAAATTAATCATACTCAAAGCCATCAGAATTTCCTGCGCTTTCCGACACGCTTCCGCTTTACTCAATAATTTCTCAAGCAAGGTTAAAGTCTTAGCTCGCAACAAAAGTTTATCTCGGGCTCCTATTTCGTTAGAGTCATCAATATGGTCAATTTTATTCAAAACATGACTTAACTTGGTGTGAAATTTAATAAATTCATTGCTACTAGAATCTCCTTCAAAGCTGCTATACCACGAATAGCAAGCTCACACATTAGCTCATCCTGACTTAACCTGTTTACCTGCATCTTATAAGGCATTCTAAAAATTTGATCAAAATATTCCAAAAAATATATCAATATCTATCAAGACAATTAATTAACTTTCCCTTGCGATGCCCCAATACGTTGGGCGTCAAAATTGCGAAGTACCATTGACCTATATTATTCGAGTAACAATTACGTGTCGCTACCTATGGCTCAAGTTGACAAGTAGGTGGGTTGCCGACCAGCTGCAGTGGAGACGGAGTGGGTCCTAAAAGTGCTATAGACCAAAAAAATAAAATAAAGAGGGCGCCAGGTAAATTTGCCTCTAGGCAACCACCTCACACTACCAAAAATACCAAATAAGTACGGGTACCTATATGCTGAGATATTGTTACCAAAATAATGCCTTGTCATAAACTATTAAATTATTAAATGATGCCAGTAAGTCAGGTAAAAATAAATTTATATTGGAGACAGTTTCTGTTCTTAATTTAAATAATTTTTGAGAACATTCAGTTAATCATAAGCAATGTACGTTCAGTACGACAAAATAATAAAACAAAATAACATGGTTAATGCGCACGGATGGTATATAATATGGACGCCGCTTGAGCTCAGGCGCACGTACGATCTATATTCAACAATGGTGTTGTTGCACGACAAGTCAAAAGGATAGACAATTATATCAATTACGCATAAATTAAATAATTGCATTAACTATTGTTTAACATATAAGATTTGAAATAGTTGAATTAATTATTTATCATTGAAAGACAAATAAGTCGTCACATAAAAAGATATTAAAAACTTGCGTGCTCCTAGGATCCAAGTACGCCTTTCGCTTTCAATGTGAAGCCAGGTGCAACAGCTGCTCTAACTTTTATCAAATGCGCTACCATGAACTACGATCCCGAATTTAAAATTCCAGATTACCCACCAAAAAAACCCCAAAGAGAAACAAGTATAAGTACTAGTCAATCAATTATTCTCTTAGATGAATTTTGACACTCATGAATATTTTATCTATACATCTCAAAATTAACACACACGTTCAGCAATTACACAAACAACCAGCTTTAAAACTACGGCTAACGAACAAATATATCCAACATTTAATTATCAACACGCTCGCACTCAAGTAACATTATTAATTGAATGATCAACCCTAATTAATATGTGACCAAAACTTCAACAAACTTACCCTACAGTAAGGGGTTTTTCCATCCAACAATGGTATTCAATAATCTTTGCCTTTCTACCAAAAGAAACCATTATTTAGATTCTAATATGAATAGACACGTAATTGCAAATTCAAACATCATAAACCAATTCTTATTTACAAGTATTAAATGATACATACCCAAAAGATCAATATGGCGAAATTCCACAGGTGGCTGAACAGCAGTAAAATGAATAATATATCCCTCACAAGAGGTGGAAACTAGTGAAGTCAATAAAATCAATATTTAGGCAAATCTACAACAGTTAACGTTTCATAATTGCACTACGAAATAAATTCCCATAAGGATGATTTTAAAATCATAAAATATTCGAAGTGCTCGACTTCAATCTGCTGTTAGCCTTATGTTACCATATCACCAACTAACAAAACTTGAAAATATTAAGGAAAATTTTCTAGCATCTCGCGGGAAAACAATGGAATTACTTATACCACGGTTCTAAATAAGAACAAGTCTTTATTTCTACAAATTTACAATTACGATATCTACACACCAGAGGCCTGGACAGTATCCTGTTATTATATCCAAGTTTGTTAACATTTTTACTAAGGGACAATTATACATCTATTTAAAGGTTGATTATTCTTTAAGGAATTATTTATATACATTTACTATGTGAAAAATGTTACATTAAGTTACAGAAATAGATAATTGTTTAAAAGTGGTAGTTATTTGTGCAATGCAAAAAAGTGACACGTTACAACATTGCACGCACACAAACACACACAAACATACACATATTGTTACGTTTCAATTTTGCTTTTAAAATTTCCCTGGTTAATTCAATACCCGTCTGAATAAATTCTGTTTCTACCGTTAAATCCTTCAACATAATTAATAATAAATACGCTCTCTAATAATCCCTCAACTTAAATCTAGTTGATTTGAAACGACAAGTTTATGTTACAAATAAATAGTTTATATCCTGTTTTAGGTACCCGTTATCTTGGTATACATTACGACTGCGTATAATGGTTTTCTCTATTGTTCCAATGTAAAGACTTGTTGAAATAAGGTCGCGCGCTATCCGATAAAACCGTGTTTTCCCGTTTTAATCGCGCTTCGATAAGCGAGGATTTGCAGTTCGAATTCGTGTCATTTGAACCAATATTGAATTTAATTCTGCAGTTTGTGCGTCGAAATATTTTCTACATTATTTATCACCGTATTTCAAAAGCAATGTACGTTTGTTTTTTTTTGTTCGACAACTAGGAGGTGTCTTGCGTGTATTGTTTTTTTTAGCTGGAGGCCAAATAGGTTCTTTCTTTGTGTAGGCACACCTGTTTGTTGCCTTGGACCAGCTGCATTTGTCTGTGGGCCGCTGCTGTAGTTACGATGGCAGGGTGAATTGATCCTGAATACCTTGGCGTTTCTGTGTTGACTCACCCTTGACGGCTTGCAAGCTAAGTATCCGGACACCTACAGGTATGCAACTAGTTTTCTTTTGTGTGTGTCAATGGCATATTCCGTATCAGCGTTTGGTGTAGTTACGTGACAAGAATCGTGACATTGTAGAACTATTGTTTGTTGCTGCTAATCGATATTATCGCTCTACAGGTGTGATGTACCATTGTTAAAAATGTTGAACAGACACCCGCTTATTCTTTTATACTGATTGGTTTATTTTACAAACGGTTCTATGAACAATTTAAAAGATGTCTGACAATAGCTCTCACACGTTAATTCTTTTCTACTAATTAGTTATTTTACAAAAAGTTTTAGGTGAAATTTTAAAAACGCTTGATAAAAGCTCTCACAGGTTTATTTACTACTGATTAATTTTATTTTGTGTGAAATACGAGATGCACACTTCGTATCTAAATTCCTAAATTGTTCGTACAATATAATTGTTTGCTGTGAAATAATAACATCTAATTTATTTTCTTTTTGCTGGTTTGTACTGAATTCTTTATTTATTTTTATTTGTTAATAGATAATCGTGGCCGACGTGCCTTTATTTTTGGTTTTCTTGGTAGGTAGGTGAATGCCCCCACTTTCCGCGTTTGGTAGTTAGCCTGGTAGTTACTTTTCTTTCCGACTACGTCTAACTATGTAGCAATATATATACATATCCACATACACACACACACACAGTCCAAATAGTATAAATAAAAAACATATCTCTAATCTAAGTTCGATACACACTTACTTGCTCAATTTCAAGTCACCCAAATATAGAAAATATTAAAAAAACTTAGCTTCTATTGACAAATAATGTAGTTACACTCAACATTGATTTTGATGATTGTTAGTAAATCACCATGTACATGACTAGTGTTGGGTTTTAGTTGTTTAAAACAAATTTTGTCTGTTTATCCAAATGTTTAAATTAACATTCGTTAGTTCTTTTCCTTAGATTTGTAAAAGCATTAAAAAGTTACCTTTGATTTATTTGTTGAAATAGAAAGCGTTGTTAAGCTAAAATATGCATACACACTCACACACACACAAGTCTACACAAATGAACAAAGCTTACCATACACACACATACATAACATACATAAATATACAATATATCAGACATTGCACATAGACAAACACACTAACCTGCAGACCAGATATCATTTACTAGTACATTGTTAAGTCTAACTTTAATATATATATATATATATATATATATATATATATATATATATATACATTTGCATGGTCGTTACACCACATAATTATATATATATACATATATATATATATATATATATATATTACATGAGATGTATCCATAAATACACTTTGTATTTACCTATACAAATCGAACTGGTATTTGCATAGTCATTACAAAACAATTACTTGATCGTTTTGTAGAGAGAAAAAACATCCATTAACCAGGTTTTGACCTCATTGGATCTCGTCAGAGGAAACCTCTGTATGATGGCGAAAGGAAAAAAGAGCACCATCAGTTGGCTATAACCAACCCTAAGGCTGAAACTGTACAGAAGTTGATTTGAAACTATACTGTGTTTTATAGATGGCTATAACAAATACGTTCTGCCTTTGGGATTTTAATACTGTACATGCATATTTAATGCAATAAGTAACATTACTTCCCGTGGCGGCGTCCAATTCTTGCCTTTAAGGTACATACAATATATAAAAAAGCAAAACTTTCTCTGCAATTTGCAGTTAAAATTAAACCAATTACATAAGATGTATCCATAAATACACTTTGTATTTACCTATACAAATCGAACTGGTATTTCCTTTTGCCATGGTACAGAGGTTTCTTCGTGGATATACATTGAGGTTGCTTGATGTTTAGTTAGGATTAAAACTAGTCCATTCTGACGAGACCCAATGAGGTCAAAACCTGGTCAATGGATGTTTTTTCTCTCTACAAAACGATCAAGTAATTGTTTTGTAATGGCTATGCAAATGCCAGTTCGATTTGTGTAGGTAAATACAAAATGTATTTATGGATACATCTCATGTAATTGGTTTAATTTTAACTGCAAATTGCAGAGAAAGTTTTGCTTTTTTATATATTTTATGTACCTTAAAGGCAAGAATTGGACGCCGCCACGGGAAGTAATGTTACTTATTGCATTAAATATGCATGTACAGTATAAAATCCCAAAGGCAGAACGTATTTGTTATAGCCATCTATAAAACACAGTATAGTTTCAAATCAACTTCTGTACAGTTTCAGCCTTAGGGTTGTTTATAGCCAACTGATGGCACTCTTTTTTCCTTTCGTCATCGTACAGAGGTTTCTTCGTGCATATACATTGAAGTTGCATGTTTTGTTAGGGTTAAAACTAGTCCATTCTGACGAGACCCAATGAGGTCGAAACCTGGTCAATGGATGTTTTTTCTCTCTACAAAACGATCAAGTAATTTGTTTTGTAATGGCTATGCAAATACCAGTTCGATTTGTATAGGTAAATACAAAGTGTATTTATGGATACATTTCATGTAATTGGTTTAATTTCAAATTGCAGAGAAAGTTATGCTTTTATATATATATATATATATATATATATATATATATATATTGCCGTGGATCCTCAGTAAAATTCGTGCCCCACTTTGGGCCAACATAAAATTTTCAAAAAAAATTAAAAAAAAAATTTCTTACCCTTTATTTTGGACGCCTTCGAATTTCTCTGCTCACCCTGACTAGCTCGGCAATCGGCCTCTTCTTGAATACCTATTTTTACGTACATACTTCTCTCACACTCACACACCATCAAATGAAATTACCAAAATAATACAACAACCATACAACCTTTTATTTACACATATTAACAGATAAAATATTTACACATGAGTACAAACAGTTTGGTACAATTATTACCAGCTCAATTTATTGAATGCTTTAAAGTCCTTGATTTTAAAACAAATTCGAGTAGATATGAGTAGATGGGCCCCACATGTAACCCTAATTTGACTTCATACTGGTGTATTGTGAGCTCATTATAACCAATTTTTTTAAAATGCGTTTTAAACCTTGCATTATTGAAAACAAATTTACAGGCCCGTTTACTTCTTACAACCACAATTTATAGTCTGAATAAATTTTTATATATCCTCAATAAACCCTTTTCAATATTCAAAATTATTAAATTGTCCTGCACATGTACCTTTTTAAGCAAGTTTTTAAAAACAATAAATACGCCACCAATAAGTCTACCACACAAACACAAAAATATCCACAAATGTTTGTATAAAAACAGAAATTTCAAATTTATTACCTGGAGACACCTTCACTCTTCGTCACTGCTGGAGATGGCTACCAGAAACCCCTCTACAGATCCCCACCATCTAATATCTCCGCTACCACTCCTGTTCTTCGCAAGATATTAGCTTCGTCTCAACAGTAACATTACATACCAGATATTTCACGCATACAAATTGCT
Organism: Platerodrilus igneus; assembly: GCA_036346225.1. NCBI lineage: Eukaryota > Metazoa > Arthropoda > Insecta > Coleoptera > Lycidae > Platerodrilus > Platerodrilus igneus. The sequence continues at coordinate 1,975,390 of JARFIW010001092.1, forward strand.
TTCAGGTCTGCTTTCCCCAGATATCAACCATCCATATAATAATTTAGTCGTAGTAACGGCACCTTTTATTTAAATAAGCACCAACTTGTGCAATCACTTTACTAACTTACGGTCCGCTACTACAACTTTTATAATTTCAAATAAGATGTTTAATGTAACATTACTGAACACACAAATTCTAACCGAAAGCTTTTACTAATATGATGTAGAACTGAACCCGTATTCAGAACTCGATGGAAGGAAAAAGAGAGCTTTACTATCTTCTCCCGTGTATTTATATTATTCTCCAATCCCCCTAGTGGAACCCGTTTTATGAGAAAACCTTGTTTTCAAAGCCGTTTCTTAAAATTTTGAACGTAACCGACTATTATTTCTGTAAAAATTTTCTCGTCCGTCGTGCTGTTTACATAGAAATTCGTTCCCTACCTTACCGTATGAGCACTTCTCGAGAACTGTTGGCTATCAACCAATGATATAATTTCCTGTCGTCATACTGCTCCACCTATCAGCTATCTATCTCTGTTCTATGCATGTTTGTTGTCTCCTTTAAAACCCCACTTGAGTTACAGAAAATTGATATTGTAGACGTCCTTCACGTGTATATCCTACGTGGCTTCTATCCAATGCTTGCTTTATCTGCTTCTCTATGTCTTACATTATCGATTGTTTATTCCACTCACGCCTTAAGATATTTGTTATTGTAGCTGCTTATCCAAATTGACCGTTGAAAACAATTTCTATGGAATTCTATATTAATATTCGTTTAATATTCTCTGAATGTAACATTTAACCGTTCATTTACATTTCCAATGCTCCACCCGAAGTTACTACATTGGCCAGGAGGCGAGTTTTTTGTTGCCTGGAAATTTAGAATTTTGCCGAACCCTTGCCGTTCCAGGCAAGGTGGGGATCTTTAACGTGCGTGACAACACTCACACACGGGACCTCCATTTAACCTCTCATCCGAACGAGGGCGTAATTTTTGTGAAAAATGCTCACCTGCCATTTTTCAAGCAGTCGGCCGTGTCGAATGTAATATTTAACCAGCAGATGTTTCTTGAAATTATCGACCGTTTGAAAATAACAATTCCTAGATTTTCCCCTTTGTAGTATCTGTGTAAATGAACGTTGGCTTTTAAAACGAATACATTTGCGTTAGAAATCATTGATTTTCTTATGCATGCAAGCTCCCTTTTTGCTTTCATGCGTTTGATTAAAAGAAATTATAATTAAATATGCGTATCCTTGAGCTTTTATGTACTTTAAAGCTTTTCTTCCCTTATGTAATTTTCACATTTCAATTTAAATATAAAAATACCCTAATACTCGTCCATTTTCACTATATGAATTAATTAATTTGGCGCGTAAATAATTTGCTCCTGCTTCTATATACATGGTTGCTAAAATTTTATTGTCTACACCTATTTACCCCTTTAAATCCACAATATATATATATATATATATATATATATATATATAGTGTATCATGACTAACGGGACGGTCTTTTACATCGAAGCGGTACAAGTTAGGAAAAAATTTCAACACCATGTTGTGTGAATCATTAGTGGCTACAACTTAAAAATATTTTTTAGTATACAGGCTGTACCAAGAAAGTGTGGCACATCAAAGTTAGGTTTTTTTATGGAACACTTATATTTAGTTGCAGTTTTGAATTCTACACAACAAATAAGGTCAAGTTTCATTAAGGTTCCCTATGCCTATCTATTATGGTTTTTAAGATATTTTGATTTTTTGAAAAATGTGATATTTTTAAAAAACGTGTGTAATTCCTAAATAAAATAATATGTAACATAATCGTTGTATCTTGAAATAGTTGGATATTTGTTCAATCGGTTATAGTATTTAGTACTCTTGAATGTTGTACAGGGTGCTCAAAATATTACGTTCTTTCATGAGTACATGTAGACGCCATAAATGTTGTTATTTTAAATGGAACACCCTGTATTTTATTTATGAAGCATATTGCCATTTTAATTCTATCAAATTATTATAGTGTTCCCTATACCTAAACGTTAAACTTTTCATGTTATTTACAATTTTTACAAATTTACAGTAGTTTTCTCTAAAATCAGTTTTTAATCAAGTAAGCGGTGATGGCTTTATGACAAGCCATATAATATCGTATTAATAATACCATTAAATCTAGGATACTGCTGTCACTTGATGAAACAAATTTGTTATTTAAGTTTCATGTAGTTAGGTACACTAAATATTTGCACCTGCTAAGATGAAGCAATATTCACTTCAAGAAAGAATTGATATGATTCTAGTAATTGGAGAATGCTCGGAAAACTGTCTCCTAGCATCTAGAGTTAATACCGAGAAATACCCTGATAGGGAACATCCCAGAGAGGAAGTATTAGCACACTTGCTGAGCAGGTTTCAAGATACAGGTACTGTTGCATACAAAAATGTAACTAAAACTAAACCAATAACCAGCAATGAAGACAATGAATTTGAAGTATTGCAGTCTGTAATTGAAAATCCAAATACAAGTACCAGGTTAATTGCTAATAAAACAGGTATAAGTCACAACAGTGTATCGAGAATCCTTAGGGTGCATAAATATCACCCATTTCACATACAAATGCACCAACATTTATTGGACGTAATTTTGATGGGCGTATAGAATTTTGCTTATGGGCATTGGATCGCGTTGGCGAAGATAGCGGCTTTTTTAAAAATGTTCTATTTTCTAATGAAGCTTCATTGCATAATACCGGTTTAGTGAATAGACATAATTTTCATTATTATGACACAGAAAATAAACACTTGTTTTGTACTATTGACTGTCAAAATCGTTGGAGTGTTAATGTTTGGGGGGAATCATTAGCGATTTTGTTATTGGACCTTACTTCTTTGATGGACATTTGAATGGGAGAAAGTTTTTAAGATTTTTAAAATATGACTTTTGGCCACTTTTGCATGATGTTCCACTTGACATCTGACAAAGCATGTGGCTGCAATTAGACAGCGCACCTGCTCATGAATATTGTTTCATCTTAGCAGGTGCAAATATTTAGTGTACCTAATTACATAAAACTTAAATAACAAATTTGTTTCATCAAGTGACAGCAGCATTCTAGATTTAATGAGGTTAATAATACGATATTATATGGCTTGTCATAAAGTCATCACCACTTATTTGATTAAATACTGATTTTAAAGAAAACTACTGTAAATTTGTAAAAATTGTAAATAACATGAAAAGTTTAACATTTAGGTATAGGAAACGCTATAGTAGGTTGATAGAGAATTAAAAAGACAATATGCTTAAAAAATAAAATACAGGATGTTCCATTTAAAATAACAACGTTGATGGCATCTACATGTACTCATGAAAGAACGTAACATTTTGAGCACCCTGTACAACATTCAAGAGTACTAAATACTATAACCGATTGAACAAATATCCAACTATTTCAGGGTACAACGATTTTTTTAATACTGTTTTATTTGGGAACTATACACATTTTATAAAAGTATCACATTTTTCGAAAAATCGAAGTATCTCAAAAACCGTAATAGATAGGCAAAGGGAACCTTAATGAAACTTTACTTTATTTGTTGCGTAGAATTCAAAATTGCAACTAAATATAGATGTTCCATAAGAAAAAATCTAACTTTGATGTGCCACCTTTTCTTGGGACACCCTGTATACTAAAAAATATTTTTAAGTTGTAGCCACTATTGATTCACACAACATGACGTTGAACTTTTTTTTCTAACTTGTACCGTTTCAACGTAAAAGACCGTCTTGTTAGTCGTGATACATCCTGTATATATATAAACTCCTTTTGAGGTGTAAATTTTTTGTGTGTCCATTTCCTATGATCTATGCATTATATAAGTGTAGACATCCCGATTATTATTTCAACCGATTGTGACTTCAACTGATTGTGACTTTTACCGATTTTGCTTATTCTTTATTTGTTTCCTTTTTGACGTGTGGTACGCGGAGTTACTCTCAATCTCATTTATTAATCTATTAACCCCATTAACCCCTTAAATCTTCTAGTACTTGTTGACAGACAAAATGGCCGACAAAGACGGGTCGCGTGTTGATGACTCCAATAAAATTATTTGTAAAGTGTGCATTAGGGGAGCTTCCGGTGGCCCTAAATGTGTAGGCGTCGCCGTGGATCAATGTAGTAAGCGTAAGACTACGGATCCCAAGGTCCTGGGTTCAAATCCCGACACGGGCGACTGCTTGAAAAATGACAGGTGAGCATTTTTCACAAAAATTACGCCTTCGTTCGGATGAGAGGTTAAATGGAGGTCCCGTGTGTGAGTGTTGTCACGCACGTTAAAGATCCCTACCTTGCCTGGAACGGCAAGGGTTCGGCAAAATTCTAAATTTCCAGGCAACAAAAAACTCGCCTCCTGGCCAATGTAGTACCTTCTGGTGGAGCATTGGAAATATAAAAAAAAAATGCACGGCCCTAAATGTGTTGTATGCAAAATGTGCAAAGCAGTTTTCCACAGAAGTTGTGCTGAGCAAAAAAAGCTGCATTTTCTTGATGATTCCAATGTTAATTGTTGTATTAATATGATCGATCCTATTTCGGCTTTTTCCGCCATTCCAGATGTCAATGAAAATTCGGTTCCTAATATGGTTTGTGATATTCAAAGACAGCTGATATCTTCACTTCGCAGTGAAATTTGTTTACTGCACGAAAACACTGCACTTTTAAAGGAGAAAATTGTTATACTGCAATTACAGAACGATTCATTTAAAGCTCAGCTAAACTATGATCAACCGGTTTCGAATACATGTGCGCCGCGTAGATCTCGCACAAGTGATAGTTCAAGTTCAATGCACTTTGACTCTGATCTTAAATACGGTAAGCAAATGGATTTGTCACATTCAACTAATGCGGTTGCCGTTGCTAAAGCTACTTGCAATGACGAATTGTCAAATATGACAGTTGGAATAGATAAATTTAAAAGGCATAATAAACATGTGGGTGACTCATATTCCACCAAAACAGCTGCTGTTGTCTATAACAATGGTGAATTGTTGACTGCATTACGTGAATTAGCAAAAGTTCAAGGGCACTTTATGAATACAATTATTAATTTGAACACACAGGATTCTGCCCCATTGCCAAATTTGGAAAAACCACTTTGTTCTGTGGCTCCTGTTAATAAATTGAGACCTGCTAATTTAAATAAGCCCACTTCTAAGAACACCTCTTTAAATTGTAACCTCAATAAAAATAATAACTTACTAATTTACGGTAATAATGCAGACTCGGACATTCAAGGAGTTGAAAAATCCAGATTTATTTTTGTATCTAGAGTACATCCTAAATTTAGTAATGAAGATATCTTGGGATTTCTTGGTAAAAACAGCATTGAAGCTTCATCTTGTTTTGAATTAACTACCAAATTTAACAATTATGTCTTTTAAAATTGGTGTAAATAACTTACATGTAAGTAAAATATTGTCAAATAACTTATGGGGTAATCATGTAATTGCCAAACCATTTAGGTTCAAAAGCAATCAGGCTCAGAGTAGGGGTTTTCAATAAACTATGACAAATCAGTTTTTAATAAAATACATGAGGATAAGTTTCGTAAATTTCCAGGGGTTTCAACCTTGAATATTTTTTGTTTGAATATTCAATCTTTAAGCAATAAAATTAATGACATGGAAGCATTTTTTATCTCTAATAAAATTAAATGTGACGTGTTATGTTTAACTGAAGTGAACATAAAGAATGATGCTCTAAAATTTGTTAAAATTAATAATTTGGTACCTATATCCAGCTTTGTTAGATCCAAATTTTCGTGGGGAGGAGTGGCTATTTTTGTAGATGAGAAATTTTACGCCACTCCTAATGTGTTGGAGTCAATCAATAAATACTCAATTGAGTTACATGCTGAATTATGTGCAATACATTTTAATCGTATCGATCTTATTATTATTACTATTTATAGATCCCCTAATAAGGGATCAATTGACATGTTTTGTGAAACGCTTCACAGAGTATTTAAGCACCTTGGTTTGCCTTTTAGGTCTCACCTCTTGGTCTGTGGTGATTTTAATGTTCATTTTCAATCTACTGAGAAAGCAGCTGTAACACTGATTGATTTTTTTGCTTCCTTTGGCTTGTACATTGTTAATAAAACAGCTACTCGTCTTTCTCATTGTCTTGATACAATCTTTACCAATATTCCATCTCTCTCTTGTATAGTGGTTAAGACTGGCTTGTCTGATCATCTTGGCCTTGCCGCCCAATTAAATCTTAACGATAATTTTAAAGTAGTTAATCATTGTAAATCTTATCGACCTTATACAATATATGGGAAATATAAATTTTTTAATCATCTCCAACTAGTTAACTGGAACTTTATTGATGATAATAGTCTGTCCATTAATGACAAATTTACTAACTTTATGTCTATAATTGCTTCTGCAGCTGATCTATGTTTTCCTATCAAGCACTTAAGGATATTGAATAACAGTTCTAAAAAAGTTGCCAATTGGTTTACGGATGACCTACGAAAGATGCGTGATAACTACGTACTTCATGCTGAATTCTATGCTGTGTTTCCTGGTGCAGAACTCAAACTGCGTGTTAATAAATTAAAATATGCTTATCGTTATGCACTCAAAAATGCTAAAATTAATGTCTATGACAACTACATTTTTAAAGCTAATAATAATAATAAAAGAAAATGGGATTTGATCAATAATTTAAAAGGTTCTAAAAACAGAACCAATGAAATGAACACTCATTTCTCAGCTGTTGATTTCAACTATTCATTTATTGATTCTGTTACAAAAATCTTATCCAACTTATTGAATACTAACACTAGTACCACAACTACTTATATACATTGTTTCTATGGTTTGGTACCCTCTTTCCATTTTGAAGAAGTTTCTTTCAACTATGTACGTGATGTTATCTTAGCAATGAGGAATTCCCGATCGAAGGATTTGTTTAATATTAACATCTCTTTAGTTAAATCAGTTATCAACAGTATTCTTATTCCGCTAACCAAATTATTTAATATTTGCATAAAGAAAGCAGTTTTCCCTGATATTCTGAAACAAGCAAAAGTGATCCCTGTTCATAAAAAGGGTATGTTTAATGATATTAAGAACTATCGTTCTATTTCTCTTTTACCCACTTTTTCGAAAGTTTTTGATTGTATATTAAATACTCAAATTACTTCTTATCTTGAAAATAATAGTTTGTTCTGTGCTGAGCAATTCGGCTTCTGAAAAAAATTATCTACTAGTGATACATTAGTCAAATTAGTAAATAAAATTTCAGATGTTTTTGAGGAGGGTAGTTATCTTGCCGTTAAATTCTGTGATTTGACTAAGGCTTTCGATTGTGTTGATCATGCCCTCTTAGTTAACAAATTAAAAGGTTTAAATTTTGATGATGATAGTATTAAGCTAATTGCATCATATCTGACTGCTAGGTCTCAACGTGTTTTTTACAAAGGCAAATTGTCCAGCATGTGTGAAGTTTTTCTGGTGTTCCTCAAGGTTCCATCCTCGGTCTGCTCCTTTTCTTATGTTTCATTAACGACTTACCTTTATTTCTAAAAGACGAGTGTGATGTTCTTTATGCTGATGATACCACTCTATACAATAAGAGTGATAATATGGCTCAACTGGTAGCTGACAGTGTGACATCTTTATGCCTCATTGAATCATGGTTTAATGATAACAAGCTTGCCCTGAATAGGGATAAAACCAAACAAATGATATTTTCATTAAAAAGGGATTCTGTTTCAATGGAGCAATCAGCTAGTTTTCTCGGTATCACCCTGGATAGCAAATTAAATTGGGACACCCACTGTGATCTGCCATGCAAAAAACTTTGTCGAACTATTTATTTCATAAACTCTTTGGCAAGATCAGTTTCACTTAATGTGCTACTGTCATGTTATCATGGCATGTTCCATTGTCATATTTCTATGCTATAATTGTGTGGGGTCACTGTAGCGGATCTCTTCGGGTTTTCAAGCTTCAACGTAGAGTTGTTCGCATTATGTCTAACCTTGGATTCCGTGATGACTGCCGTGAATCCTTTATTAAATTTAAAATTTTAACTTTGCCTTGTCTGTTTATTTTACAATGTCTGCTTTATGTCAAAAAACAAATCTTACAATATCAACACAACACCGATATTCATCATTTTGACACTCGTAACAATGGCAAATTGGTTGTACCTTACCATAGACTAAGTAGGAGCAGAAATGGTTCTAACTACTTTGGCTGTATTTTTTATAACGCACTTCATTCGAGCATGAAAGATTTGCCTCTGCATCAATTTAAATTGAATATAAAAAAATTCTTATTAGAAAATGCTTTCTATAGAGTACCTGATTTTTAATTTCTATTGGTTCTTTAAGGTTGTCTTCTGAAGATTTATAATATAATATAATTTCCATCTTTTGGTGATTTTTTTAAATTGTAAATTGTAACATGCTTTTATTATGTTTTATTGACAAATTGTTATTCACATTAGTGATTCACACATGTTTCATTATAAATATAAATAGTTTTTCAGATTTTTAGTTTAATCCATTAGTCCATTTAGTCACTTAAGTCTTTTAGTGCCCCTTAAAAAGTTCTTTATATTTTTAGTTATCTCACACAATTTTTTTAAAACTTCCTGTAACTAAACTTTTGTATGTTTAGCTCTATTTAACTTTTTCTTGTTAAATTTCTGTTTGTTTTTTTAGTCTAGTACTCGGAATTTTTTCTTTTTTATTTTTTGAAACGAGCGCTGTGTAACAATTTTTTTTTTCTAACAAAATTTCTTTACAGTGTAACAAAGCTGTATATATTAAGGCAGGTAGCAAAAATAAAAGAATTCGCTAAAAATTATTTATTTGCAAACCTATATAAGTTTTCAAATTCTTAATAAATCTTTGGTCCCATATGGAAAACAACAAATGATCTGTTATTTCCTAGTTTAATTAAATAGCAAGGTTAAACTCCACATTTTGTACCAATAATAATATTAAAAATAATTTAGATATTTTGAAACCTTGCTTACAACATTTTAATAGCCTGCTTATCATGAAAAGTTCGTGTAAATAACTTATTGTTCACACATATCTCAAGGTTTTCAAATTGTTTTGTAAACATGGCATGTAGTTACCAAGCATTTGTTCTGATTAGCATAACATTCAGGGAAGATAAAAATTCCTCAGATCAAATTGTCTTCATAAGTTAGTTTCCTAATTCCCTCACTTTCACGTTAATCTTTGAGCCAAACGCGATGGGAGTCATTGATGCACAAAAACTCCTAGGTCAATAAAGAAACTCTTAGGCCAATAAGTTCTATAACACAGTCAGTTTTGGGGTCCATTGAATTTCATACCTGCAAGTGAACAGCAGGAGATGGACTGAAACCTGATCGTAACAAGCGCAAGGGCAGCAGTTGGCGACCAGTACATTAAGAGTGAGTCTATTACCTTTGCTGAATACTTAACTGGATTTATTTAACAATCCCCTTCTATATATATATATATATATATTGATGTGGTAATGGCCGCACGTTGAGGCGCCGCTGAAAGAGTACTGTGACAACGCCGCTCGTTGTGGCGCCGTTGAAAGAGTGATATGAAGATGCCACTAAAAGAGTGATGTGGGCAAGGGCTGCACGTTGAAGTGCCGCTAAAAGAGTAATCTGATAAGGCCCGCGTTGTGAGCGTCGCTAAAAGAGTGCTGTGATACAGGTACGGCAATTTGTAAAACTTGAAAATGTTCACTTACCTTCCTTTCTAACTCAACAGAATTGATGGAGTTTTCAAAATTTTCAAAAGCATTTACAACATCGTTTCTTTCAAACATAAAATAATTTTTAAGAAGTACTTATAAAAAAATTGTTCCTTACCTTATTTTAAATTTACAGAACTAAATTTTCTTTTTTTATGGATGGTTTACCTGGTTATGTTTATTTTCACGCCTGTATGGTTTGTTCGGCCAATAAATCCTTGACAGATAATCTATTAAAAGGTCATGTTTTGAACTTTGAACATAAACTGTCCTGGTAAAAAAATCCTTAACAAAAAAAATTATCATATGATTAACACTTATTATTCTACCTTAAACTAAATAGAAATACTCCAATATCAGTTAAAAATAAATCTATAAGTAATACTTGCAGAATCCTCAAAACGCTCCTCGTAATTAAATATCTTCTTATTTTAAATTGGCATCAAATCAGCTTACAAGATTTTCCATATTTAAAATCCTTATTTCAAACAGCAGTTACCAAAGTACATTATGCTTAAATCTTCCTTTCAATTATTTAATAAAATTTTTACAATAGCGTTATGTTGAAGAATTTTCCCTCTTCATTGCAATTTAATAAATTCCATTTTTTATGTAATTTACATTTAAAATTACGTCTATATTCATTGTACCATCGTCATTATTAAATTACAATATGCTTACTGCATACTTCAAATATTATCTTCGCAAAGCAACAGCTCGCGACTTAAATCAAAATAATATTTCGCAATCGAATTTATGAATCGAATGAATTCTCTAATTAATAAACGCTTTCTTATATATACAAATTATTCATTTTCTAGAACCTACTAGAATGTGTATGGAACATTATGATGCAAGGTTTTGCAGAAAAACTCATAGCGTCTAAAATCGCGGCGTTTACCACCTCAATCCCGTTCTACTTATTCGAGACACGCGCTGTTTTTTTGTTTAACACATACGATTATTGTGGCGTCGCATACTAATGCGAAAGATAATAAATTTTATCGGATATTTCTTGGATGTTGTGGGTTTTGCGTGTTCCGGCCGCTTCGCGGAATAAATGTTTCATTTATATTTACGTAGTTCTAAATACTGATGACTCATTTCTTTATATTCCTAATATTCTAGAAAATTCTTTATTTAAAATACATTTCTGTAATCCACAGGGTAATTAATTTAAACTTTAATTGCTTTTTAATGCAAAATAGGTTGTATTTTATAGAAAATATTTGTTTTTAACATCAAACCGTGTTTTTAATACACATATTGTAGATGTCAGTCCGTGTCTAGCACGAAGAAAGACGTGATACTCTTAATTGTTCTCAGGGGTTCAGGTTAGCAAATAATCAACAGGCCGAGGGCAATATAACATTTATTATTAACTGTTGAAATACATACATAAATTACTTCACACGTCGTACCGCTGGTAATAAAAAGTCAACTTAACAATGTTTATAATGTTTTATAATACGCCCAATTAAATACCCCTTAATGCGAACCGATTACAGCACGTGCTAGCGCACAGATTTATACAAATTATCAGATTAAAATAAAGGTCAATCCTTACGTTCTAGAAGTCCTTGCAGGTGCAAGCGTATAAATACCTGCCGGTGCGCCGGGTGGCACCACCACAAAAATCCTTCACTTTACTTGTAGTTTACACTAACACCATCGTCAACACATTAAATTACGCTACAAAAGAATCTTCAATACCCGTAACGATTTTTATAATACTTTGCTAATTCTCTAAAACACAACTAGCAAATATCTGAAATTGATATTTACAGAGTAAATATCAAAACTTTTATCCTAGAGGTATGTGAACATCCAACTAAATACCTTATAATTATAAACCTGATACACCCTCGGCATAGACAGCTGGCATAGCCACCTGTATCCACACGCATCTAAACACCAACTAACTACTCGTCCCCCCCATTTGACCTTCCTAGCTAAGCACACTATATTTTATCTGCAACGCTGGAAATACCAGGCTCATGTATTTACCGCGCAGCGCCAATATTTTAAATAATCTTATGAAATATAAGATTAATATATATATTTACATATATGGCACATTACATTCCCCTCCCTATTGAATTTGAATAACCAATTATGAGAAATCAATACAAAGTTGAAAGCACAACTAAACTAAACCAAAAAATAAACTTATAAACTAACTCCTAGAAATAAGATATCCGCTTGCCCTATCCCCCAACTTACAGAAACTGAACCGGTGGCGCATATTTCTTCAGGTTAAATACATTATGTATACCTAAATTAATTTGCCCTTCATCTAAACACACTTCATAAACATTATGTCCCTTTTTACTAACATTGGTACAGGGACCCTTAAATAACAAGAAAAACTTTCTAATTTTACTACTCTCAGATGCAGATTGAGTATGAGTACGCACCCAAACTTTTTCACCCACGTCGAAAGAAGTTTTGAATTTATGTTTTATATCATGGCGAAGGCGCCTCTTTTCAGCTTTTGAAATCAATCGTTCGCGAGCCTAGACACCATTTTCTCACCACTATTCCCCGATTTTTCACTATCAGAAAAATTAATAAACTTTGAAAACTTCCACACTCTTTCTCTTCCAAAATGGAGTATAGCCAGTACTATCATGACATACACCATTCAGAAGCCCTTCAATCTTTTTTACATAATACACCCCTCTAGGAGAAATAATGTCCTAAAAAACGAACTGAATTTCTTGCAAAATAACATTTTTTTAACTTTACGGTAACCCCAGCTGCCTTTAATTTACAAAAAATAATAGCTAAATACTCCATGTGACGGTTAGGATTCACAAAAAATACCAATATGTCGTCCACATACGGAATTGCAAATTCCAATACCTCAGCACCCAAGACATTAAACAAGGCCCTTATAAAGGTGCCCACCGATATTGATAAGCCAAACGGCAGAACCCAAAAAACATTAGTCTGTCCATTAAATAAAAAACCCGTATATTTTTGATGTTCCACAGATATGGCTACCTGCCAGTAAGGCGCCGTCAAGTCAAGCGTACTAAGACACTGACCTGGACTGAATTCATACAACTCACAAGGATTTGGTGGAATTGCCCTATCCTTCTCCATTCTCATATTTAGATAGCTTGCATCAAGGCAAACCCGAATGGTCCCATTCTTCTTTTTAACAGTTACTAGCGGACTGATATCTCCAGTTCGGCGCATTTCTACGACCCCCCATTCTTCCATCTCTTTTATTTGTTTCCTAGCTTTCTCGCGAAAAGCATAGGGAATTGGATATTGTTTACAGGCAAAATGGGAATAATCAGTTAAATGGATTTCGTGAACGCAACCCTTGATTAGTCCCGGATGATTTGGAAATATGTCCCTATATTCAAAGAAGAAATTTTTTAACACCACTTTTTCTTCGACAGTCAACGACTTGGCCCTATCAGCAACTTCTACAATGTCCTGCGAAGAGAATAACACTGGAAATTTCTTTCTATTATAATGGCTTATACGATCCTCTTTTATCTCGCTTATTAAGATATGTACGCCCGAATTTGGTTCCCTCACAAACTTTAACTCTTGTACCTCGCCACAAAATTTACCTCTCAGTGAACCCCTGGAAAAATCAATAACTACTTCATAATCTTGCATCCAGTCGCATCCCAAGATCACATCTCTTACCAACCCCGGAATGACCAAAAATGGGTAATCAATTACATGTTCACCTATTTTTAGACTTAAGCAAACCTGTTCCCTAACAATCACACTTTTCTTCCCCCATGCTCTCGTTAATTGAGCGTTTCTACATGGTACCCTAGGCACTGTAGAACTGTTCTGCACCACCCTTTTTAGAAAACTTTCCGAAATTCCCGTTATCTGAGACCCGGAATCTACCAACGTCTTTATGCCAATCATATCGTTAACCAAAATATCAACCGATGGAATTAGCGCGACAGGTTTCAACTGCACATCCCGCGCCTTTTCCTCAATAACTTTACCGCAATCTGAATTAAAAATAGTCATAACTTCCCTTTGATCCCTTTGGGTAGGCTCAGTTTCTGATCGGTTATTTTCAGATCGGTCCTGGTCGACACGATTTTCCCTACGCCAATCAATCCTATTTTGACTGCTATTTTGAGCGGCATTATTAACAATGCTCGAACGAAAATTAGTGTTTCGATAAGAACCTCCATTATTTGAACGAGAAGCTTGACCCCTGTTATTTGGGAGTACCTCGTACGAAGCATCAATTTTTCTTAGATGAGCTTATACCTCTTCGATAGTAGCCAAACCCGAATTCAAAATGCCCCTTTTTATTTCCATATCAAAATGGTTCATTACCCAATTAATAAGCTCTCTCTCTGACAAAGGTTGAGTTAAATATTTAACTTCTTTAATTATCTTAAGAAAATAATCTGCACGAGATCCCGCTTTGTAAAATCCATATTTAACACGAAAAAGTGTGTCCCTTTCCTGTTTTATGCTCCAGTAACGCAAGAGAAATTGTGATTTAAAATTTTCAAATGACGAAAACTTTTATTTCAGCCCAATCTTGAGCCGAACCTCTTAAACAATTTACCGCAAAAAATACTCGCTTTTCATACGGTACCCCTGCCTCGTTAAACATACTTTCCAATTTTTTTATAAATAGCACCGGGTGTAATACCCCGTTTGGCGAAAAGTGTAGGTTCGTACCCCCCACATCTTTCCAAACTAATATATCCTCGATTCTGAATAGCTACCGACGCCCCTGAATTTACATCCTCTAACCCCTCCCCCATTCTCCGTCTTTTCTATCTTCTTGTTTCTAAATTCCTTTTTTTTCTAAGGCTGACGAGAGTTGCAAAAATCCCTCGCTTAAGTTCACGTTTAAATTTTTCAAAGCATCGCTTAAACAATTTCCGACTACTGCCGACAAACTGTTATTTACTTTGCCCATTATTTTCCGCAATGAGTTTTCTAGTGCACCTTCTTCTACATCATTCTCTACCGCCCTGTTCTTCTTTCCCTTTTCTCTAGACATGCTTAATTTTAAAATCACAATTCTGCGTTATTTTAACAACCCTTTCCACTCACTAATCGAATTATCTGTATTTCAACAAATGTTTATAACTCACTAGGTCCCTCACAGTTGTTTATTCGCTCCACTATTTGGTTCTAAAATGTAGATGTCAGTCCGTGTCTAGCACGAAGAAAGATGTGATACTCAATTGTTCTCATGGGTTCAGGTTAGCAAATATACAACAGGCCGAGGGCAATATAACATTTATTATTAACTGTTGAAGCACATACATAAATTACTTCACACGCCGTACCGCTGGTAATAAAAAGCCAAGCTTAATGCGAACCGATTACAGATTTATACAAATTATCAGATTAAAAATAAAGGTCAACACTTATGTTCTAGAAGTCCTTGCAGGTGCAAGCATATAACTACCTGCCGGTGCGCCGGGTGGCTCCACCACAAAAATCCTTCACTTTACTTGTAGTTTACACTAACACCATCGTCAACACATTAAATTACGCTACAAAAGCATCTTCAATACCCGTAGCGATTTATATAATACTTTGCTAATTCTCTAAAACACAACTAGAAAATATCTACAATTGATATTTACAGAGTAAATAACAAAGCTTTTATCCTAGAGGTATGTGAACATCCGACTAAATACCTTATAATTAATAAACCTGATACACCCTCAGCATAGACAGTTGGCATAGCCACCTGTATCCACGCGCATCTAAACATCAACTAACTACTCGTCCCCCCGATTGACTTTCCTAGCTAAGCACCCTATATTTCATCTGCAACGCTGGAAATACCAGGCTCATGTATTTACCGTGCAGCGCCCATATTTTAAATAATCGTATGAAATATAAGATTAATATATGTTTACATATATGGCACGTTACACTATTAAAATTAGAATTGGAGTTTTTTAACAAAATTGTAGTTTTTTATGCTAAATACGTAAAGTTAGTACTATTCTATGCTATTTACAGCAAATCACAAGTGCTTTTATCAAAAATGTATTGATAATTAATAAGTGAAACTAAATGGCTTTGTATTTGTCTTAAAACGATCGATTTGTGTTCGCATTGAAAGCGTCTTATGGTATCTTACCTTACATTGCTATTTATTTACAATACACTTATATTATACAGGGTTATTATTTACACACGGACAATTGCATTTTTCGCTTGTACATCAATGAATAAAAGTATGCTCGTATTATACAGGGCATAACCATGAATTTATGGAAATTTCCATTTTCTCAGGATTCTTGTATATTTTAGTAGGATTTATTTGTAGAATGTGGGTTTCAATGACCTCTCGTGGCCCCTTATCATGTCAATATATATATATATATATATATATATATATATATATATAATGCTGTAATAAGGGGTTGTTTAGGGGTGTATTGAGTAACAAGGGTCGTGTATTAACAATAAATGGCAATAGGAAGCAGAAAACTGCATTTATTTAGCAGAAAAATAAGTAATTCATACATTCTGTGAATGGCAAGCATTTAACACCCTGTATATAGACCGTAATTAACTTTAAACGATGCAAATAAGCATATCTTACAGCAATAGAACGCGTATTTTGCAGAAAAATAAGTAAATCGTACATTATGTAAATAGCAAGCATTTAACACCCTGTATATAGACCGTTATTAATTTTAAGTAATGCCAGTGAGCATATCTTTCAAGAATAGAATGTATATTCAGAAGAGAAATAATCGTACATGTAATTGAGAAGTGTTCTACAATTTATAAAATAAAGACGCCGAAGAAAAAAGATAAAACCTAACAAAGCTTCAGCAATTACGCTGGAACAATAAGCGCTTTGATAAGAAAACGCAGTTTCAAAGATGCATAAATACATGAACAAAAACAGCATTAGAGTGAATTGTAATGGGCCTTAGAAACTAATTGGCAATTATACAATTGTGACTATTGTCAAATGCCAAAACTTCTAAGTGTATTTACATGCTGTTCAGAGAAGAACTACAGCAGAGCATACAAATATATTACTTTAACGCTTTTTATACCTGAACGCACACGATATTATTTTTAACTTGAAAAATTACTGCTAATATTATTCATTAATTGTCTCTCTACCACTAGTAGTCGTGCATATGGTTTCTGCAATAAATGCGTATAATAATTGTAAATTGATATTTTACATTTAGTATATAAAAGTCATTTGTATGTTAAGCCATATGTATGAAAATTACAAAGACGTGATATACTGATTTAAGCTTTTATTGGTGAAATATCTATATTTAGTTACTAAAGCAGCATACCATTTCTACACAGTAAATATAGTTCCCAATTGTCTTTGTCATGCGCCTCCTATAGAGAAAGCAGCGGCTGATTTTATTGATGATTTAGATTTGTGGTATACATCTCTGCGAAATTCAATTTTATTATCAGCTGAATACTACCTACAATGGAAGGTAGAGAATAATTTAATTTTTAAATGCATTCCATTCAGTTTATCTTGTACGTCAAATGTAGTGGAATGAAAACATTTTAAAGTATGTTATGTAATATGTTAAAAACACTTAATGACTATGGATGATTGAGGATGCTGAAGTACCTTTTGAATTTTTGTGTCTACCCTGTGCAAAACACAATAACCAGACTATTTG
Source organism: Platerodrilus igneus (assembly GCA_036346225.1). Taxonomy (NCBI): domain Eukaryota; kingdom Metazoa; phylum Arthropoda; class Insecta; order Coleoptera; family Lycidae; genus Platerodrilus; species Platerodrilus igneus. The sequence continues at coordinate 1,992,815 of JARFIW010001092.1, forward strand.
TAGCATAAATTTATTTATATAGGAGACTTGCATATTAGATCTTTCTTGTTAGCATTGTTAGTTGGATACTTCACAATAGTAGTATACACAAGTACACACAAAGTTTATTGCAACTAAACTACAACAATGTGTACTAATCATATATGACACCTCTAATTTCTGCACTTCTATACTTAAATACTGATAATTCTACATTGACCATTATGGTATTGTTTAAATAAATGTAGAAAATTAAATTTATAATTGATTATTGAAATATAATTAAATTAAATTAAGAAGTATGGTTTGATAATTGTATAAAATAAATAAAAATGTAGTAAATAGAAAACTTACTGATGATTAACACTTAACAAAATTTCAGTTATTAATGATATTTTGTTTGTTTTATAGATTATTTGTCTCACTTATAGTTGAATAGTTTTATTATATTCTGGAATTATAGATAATTTGCAATTTTTGGCTTTTTAGATTAGCACTTCTGCAGTATGGTTTGAATACAGTAGAAGACAACTTACCGACTCAAACTTTGGAGCAAGGCATTGATGTATTAGAGATTATGCGTAATATTCATATATTTGTTGGAAAATACTTATATAATCTTAATAATCAAGTATTTGTTGAAGATAAGAGTAACAACAAACATTTAAATACAATCAGTATATCACACGTAGCAAACTCTATTCGAACACATGGAATAGGTATTATGAACACAACAGTAATATGCCAATCTTATTTGGTTTCTGTAAATAATAAGTAATATTTTAGGTTAATTTCACATATCAATTTCTTCAAAATCAGTTTTATATATTTTCACAGTTTTTGTTCGATGAACAAATAAAATCAAGACTTTTAAAGGATATTCGTTTCTTTGTTGAGCACAAAAATGAACTCAACCAAATGTATTCATATGATAGAGCTAAAAAGTTCAATTTGGAAATTAAAAAATTGGGATTAAATGCTGAAGGTCTCAGTTTTTTGGATCTTTTTCGCAAACTTATTACTCATATTGGTATGCTTAATCAATTACTACATAACTGCATTTGATTGTTTTAGGTAATGCAATGGGTTATATACGTTTGATAAGATCTGGTGGTAGAAGATGCTTATCAGATGCTACTTGCTTTTTACCTGATCTTAAAGTAGTTGATCAATTAAAAAGAAATCTAGAACTCAAAAATTTATCAGAGATGACTAGGAAAACTATTGAATATTTAATTCATGATGTTAATAACCTCGTAGAAAATTTTGAAGAAGCTACAGAATATTTTAAAGTGACGTACCGACTTATAATAATGTACTAATTTAATATTGTTTTTATAGCTTTTGACAAATGTTTTTACGTCCGTCTTCAGAAACCCCGAAAATGTGCATTTGAAAACTTTTTATATTATCATTCCGCCTTTAACTATCAACTTTATTGAGCACTTGTTAATATCTAAGGAAAAATTAAGTAAAAAGAACAGAAATGGAGCTGCTTTTACCGATGATGGTTTTGCAATGGGTAATACTTATTTTAGACATGTATAGATAAGTTTGTGCATATATTATATTTATCTGTGTGTATGCAAACATGTGCATATGCGTCTTCAAATGGGTAAATGTGTATGTATGCACCAACACATGAGTTTGTGTGTAGATGTACACGCACATATATTAATGCGAATGTGTGTAAGTGTACTGTATGTGCATATGCATGGATTTTTTATTTGGACGAGAACTTTGAAGTTAGCACAGTCACTTTACTTTGCTCTAAAAACTTATATTGCTGTTTATACCTTTTTAATGTAATTTTACATGAATAAGCACTGAGTGCTAACTATTATTTATCAAAACCATTTTCATTAATTAAAGACAGAATCTCTGAAAGTCATTGATGATTTATCTGTAACCTTAACAGATCAACATTACAACCCTTATCACCATGAAGCTACTTGATTTAGTTGACGATATATTTTGATTTTTTCATTCAGTTTATTAGATCTGAAATTGAGACAAGAAATTTAAAAAAATATTTGAATCAAACCTTTCTGGATTTTATGGTTTCATAAAAAATTTTATACCAATAAATGTTCTATTTTAGCATTGATGCATAAGAACAATAAATCTCCACCACACCTTATGTTTATTCCCTCGCAACAGACCTTACAATCATATTATACGAATGCTATAAATAATGAGTGTGTAGCTGTCATCACAGAAAGTTATTTCACAACTTTTTTTTATAAACAATGTACTGTCTGTTTCTGATTTTGTCAGAGAGCTGCACAAATAGTATAAATTTACAAAGTTGTTGGTCTTTTCCACAAAAGCAATTTACAAAAATTTGCATCCTAACACTACTTAGCACAATTTCATGCATGCTTACAATCCATTTGTTTATACCCCAGAATATCTTTGGCAGCCATGTCTAAGCTGAATTTAATATTATTCCATTCTGTGTCTACTTCCTTAGTATCAGAAATTTTTCTGACATCTTTCAGCAATTCGTTTAATTATTTCTCAGATCTTTTGTGGGTATCTTTATCTTTTAGTTTCTTAAAGTCAAAGTGCCCTTTTCCATTCCTTTTTTTTCAAAATTTTAAATTAAATACGGCTTTCATAATTACTATGTTGTGATCAGTGTCTATACTGTTTCTGGGTAGCTTCTACAGCCTTTTACTTGATTCCTATACTGTTGTCGAACAAGAATGTAATCTATTTGACATCTCACAGTCTACTGACATCTTTCACATGTATCGTCTTCTAGCATGATGTTCAAATAATGTGTTTATGGTTAAATTGTTTTTGTCGCAAAATTCTACCACGTATTTACCTGTGGTTTCTTGTGCATAAACCAAATAAACCTACTACCGCTCCTTCCCTACCCTTACCTACCACTTCATTAAAATTTTCTGTAATTATTAAACTTTCATTTCCTTTTACGAATGTTAATGTCTTTGATATCTTTATAGATAGTTTCTACCTTTTCCTCAATGTAGCTAGAGGTGGATATTTATACTTGTATTATTACTGTTTTTACCAGTTCAGATTCAAATCTAACCATGAGTACTCTTTTGTTATTTTGCAAGTAGTTTTCTACACAGTGTCCTATCTTTCTCCACATAACTATCCTTACACCTGAGTTTCCTTCTTCTGATCCTGTATGAATTACTCGAAAGTATCCGTTCCAACAATTCTTGTCTCTGGCCACCAAACTTCACTAATCCCTAGTATATACAATGCTAGCCTATCCATTTCAATTTTTCAAATTCTCTAGCTTGTCTATTTGCTTTAGCCTTTTTCCATTCCACGCGCCGACTTGCAAGATGTTCCATGGTCTGTATCTCTTCTTATTTAACTTACTGGTTAGATCCTCTGAAGTAATCTTCTTCTGGAGATCCAAATGAGGGACTATTTCAATTCCAGAATCCTTTACCTCAGGATTTCAGTATGCTGTGTGTACTTGGGAGGTACTGTGGTTGTTTCTCATTGCCTTCATATTGCAGTAGTGTGTCTTAGAATGCTATTCCGACCCATATGGTCTCTGCCACTCTAAGTACTGAAAGAGTTTCTGCCCCCTTTCAAACACCTGTCGGTCTAGTTGGTGGACATGATCCCATGCTCTCGGTTGATTTCGGGTGTGGCTCCATGAAATGGTTCTGATATGTGTAGGGTAGTTGTTATGTACTGCCGATTTAGCTTTTTATTCCTTTGTTTAACCATGCGTACACTTGCAATTACTAGTTTTCATGCTTGTGGTAATCTTTGGAAGTTATCTTTTGTGTTGAGGTATCGCTTAATTAATGGTGTGACAACGCCGCACGTTGAGACGCCGCTAAATTATTGCTCTGATAACCGCCGCTTTGGGCGTCACTAGAAAAGTGCTGTGATACAGGTACAGCAAATTGTAAAATTTGAAATTTCTGACTTACCTTCCTTTCTAACTTTTCCTTGCCTGGCTAGCTCAATGGAAATAATGGAATTTACAAAATGAAATCAAACAGCAATATCATAAAGCATCTATACAGTTACAAATATTTTCTCTTATACAAAAGAATATAGAACATTTACAGCATAGTTTCTTTCAAACAAAATTATTCCTAACAAGTATCTATTTACTTAATTATGAAAATGTTCCTCATTTAATCTTGCTTAAAATTTACAGAACTCAAATTTCTCTTGTGGATAGTTTACCTGGCTTTAATTCTTGCGCTTGTAAAGTTTGTTTTGGCCAAAAAAGTCTAACTGTTTCGAACTCTGACCACAAACTTTCCTGGTAAACACCCTTACAAGAAAATATTATATGATTAAGACTTAGTCTACCTTAAATTAGAATGACAAATACTCAAATATCTGTTATAAACAATTAAAATTCTAAAAGTTTATACTTATGGTTATATGTTAAAAGAGCGCTCATCCAAATCTTGCTTCCTTTTTTTATTTTAAATTAACGTCAAAATCAGCTTACAAGATTTCCATATTATTTAAATCTCCATTTAGGAACCAATGTGCATCCTCGGTTTACTTATTTAATTAAAATTTAAAGCAGCTTTTTATCTTGACGAATTTTCCATCTTCATTGTATATTACAAAATCAAATAACTACATTTAACAGTTTCCATATCTATGCAGGTTACATTTAAAAGTAACTTCTTTATTCACTGTTATATCATAATTATTAATTACGATATGCGTACTGCATACTTCAAAACAATTTCTTTTCAAAATAACATTTTCGCGATCGAATTCATGAATCTCTTTATATATTGCTTGATTGACGCAAATTTATGAATGAATCTAATGTTGATTGCTTATATATATATATATATATATATATATATATATATATATATAAATCATCTCCATTCTAGAGCTTCAGAGTTTTAAAGGTTTCCATTCCAAAGACCAAACACCTATCTGACGAAATTTTCTGGGAATTCCTCGTTTTATTGCCGCATTAGCGTGATTTATTTCTTAGTGACGTGTGCTGTTTCGTCCTGTAACATATAAGGTTAATGGTCGCATCACGTCTATCTTGTAGTAATGCGAAAAGTAATACATAATTCTTATCGATTTTATGGGTTTTCAATGTTGCGGTGGCTTCTTAGAATAAATGCTCTTCTTAAGTAGATATTTACGTAGTTCTAAGTACATATGACGCATCCTTTCTTTATTCCTCTCGAAAATTCGAGAACATATTTTATTTAAAATGTTAAATGGATATTTTACACATGGTTAATTATTTATTACATAAATGACCAATGCTTTTAATTGCTTTAAACAAAGTCTGTTTTTATTATACATAATTATTTATTTTTATGCTCGGAAAGTGCATTTTTATTTCAAACGAACGGCTTTGTATTTATTTTAGAGTGATTATTTACAAGCACGGAATTGTGTTTTTTGCTTTTCACATTATTTCTTTACAATTAATTATTTTTACATATACAGCTTACATTTTATACTGGGTTGGATTATCAATTTAAAATTGGAGATTTGAAATACTCGGGAAGTGTGTTTTGCTTTTTTATAATAAACGGCTGTGTATTTACAATACGTTTATATTTTACAGGGTGCAACCATGAATTTTTGGAAATTTCTATTTCTTCCTGTTTCTTTTGGTTTTTGTGGATTTTATTTGTAGAATTTGGGTGTCAATGACCTCTCATGACCTCCTTATCATGTCAATATATATATATATATATATATATATATTGCTATGACATTGCCTCACGATTGGGCGTACCATATTTATTGCTATGAAATTGTCTTTATTATTTTAAGCCCCAATGTTGTGCGTCTTATTTGTTGCTATGATATGCCCTATTTTAGGATTATCGAGCCCCTATGGTGGGTGTCATATTTATTTGCTGTGATATTCCTTTTATTGCTATGAAATGTTAAATTAGGATTTTACCCCGACTAGCTTACTGAATAAATCTTATTGAATCAAAGAAAGCAATTCTAGAACACACACTATAATAATTGATAATATTTACAATACTCAAAATTTTTCTTTTTGTACAAAATATCTACATATACCAGATTTATGCTTTTCTGAAAGCCAGCAAAAATATCTTTTAATTACATTCAGGGACCTTCGAACATTCCAAGATACCTCCCTTGTTTTCATATTTTGTTTAAGTGATCTTTTTGATTACTCTTACAAACATACAATGTATGGCAAATATTAAATCAAAAACAGTCTTTCAATAATAAAGTGTATTAAGATTGCTAACCTGGAATGGGTTCTGGAGTTCCATCCTAGTCTATGATCTGCATCCCCTTGCTGTGTCCCCTTTGCTTAATGGTATTTTTTTGGTTTGCGTTAAGACATCAACAAAATGCCGTTCTCATATAAGAATCGCCTCCCATAAATCGCTTCCAATTAAAATCGTACCAAATTAAAGTTCATCCAAAATTAAACGTCCCAAATTAGAATATGTCCAAATTAGAATATGTCCAAATTAAAATATGTCCAAATTAAAATATCAAACATCCCAAATTGTAATGTGTCCAAATTAGAATATCACCAAAATTAGAATATGTCCATTTTAAAATATCACCAAAATTAGAAGCCCTGTTTTGTTAATATTAGAAATGAATTTAATTAAGTTGTTTAACTTACGTCTATCTATTGATCGGCTTATATTTCGTTGCACAAAATTCTCGCACTTTTTAATATCGTTTGTTTAATTTTTACTTCACTAATTACGTGAGTTTTTAACACCTTCGAACATAGTTGTTGCTCAGTTAAATATAGACTAAAATGTCGTTCAGTTTCTATCGTATATATAAGCCCTTCCTCCAACTGTTTTCATTGGCGTGTTTACAATCATGGCAGATACTTTTGTCTTATCTAGCAGAACTCGGAATTTTTACAAATTATCTAGTTTAAATCTTCGACGAATGCTCTGTTCATCACGTCCGCATTCAGCATATTGCAGTATTGTTCTAGGATTTCCAACTTTTGGTTTTTCATTAACTCACGTATTCGATGTTTGTTAATTTATCATATAATTGAACCGCCTGGTGTTTATTTGTTTTCCACAGAATATTGGTTTTCTGAACAAATGTGTTCTTTTCTAGTCATGTAACGATTTTCTAATAATGAATTATTTAAGATGCGTTTACGTTGATATTTTCGACGCAATTGTTAAATATTTGCAATGCCAATTTATCTATGTTTCCCGGTAATTTAATTTTGATGCAATTTATTGCGTTTTAAAATCTTATCTTTACTTGTAAACTATACTTAAACATATTTATGTTCTCATGCATTTAATTCCGTATATTTTATATACAGTGTCCTCTTAATCGACATTATGTAGAATGACCGATTTGCTCTTATAATTTCTGGAATTATTTGATTCTCTTAAAGTTAAAGTTGCTTATATATATCCTACGACCCCTATGACTTAATGTACCCTTAAACTACCCTATTATTATAGCTATATATATATATATATATATATATATATATATACTGTGCATAAGTTACTGCAAGCATAAAAAGTAACTTCGATTATTTTTGCAATCAAGGAACCTTGATTTCAACGCCCAACAGCAAGGTTTTTAGTATTTGATTCAAACTGGTGATATAAATAATCAAGTGACATATTTTGTATCATTCGGTACATGCAAAGTTTAAATGAGAACGTATATTTAATCATAAATTGGAAAGGCATAAAAGGCCTTTCATAGTAAGGGTATTTGAAATTAAATATTCAAGGGTAACATGAAAATCGAGTTCTTGTTAAAACCATTTATTCCAAGTTTATCTTAATCAAAAAGCATAATTAAAAGACGTTCGAAATACCCTTCATTTTAAATTCTAGAAATTTGTTAGAATAGTATAATTAAAAACAGCAATAACTAGCGATATAAAAGTTGTGTTTATCAGAAACGCGATAAGATTATTATTATCAAGAATACTACAGATGTAGATAAGCACGTGTACAATTAACCTTGAAGAGATCACTATGTATGGAGAGAGTAGATATTATTGAGGCTTTGCAAGTCTGATGTGTGAGGTTTATGTATTTGAACTATAATGCTATGAACAAACATTTGATGGCTTTGGATCTTATATGAGAATTAAATAAGATTGTACTTTAACAATAGTATGTGAATATGTATGTGCATTCCGAAAAAAATTAATGAACGGCATTGAGTACATGATAGTGTTACTTTGATGATACAGTAGATTGTCTCCATGAATTTTAGTGGATAATAGTTTGTTAAAGTCTAGTATAAGCTTGCACCCTACTGTGGTCTAGGTGTATTGAAAATGGTAGGTGCACGACAGGGTATAAATAAATTACCCTGGCAAAGCTAGACTCGACCGTTTTGGTTGCGTAGACTGCAAAAGATTTTCAGGAGACAAAAATTAAGAACCGTTGAAAAGCTCCATCCTTATGAAGAAGTAATTACAAAAAAATATTGAAATGCAAATTTGTGGAATAGAAATATTTCAGTATTATATTATGAAAAATTTAAATTGTAATAATTTGTTTACAAGACAAAAAATTAACTTAACAAGACTTTGGACATAAGTCAAATATAATAGCAAATCGCAAAGTTTTTGTTTGATCGTCTTATTTTTAAATTAAATACTTGTATGCTTAAGGCGATATGTTCTTTCATTCTTAAAGTTAAATCTACATTTCATAGCAAAAACACATGTTTAACAGATAAGGTGAGTTGAAACATATTCTGTATAAAGATAAGTGGTATTAATTTCAAGATAATCTTGAACTGGCAAACATTTGCAAAACGTTAGGTATATGTAACTCTTTTTATATTACTTCAATAGCCAATCGTTTCATAAACCTTTGGCCTAACAAACAGTCTGTTAACTTACTTCATTTAGAAAATTTTTTAAAGATATATGTAACGACAAACTTGAACTATTTTAATAATGTAAAATGTAACTTTCAGCACAACTAATTGAAAATCACTACTTCACTCCATTTATAAAATCGGTGAATCAAAACCATCCCTTTTACAGAGAGGGAGAGATGGTGATAGGGAGAGAGAGAGAGAGAGAGAGAGAGAGAGAGAGAGAGAGAGAGAGAGAGAGAACGAAAGTTAAAAGTATGTAGTAGAGTGAACAACGAAAGTAAGATCGCTTCATACAAAGTACGAACTATCAACACCTACAATAGTAATGTATGTAGAATCCGGTTCCCAATCTAGACATAAGTTTACAAGATGCTAGGAATTTACAATATTAACCAGAGGAACAGACAACCATATCTAAGTGTTATACCTGCATGAATTAAAAAGAACTGCCATCTATAATAAATAGCTGCGTTGCATCATACAAGGTGGAGACAAAATAATTAACAGGATTATTTAAATTTTTAAAAAAAGTCGGAATGGTTGCAGAGTAAATAAATGACCATAAATAAGTTAGGATAAGGAAGAGATTGCTTAAAACATATGTGTGGAGCACAGCACTGTACGGCTGTGACGCCTGGACAATAGGAGAAGCGGACAAGAAAAAGGTAGAAGCCTTTGAAATGTGGTGCTACAGACGTATGATGAAGATATCATGGACAGACAAAGTTAAGAACGAAGAGGTACTAAAAATGGTAGGGGAAGAAAGAAATATGTGGAAAATGGTAAAAAAGAGGAGAGATAGGATGATAGGCCACATACTACGGCATGAGGGAATAGTGCGGAATATATTAGAAGCAGAGATAGGACAAAAGAGAAGAAGAGGCAGACCTAGGTTAGACTACTGCACACAGATAGTAAAAGATGTAGGCTGTAGGGGTTTCAGGGAGATGTGTAGGCTAGCCCAGAATAGAAATCAATGGAGGTACGCATCCAACCAATCCCAAGATGGATAAACTAATGACGAAAAAATAACTGCTTAAACATGATGATTATTATAAGTAACTACAAGAATTGGTTGGGCAATATTCTCGAATAATGTTAAGTGTGTGAAAGGATTTACTGGAAAACCATTACTTCGGCAAATGTCTAAGTGTTGGGGGATCTTGGTAGCCACAGGTTGCTAAACCCCCTTCACTGAATCTCGGTGAAATAGGGCATAAAATTAGAAAACAATAGAAGGGGAACGAGCTGCATACACATGTTGTGTGAGAATTTCAGGGAACTAGGTAGGCTAGCTCAGAATATAAATAAGTGCAGGTACGTGTTCAACCAGTTTTGAGACGGAAAAACCTAATGACGAAAAAATAAGCGCAGATAAATCTGATGATTAGTATAAACAACTAGTTGGTGGTTGCGAAATATCTGCAACTAATGATGACTGTGCGAAAAGATATATTGGAAAATATATTAAATCGGTATATGGTTAAGTGTTGGGGGAACCTGACAGCCACAGGCTGCTTACCTCCCTTCACAACCGTTCATTTACATTTTCAATGCTCCACCCGTAGGTACTACATTGGCCAGGAGACGAGTTTTTTGTTACCTGGAAATTTAGAATTTTGCCGAACCCTTGTCGTTCCAGGCAAGGTAGGGATTTTTAATGTGCGCGACAACACTCACACACGGGACCTCCATTTAACCTCTCATCCGAACGAGGGCGTAATTTTTGTGAAAAATGCTCACCTGCCATTTTTCAAGCAGTCGGTCGTGTCGGGATTTGAACCCGGGACTTTGGGATCCGTAGTCTTACGCTTACTACATTGATCCACGGCGACGCCACCTCCCTTCACAACCACTGAAGGTCGGAGAAATAGGGTATATAATTGTAAAACAATAGAAGGTGATTGAAATGCATCTAACAAGAAGGAATAGCGCCTGTGAAGAAAGACAACAAACATAGAACAAGAAGAAAATTGTTGAAAGCATATGTGTGGAGCACAGCACAGTATGCCTATGAAATACGGGCAGTCTGAAACGCAGACAGAAAAACGGTAGCAGCATTTTGAAATGCTGTGCTAAAGATGTATGAGGACGATAGCATGGACAGATAAAGATAATAACAAATAGGTTATAGAAATAGTAGGGGAACAAGGATATCTGGGGAAAAAGATAAGAGAAATAGAAGGGCAGAATACGTTCTAAGGCATTTTTGGGGAATAGTATGGGATATATTACAAGCGGAGATAGGAAAAAAGAGGTAGATGTAGACCTAGATCAGATAGTTATAGATGCAGACTGTGCAATTTTCAGGGAAATCTGTAGGTTAGTTCAGAATAGGAAACAATGATGGTACGCGTCCAACCAGTTCCAGGACTGAAGACCTAATGATGAAATAAGTTAGGGGGCGTTGCAGTTCATTCTAAGGAATGCAGAATCGGTTTTGCATTTTATTTTTCTTATTAAATTCTTATAGTAGAAGGTTTTAACAGTTTTTAATTAGGCTTACCAGCTTTTAGTAACGTTGCTGGTGCCTGTTTAATTATATTTACTGTTGTTACGATTTGGTAAGATTTCTGTTATTTTCATTTAGTGTTAATTTTTGTTTTAAATTAAGAGGTCATATGTTTAAAGAGTTAAATACTAAAATATATAAAATACTAAACACAACATTAAAAATGACTAGGCATGATTCCAATAATCTTATCGATATTATCTAAAAATTATAAAAGTAAATTTGCATTATAGTGGATGTGTGTGTCTACAATTAGCAATCCAAATGTGAAATAATTGATATGGAGTTCAAGTTACCACTTTTAGGTTTGGCTTTTATCGTGGAACTGCTCAATCAAAATACACAGCTCAGTTCCTTAAATTGGTTTCAGTCTGTACAAGCGAAACATCTTAACGATAAGAAGGATTTGCAAAAACAAATGACTGTAGCCAGTAAAGAAGATGACAAACTACAACAAACATTAACACTTACCGAAAAACGATTGGATGCCTTTGAAAAAGTTTGTATATTTGCACATTAGCTACTTATTTTACAATTATGTGTTTTTAGGAATATCAGTTGCTATTTTATAATTTTAATAGTGCCAGAATATTCTTCCAGTCATGATCTATTAATTTCGTTTCAAATACATTATTTGTATATTTATTTATAATGGCATAATAAAACATTACATAATTTGTTTTTGAATTTTTTATATGGTTTGGTTTAATGATGTATTTGTTTTGTTTACTATATGCTTGTGGAATTTATTAAGACATATACAGAGACATAAATTGCAAACTTAAAGATTTGTGTATTTTAGATAACAATTATGATACATTTGGATGTATCAGATAGTTATAATTGTTAAATTACCTTAAAACCTTAAGTGTAATATAAACTAAATGGATAACAGTTCGATAGAACCTGCATTTATTTTAAGAAAATATAGCAAACCAATACTGTGATTTAAAAAGTAAAGGTAATTAAATGCGTTTTTCTAGCTAATTGAAAAAGCCAAACTATTTAAAACTTGTAAATTAAACATGATAAACTATACTGCAAAGTCTGTTTTTGCATAGTAAAGAATTGTATTAATTATATGAGAGCCACAGAAGCTGCAATACAAAGTGCATTTGATAATGAAACTTTAAAGTTTACTTATTAAAAAATTTGGTATTAATTGTAGTTTTCTAAAAATTGTTAATCTTAGCATTATCGATTCCATACATACATTTTAGAGAGACTGTTAACAGTTCATGGTTTAAAATAATTGTGGCATCTGCAGATAAAAGTATGTAAAATACAAACAATTAAACTAAACTTGTAGAAGTTTCTCTGTATATTTTCTATGAGACAAGCAAAGTTTGTTTTTAATATAAAATTTTAAAGGGCAAATATTCACACTGAATTTTTATCGACATTGATTCCACTTTTGATGTTTCTGCAATGTTTGTGTAGTTGTGTTAAGATTTAAAACCATTATTTCTATAATAGTGTTATTGTTATTTCCAGGTTTAAAGTTTTTAATTACTTTCCATTATTTTTTAGAAATTAATCATACCACTTTATTTATGTTGTTTATGTAAAATATTGGAACATCATCGGTAAAAACTACCAGCTATTAAAAGTTTCACATCAATATAGACTTGATTAATAATAATAAATTAGAACACTGTGGCACGATACAAATTAAAATAATTAATATCCCTTTATCACAAAAAATATATAAAAAACTAAATATGTATTTCGAACACTGTGGTCATCATCAATAGTTAACTAAAAAATAAAGCGCATTAAAAATTAAAATTTGTTCAAGAAACCTTTCTGAGGATATTCTCCTCACCACAATTCATTTTGTTTTGTTTGACTGATTACATAAAACTTACAATAACATTTGAACAAGATAGTACTTTTGTAAAATGCAGAAAGTAATTTGCTGTTATGAAGCTGAAATAGAAATACTGATACATGTTCATTGAAAACAAAAATCTTTTCTATAAACAATTACATTTAAACTATTAATTAATACTGGATATGCAAGTATATTTAATTTCCAATGGTTGACTGGAAATCCAACATTTATTACATTTGAAAACTCTGGAATAGCTAGCTTTATCGCACAATAATACTAGCTATAAGCTAAGTTTTTAACAACGAAACTGCAGATGTTGCACAAATTAAGATTAACCCAACAGGAGCATCCAACCAAAATATTATAACTAAGTAGAAGTTAAATGTTACTTTCGATTTAAGTAAAAAATATCCCCCCTCCCCTCTGTAACTAGTTAGAATGAGATAATTTCAATAGATCAAATTGGTTTTGGCCTACTTGTAATTATAAACCCTTTATCCCTGCTATATCAACTAAAGAAGTCGTGCAAAACCGATCTACATTATGATATGAAGTATGTAAAATCATAGCGCAGGACCTATACATGTATTATATTGATAAGCTATTGTAACTGTTTAATTTAAGGATCTATTATGTCATAATCATCTGAGTGATTATTTTGCAGAGTTACATGATCCAGAATTAATAAGATTCTAACTGACTACAACTTTATAGTAGTTTTAGATTTCTTATTTATTCAGAGCAATAAAAAAGCAATATTTATTTTCCAATGGTAACAAGACGAACATTGCTGTTGAGTAAGTTCATAAGAAGGCATTTCATAATGGAAACACCTTTGTAACTAAAACACCAATCAGTTTGGAGATATGATGACACTTTAACAATTAATCAATGTAATAGAACACTATCTTACAGATTTACACTGTGAAAGAACAGAAGCATGTATTTGAATATGTTATCAATGAACTTACTAGATACAACTTTCCATATAATGCAATTCATTATCTACAATAATGGAAAAATTTGATAATAAAAAAGCAACTGGCTATGTATCAAGCTGTTTCTATTTTTTGAGAGGGCAGCAGCTCTTTCGGTACCTAGAGTGTCAGAGACCACAGGGCATATTGCTTTCTAAGAATCACTACTACTGCGATGTGACTGGCAACAGGAAACCACCACATACCTTTCAAGTACATAGCGTACCAAAAAGGTTATCAAAAATGATGGCATCCTCTGGGGCAATAGATTCCGGAGTTAAAATTCAGATGTCCAGGAAGTGACTACTTTGGAGGCTGTGATCAGCAAGCTTAAAAGAACCGAGAACATTTTGTAGGTTGGGGCGTGGAATGTTAGAAGTATGAGGCAAGTAGGTTAACCAGAGAATTTGAAAATTGAAATGGGTAGGTTAGCTCTGGACATAGTAGAAATTAGCGAAGTTTGGCAGCAAGAACATTTTTGGATCGCAGACATTAGGGTAATTTATATAGGATTGTAGAAAGGAAATGCAGGTGTGGTAGTAGTTATGTGGAAGAAGTTAGGACATTGCATAAAAAATTACTTTAAAAGGAACGAAAGGGTACTTATGTGGTTAGATTAGAATTTAAACTGGTAAATACGGTAATAATACAAGTTTACATACTCGGCTCTAGCTAGAGTGATGAAGAGGTAGAAACGATCTACAAATATATCGAAGATATAATAAGATTCGTAAAAGGGCATGAAAACTTAATAACTACATGAGATTTTGATGGTAGAATTTTGTGAAAAAAATAATTTAAGACTATACACTTGGCAGATGCCAGGAGATATCAAAGTCTGATTAGATAACGGTATACGAATCAAGCAAAAGACTGTAGAAGCTAACTGGAAGAAGATATAGACACTGACCATATAATAGTAATTATGAAAGCCACGCTTAAATTTAACAATTTGAAAAAAAGAAAGGGAAAAAGGCAGTTTGACCTTGAGAAACTAAAAGTTAAAAGATGCCCACAAAAGATTTGAAAAAAAGTCAAACAAAATTTCTGATACTAAGTAGAAGTGGAATGAAATAACATTAAATCCAACTTAGACATTACAGCCAGAGATATTCTAGGGTATAAACAAAAGGAAAATAAGAAACCATGAGTGACAAAGGATATTCCGAAATTAATAAAAGAAAATCGAAAATACAGAAACAGCAGATGAAGCAGGAAAAAAGAGATACAAAGCCATAAAAGGGGAAATTATTCGCAAATGCAGGAGGCTAAAGAACACTGGATTGAGGAAAAGTGCATAGGTACAAATTAAGATGGAAATTGGAAAGACAGTCGAAGCATACAGACTAATTAGAATGAATTTTAGGGATATAAAACCATATAGCAAAAATATAAGGGGTGCATGAGGAGACATTATTATGGAAAATGTAACGAAAATGCATAGATGATAAGAATATATAGGAATTTATATGCAGGACCAGAACTAGAAGCACTAGAACAGGAAACAGACGTTGAAAAGGATGACGGGATATCCTATACTTAAAGACGAGTATGAAGAGCTTGAAAAATAATAAGATGTCGGGTCAAGATAAAGAACAAACAGAAATTCTAAAAGCTGCTGGGCAAGCAGTAACATAATGTCTCTTCCAACTTGTCAGCTATATTAATTAATTAATTATGACTTCTTTATTGAGAACTTGTAGATTTATACATGCGTGCATTAAAATAGAAAAAGAAATAATATACAAATTCCAAAGTTCACAAATGCTGAATTTATCGCCAACTGGCGATTTTTTCCAATTTACCATTAGCAAAACCTCCAGTTAATAAACAATAAAAAAGTTAAAAAAATAAAAAGGTATTGTCTTAGTAATCGGATTTGTATACCTATTATTAAATAAAAATACATAGTTATTTGTACGTTAAACGAAAAACAAATAGGGGTGGGAAAGGACGGAGACGGATGGGAATGGGGAACAATAGGAAGCATATCACATGAAAGTTAAGTCTTGTTAAAGAAATAGTTTGATTTTATTTTTGAAAATACTAATTGAATTAGATGTTTTAATATTTATCGGAAGCAAATTTCATTGTTGAATAGCTTTAACAGTACATGAATCATTGTAAAAATTAGTTCTATGAATTGGAATTGTAAAACGAACATTATCAGTCGATCTTGTCGAGTACTGTCGTGACAAAAGGTGAAAATTAGTTTGAAGGTACTGAGGAGAATGCGTTTTTACCACCTTATAAAGTAATATAGCACAATGCATACTGCATCTGTCGTCCATGGTTAACCAAGTTAGTTCATTCCTATATGGATACCTAGGTTTCTAATTACACTACTAAGAGGTATTACGGTGTCAATTTTTATATTAGTATGGCTGTTCTTCTGTATAAGTACTTTATTATAAGGCGAGCTAATAATAATACATTGGGTTTTTTTAAGATTAATTGCTAGACCATGCCTATTAATCCAATCAGCTATTTTGCTCAAATCTTCATTTATTAGACCAATTGTAGTATTAATATGCTGCACCTCTGAATGCCTATATATTTGAAAATCATCAGCAAATAAATGATAATGACAGGTTAAACCTTTACTAATAGAGGCAATGAACAAGCGAAAAAGCAACGGCCCAAGTACACTACCTTGGGGAACACCCTTGGTAACTACTTCCCAGTTAGAAAATCCACTTCTGGCTTGTATACGTTGTTCACGTTCGCTAAGATAGGATTTAAACCAAGTAATAACAGCCACAGATAAATTATACATTTTTAAATAAGCTAGTAGAATGTCATGATCAACTAAATTAAAGGCATTAGTGAAATCAAATAGGGTCAAGATTGTAACCTCTTTGTTGTCTAGTGCATAACGAATGTCATCTTCAATAACCTTAATAAGCGCCGTTTATGTACTGTGGTTTTTACGAAAATCTGACTGCAATGGTTATATAAGTAATTGACTTCAAGATAATCAGACAACTGCTTGTGGACTATTTTTTTGCAACAACGTGAAAGAAAAGACAGCACTGATATTGGTCTGAAGTCAGACATTAAGCCCGGACTTGAAATTTTTGGAATTGGAATGACATGCACTTTCTTCCATATTTTTGGAAAGCAGCTAGTGGACAAAGAGAAATTAACAAGGTGGGTTATAATGGGAAAAATAATGTCGACAATTAAAACACTTTCACGATTTATGCCATCATAACCCATACACTCATTATTAAGTTCATGCATAACAAGCAGTACTTCATCAGAAGTTGTGGCAATTGTTTCGGAATCAAGCTTTTTAATAGAAGCAGCCTTTATTTTATGGTCTAGGATTGCTCTAGGTTGTGCAAAATGAGTATTTAATTCATTTAAATCAAACATATTTAAAGGTACGTCGCGTTTTTGACTCCTTACACCCAAACTATTAAGAAATTTCCAATAACTCCCTATTGGAATTTCTGATAGGGAATCATAAATATATTTCTTTTGGGCGTTCCTACATAGTTGGTTACAACGGTTACATAGAATTCTATATTCTTCTCATCGTATTTCACTTTTTAGCTGAAGATATTTACGTTTCGCTTTATCACGTATATTCATTACTTGTTTAATTGCATTTGTAATCTAAGGTACCGGTTTGTTTTTAAGACGCGTTACTGTCAAAAATTGCGTATATTACATTTGTAAACCAGTCCACCTTTAAATCAATTGTGTCGAGTAGTAGCATATGGTTCCAACAAATTGAAGCTACATCGGATCTGTACTGGTTTATATTAATGTTTTTGATATCTCAAAATGTAATGAATTTAGATCGATGGGGATGGATTTTACTTTATAAGCTACATAGAGAAGATCATGTTTAGAAAAATTGTGGTTACCAGTTTGACTACATGCCATAATTTTACTAAGATCCGAACAAATGGTTAGATCTAAGAGAGAGCTTGAGTGTTCGCTGTAGTGATGTGTGGGATCAGAAGATTGAATGAATAAATTAAGAGAAGAAACAATATTCTTAAGTTTGACAGCACGGTTGTCATTTTTTTAGAAGACGAGTATTAAAATCACCCATAATAATACAGTTTAAATATTCAGCACTCATCTGCTCGATAGTATCCTCAAAAACATCAAAGTAGTTTGCTTCAGGCGGACAGTAAATGATGCCCACAAGTAATTTGAACTTTGGAAGCTCAATAAATAAAAACTCGAACGAATGTTTGTTATTTGGATTTGACTGAGCGATAATTTTAAATTCGTATGTATTGCGAAGATGGATAGCAACCCCTCCACCTCTACTAGAAGGTCTATCAAATCTCATTATATTGAAGTTATGCAAGGATATCAACGTATCTGGAATAGATGGTTTTAGCCAGGTTTCAGTAACAAGTATTGCATCAATAGTAGAGTTCTCAAATAAGAGTTGAAAGTCTACTATATGGGCAGGTAAACTCTGAACATTAATATGGCATAATTGTAGATAATTTGGGAATTTTACTAACTCAGAAAGAGGTTCAGAATTAACGCGGTGTTTAAATTCATCATCAATAACTAAAGTAGATGTTTCATCTTCATTATGCTTAGGTGGGATATATATATATATATATATATATATATATATAGGAGAATTGGATATGGAAGTTGGACAAGGAAGTGGGGGAGACCAACATATGGATGACATTATATGCAGCGTACAATTATATAAGTATATAGGTACAATTAACAGCTAAAATATAGTAACTAAATTCTGAATAAATACAAAAATAATAAAACGATTTTCAGATTCAAATAACCAACTAGGGAGAGGTTCAGCTACGTCGCTTCCAAACCAAGAAAATTAAAATTAATTAAAAAGGAAAATGAACAATATTGTTACGAGATATTGGATAAATCATTTCTGACTACTGGATCTTAGACGATGACCAATCGGCTCTTTTGAAGGTGCATTTAGTTGTTCCGTATAGACTCTATCAATATCTACAGCATTGGGGATGCAAAACCTTTTATTATTAGGGAGTTCTGCGAAAATTTTACCATTGTACGTCCACACACTTTTAGTGCCAAATTTAGCTTTAGCTGCCTTATGGAGTTCATTTGAACGATTTGTTAGCGATTCAGTAATTAGAAGTTTTGTCCCTTTTAATTGCTTTTTAGCATTCCATATTAAGTTTTGGTACGAATAGGTATAAACTTTACTAAAATCGGTCTAGGTGCAGCAGAATTACGATTTTTCCTACTAACACTACGACAACGGTCCACATTTCCATGGAAAATGCAGATGGAAGCTTTAAATTATTTTGAATAAATTGAGATAGTACATAATTAATATCCTCTTTATTTCCAGAACTCCATGGAGAACCAAACAATTTCTTCTACTATACGCCTCCAGCAAATTTCAGGGAAATCTGTAGGTTAGTTCAGAATAGGAAACATTGATGGTACGCGTCTAACCAGTTCCAGGACTGAAAACCTAATGATGATGATGACGCCTCCAGTGCTTCAACCTTATCGAATAAGTTATTAATATGAAGCTTTAAATCAGAAAGAAGTTCTATTATTTCAGTTTTAAATAAATAGAAATCACTGGAAAGTGCCTCAAGTGCGGTTACACTCTTTATGCTATTGCCACTAGCAAATTCTTGCAGAGCTTTTTCAAACACCGTAATTCTATTCAGGAACCTCTGTTCCAACGAATTGATAGCAGAATCCATTTAACCCAGGTAATAAAGAAGTAAATGCATGACTTAAAATACACGTATTAGCTCAGAGTAACGTTGCAATGTGTAGAGAACGCAATAAGTAACCGGAATAGTTTGTTTAAAGTGTCGACTTTTACAAATGCAATCAGGATTGTTAATAAGTTCAATATTGATAAATAAAACTAGTATTTATCACGTACCTTTTAGATAATTGGCACTACAAGGTTCACTACCACTATTATATTTGGTATAATTAATTAATAATCAATACTGTTCATGTGAAATAAAATAGTTTACAGGTGCGATGTAGCCACGATGTTTAACCCACTCACAACTATATGTATGGGCAGGTGAGATATCCAAAAAGATTTCGAACGTAACACCATAGTCACTATACCAAAAAGAGAGTTGTGGATAGATGTGAAAATTTTTGAACAATAAGTTTAGCAGCACATGCGTCAAAAATATTAGCCAGAATTGTACAGACTGTTGGAAAAACAGACTGCAGAAATATTAGTAGATCAATTTGAGTTTAGGAGAAACAGGACACCACGGGAGACCATTTTAGATTGAAGGATGATAATGGAGAAAACAATAGAAAAAAGAGAAAACATACAGGGTTTGTAGATATGGAAAAAGCATTCGTCAAGGTAAAATGGGAAAAAATGTTTGAAATACTAAAAGAGATAGGAATGAGTTATAGGGATAGACGAATAGTACATAGCTTATTCAAAGAACAAACAGTGGTAATAGAATTGGAGCAGGAACAGAAAAGTAAATATCAACAAAGGGGTAAGTAAGCAGGAATGTGTGCTATCCCATTAATTTTTAACTTATATTTCGAAGATGCAATGAATACTATCAAATGCAGAAAGACACTTGGAACTATTATGCAGCAACAAACAATTAATATTCTCAGATTCGAAGACTATATAGAGGTATTAGCATCCACCAAGGAAGAATTAGAAGCCACTCTTAATGAAATGGAAACAGTACTAACAGAGAGTATGGTATGAAAATCAACAAAAATAAAACTAAAGTACTAGTATGTAAAGAAGGAGTCTCAAAAACCATAATTCAATTATGACACCAGAATTTACAATAGGTTAAAAATTTTTGCTACCTAGGAAGCCAAATAACACAAGATGGGAAAGGGGAAAAAGGTACAAAACAATGATCAGCACAAGGTCATGCTGCATTTAACAAGAAAAAGCAACTACTATATATGAGGGCAACAAACATGGAAAATACTGCTGAAAGCATATGTATGAAGCACAGCACTATATGACTGTGAAACGTGGATAGTAGGAGAAGCGAACAGGAAACAGAAGATGTATGATGAAAGTATCACGGACAGACAAAATTGGGAAGAAAGAGGTACTAGAAATGGTAGGTAAAGAAAAAGTATGTAGGAAACAGTAAAAAATATGAGAGATAGAATGATAGAACACATACTAAGGCACAAGGGAATAGTGCGGGATAATATTAGAAGGAGGAAAAAGGAAAAAAATTGAGGTAGAGGTAGACCTAGATTGGACTATTTCACATAGTGAAAGATGTAGGTCGTGGGAAATTGTGTAGGTTAGCTCAGAATAGGAACCAATGGAGGTACGCGTCCAACTAGTTTCAGGACTGAAAACCTAATGATGGATAGTTTATTAGGTCGAGGCAGAGTTTCGGCTCACATGCATTAAAGTGAGCTGATGAAGCTCTAAGAATTCCAGAAGCAGATGATACTGAAGATACTACTGATTCAACATCTTCAGCATTGTGCTCAATTTATAGATGTTTAAAATGTAATACAGAAATGTTTTTAAATAAAGATATATGCAGATTTTATAGAATTGAAAAAGGACAACATAGCTATGGAAAAGAAAAAACTACTACCGCTAGAATTTTAAAGAAATTCTAAATGTTTCAATATAGTGTTCATGCATAGTGGTAAGCAACTCCAGGTGTAATGCACTTCTTCTTTCTTTATCTTTGGTTATTGACTGTTTTGCAAATCGTCATTTATATTTGTTAACACAATAGTTGTATAGTCTTGATATAAAATACAGAAACTACGTGAAATGCAAGCAGTCATAATGCATTATTTGTGATGCAAATCGAAGTAATGAAGACACATTAATACTCACTAAAACCTTCCCTTAGCAGCTAAAAGCTGTACTATACTGTTACTCTGGTATATGTTTATGGTTAACATGATACTGTTCAACCATTAGCCATTCATTTTCTGAAAATGTCACTAATTTCGGAGATCGATATGCTAAATCTCCCAGCGATACCTTGACATCCATATAACTATCCTAATCGACTAGTATGTAAAGGAAGGGAAATAAATCAAAATCCAGAATACAAATAGAAAACGAGAACTTGCAAGAGGTTCAGGATTTCTGCTACCTAGGAAGTCAAATACCGTAAGATGGGAAAGTGTAAAAGATATAAAATAAAGATTAGCACAAGACCGTGCTGCATTTAACAAGCAACTACTATGTTCAAAGACAACAAACATAGAAACAAGGAAAATATTGCTGAAAGCATATATATGGAACACAATGCTGTATGGCTGTGAAACTTAGACACTAGGTGAAGCAAACAGGAAAAAGATAGAAGCTTTTGAAATGTGGTGCTACAGATGTATGATGAAAACATCATGGACAGACAAAGTTAAGAACAAAGAGGTTCCAGAAATGGTAGAGGAAGAAAAAAATATGTGGAAAACAGTAAAAACTGGAGAGATAGGATGATAAGACACGTACTAAGGCATGAGGGAATAGTGCAGAATATATTAGAAGCAGAGATAAGAAAAAGATAGGTAGAGGTAGACCTAGATTAGACTATTGCACACAGATAGTGAAATATGTAGGCTGTGGGAATTTCAGGGAAATGAGCAGGCTGGCTCAGAATAGGAACAATGAATGTAATGTCTAACCAGTTCCAGGACTGAAAAGTTGATGATGAATTAATAAATATAGTGGACTATCACCAGCTATGTTCCTTTCAGTGGTAAGAAGCTCTGGGCAGTCCAATGATGTAACCGTTTGTGTTCCTTTTAAGAAGGGTTCTCAAGCACAGGGTGGTGTTGAATTTCGATTTTCCTTTTTCCTCAAGGACCAGATTTTTAGTCAAGGCTTGACGCCATTCCGAATTTTGAGATAATGTTTATGCAGGATATGTATTTGTTGATTTTTAGTAATAAAATTTGAATAATCACATTTTCGTGTAAATATGACATCCAATAGTTCTGAAAGACTTGAGCTACGAATTTCTTCACTTGTAGATAAGCAAAAGGCAACCACTGGTTGACAAAATTTGAAATCTCGTTCTGAAATACAATAACTTTCTTTTATTTAAGATTCTGTTTTAGTCTTTTTTAAAAGAAGCACAAGCTGAAGGGGACAGATAGTAATCCATCAAAATTAGCAACCAATTCTGCCTATCTTGAACATGATTATCCAGTAGAAAATTAATACAGCGTGTGGCTAATTAAACCAAGGATTTTAACCATCCAAAAATGTAAACATGTATTTGAACTCTGGCGGATGACCTGGTTAGTGTGCAATTTGAAGTAAATGCTGTAACTGGCTAAAAAACTTGGAACGTTTTCTAAAAAGTTATAAAAAGCCAAGAACAACAACTCATAACTGGAAGAAGTTCCTCACGATATCAATTTTTTGATGCAAAGAGATCGGGTGAAAATCCAACAAATTCATGTTTACGTTTCCTAAGTTCTACTGGAATATCATGTTCTATAGCTATTGAAAAGGAAAACATAGAAACACACAAAATTATAGAAGAGAAATATTGTTTACCAGAAGTGGATGTACAACAAAAACGTATTGTAAAGTAATTAAAAGTCTTACTCTAAATACAAAGTAGAAGAATATGCCATTGAGAAGCAGAAATTACAACTGCTAGATAATGGAAAATAAGTACCTGACAGTGATTGTGTGAAGCCATGCTTATAATTATTGAATAAATACAAATAAATATTATCATTACAGATTAGTTCTTACAATTAGTGATACTAAGCAATGTGTTACAGATGTCATTTCAATGTAATATTATACTATTTCACAATACGTTATAATGTTCATTATTTCTTGTCGTGTATTTTCTTCAATGATGCAATATAACGATGAGCATGGTCAGGCTGATTAAAATCCTTAAGATCTGCTTCAATGATGTCGCTGTTTGCATTAATGCAAATAGCACGAGCACTTTCTTGATTATTCAAAACACCACAGCATTAACAGAAAAGCCTCTTGCGTTTTTATATTCTTTCTTCCATACATATGGTTTGGTAGATACTTTTTTAATAAATCTTCAAAGTAAATATAAAGTAAGATTTCATTAGTTATATTTCAATAAATCGTCTATGATATAATTCGCTGTAGTTTATGTTATATGAAAATGAATCTTAAATTCATTATCGTAATATCCAGGAATGATAGCTTCTATGTAGTTGTGGATTCTTGTTTCCTACTCTTTGCAGATTCATCATCTTCAGAATCGAAGTCCCTGGTGCTTGTAGAGCTAGAATCAGTTATTGGAGTAAGGAAGGATTCTGACAATTCCTAAAATAAAAAATAAATTTGAAGCCTCTACTAAAATCAGTATTGTTTACTTTTGTGCTTATGCTTTATAGTATCCATTTTACAACTAAATACTAAATAAATTGCTTCTTATATATATATATATATATATATATATATATATATATATATATGAGGGTAGTTTAAGGGTAGATTAAGTCATAGGGATTGTACGATAGATATAAATAACTTTAACTTTAAGAAAATCAAATAATTCCATCAATTATAGGAGTAAATCGACTATTCTACAAAAAGTCAATTGCGAAGACACTATATATAAAGAATATTTGATCTAATGCATGAGAAAGAAGCTCATTTAGTAATAATACGATACGATTTAATTAGAATAGTAATGTGTACGTTGTATAATATGTTTAAGTATAATTTACGAGTAAAGATAAAGTTTTAGAAGCAAATAATTGCATCAAAATAAATTATCGGGAAACATAGATAAATTGGCATTCCAAATATTTAATAATTACGTCGAAAATATCAACGCATGTATAAGAAACGCATTCTAATACTTCATGAAATACGTGACTAGAAAGAATACATTTGTTCAGAAAACCAACATTCTGTAACAAACAAATAAACACCAGGCGGTTCATTATATGATAAGTTTTGAACTTTTAAACTACAAACATAAAATTACGTGATTAAATGTAGGTAATAATTGGGAATCCTAAGAAATAATCATGTATTACAGAACGATTACGTGACTATTAAAGCATTGCCACCAAGAATTAGACAGGGATTTTGAGAAATGCCGAGTTCTGCCAGAGATAAGGCAAAGTACAAGCCTTGATCAATAAACACGCCAATGGAAACGATTGGTGGGAAGGGCTTATAAATATAATAGAAAATGAATAAAGAAGTCAGTTCATATTCAACCAAGCACAAACTATGCTCAAATGCAGTAGATGATGAAATTAATTAGTGAAACGTTAAAATTCAGAATAAGTAAAATTTGAAAGTGCAACAATTGTGTGACGAAAAATAAGCCTATCTACAAATAGATGCAAGTTAAACAATTAATTAAATTTATTTTAATATTTAACAAAACGGCTTTTGTTGAGACGGCTTTTGTTGATGGCAGTTTCGTTGATGTCATATGTACTAAGTTGATGTTTAAGTGCAAGTGGATGTTCATGTCAAGATCTAAGCCTTAACTCATCTAAAAATACGTGCGATCAAAAGGATACCCAAAGTTAATTCAAGGAAAAATACCAGAAATCAAAAATGGATAATTCTGGTCAATAAGTTGAGCGGACATAGCAAGGGATGCAGACCACAGACATTATGAAGGAGCTCCAGAGACCATTCCAGGTTAGCGATTTTTAAACATTTATTATTTAAAAACTGTTTCAAATTTAATATTTGCTATACATTATATATTTGTAAGAGTCATCAAAAAGGTCATTTGAAAATATGAAAACAAAGAAATCACCTTAGAACGTTCGAAGATACTTGAGAGTAATTAAAAGATATTTTTCCTGGCTTTTAGGAAAGCATAAATTTGGTAAATGTAAATATTCTATCCAGGGGAAAATTTTGAGGTTACACAACATTGTACATATTATCAATTATTATATTGTGTGATCTTTGAACTGCTTTATTTGAATCCATTTAAAGGGTAAAATAAGATTTATTATTAGGAAGTTGAGCATTCAGTGAGCTAGTTGTGGTAAACAGGAAAGTATAGAAACTTAATAGGACGTATCACAGCAATAAACATATCGCACACCAATCGTAGGGACAATTTCATATCAAATAAATATGGCACCCATCGTAGGGGCTTAAAATCCAAAAAGGATATTTCACAGCAATAAATATCGCGCCCGATCGTGGGGCTTATCACAGCAATAAAAATATATATTGCTGTGATAAGGGGTTGTTTAGGGGTGTATTGAGTAGTAAGGGTCGCGTAGTAACTGTAAATAGCAATGAGAATCAGAAAACTGCATTTATTTAGCAGGAAAATAAATAATTCGCACGTTATGTAAATAGAAAGCATTTAACACCCTGTATATGGACCGTAATTAACTTTAATCAATGCCAGCAAGCATATCTTCCAATAATAGAACGCGTATTCAGCAGAGAAATAATCATACATGTAATTAAACTACATTGAGAAGTGTTCAACAAGTTTATAAAACAGATACGCAAAAGATAAGATAAAACCTAGTAAATCTTCATGCAATTGCGCTTGTAAGAAAGAAGGAACAATAAGCGCTTTGATAAAAAATCGCACTTTCAAAGATGAGTTTAAATAAATACATAAACGAAAACAGCACTCATGTTACATCATTTATTTTGTACAATTCTCCAAAAGCTTTATCTACACAAAACAACAGACATAAGCTAAAAGTCCAGCAACGATGACAATAACAAGGCGATCAAAGATCATAAAACAATAGTAAATAATAGCATGATACGGAACTCCAAAATAGTTTTGTCAGAAATCAGCTTGAAAATATACTAGGAATGTCCAAGACAAATATGGTTGGTTGCACCACTTTGTAAGGCTGTTTGGAAAACCAATCCAAATGTAGAGAGCAAAATCTATATAACGCCCAGAGTTGATAAGAAACAGTCAGTTTCAATTTGAAGCACGTCGAACCTACAATACTCTTAATCAAATATTTACGCGTCAAATAAATAAGTTTTATATTATAGTGAAAAATAGTGTTCTGTAAAAATAATAGTTGATGACGAATTGCATTAAGAATATATATGAAAAAGCTTTTGCCATTTTTGCAGAAAACGGATTCCAATCCACTTCTAATCCACTGCTAATCCACTTCTAATTCACGATCCTAAGTCTGGTATTCGTAATTCACAACGATAATTCTAAATTCATAATACTAAGAAACCTACGAATTCCAAATGGTATTTAAGTGAAGAGGTCCAAGGCGTATCTAAAAAAATATAGAATAAAACACGAGGTGAATTTTGGAAATAGGGGGTAACCGTACTGAATTATTGGTTCAAACAAACATAAGGAGTACAAAGCAGAGCATTGGTTTTCCATTGAAGATAATAAGAGGGTGTTGATCCACAACATGCAACAACTCATCAGAATATCACAGGTCAGGGCTTACTAGTTTTAAGGAATCTTTTCAAATTTAAATTTTAACACTGAATATATTAATTTTCTCACAAGTTTGTAAGGAGTCAACAAGAACATTGAATACGTTGAAACTTACGTAATAATCATAAAAGGGTCTTGAACGTTCCAGATTTTTTTGTAAAAGGTGTCGTTTTTGGTGACTATAAAATTAAATCAAAAGGATATAAATTTTGGTATAAATGATCCATATAATATTAATTGATTGAAGGGTGTATTTAAAGGATTACAAAAGTCGTAAAGTGTAAATATTATTTCCTTTCATTATATGAATATTGATTGACTTCGTTTTATCAATTCAAACAGGTAAGAGTTAATGGAGTAAATAAAATTGATCATCGTAACGCTGTGCACTCTGTGTAAATTAAACTGGGCTAGCCGTGGCATAATTAGATTAGAAGATTAGAGAAAAACACAGAGAGTTTATGGCAATTGACATATGTAAGCATTGTGGTTGTTTAAGTATTCTTATAATATCTGTGTCCTTTAGTACTTGTTTTCAGATACAAAATCAGTGTAACGGTTGCCCTAACATGATGTCTGTGTCCTTTAGTACTTGTTTTCAGATACAAAATCAGTGTAACGATTGCCCTAACATGATGTTAAATATAAGAATGAAAACAAGGTCTATATTGAAACCACAAATTGAGCATGTGAATACGACAGAATTCCCCGAAATTACAATCAAATCTCGGGAATTCATTGAGAAACCCTAAGAAAAAAAATATGGATTTAAAATGAGACATTAGCTCTTATTGGTGCTCATGAATCCAGGTACAATGATTTATTGTAACCCAAAAAAATGAAAGAAGGTATAGGATCCAATTGCTGATGAATTGGCAAATCATCAGTATAATGTAAGTATTAGATTAATTGAATGATTTACTTTTTATCATAACTTTAGGTTTCAACATCTCCTTGTCAGGGAAAATGGCAAAATTTACAATGCACCTATAAATCTACTAAAGATTTAAAACTTAAAATGAGAAAGAGGCCCACAAAAGTTTCTGCTTTTCGACAGATTGGACGAATTACTTAGTGACGAACCTAATATAAGTAATTCCCATTCCATTGATGTAGCAACCTCATCATCTGATAGTAATGTATCAAAACCTTCTCTAGCACCGTAGATTCAGATGTGGATATACAACAAAGTAAAAATGTTACATCAAACGAAAACAATCGTAAACATAAAAATCCTTCTACAGAATTAATACACAGCAAAAAAAAGCTTTAAAATGCAAAAATTAAAGTAATACACCAAAGATAAGAAAGTCATTATACATATTTGCAAGTCTTTACAACTAAAACTTCAAAAACTGTAAGTATTGAAACAAAAAATTGAACTACAAGAAGAGAAATGCAAACTAGTTGATGAGAGAATATCGAATATAATTATAACATTCACTTTATAGAATTGCAATATCCTGAGAACTGCTGGTAAATTTGATCGTCAAATCAGTGGCATGACATTATAAACAGAAATTTATACAGCCAAATTCACATAACTGGACCCAAGATAATATAATGTGTTGTCATTTGCTACGTTATGCAGTGTATGGGTCAGATAGAAATAAAAAGGATATTTAAAGTGCGGACCCGCACGAATCACGAATACGAAACAGAGCACAAGAAACGTAGAAATACCGGGCTAACTACCAATGCGGAGAAGGGGGGATTCCTAGCAACACAAAAAATTCGGTTTGAATCAGCAAAAAAAATAAATAAATACTTGTATGATACAGAACAATTTTTAGAAATTTACGTACAAAGTGCGCATTTCGTTTGACATTTAGTATTCATTAATAAAGGAAAGAAAAAAAAATACTGTTTATGCTTACCTATAACACCAGGGTGTTAAAGTAAAAAAAAATTATTTACGGTAGAACAAATTCTAATAATCATGTAGTGAAGTACTATAGAGCACCGGCGACACACGAACAACAAAAGTAGGAAGAAAAGAGGTTCTCCCGATATATGGGAAAACTAATACAACATACCTCCAAGTGCCAGCTATTATTGTGTGCCCATTGCATCTACGGAGGTGAGTCAGTGAAGTGTCCGGGTGCTGGGGTCCAGATGCAGCGTCGCCACGGTTGACAGATGTTGAGCGCTGCGACACTCCTTGCAACAGCGGAACACATACCAGCGCAGTAGGTTCTACATAAGAAGAATAATCGGCCTACATAAAACAATTTGGCCTCCAGCTAAGAGGGATACACCCAAAATCTGCACTTCTTATAAAGAAAAAACCGCGCATCGCTCTTGGAGTAATAGAACGAGTAGTTTAGAAAAATACATATGAGGACGAACTGCAGAATCAAATTCAAATTGTTTTAAATAACCAGAATTCGAGCTTCAATCCTCGCGTTATCAATATACCAAAAAGGAGATTAGAAAACTCGACCTAAGCTTTATCAAATAATACAATATACTATTTCAACGAATCTTTCAGTTGTAGCAGTATAAGAATTAATTTTACGCTATAGTAATGTGTAACCAGTTAACGGATACTCAAAACAAGGTGCCAACTATAGAATTTATAGCGTAAACTCGTCGTTTTAGAGTATATAGATTGAAATTGAAAATTACTCGCAAACATATTTATTATAAAAAGGTAAAATATATAGGATGTTATTGACGTATGGAAGAGTAGAAACGGAATCGATGTGGTTTTTAATTCATCGGCCGTAAATGAACGTAACACATTGCATTTTAGACCATTCTGTTTTTTATTGTTGGTATTGCAATATACTGTTGTCAAGCCTATTTTGTTCAGTTTCAAGTGAACGTATATCATTATATCAAATCTGAACCTACGTCATGTTAATGTAAACGGTCAGTTATATTGCTGTCATTAGCAAATTGTAATTCATATAAAAACAGTTCTTGTTAGGACTAATTTTGATTTGAATAATTTAATTGCATTGACCTGTGACAATTGACACTAAAATACTGAACACATTTTCCACATTTGGCAACATAGGCAATATGACATAATTTTGCTGATTTGATGGATTAAGTATAATTTATTGTAGATTTAAATTGTTTAATTTCCTATATTAGTACAACTTAAATTTGATTAACAATAGATAAAATAATGATCTGCAATTTTATTTTTAGAACTTTATAAAAACTAATTCTTTATTATACATTAAACATTTCAAACAATAGTTCTTTTCTTCTTGCACTATTTGCTGTAATGTTATAAATACTTTTTATAAGATGGTGTAATTATTTTACAGATGTTGATGTGGTTCGTAACTTTTATTTCAGTGAGACCAAACACCATCCAATTTATTTTTACTGCTATGGGTGAAACAGCAAAGATAAAATACTAACAGCGTAGTTGCTGTACAAAATGTTAATTGGGGGTGAGGTAAGGTAAGAACCAAATCACCTAAATTTCTCTCAGAAGTTTAATCATAGATGTTGTTTTATCTGTACTAGCCATAAGTACTTCTGGAGACTTCCGAACCAACTCTGAACTCTAACTTCAGCGGGATGAGACTACTAACAGGGGGGTTCCTATAAATACGGAAATGTCAGGCGCCACTAAACTCAAAGATTTAACATAAGCAAGGTAGCGTCACTAAAGAGAGTGTAGGAACTTTAGTAACGACTATACGCATCTAAAGCACAAATGCTAAGATTGTTATACTTATACAATATTATCTCTAAAAGAAGAAATAATTATATATCAAATATCTAACAGATCGTCATTTGCATCTGAGCAAGAAATATGTGCATATATCAATAAATATGAGTGTACGTAATATTGTATAAGAACTTAAACTCATCAATATGCACTACTTGTTTTTCATATTATATTAGGTTTACTAGAGTTCTTGAAAATATGCTTTTATACGTGAAATGTTATCATAGAATTACTTCCTTCATAATTTGTTATGTTAATGAATTAATAAAAAGTCTGAAGAAGGTAATATATGTACATCTATTTAAATAAAGATTACTTTCTTCGAGTTGCAGATATTTACAATTGACAAAATTAATTTTCTTATATTATCTTAGCTGAAGGTGGAATTTATATCAAATTGTTATGTTCTATAATAATGACAATTATTGTATTTAATCAATTTTATCATATTCAGATCTGAGTACGATGTACAAATAATCTTTAATAGGTTTTAAGAGTTCTTAAAATATTTCATGCTGAATTTGAATTTTCAGTTTGTTCAGAAGATAGTCATATAAGATATCAAAACAGATTTTAAATAAGGTATTCTACATTCGCTTGTAATTTAATCGAAATTTTATCAATGCATAAATTTTTTTAAAGTATGATTACTGTAACAGTTATGTTTTCAAAAGCGTATCTGCATATTTTTGTAGATAGCAATAATTAATTATAGTGGAGACTTAATAAATATAAAAATCCAAAATGATGGAATTTATATAAATAAAAATTCGACTTAACGATCAACATGGCATTAATTCCAAATAACAAAAACGGGTTACCAATAATGATTTAACCTGATTAACAGTGTTTTCTTATAAATGAAACCATACCAACAACATGGCTCCTATACGAACAGCTGTTGTTCAGGGACCTAGTAAAACAGAAACTGCTTTAATCCAAATGCATCAAACCTGTCAATCGAAAACTTGTATATCCATTATTTCGAAATATCGCATAATTATAAAGTCATTACGTTGATGTAATCTTTAAATTGTAGAGTATTAAGGATCGTCTATAGAATTAGTCATAAAAAAATATCGTAAAATAAATCGTAAAATAGATGTTGTGCATACTGTCCATTTTATAACACAATTGACAAGGACTCTAACAGAGATACCTTAAAGGGCAATGCGGTGGTCGCATTTCAACTTATTTATTCTTAAAGACTTGTTGTTTTCATGATGGTTTAAATATGACTGATCTGCTTATGGAAAAGCCATCTATCTGGACTACAAGCGCTAATCATGGCACGTGTAGGTTTCATTATACTAGTTATAACTAGATAAGAATTATAGCCAAAGGACGTTTTCTGTTTCAATAAATAATTTTGAAGATGACTTTTTAATACTTTTACAATTCTAAAGAAAAGAACTAACGAATGTTATTTTAGAACATTTGAATATGAAAACAAAATTTGTTTTCAACAAGTAAAATTTAATACTGGCAATATACATGGTGATGTACCAAAAATTATCAAATTTAACATTTTGTAAACCACTTTATGCATTATAAAATAAAAATGCTTCATAGTCACGAACACTAGATACAAAACTGCCATATCTTCTTCTTCAATCAAATCATGGTTATAATCCCCTTCATCATCATAGTCTAAACAAATATTATGTAATGTAGTGTTGTTACACATTTTACTATAAAAATTATGTTTCTATTGTCAAAGTATTTTAAATGCAAAATCATCCTTTAAGCATCCCAAAGGTATTATCAATTGTGAATTGACATGAGTAATAAGGATGATTAAATATCTCTTGATTTTTTATAAGATCTCCATTCTCTAAATGGAGAAATTAGCCCACTCACAGATAGGTCAAATTACCAAGAAGAAAATTGTTTTTGAAAAAGCCATTGATCTTGTTGTAAATTGAAAATTTGTTCATTACTTGAGCATCATGCATCGAGCCAGCTTCATCACCAAAAGTACTTAAAAATTTTTTCTTGTGATCACAAACTGCTTTGAATACAATGATGTAATTAAATTTTCGATAAAAAGGGTATGTGCATCAGCTAAGGGTCATTTAATATTACGTAATTAAATCTAAAATGGAGCATGCACTAATGTTGATAATCTGTAGGTGTGGAGTCTTTGCAATCAGAAACATTATTTTCGACTTTTCGTTCAGTTCATGCTGTTAAGAGAGTGGTTATTCTGTCTCTTACCTTTATTTAGACATTTAGTTACCGTTTTACATACCGTAAATTAAGTGCAATAACATATAACATTTAATTTTTATTGTTTGTAGCCTTTCAAATACTTTTGCAAAATAATCAATAGCAAAGGTATCATGAGTTTGCTTATATTGTTATCTGAAGATTGTTTAACAAAAATTGTGCAGTACTGTTTTTAAATGGAAATTTTAAGAAAAAATCATTTGTTTTTGTCCAGGGAAGTTTTACAGACAGAAGATTTACCCGAAGACATGGATTCAAAATTAGCACAAAATAATATTTTATGAAGTTTTTAGAATGAGGAAAGAAAATTTTAGTCATTTACTCTCCAAATGCTAACTAACTAACTAACGAAACTGGTTTCTGGTTTAAATCAAATACAGTAGGTTGACAAACATGCACATATTTCGTAAAAATGTTTCATTTTAATAGTTTTACTATAAAAATACAAATAATCACAAACTGTTGCTGAATCTAGTAGACTTCTCTTACTCGGTGTAGTTGTCAAAAGTTATACTCGTTCAATACGTAACTACAGCTTGCTTAGTTCTTATTATTTTGTTACAAAGGAAAGTTATAAATCTTTGGGCTTTACTATAAAAAGTTGTGCATAAATCTAGTACCCTTTACTTAAAAAGCACAAGGGTCATAGAAATGATTCAAAATAAATTTCTTAAATTCATCTTCTACAAGAAAATGTCATTTAATTCTTATGTACACATTAGGAGAGAATTCGATGTGTATAAACTTGATAAGAGGAGATCTATATGTATTACTATTCGAGTGTAATGTATTTAATAAGGTGGTAGACTGCTCACATTTACTTTCAAAATATTTCAATTGTACGTGTCACAGGTTAGACTATGTAAATTTGAGGGTACAAAACCTTTTGATCTAAAGTTCAATCGAACCTATATTCAAACTCGAACTTGGTTCAACAACAATATCATTGTACGAACAAATTTTTATAGGTGTTTTAAGTGAACCTAGTGAACTTAGTTCAGTTGCAGTTGGCAGTTCTGTAGCCCACACAAAATTCAAAAAATATATTTTTGACATTTGATATCAATTGATTATCAGTTTTCATGTAGAGTATCATTTTTATTTGGTTTTTCTATTGCTGATCACAAATGTTCATTAGTATTTCTAATTGCTTTGTTATTTATTGTTAATTCAGATTCTTATTGGTTTGTTATTTGTGTTGTTTTTGTCTTATTCATTGTTATTCTTGTTGCTTTGTTATTAATTGTTAGTTCAGGAGTGCTCTCAGTTTTTTCACAAAGAAGATAGGCACTTGCCAGATTAAGTATTAAAACAATGTTTCACATATTACAGACATAACGATAAATAATAAAATAAGTGTGAAAGTTGAGAAAGCTCCAACTTTTACTCCGGTGCAGCATACACTTTTGATGGAGTTGGTGAAGGAGTATGCTAAAAGATTTTTAATGCAAGCAGAATGTCACTAATACCATCTTAATAAAACAAGCAACATGGTCTAAAGTGTGTGCCGACTTCAATAAAAATTCATCAGCCCATTGCCGAGATGTAAAAATATTAAAAAAATATGTAAGATAACATAAAGAAA
Organism: Platerodrilus igneus; assembly: GCA_036346225.1. NCBI lineage: Eukaryota > Metazoa > Arthropoda > Insecta > Coleoptera > Lycidae > Platerodrilus > Platerodrilus igneus. Next base: position 2,027,848 of record JARFIW010001092.1, read on the forward strand.
CCATCAAAAAAGAAATTTGCAAACGAAAAGTATTATTCTTATGGAACAGTAGGGAGTCCATCAAATAAAGAGGTACATGATAATTGCATGGGCATACAAATCTTAGAGATTATTGGTAATCAGATTATAGGAAATTCAGCAAGATATAATGCTGACTTTGTATATGAAAGTGCTGACAACCAACTTGTTGATAAAATTCGTAAACATATTACATAGCAATACTTATAAACCAATGATTAATTTGTAAGAATAAACTTCAATGTCACATGATATAAATGGTAACTACTTATTATAAACTACAGTATGTTATGAATTAATTGCAGATTACTTGAACTTTAGCAATTCTGGCTTTGACATTGAATGTTAGTCAGAGGAGTTGCAAAGCAGGTGATCCGACAATAGAAAATGATGTTGAAGTTCTTCAGACAGAATCAAACGGTTAGTATAGTAACTTAGTTCAAATGTCCAATTAACTTTAATTATTTGTAGAACAGGATAGTACACATCGAGGAACATATCCTACAATGATGCTGAAAATTCCAATAAATAAAGTACTTACACCAAAACAAAGATATTAGTCTACCATAAACTTGGGTATTCAAACTTATGTTAACTATTGCTGTTGAGTTCCTTACTATGATGATGGTACTTACTATGTTTAATATTAATTAAGACTGCTTTTTAACTAATTTTATTAAATTTTTAACCAAAAGTAATAAGTGTGTTTAAACGCAAAGATGTATGAGTTGAGCCAGTCGACTGTTAAATTCGAAATGCAAAAATATTTTAACTTTTTACTAATTTTTTTTACATTCTTAAATTGCGTACTTAAACAGCAATTTTTTTATTTTTATTATTAAATAAAAGGCACTCTGCATTTAATTCACTAATTTGTTTCCCTATGCACATTTTATATTTGACTAGATACACGGCATGGCTATTAGATTTTTTAAATATATTTTCATTTAAACAGACAAACCATAAACGTTTAATAGAGACTGAATGTTTAAACGACACAGCCCTAATATTAATATCATGCACAAGTAAACTAACGTTTAACGTTTTTAACATTTCTAAATTTTGTATATCAGCAAAAAGAATAATTCTACCATGTTTGGATAAACCAGTCTGTAACGCAATACTATTTTCAAATAGTATTTATCCTCCTGCAGGTATAATTATTCATTTCACAAGTGACTATAGAAACTCTCTTAAAATGGTACAACCAACTACGATCGAATTTGAAATGGGTCGCATCGAAAGGGTAATTAGTGTAGCTATTAAAAAAAAGTTTCATGGATGGGGACAACTTAAAGTTGAAGCACCTTCACAAAAAAATATCACTTGTAGCATGTATAAATGTTACACTCTTTAATTTGCAGTATTTTTGATCTGAATTCATCCTAATCTGTTAATGTATATCTTCTAAGGTTATATTATTAGAATTGAATAAATTAAAAAAGCTTTCAAGCTATACTTGCATGTATTGTGGGTTGTGTTATATCCTGGCACTAAAATACCTTTATTATAAGCCTTTGTGTGTTGTTTTAAACACGGTCTTATTGGCGTCCTTCGTTACTTGCTTTTGTTACAAATGTTTTCCGAAAAGAATATTAAAGAGCATTATGTTTCTCTAAAACCCTGACAAGATGTTTAAACTATTTCAGAGGGCATGCAATTTGAGAATGCCTTCTAAATTGAGCCATATGCATCTTGGTTAGTTCCCTAAGTGATTTCTTTGTTGGCGGTTTGTAAGAAATTTGCTTTTAATTATTAGTGATACTCTTTATTTGCAGCGTTAATTTATGAACTAAATTAAATTTTTGGTTAATGTTAGAACAGCTATTGGTTGCTACAACATTCTAAATACATATACAACACCAAGTATATGTCTGATTATTAAATAAAATTCTGAAGACATTGGTTGTGAACATCATCAATCACACATTATTTGAATTTGATACTTCATCATTACTGTTTGCTAGAGTAGTTTTAATGCTTATCGTTTATTTCAATTAATAAAGTGAGTTTTATGGCTGCTAATTTCTTGTTTATGATCTAAATTGTTACAAATATGTTGATGCCAAGTTTAACCTCATTTCATTGAAGTAATGTATAACTCTTAGAATTTCATACAGAGTTGTTCATCAGTTCTTTAATGAATTAGTTTGTTAATCCTTGGGAAACTTCCTTATGAAGAAAGTATTACATAATGTAGAACCCGCTGTTCTCTTGAAAAATTGTTTTTGAATAGCTAAATTGTTTGTTCCTTTAAATAACTATTAGAGTTAAAAATACGTAAGATTACTTTGGCATGCTATGTTGAGATTGATTACCTTTGTTATCGGGCTTATGCCAAATGAAAAGTTGAACACATATAATGTATTAATGTTTCTAGGTTGACCTTAAGTATTTTAATATTTTATTAACCATCTGTAAAGTATTCAGACCTGAAAGCTGATAGGGTTCATACAAATGATATGTGCTTCATAAATGTTACTAATTAAATAAAATGAATGAATTTGGCCAATTATTTTAAATTTAAGGAGCATAAAGATTATTCTTGTAAACATTTTATTAAAACCTGTAATTGAAAATCAAAATTTATTTAATTTGAGAAATGGAAATACTTTATTAGGTAATGCTTTTATTATTTTTGATAGACTTACACAACTTAACTAAACTTAATAGCAAATTAATCGAAGCGACTTTATGACTATTGTCAAACATCCCATAACATTGAGACTTAATTTTTCCATATGCGAATTACGTGATAACCTAAACTTGCACCAGCTACTTTCTTAGCAGCCAATATGAAATATCTATTGAATGTGTCCTAATTAGTCCAAAACTCAAGCTGCTTGGGCGGGACAAAAACGAGCAAGCACCTTGAGATTATCGGCAATGTAGCTTCAAATACAAAAATTCTGCAGAGGCAAAAATAAAAATTAAAAAATTTTAAAGCTTAAAATATTAAAGATTTATTTAACATCCAAGCCACTTGGCCGGGATAAGAATCAGCACCTTTGGGTCGTTGTCGACATTGCCCCTCCATATAAGAAAATGCTTGAAACACAGACAAATAATAATTAATAAATTTTGAAGCTTAAAATACAACATATTTATGTAATGCATCCTACTGAATACAAAATCCAAGTTAATTATTTGGGACAAAGACGAGCACCTTTGGGAGGTGGTCAACACTGCCCATCGGCATAAAAAAATTCTTGCAAAAAATTTATAAATACTATTACCATTCTAGATTATATATATATATATATATATATATATATAGTTGTAAAATGTAGATGATTCTAGTAAAAGTGTTGCCCTAATTATTTTGCTAGCTCAATTTAAAATAAAACAACTAGAGCTAGAAATCAAACTTATAATAACACGCAATATTCTTTAACAAATAATATTTCAAATAACAATTACTACATCCACAAGTTTTTTCTAACAAACAATATCTTAGATCTAGGAAAACAATTTTCTTTCAGCACAAACTTTAAAGATTAGTATTCAAAACCACCACAACAGTTTTGCCTCACAAACAAAATCTTAAAAATCTAACATAAAAAAATGATAACTACTGGATAATCACTCGCTTACTATAAAATAAAATCCAACATCTTTGTTTTCTAACTAGCATTTTCATTCACAAACCATCTTATTATGTACAAAATTTTATATGGTAAGTCGGATAATTTTAACAACCTCACCTTAAAATCGGATTTAAATGTATCTGATCAGTTTGATTTAATATTATTTTTTTTATATACTGACAAAACCTACCCAGGTCAGCCCCCTTGAAACCAAATTATCTACTTATACAACTCTCCAACAAAGACTTCCACACAAAATCTTACGTAACTCGACTAATAGAAATGTCCTTTTTTAAAATTTGAATACAATGTGGCTTTTATTTTACTGTGTAAGTTATGCTCATTGTCTTTTTCCATATCTTTGAAATTTTTTCATTAAATACAATTAAAGATCAATATTACATTCCAAATACATATACCTAGGTCGTTTAAATAATTTAAAACTTTATTACCAATTTACCATTAAATACTATACCAGTTTCATATATACTTTCGTTCAAAATAAAACTTTATCTTGCAGTACTAGATTGTTGTTGATTTTCCATTTTTGAAACTAATTTAACGTACTTCATAATTTTACTTACATTTAAATACTTTTCTGTCACTATAAAATTTCATTGTTAAAACTTTACTGCATGATATATTAGTTCGACGAGATCTTGACATTTAAAATGAGTATTAAACAACTGCCATCTGTATTTGATTTCCATTTGGTTTAATAGAATCGAGACCTGCAGCGTCATACCTCCGGAAGCTTCAAGTCCACTTCGGTTGTAACTCCTACATCTTATTACTTGAAAATTAGGGGCCCGTCCTCTACATAGAATGTAGAATCATCCTGAATGACACAACCTTCACAGAATGTGGCATTTTACCTGATGCTACTAATTAGTTATCTTCGAGATTTATGGCTTTCGTTGTTTTACCTTATAGCTTATACTGTGGACGATGTCATTTACCCTCTTAAAGGACTTTTTTCGAAGTTCAATGAACACATTCTTATTTTTCAATTAAAACATACTTTCCTTATGCTTTTTTCAAAGTTTGTTATTAATGAAAATATTAAACTATGATACACACAATTCAAAGCGCTTTTCCATTATAACATCAGGGTATTTGAGAATACAATACCACATTAAACATGAAATCCTTTGAAAACATGATCATAAAGATTACATTTATTTTTTGAATGTAGCCCTTTAAAGATCGCATTTCTACTCGCGAGATTTCATTATTCTTATCTAAAATCACAATTCAGTTACTTAATAAGAACGAAACTTCTTGAATCACGGTATATGCCTCTATAATCCAATATACTGAGTATTTTAATTAGTACCTTGAAGCGTTCTAATTTTCCGAAACCTAGAAATTTCATAAAATTACTAATAAGGTACAATAATTTTTGTATCCACCTTGTATAGTTGTATTACTATATTTATTTAAAAATTGTATCTAAGTGAAATAAATAAAGCCAAACACATTCAGTGTTTATTTTAATTCTTGTTAACGTATAAAGAAAACATCTAACAAAAATTCAAATAAATCAGTTTACATTTGTTGAAAGTCGAATATAATTTTATCGTGTCTTTTGTTTATATCCAACTATGCGCAAAGCTACGAGTTCTGCAACAGGTTATTCAAACCCCTCTTGGTCATTCGTTGATAGAATTTCGTGCAGTTAAGATGTGGAGTTTTGAATATTAGCGATCTTCAAATCGCACTTGATCGACATTAGCCTTCTAACACGTGCCCCAATCTGGTCGATTCAATAATGCGCAACAAACAAAAAAATCTAGCAACAAATTTATAAAATTATTTAACAACTAATTTAGAAATAAATTTAAAAATAACTTAGAATTTGGTTTTGCTTTATGTAAAATTACGATAATTACGTGAACGAAACGAGTTCATTCATTTTAGTATTAAATTGAACATACAAAATCTAGAACGTCGTGTTATGCTATTATTAGAAAATGGACTAGGATTAATTCCTGCTACCTCCAAAAATCTGCTGTTTGGTCAACTACCATCTGCGATAAACCAGTTTTTCAAGAGGAAATTTACTGACCATCTTACTGTTTGTGTTCCAAAGCCATTCGCTGTTGAATGTTATTGGTAATTATGAAAGTGACTTTTGTTATCAGTCGGTAAGTCAACTTTTTATTGTGTGACAAGCTGTTGTTTGTTTCCCTGCGATTAGTAAAATTTACATTACTTATCTCCTATGGAATCGTGAATTGTCGAAGATGTCAAGTTGTTACATAGATTTTCTTAAAATACTTTTCTTGAAATTAAAGTTTAACGCAAATATGTTATTTATAACTTGATGTCCATAATACAATTAGCTATTTTGAACAAGAATTATAAAGTGAATTAGAGCTTCTTATTTATAAATTTTACTGATTGAATATAAATCTTAAAACTTTGTAAATCAATATCAGATCTGGTATTGGTATTAACCTAGATACTGTAAGAATTAATAACAATGAAATAACTAGTTGCCTATGAATTTGATAAAGGCATGAAATTGACCTATGTTTGTTCTTTACTAAGTTTATAAAAATTATTCAAATATCTCACTGAACAAAATAATTGAACACTTTCTGTAAATATTTATTTTTCATATATGAGCATAATATTTGATTTCAATACACGTATAAAATTTGGTTATATCAAATTTTCATTTCTGGTAACATTTTAGAGCGTTCTAATAAAAGTAAGACTTCGTGCTTACTCAGTGATTAATTTTAGAATTTATTTATGCTACAAACTGAGTGAAAGATCTACATTCGCACAAGTAGTGTGGTGGTGTGAGTTCCAACTTCAATTGAAATCTAAGTTTAATATTTTTAATACTTTCAGGTATATTTTTTGTAAAGAGACGCAAACTGCTGTTTCATGTTATTTATTTAACCTCACATTTTATTTCAGGTATAGAGTCTATACGAATTTAAGGCCAAACCTTCATGGTTTTGAAACGTAATTTGTTCGTTGAAGTTTCTACACTTTTGTTTGGCGATATTTGGTAGTAGTTGTTTTTTATAAGTGTAGTGGCGCCCTGGCTTATCCGTTATTTATTAACCAATCCTTTCCATATAGCCTCATCCCGCAGAAGTAGAATTCAGAGTTGGTTCGGATGTTTCCCAAAAGTCAGTTACCATCTACGGATAAAAATTACATCTTATGTTCGACTTTTGTGAGAAGTTGGCATAGTATTGGGTACCACTAGCAACTAGCAACCAACACAACAACACCTAGAGATAAAGTAATCCTATAACGTTACTATGAAAATGAATATTTACACAGTTTGAGCTTTTTCTAAACATTTGTCTTATTTTGCTCAAGTTTGCAGTGTTGTATGTTTACGAAATGGTGTTATTTGATACTTTGATAACCCCTAAGTATATGAATATAAAATGACGTCATAAGGGGTCACGAGAGGTCATTGAAACCCTAATTCTAAAAATAAATCCCAATAAAATATAATAAAATCCGGAAAAATGAAATTTTCCATAAATTCATGGTTACGCCCTGTATAATACAAGCGTACCTTTATTCATTGATGTACAATGCAAAAACGTAAATTGCGCGTGTATAAATAATCACCCTGTATGATATAAGCATATTGTAAATGAATAGCAAGTAACATAAATTGGATATGTAAATTGTAATATACCGTAAAACGCATTTCAATAAAATTTGCTGTAAATAACATAAAACGAGCTTTACGCACTTTGCATAAATATAAATAATTTCTTGTAATTACTATAAAACGCAAACCCTTTCGCATTAAAAAGCAATCAAAGTAAATTAATTAACCCGTGAATTGTAGCAATTGATTCTAAATAGAAAACTTTCTAGAATACGAGTCATCGATATTTAAAACTATGTATAAACTCATTAAATAAACATTTTTATTCCAAGAAGCAGCTTAAACATCAAAAACATGTAAAATTCCTGGAATAATCGATTATCTTTGCATTAGTATGCGGCGCCGCATAATAGTATATGAGAAACGAGGACAAAGAACGTGTCACAGATACCTAGAACAGATAAGAAGGTAATAAAATGTCGAAATTTTATACGCTAATTGGGTATTCCGGGACGCCTTACATCATAATGTTCGAGATTGTACTGGTAAAATTCTAGAAAATAGACAATTGGTATATAAAGGAGCGCTTATCATTTCGAAAAGAATTCATTCATTAAATTTGATCCGATGCAGTCGATGCTTAGAGTAGATCAAAAAATGTTTTTTTCAAACGCTAGCCGTTGACTTGTAGAAGTATGCAGTAAAACATAGTTGCGAGGTTGCAATGAATATTGAAGTGATGTTTTTAAACCCAAATTACATACAAAAATGGAATTATTAATTACGAAGAAAAGGCAAAAATTCTTCAATATACAGCTATTTTTAAAGATGTGTTAAATAATTAAAAAGAAGATTTAAAACAAAAAGGTACTTTGATAATTGCTGTTGGAAATTAGGAATTTTAATTTAGAAAAACTTGTAAACCAATTTGGAGATCAATTTAAAATAAGATTTTTAATTACGAGAAGCGTTTTGTGGATTCTGCAAGTATCCTTTGAGATTTATTTTTAACTGATATTAGAGTATTTGGATCAAGTTTAAGATAATACTAATCATTTTTTTCTTGTGTGAGGGATTTTTTACCAGAAGTTTGTGTTCAGGGTTCGATACACTCTGACTTTTAATAGATTATATGTCAAGGATTTTTCTGGCCAAAACAAAACTTTCCAGTGTGGAAATAATTTATAAGCAGGTGAAAGATCCTCAAAAGAATAAGTTTAGTTCTGTAAATGTAAAATAAGGTAAGCAATAATATTTTTGTTTGTAACAAAGACTCCTTAGAAATTATTTTATGTTTGAAAGAAACGATGTTGTAAATGATTTTGTATGAAAGAAGATATTTCATATTGTATAAATGCTTTGTGATATTGCTGCGTTTTATTACATTTTGAAAACTCCGTAAATTTCGTTGAGCTAGCCAGGCAAAGTGAGAAACCTTTTTAAATGTTTTAACAACAATAAATACGCCACCAATAAGTCAACCACATAAACACAAAATATCCACAAATGTTTATATAAAAACAGAAATTTCAAATTTATTACCTTGAGACGCATTTACTCGTCACTCGTCACCGCAGGAGATGGCTACCAAAAACCCCTCGTCGTTTTGTCTATCTACTATGCTGATTCCACGATCCAGCGATCCCCACCATCTAATATATCCGCTACCACTATTCTGCTTCTCCCAAGATACTAGCTTCGTTTCAACGATAACATTCCATACCAGATACTTCACGCATACAAATTTTTCAGAGTTCTGCTTACACCAAAATCATCCATCCATATAACTTAGTCGTAGTAACGGGACCTTTTATTTAAATAAGCACTAACTTGTGCAATCACTTTACTAACTTACGGTCCGCTACTACAACTTTTATAACTTCAACTAAGATGTTTAATGTAACATTACTGAACACACAAATACTAGCCGAAAGCTTTGACTATTATGTAGGTCTGAACCCGTATTCAGAACTTGATGAAAGAAAAGAAAGCTTTAATATCTTCTCTCGTGTATTTATACTGTTCTCCAATCCCCCTAGTGGAACCCGTTTCATGAGAAAAGCTTGTTTTCAAAGCGGCTTCTTAAAATTTTGAGCGAACCGACTCTAAATTCGGAAAAATTTCTCCCGTCCGTCGTACTTTTTACATAGAATTCATTCCCTAGCTACACGTACTCGCACTCTTCAAAAACTGCTGGCTATCAACCAATGATATAATTTCCTGTCGTCACAATGCTCCACCTATCCGCTATCCATCTTTGTTCTATGCATGTTTGTTGTCTAATTTCAAACCCCACTTGAGTTACAGAAGATCGATATTGTAGACGTTCTTCGCCTAGTCCACGTGGATATGTTACGTGACTTCTATCCAACGCTTGCTTTATCTGCTTCTCTATCAGTCTTACATTATCGATTGTTCATTCCACTCACTCCTTAAAATATGTTATTCTAGCTGCTGCTACAAATTGACCGTTGAAAACAATTTCTATGGAATTCTACATTAACGTTCGTTTCATATTCCCTGAACGTAACATTTAACCAACAGGTGTTTCTTAAAATTATCGACCGTTTGAAAATAACAATTCCTAGATTCTCTGCTTCGTAGTATCGGTGTAAATGAACGTTGGCTTTAAAAACGAATACATTTGCGTTAGAAATTGTTGATTTTCTTATGCATGCAAGCTCCCTTTTTGCTTTCATGCGTTTGATTAAAAGAAATTATGATTAAATATGCGTATCCTTGAGCTTTTATGTACTTTAACGCTTTCCTTCCCTTATGTAATTTTCACATTCCAATTTAAATATAAAAATACCTTAATAATCGTCCATTTCAATCATATAAATTAATTACTTCAGCGCGTAAATATTTTGCTCCTGTTTCTATATACACGGTTGCTAAAATTTTATTGTCTACACCTATATACCCTTCAAATCCACAACATAATACCCCTATTTCAATTCAACGAAAACTCAATATGTTTTCTTGAATTTAAATATAAACTAATTCCTACCACCTAATCTTACATGATATTTCTAAACACCTATCTACTCACCTAACTCTACCTATACCTATCTAATCCAACCTATTACTCATTATTTACCTATTCCTACCTATTTCTATCTATCTCTAATTATTTCTATCTATCTACACCTACCTTTATCTATAGCTAACTATTCACACCTATCACTACTTGTTAACTAACTATTTCTATCTATCACTAACTCTTCACCCTCTATTTTCTTATTTATTTCCTTTCACCTTTTGTCGACTATTGACTTTTTAAGTACCTCACTTCTATACTTTTCTACCTATCGTCACTTTATTGAAATTTCTTTCTACTTATGTCCCACCTTTATCTTTAAAATTACCTATTACTATCACTATTTATTTATTATACTAACTATACACACCTAACTATACTTATTTCTAACTATCTCCCCTTATTTATCCTATTCCTAATTCTACTTCTCTATATACACCTATCTCTACTTTTCTATATACACCTATCTCTATCTCTATCTATTTAAATTCTACTCTAACTATTTACCTATCTTTATATTTTTATCTATTTCTCTTTCTTTAAATCTGACTCTTATCTTGATCCTCCATGTCTTTCTTTTTACAATCCTAATACACTTCATCCCTATCTTTCCTTCTTCTATCTGTATACTTATTATCCCTATTACTTTACATAAAATAAAATCATTATTATTATCCTGACTCTTCAATATTTCTCTCTACACTTGTCTGTTTCTCATTTACTATTATTCCCTTTTCTACGGACAAACCAAACGATACTACCTTAACATCTTCATCTTTTCCCTCTAAAGAAAACTCTTCATCTCTTCTAGACACTTTATGTACAATATTCACCCTGTAAAAATCTCCTAAATCAAAATTACCAAAATCTTTGCCACTTATCTCACTTATGCCTACTTTTACCTCTTGTGTGTAACATAATGCTGCGTTCGCCTCTACTCTTATTAATTCAGACTCTTTATTCATTAATAATGCTGCGCTTGACTCTACCTCTACTAGTTCAGACTCTTTGCTTACTACCAATTGTACCTCTTCTAACTTTTCCTCATTATATTCACCTGTGTCGATCTCTTTCACCTCTTCCTCGTCTACCTCTATAATATTAATACATATCCCCATGTCATCCTCTGTGACTTCATAACTTGCCTTCCAGGGCAATATCCTATCCCCAATCCTAACTACCTTCCTCTCCATATCTATTACTACTCCTAACTTCATCATAAAATCGACCCCTAATATCCCTCTAAACTTTAATCCAGGTACAATTATAAATTCCTGCTCACAGCTTACTGAACCTAACTCTACTTTTAAAATAATTACACTATTCACAACAGCAAATCGCTTTTTATTCGGAGCAACCACGTGACTTCTTTTTATTGGCATTATTCTGTTACACACTTTTGCTTTAATTTCTTTGACGAATTCCTCCAATACTAAACTCGCCTCAGCTCCTGAATCCAATAACGCTCCTAAATTTTTCTCAAACATTTTTACATCAATTATAGGCAAACAAAAATTTTCTTTTATTTCTGGCTCAACTTCTTCCTCTATCTTTAAAAATTCCTTCGGATGTCCATATTTGTACACAATGATGTCTAGTGGTTTGTCCTTGTCTAAAAATCCTGTCCAGGTCTGGTCTCCCTACTTGGTCCTGGTCTTGCTACCACCTCAGCATATGTCCGCGGCGTCTCTGCTCTGTTTGTGTTGTCATTTTCTCGATTATGCGTCGTCGATGTCACTCGTATGTCTGGCGAACTGTTCTGTCTCGTTACCCCCTGTCTTGGTGCAGGTCCCCTACCTACACTGTTACTCCTAAGAAAGGTCCGTCTAGGTTCACAGTTCTGTCGGTTATATTGCAAACTAGTCCCCCGTCTTGTATAGCTGTCCCTTCTGTTGTCGAACCTAACCGTGTTTACCTGTCGTTCCCTTGGTTCCCGAGGTCGTCCACTGCTCATATCTTCATACCTCTGCAGGTACTCCAAAAACATCTCCCTGTCTACAATATTTTGCAATGCCACATGTTGCCTAACCTCAACCTCAAAGTGTCGTGAAAGATATATTATGATTTGTTGGTCCGTCAATGGTGGATTCAACTGTTTAGCTATGCTATACTTTCGTATAGCATATTGCTCCCTACTTCCTGCAAATTCCCCTTTAAATTTGCCCGTTATCAAATCGTCACGTACTTGGTCCTGTCGGTGATCACTCCAGTAGTGTTTTAAAAATCTGTCCTCAAAGTCATTGTATGTCTCAATTTCCTGTCCAATCAAGTTATACCAGGCTTCAGCATGGTCTTTCAGTAATGCCTTTACAATATTGAGCTTCGCCTGTTCATCAAACAAATTACAAACCAAACCTCTATTGTTATTGATAAAAATTTGAGAATTCACCCTACTATCCCCATAAAATTTCATCTGTTGGTCCAGTGACATATTCCCTGTTACAAATCTGGGACTATCCCCCATCAAAGTCGATACATTTTGTTTTATTCCGCTCACTTCTCTCTCTACCCTACCTAGTTGATCCCTACATGAGTCTGTCACCTCAGTCATCTTAACATTAATTTCATCTTCACAGAAGATCCTCATCTCCGTCTGTAATTGTCCCATTTCCTGACTCAAACCTTTAATATCGCGTTCATTTTTATCAACCGTATTTTCTACCTCCCCCATTTTTACCGTTAACCTATTTTTGAAATCCAAAAATTCTTTGGTTGTCATCTATTTTTTCGCTTAATGTCTCCCTAACTCCCGTTAATGTCTCCTTCATTTGCTCAAATTTCCTATTCGACTCGGCACTCATTTGTTCAAATTTTCTATTCGAGTCCTCTCCAACCCTGCTTAATGTCTCACTCATCTGATCAAATTTCCGGTTAGATTCTTCCCTACTTAATCTCATTTCCTCTCACATTCTCATCATCAATTCATTTCCAGCTTCTCCCGACTCTGTTCTCGACTGATCCTTGCTTTCTCCTGCTTCCTCCGTTTTTCCTGCTTTCTCAAATAATGCACTATCGTCACTTCCAATCTCAACTCCTTGACTTCTTAACCACTCCTTCCTCTGCATACGTTTCAATTACTTCCTCACTCCCTCAAAAATATTCACCAATTTATACTACACCCACACTCTCTCTCAGCTCGCCAGTTTCCTGGAATAAAATGTTCAAATTTTTATTTGGGACTCGAGCCTCACGTTCGGGTCGCCATAAAATTACTGTGTTCTCTGTGACACCTCTGGCCTTCTCCTAAATCATTCATTCGAGCCCCAGCGTTGGACCGTCATAAAATTTGCCGTGGAAGTTACTAGTAAAATTCGTGCCCCACCTGAAAATTAAAAAAAAAAAAATTTCTTACCCTTTATTTTGGGCGCCTTCGAATTTCTCTCCTCACCCTGGCTAGCTCAGCAATCGGCCTCTTCCTGAATACCTATTTTTACGTACATACCTCTCTCACACTCACACACTATCAAATGAAATCACCAAAATAATACAACGTCCATACAACCCTTTATTTACACATATTAACAGATAAAATGTTTACACATGAATACAAACAGTTCGGTACAATTATTACCAGCTCAATTTATTGAATGCTTTAAAGTCCTTAATTTTAAAATGATTTTAAAACAAATTCGAGTAGATATGAGTAGATGGGCCCCACATGTAACCCTAATTTGACTTCATACTGGTGTATTGTGAGCTCATTATATCCCAGTTTTGTTTATAAATGCTTTTTAAACCTTGCATTTTTGAAAACAAAATTTACAGACCCGTTTACTCCTTACAACCACAATTTATAGCTTGAATAAATTTTTATATATCCTTACTAAACCCTTTTTCAGTACTCAAAATTATTAAATTGTCTTGCACATGTACCTTTTTAAATAAGTTTTAACAACAAGAAATACGCCACCAATAAGTCAACCCCACAAACAAAAAATATCCACAAATGTTTATATAAAAACAGAAATTTCGAAGTTATTACCTTGAGACGTCTTTACTCTTCGTCACCGCAAGAGATAGCTACTAGAAACCCCTCGTCGTTGTGTCCATCTACTACGCTGATTCCAGGATCCAGCGATCCCCGCCATCTAATATCTCCGCTACTACTATTCTGCATCTCCCAAGATACTAGCTTCGTTTCAACAGTAACATTCCATACCAGATACTTCACGCATACAAATTTTTCCGCGTTCTGCTTACCCCAAAATCATCCATCCATATAATAACTTAGTCGTAGTAACGGGACCTTTTATTTAAATAAGCACTAACTTGTGCAATCACTTTACTAACTTACGGTCCGCAACTACAACATTTATAATTTCAACTAAGATGTTTAATGTAACATTACTGAACACACAAATACTAACCGAAAGCTTTGACTATTATGTAGGTCTTTAATATCTTCTCTCGTGTATTTATACTGTTCTCCAATCCCCTAGTGGAACCCGTTTCATGAGAAAAACTTGTTTTCAAAGCGGCTTCTTAAAATTTTGAGCGTAACCGACTCTGAATTCGGAAAAATTTCTCCCGTCCGTCGTGCTGTTTACATAGAATTCATTCCCTAGCTACACGTACGCGCATTCTTCGAAAACTGCTGGCTATCAACCAATGATATAATTTCCTGTCGTCATAATACTCCACCTATTCACTATCCATCTTTGTTCTATGCATGTTTGTTGTCTCCTTTCAAACCCCACTTGAGTTACAGAAGATTGATATTGTAGACGTCCTTCGCCTAGTCCACGTGGATATGTTACGTGACTTCTATCCAACGCTTGCTTTATCTGCTTCTCTATCCGTCTTACATTATCGATTGTTCATTCCACTCACTCCTTAAGATATTTGTTATTGTAGCTGCTGCTACAAATTGACCGTTGAAAACAATTTCTATGAAATTCTACATGTTCGCGCTGATAAACCAAATAAACAAAATAATAATTTATAGTGGACTGTAACTAAACAAATTTACTTACCCCAGGACAATATCTTAAACACTAAATATCAGGATGATAAGAATCCTGATATAATAAATTAATACCACCTAGGGTTCCCAAATAATTTTGCACAAACTTAATCTCACAACTACACTAAAGCTCCTGTTCCATATACATATCAAGCTGAACTGAACTCCTTTCCTTTTATTAGTCAAGTGTTTTAATAACAGCTGGTCAAAATAAAGTGTATCAAATTTAAATAATGCAATGGCGCAAACACACCCCCCTCCCTGAAAAAATATTTTCAGCTCATGAAATTTACAGAAAAAAACAAAAGATATATATATATACATATATATACACACAACAAAAGAAAACGAAAAAAAAATTAAATTATTAATTAACTAATTCTCACTGGGTAGGTAAGGGACATAAACGTACAACTGGACGTTTATAAATACCATCCTTTGTACGCACATTTACCACTCAAACAGTTCCATCGGATCCAGGAAACACTTCTTCTATCATGCCAAGGAGCCAATGTAAAGGTAAAACATTATCTTGTTTAATTAAAACAAGTGTCCCCACAGTAACCGATGGACTTGTCAGATTCCATTTTTGACGCTTTTGTAATTGCATTTCATTTTTAGCACCAATATAGTTAGTTCCTCTATCACTATAAATAATGGAACAAGCACCACGCCGGGAGAGAAAACGCTTCAAAGCAGCTAAAAACATATTGGTAGACAAGTCTGACACAAGTTTCAAATGTATGGCTTTTGTCACTAAACAAATAAATAAACATAAATAAGCCTTTTGGCTAATAATTCCCCTACGGCGCCCTAATGTAATTCTAAAGGGGCCAGCAAAATCAGTAGCACAATGCAAAAACGGTTTCGCTTCATGCACGCGAATGGTAGGTAAGTCTGCCATTTTAGGAAATACATTGCGAGGTTTAAAATAAAAACAATAATTGCACTTAAAAATTCGATAACGAACAGCATTACGCACCCCAAGTATCCAATAACTTTGACGTAATAATGTTAAAACTAACAAAGGACCTGTGTGCAAATTTTGTTGATGGTAATAATCAATTAACAAATCAACCAAATGATCTTGATGAGGTAAAATTAAGGGGTATTTTTCACCAAACTGCAAGCTAGATTTACTAAGTCTCCCACCTACTCTAAGTAAGCCATTTAGCACAAACGGGTCCAACTTACGTAGCGTGGTAAAAACAATTTTCTTATTTTCCAAGAAGAAAATATCAGACGCGAAATAACGATTTTGAGTTATTTTAATTAACACTAACTCTGCCCTTTCCAAATCATTTGCGGTCATAAATCCAGAAGTTTTTAATAATCGCAAAAATCTTAAAATGTAAACAGTCGAACGAACGAACTTAATCCACGAGGAACATCGATTAATGAGATCATAAAATGCATGTTGTTCTTCGTTTATGATTGGTAATGCAACAATTTTTTCCTCGGGCAGATTATCTTGATGCATAGATGATATTGTACAAATAGGCCATGAACAAAAATCCCCCTTTAACCATTCCGGACCATTCTGCCATTCTTTCGAAGCAATCAGTTTAGAGGGTTGTTCCCCACGAGATAAACAATCACTAATATTTTTATCTCCTTGGATATGATACCAGTGAAAGGGAGCAATCAAATTTTGAACACGTGCAACTCTATTTGCAACAAATGTATGCTAACGATAAAGAGGGGAAGCAATCCAATTCAGTGTCACCGTGGAATCCGATTAGGCGATTAATTGATCAACTTTTATACGAGTCTTTAGACTACTTTCCACAAAATCCAATAAATTAGCCAATAAAACAGCAGCACACAATTCTAAACGTGGTATTGTCTGAACTTTCATGGGTGCCACTTTAGTTTTATCTAAAATTAAGCAAACTTTAACTTCACCATTAAAAGTAATGGTTCTAATATAGACGACAGTGCCATAGGAATTTAAACAAGCATCACAAAATCCAATCAACGTAACATGAGCATCTGGGATAACTCCTAAATGACGTGCAATCTTGATAATTTTTAAACAATGTAAGTCCTCCTGTAACCTTTTCCATTCATTCACAATATTACCAGATGGAACTTCATCCCAGTCTAATTTAAGAGACCACAATGTAACGGATAAGCAATTTTATAAGTAACACAACCGGACTTAAAAATCCACAAGGATCAAATAAACGTGCGACTGTTGATAGAACGTTTCTCTTAGTGCAGTCACGTATTTCCACTTGTATGCTAAAAGTAAATATGTCCAAATTAGGATACCATTGTAAACCTAAAACTTTCAAAGAATCGGAACTAAAATTAACTACTTTGGAACAGTGATTCTCAACAAGAATCTCTGATAACAACAATTCCGAATTAACAGCCCATTTAGTTAATGTAAACTTGGCACTTACAAACAAACTATTTAATTGATAATAAGCAGTTCTAGCTTCATCTAAATTCGAAACACTTGAAACCAAATCATCAATGAAAAATTCGAGACGAACTATATCAGCTGCTACTGGGTATTTATGTGATTCGTCAGTTGCTAACTGTTGTAACGTTCGAATGGCTAAAATGGTGAAGGTTTTACACCAAAAGTAACAGTATTCAACTGATATATCAACTGGCATTTCCTCAGAAAATCGCCATAATATTTGCTGAAAGCGCCTATGATCAGGATGCATACCAATTTGTAGATACATCTGACGAACATCAGCAGTAAAAGCTATTGGAAATAATCGAAAATTTAAAAAAATTTTCCCAACGTAAGGTTGTAATTTTGGACCTGTATATAAAAGACAGTTCAATGATTTTTGAGTTGAAGTTTTACATGATGCATTAAATACACATCGCAGAAGCGTAGATGTACTCTCTGCCTTGAATACTGCATGGTGCGGAATAAAATAATTTGGATAGATTAATTTGCTTTCCTTAACTAACGACATATAATTCCGTCTAATATATTCTCTTAAAACGTCACTATATTGTTCCTTAAATAGCGGAAACTGGCGAAATTTATTTTCTAAGGAATACAAACATTTTAGTGCAGTATAATATGAATCCCCTAACTCAGAAGCATCTAGTCTAAAAGACAACATCACTGTATATCGCCCTGAAGTTTCGCGCCGAACAGTACTTTGATAAATTTGTTCACAATTAATATCATCAGGGTGTTGATAACGTTGTACTGGAAGATCCTCTTCCTCCCAGAATTTAGACACTAAATTATCTAAAGAAGCTTCCACTTGTGTGTGAAACGGACAAAACGAATTTTTTAACGAAGGGGCAGTGGGAACTGAACCCATTACCACAAATCCCAATTTTGTTTCTACTGCTATTGGTAAATGGAGTGATCCGGTAACTTTACGTGCACCTATTAAAAATGGAAACAATTGGGCTCCAATAATACCATCAATGGGACCAGGTCGATCAAAAGTATTGTCTGCCAATGGAAGGTCCATAAAATGCATAAGTGAGTCCCTAGGTATGTTATTATTAGGGAGCCTGTCCGTAATCTTGTCGACTAACAAAACTTCCAACTTATAACTAATATTGGAATCAAAACGTGACAAAATAATCAAGTTTGATTTTCCTGTAACCGAGCTACCACTAACACCAATACCACAAACAGAATGATCACAAGAACTAATATTTAGATCGAGTAATCTTGCACATTCAGTAGTTAAGAAATGAGCTTGAGAACATGAATCTAATAAAAACCTAACAGTGTGTAAAATACCGCGTTTAACAACAACATGTACAATTACTGTCGACAATAAAACTGTGGAATTCATCATAGATACTCCTGTAGTGGAATAAAAACTAAAGGGCTCATGTTGGCTTGTCGAAGTTTCAACGAGGCTTGTTGAAAAACCTGGTGGAGGATGTTTGGTACTAATATCTTCGTGTGTTAAGCATTTTCCCTCAGTAGTAAAGTTTAATTTCTTTTCCGAAGGTTGTTGCTCAATATAATGCAAAAGTGTGTTATGTTTATATTTACAAATTTTACAGCAAAAACAACTTTTGCAACTCAAAACTCTATGTTGACCAAAACAATTAATACATAGATTTTTCTCTTTAATGATTTTAAATCGTGCAAATGGGGATAAAGATAAAAATTTACTACATTGTGAAATGGAATGTTTAGCAGAACAAACTGAACAATTTTGATCTAATTACTGCTTTGCTACAAAAAACGAATGTGATTTTGTTTTATTGCTACTAAATGTAGTGCTTGATTTTATAGAAGAGGACACCATATAAATTTGGGCCTGTTCCTTTATGAAATCTAACACTTCGGTATATGTAAAAATGTCATTTTTGCGTCAATGATTTTCAAAAATAGAGCGAGTTTCTACATCCAATTTGCTCCATAACAAATAGGCAAAAATGAAATTGACCAAATTCTCAATGTTAAGGGTTTTTAACGCTTTAATTGCAGAATCACATTTTTCAAGAATATTATTTAAATTATTAGCAGAGGCTGTTTGTACGGGTTTGAAATCTAAAATTTGTTCTAAATAATTTACTGCTAGAGTAAGTGGATTTTGATATTTATCATTAAGAGCCTTCCAAATAATTGCATAATTGGCACCAATAGGAGGCAAGCCAGCACAAACACTAGTGGCTCTACCACTTAATTGACCTACTAAATAGTTGACCTTATCCACATCCTTTAATTGATCATTATCATGAATAAGACTTCGAAATAACTCAACAAAAATAGGCCTTCAGAAGGATCGCCAGTAAACTTTGGCAGAGACAATTTCAGCAAACGTGGTGTGCTAAAAGGTTCTATATTAGCTCTTGGTACATTGACTGAATTATTATCTGAAAGGCGCGATTTAACTCGTGGATCTTTTGCAGCTACTAAAATATGACAGTATAAGTCATTGAATGCATCCAAAGGTTTAAGATCCGAAACAACATTCTCATCTAAGTGCATTTCAATTAAATTAATTTCATCCACGACATCGGCAAAATTAGACTTAGTTTGCTCTAATGATTCTAACTGACTAATAAAAAATTCTAAACATCGTTTATTTTCTAACTGTGAGATGGAATCATACACCTTTTGTATTCTAGAAAAATACAATTCCTTCTTAGAAATATATAATTTTAAAATTGCTTCTAACGATTTTTTATCATTTCCCATAGTTGAGCTTAATTTGTATATGCCAAACAGTAAAACAAACCCAATATATTCAAATTTAAATTGAACCAATTAACAAAACATTCAATATGGAAAATGTATATTAATAACTCACAATGTTATTGAGATTATTTATTGCCTTATCAACTAAACCAAAATCCAAAAACCCAAACATATGGTAAGCAATTTCTCACTAACAAATTTAACTAGCTACAAACAACAAATGTGTACCAAAATTTAACTAATAGGTTCAAATGCAAGATTCAAGTATGTGCAAAAACTATAAACATCCGGTTCGATGAATGAAAAAAAAATGTTCGCGCTGATAAAACAAATAAACAAAAAAATAATTTATAGTGGACTGTAACTAAACAAATTTACTTACCCCAGGACAATATCTTAAACAATAAATATCAGGATAAAGGAAAGGGATGACAAGAATCCTGATATAATAAATTAATACTACTTAGAGTTCCCAAATAATTTTGCACAAACTTAATCTCACAACTACACTCAAGCTCCTTTTCCATATACATATCAAGCTCAACTGAACTCCTTTCCTTTTATCAGTCAGGTGTTTTAATAACAGCTGGTCAAGATAAAGTGTATCAAATTTAAATAATGCAATGGCGCAAACACTACATTAACGTTCGTTTCATATTCCCTGAATGTAACATTTAACCAACAGGTGTTTCTAAAAATTATCGACCATTTGAAAATAACAATTCCTAGATTCTCTGCTTCGTGGTATCGGTGTAAATAAACGTTGGCTTTTAAAACGAATACATTTGCGTTAGAAATTATTGATTTTCTTTTGCATGCAAGCTCCCTTTTTGCTTTCATGCATTTGATTAAAAGAAATTATGATTAAATATGCGTATCCTTGAGCTTTTATGTACTTTAACGCTTTCCTTCCCTTATGTAATTTTCACATTCCAATTTAAATATAAAAATACCTTAATAATCGTCCATTTCAATCATATAAATTAATTACTTCAGCGCGTAAATATTTTGCTCCTGTTTCTATATACACGGTTGCTAAAATTTTATTGTCTACACCTATATACCCTTCAAATCCACAACATAATTCCCCTATTTCAAATCAACGAAAACTCAATATGTTTTCTTGAATTTAAATATAAACTAATTCCTACCACCTAATCTTACATGATATTTCTAAACACCTATCTACTCACCTAACTCTACCTATACCTATCTAATCCAACCTATTACTCATTATTTACCTATTCCTACCTATTTCTATCTATCTCTAATTATTTCTATCTATCTACACCTATCTTTATCTATAGCTAACTATTCACACCTATCACAACTTGTTAACTAACTATTTCTATCTATCACTAACTCTTCACCCTCTATTTTCTTATTTATTTCCTTTCACCTTTTGTCGACTATTGACTCTTTAAGCACCTCACTTCTGTACTTTTCTACCTATCTTCACTTTATTGAAATTTCTTTCTACTTATGTCCCACCTTTATCTTTAACATTACCTATTACTATCACTATTTATTTATTATACTAACTATACACACCTAACTCTACTTATTTCTAACTATCTTCCCTTATTTATCCTATTCCTAATTCTACTTTTCTATATACACCTATCTCTATCTCTATCTATTTAAATTCTACTCTAACTATTCACCTATCTTTATATTTTTATCTATTTCTCTTTCTTTAAATCTGACTCTTTTCTTGATCCTCCATGTCTTTCTTCTTACAATCCTAATACACTTCATCCCTATCTTTCCTTCTTCTATCTGTATACTTATTATCCCTATTACTTCACATAAAATAAAATCATTATTATTATCCTGACTCTTCAATATTTCTCTCTACACTTGTCTGTTTCTCATTTACTATTATTCCCTTTTCTGCGAACAAACCAAACGATACTACCTTAACATCTTCATCTTTTCCCTTTAAAGAAAATTCTTCATCTCTTCTAGACTCTTTATGTACAATATTCACTCCATAAAAATCTCCTAAATCAAAATTAACAAAATCTTTGCCACTTATCTCACTTATGCCTACCTTTACCTCTTGTGTGTAACATAATGCTGCGTTCGCCTCTACTCTTATTAATTCAGACTCTTTATTCATTAATAATGCTGTGCTTGACTCTACCTCTACTAGTTCAGACTCTTTGCTTACTACCAATTGTACCTCTTCTAACTTTTCCTCATTATATTCACCTGTGTCGATCTCTTTCACCTCTTCCTCGTCTACCTCTTTAATATTAATACATATCCCCATGTCATCCTCTGTGACTTCATAACTTGCCTTCCAGGGCAATATCCTATCCCCAATCCTAACTACCTTCCTCTCCATATCTATTACTACTCCTAACTTCATCATAAAATCGACCCCTAATATCCCTTTAAACTTTAATCCAGGTACAATTATAAATTCCTGCTCACAGCTTACTGAACCTAACTCTACCTTTAAAATAACTACACTATTCATGACAGCAAATCGTTTTTTATTCGGAGCAACCAGGTGACTTCTTTTTATAGGCATTATTCTGTTACACACTTTTGCTTTAATTTCTTTGACGAATTCCTCCGATACTAAACTCGCCTCAGCTCCTGAATCCAATAACGCTCCTAAATTTTTCTCAAAAATTTTTACATCAATTATAGGCAAACAAAAATTTTCTTTTATTTCTGGCTAAACTTCTTCCTCTATCTTTAAAAATTCCTTCGGATGTTCATATTTGTATACAGTGATGTCTAGTGGTTTGTTCTTGTCTAAAAATCATGTCCATGTCTGGTCTCCCTACTTGGTCCTGGTCTTGCTACCACCTCAGCATATGTCCGCGGCGTCTCTGCTCTGTTTCTCGATTATGCGTCGTCGATGTCCCTCGTATGTCTGGCGAACTGTTCTGTCTCGTTACCCCCTGTCTTGGTGCAGGTCCCCCACCTACACTGTTACTCCTAAGAAAGGTCCGTCTAGGTTCCCAGTTCTGTCGGTTATATTGGAAATTAGTCCCCCGTCTTGTATAGCTGTCCCTTCTGTAGTCGAACCTAACCGTGTTTACCTGTCGTTCCCTTGGTTCCCAAGGTCGTCCACTGCTCATATCGTCATACCTCTGCAGGTACCCCAAAAACATCTCCCTGTCTACAATATTTTGCAATGCCACATGTTGCCTAACCTCAACCTCGAAGTGTCGTGAAAGATATTTTATGATTTGTCGGTCCGTCAATGGTGGATTCAACTGTTTAGCTATGCTATACTTTCGTATAGCATATTGCTCCCTACTTCATGCAAATTCCCCTTTAAATTTGCCCGTTATCAAATCGTCACGTACTTGGTCCTGTCGGTGATCACTCCAGTAGTGTTTTAAAAATCTGTCCTCAAAGTCATTGTATGTCTCAATTTCCTGTCCTATCAAGTTATACCAGGCTTCAGCATTACGTTTGCAAATAAATTTTGCTGTAACATTCCGCAAATCTCAAAGGCCAGACGTACTTTTATAGTCATCTATAAAATTTATTATGTAGTTTCCGTTCAATTCTGTACTTCCACACTTTAGTAGTGTTGGTGTTTTATCACCTGATGGCGGTTTTATTTACTTTTGCCATAGTACAGTGATTGTTTCGAAATTATATCATTATAATAGCTTCGATTACTTCATAGGATTCGTGGGAACTATTTCACTCTGATGAGGCTTAACAAGCCAAAACCATTGGTCAGTGGATGTTTCCTCCCCTGTGAAGTAATAGAGCTAATGTTTTGTTAATGGCTATATAACTACCAGCCCGATTTGTATTTGTCAATAGCTCTTATTATTTTCATAAGAGTTTGTTTACAGATACATCTTACTTTATATACTATTTCTTATTGTGGACTGCAAATAACTTGTCTTTATTTATTTAAATTGCCTTTGGGGCATGAACCCGGATGTCGCCACGAGAAGGTTTGTTACGTTTGCAAATAAATTTTGCTGTAACATTCCGCAAATCTCAAAAGCCAGACGTACTTTTATAGTCATCTATAAAATTTATTATGTAGTTTCAGTTCAATTCTGTACTTCCACACTTTAGTAGTGTTGGTGTTTTATCACCTGATGGCTGTTTTATTTACTTTTGCCATAGTACAGTGATTGTTTCGAAATTATATCACTATAATAGCTTCGATTACTTCATAGGGTTCTTGGGAACTATTTCACTCTGATGAGGCTTAACAAGCCGAAACCATTGGTCAGTGGATGTTTCCTCCCCTGTGAAGTAATAGAGCTAATGTTTTTTTAATGGATATATAACTACCAGCCCGATTTGTATTTGTCAATAGCTCTTATTATTTTCATAAGAGTTTGTTTACAGATACATCTTACTTTATATACTATTTCTTATTGCGGACTGCAAATAACTTGTCTTTATTTATTTGAATTGCCTTTGGGGCATGAACCCGGGTGTCGCCACGAGAAGGTTTGTTACGTTTGCAAATAAATTTTGCTGTAACATTCCGCAAATCTCAAAGGCCAAACGTACTTTTATAGTCATCTATAAAATTTATTATGTAGTTTCGGTTCAATTCTGTACTTCCACACTTTAGTAGTGTTGGTGTTTTATCACCTGATGGCGGTTTTATTTACTTTTGCCATAGTACAGTGATTGTTTCAAAATTATATCATTATAATAGCTTCGATTACTTCATAGGAATCGTGGGAACTATTTCACTCTGATGAAGCTTAACAAGCCGAAACCATTGGTCAGTGGATGTTTCCTCACCTGTGAAGTAATAGAGCTAATGTTTTGTTAATGGCTATATAACTACCAGCCCGATTTGTATTTGTCAATAGCTCTTATTATTTTCATAAGAGTTTGTTTACAGATACATCTTACTTTATATACTATTTCTTATTGCGGACTGCAAATAACTTGTCTTTATTTATTTGAATTGCCTTTGGGGCATGAACGCGGGTGTCGCCACGAGAAGGTTTGTTATGTTTGCAAATAAATTTTGCTGTAACATTCCGCAAATCTCAAAGGCCAGACGTACTTTTATAGTCATCTATAAAATTTATTATGTAGTTTCGGTTCAATTCTGTACTTCCACACTACACTTTAGTAGTGTTGGTGTTTTATCACCTGATGGCGGTTTTATTTACTTTTGCCATAGTACAGTGATTGTTTCAAAATTATATCATTATAATAGCTTCGATTACTTCATAGGGTTCTTGGGAACTATTTCACTCTGCTGAGGCTTAACAAGCCGAAACCATTGGTCAGTGGATGTTTCCTCCCCTGTGAAGTAATAGAGCTAATGTTTTGTTAATGGCTATATAACTACCAGCCTGATTTGTATTTGTCAATAGCTCTTATTATTTTCATAAGAGTTTGTTTACAGATACATCTTACTTTATATACTATTTCTTATTGCGGACTGCAAATAACTTGTCTTTATATATATATATATATATATATATATATATATATTGCCATGACATTTCTGCTGTTCGGCTGAAATTCCACAATATGCAGTACTCTAGACAAAACTCATCTAGAAAATCGCTCTGCCGTTAACTCAACCCAAGTTCAGTAGATGCTACTCCAACTTGTGTGGAATAAAATCACAAAAATACTTCTACCACAAAGATACACAAGACTCAGTTAAAAAGTGGCAATTGTTTTACTAAAAATCAACAAAACTGCAAATTCAAATTGAAAGTTATGTATAACTTTTCATTATAGTATTAATAAAAAAAACCTATTTCTCACTCAGTTCATAAATCAAGCTCAAAATATTTAGAAATGAATTACCTTTTCATTACTTAATAAGTCACCACACCTGTTTTCATTAAACCTTTCATTAAAAAGCCCATTATCATACCAACTGATCAATGTAGCAAAATACTGATATAATTATATTATTTAGCATAATCCAAGTCTGAAATGTGTTATCCTTCACAATAAATTCATCTAACTATTTATAATCCTCTTACTATTATTTTTTTAATCCCAAATTTACATCTATAATGACTAAAAGAAAACCATATTTTTAACTATGGCCTTCGTTGTCTATTACAAGCTTCAAACATTTATACTGTGCATGACCTTCTCTTATTCATTCTAACACATACAATAATAAAACAAACAGTTTAATTGGCATCTGTTTTCTTCTTCTGCAAAAAGTCTACAGCTGTGTACAACATCCAAACTTTATATTGTTCTGGTATTAAATTCCATTCGAACAGATACTTGAGATATTTACGAGAAGTTAATTACTCCCTTACTTAAAATTTTATTCTATTTACACCAGAATTACGCTCCGTGCTAAATTACGCCAGTCCACACCAAAAGTCCTAATTAAAGTTAGCTGTCTAACATCTAACAATTAAATAAGATTTGTTGCGTGAGACTTTTTAAACAACTCTAAATTCACTTAATTTTTATTTACAAATTGTTCAATAAATACATGAATAAGTTTCAAGTTGTATGTTTAGATGCTCAAATCAAAAACGAAGGCGAGACTCATTTGCATTACATTTAAAATCTTCTCATTCCACTTTCTAGACTTCAACAAACCATTTTTATTCTTATTCATGGAAAGACAATCAATCATATTTTCAAAATAACACTTTCATGTACTAAATAATTTTTCATTAAAATTTTCTGGGAATATAAATAGATTTTCACATATTATTGTTAAGATCCAAAGTCGTCAAACGTCTCCCCATATGTTCATAACCCGCTTTTTATTTCGAATCGTATCTCTCACTTTAATCTTATAAAGCTTAATTATGTTTTACTCTCTCTAACCTATATTGGATTAGTTTTGTATTCCCTCCAATGTTAATAGGTACACATGCATTATCTACACGAGCGTCTCGCGGTAGAAATAACGCGGCTGTAATGACAGTTGTAAACAGATTGAGGTTACGTAATTTTTTTGTTTACATATAGTGAATGAGATCCATGGAAATTACCTATTAATTTTGTTTATCCTGTTATTTGTAAACGAGGAGTAAAAATGAATACTTGCGAAAATTGTGGTTTTGAGTTTACACAAAAGAAGAATTTGTATGCCCATTTAAGAAAGATTCATGATTTTGAATATAGGAAACCAGTTACTTTAACTAGTAAATTTTTGTGTGATACATGTGGCAAATCCTTGACTAGTAAAGCAACTTTACGTCGTCATTGCAGAACTGTTCATAAAAGTATTCCAATAATTCTCAACTCGTCAAGAATCAAGTGCTTTTATGAAAATTGTACAACACATCTAAAGGGATATAAAAAACTTCGACAACATTTGGCAAATGAACATCAAATTGAAAGTAAACTTGATCAACTACATTTTAATTCACAATTAGGTTTGAAGATTATTATGCAAAGTGTTAATTATATACTAATTTTATTCTGTTCAACAGAATTCAAAAACTGAAAAACCAAGAACAGGAACAATCTTTGGCAATGTATATATTTCACACTTCAGCTAAATTATTGTCTGATGGCACCAAAAAGGAGTACTATAATTGCCATCGATCGTACAACTACATTCCAAAAGGCAAGGGTTTTAGAAGCTTAAAAAGCACAGGCA
This sequence comes from Platerodrilus igneus, assembly GCA_036346225.1. NCBI lineage: Eukaryota > Metazoa > Arthropoda > Insecta > Coleoptera > Lycidae > Platerodrilus > Platerodrilus igneus. The sequence goes on from JARFIW010001092.1 coordinate 2,055,764, forward strand.
CTAATAAAATTGGAAGTGTTTGTCCTTCAAGAATGGAAGCGATGATAAAGAACGATGGGTCTGTTGCAGTAGACTTCTGGACAACTCATGTTGAACATACCAACGATATTGGTCGAGTTTTTTTAAGTAAAGAGAGTAAAGCAGAAATTGCAGGTATTTTCGAACATAAAGTTCTAGTTTGAAATTTTACAATTCATGTGTTTCAGGAAAATTAAAGGAAGGTATTACATTTCAACATATATTGGATAATGTTCGTGATTCTGCTTTAAAACAAGAAAATTCACAGAGAATTTTGTTGTTAGAAACAAAAGATATGCACAATATTGTTAGGGACTTCAATATTGAGTATGGTGTGAAATGTCACCTAAATGATGCAATTAGCGTACGGCTCTGGGTAGAGGAGATGATGAACTTAGGAAGCGACTGCCCAGTGTTATATTATAAAAGCCAAGGTGTAGAAGGAAACCCAAATGACTCAAAAATAATTTTAGATGTTCAAGATTTTGCATTAGTCATAATCACTTCTTTTCAACGTGAACAGTTGCTTAAATTTGGGAATGGCAAGGTGTGCGTTGATGGTACACACGGTACAAATAGTTACGATTTTCAGCTCTACACACTAATGACAGTGGATGAATTTGGTTCAGGGTGCTCAGTGGCATTTTGTTTTTCAAATCGTGCTGACGAAATGATTTTCAAGTTGTTTTTTGGAAAAATTAAATCAATAGTGGGTATTATATCAATTACTGTTTTTATGTCTGATAATGCTCCAGCATTTTATAATGCATGGTCTTATGTTATGGCCAAGGTACCTCACCAGTTGCTATGTACCTGGCATGCGGATCGTAATTGGCGCAAGAATTTGTCAAAAATCGATGGAGGGATTGAAAAGAAAGTAGTAGTATATAAATCCCTTTGTGTTTTATTACAGTGTGTATCTATTGATGATTTTAATGATATTTTAAATCAGGTAGTAGAAGATCTTTATGACGATGTTGATACACAATCATTTGCTGAATATTTTCATAATAATTATGCAAATCGTCCAACATCTTGGGCATATTGCTATCGATTGGGTTTAGGAATAAACACTAACATGTATCTTGAATCGATGCACAAAGTTTTGAAGTATATGTATTTGGAAGGTCGGGAAGTAAAACGTTTGGACAAAAGCATTAATGCAGTAATGAAAATTGCTCGAGATAGCTTGTTTTAACGTATAATTAAACTTGCAAAGAATACTTCCAATGACAAAATTAATAGAATTAAACAAAGTCATAAAGCAAGTCTAACAATTACATCAGATTTTATTGGACGTCTTGAAAATGATAAGGAATTTTTAGTTACATCGTCCACTTGTGCTTTTCAACAGTATCAAGTTACAAGAGTAGATGAGGCCTGTGAAGGTTCATGCCTAAGTTGTACAAAGTGCAGCATATGTGTTCATACATTTCAATGCACCTGTATTGACAACATGATAAAGCTTAACATTTGCAAACACATACATGCTTGCGCGATACAGTTTTACAAATCGAATCTTGACACCTTTGCATATTAGTAACGTTAATGAACTTTTCAGCAGTAATATTTTACATGAAGCAAAATCTTCAAAAAATGATATTATTAAAAAAAAGAGCCGAGCTAATAATAGGCCTATGTGAGAATGCTTCGTTAACTGGCGACGTACATCTGGCTATAATGAGGCAATTTGATAAAATCATTGACACATTAAATAAAGCAAAATCTATTGATCTAAAAACTACAGAGGAGATTAATATTAATAAAAAAGTTGAACATCAGGTGCGGCTTTTTTCAACAAAGAAGAAATCAACAAGGAATAATGATCTTAAAAAACCTACCCTAACAGAAGAAATTTTTATTAGGGATGGTTTGGTTAATAACTCAAATCTTAATGTTAATGTTCATACAAAATCTGATCATACATCACCTGATTTTATGTTAAGATAAGACAGTGTATTATCTCAGTAGAAAGTAGGTTTTATTAACACTGCTTTCTCTTGTTTGGGAATAAAATCCGATGGGGAAACCACTCGCAGAAATACATGTACAAATTACTGGAAATTATTACAATCCCAGCGATTTTGATGGGAAACCTACAAGTACGCAAATAATCTAATTTAATCCTGTTCTCACTTTGTTTTATCAGTATTATAAGCGCTGGTAAGTTATTGTAATTTCGTCAAATCTGTCGGATTGAGTGTTCTTATATTAACAGTGCAGTATTTTAGTTTTACTTTTAGTCGGAGTACCAAAATAATCTTAATTTTCTACCTTGTTTTTTTACATATTTTAGTCGACTGACAGTGCAAACAAAATTCTCAACAAAATAAAATTAGTTTCTTTCTTAATTAATTTAGGTATTTATTGAGAATGTATATGGGTACATAACGTGTTTACTTTTTAAAAAATAAAAATACAATTATTGAAACCTCAAGCCTCTATTACTATTATTAAACACATTTCACTCAAGTAATTAATAATTTACAAATCAAATTAAAGAAATCCCATCAAAGTACCTTTAAACTGCATATTGACACAAGTACGAAAGATACCTAGAATAGCAACAAGTTAGTACAAAATACTAAGTTGATTACATACAAGAGCTAACATATATAGATAACATTCGTGTAAAGTTAATTTCCTTCATTGCACTAAATTTAGCTTCTTTTTTATCCAAAGTTGGTTGCTTATAGAAATTGGTCTCTTATATTCAAATCATGAAATTTTCTTAAGTGGCCATACAAAGTTTTATTTTACGTAAATTCAGAACCACAATCTAGGCAAATATTCATTTTTTAATTCTCCTATATAAATAAGGAGATAAACAATCAATTTAACATTAACACAGACCTCATCCAATTCATATAAACAAAAAAAAATACGTAACCTCAATCTATTTACAACTGTCATTACAGCCGCGTTATTTCTACCGTGAGACGCTCGTTTATCTACACCTGTAGTATTTCTTGATAATGATAGTCTTATCGCATTTTCTGATAAACATAAAACTTTTATAGCATCTAGCCATTATTTATTGCTTTTTAAATAGGTTTTATTCTCACAAATAAATTTATAAAACTTAAAACTGTTGAAGAATATTTTGAACGTCTTTTAATTGTTTTCTGAGTAAAGTTACAAATGAAACTAAAGTTTAACACAAATCCGACATGTTATTCTTGAATATTTAATTTAAATTGCCATTACTAGGAACTGTTATTTGAAGTTAAAATGAAAAGCGTTGTAAACCCTTCAAAATTTATAATTAAGTATACATTGTTATTAAAATTTTACATGTACAGATTAATACAAAATATGATATTTGCTATTTATGCCCCAGATTATATTAAATAATTGAAATTTCACTTTTGGGTGTTGAAATGGAGCTTTTGTGGTTACAAAAATTCATTGAAGTTACTTTTTACTCTTGTAGTAAGTTATGCAAAGTATTTTCCCTAAAATTGAAATAAAATTTTTAAACAACTACCCCTACTCTAAACTATAAGTTCCTGTATCTAAATCTTAACTTCCTAACTCAAAATCTTGACTTCATAACTCAATTCTTACCTTCTTTCATCTCTGATATGCTAACTTTAAGCCTTAACCTTCTAACTCTAAATATTCACTTTCTCACTCAAAATATCTACTTTCTAACTATGATTCCTAACTTTCTTACTCTAAGTCTAAACTTTCTAACTGTACGTATTATCATTCTAGCAGCATGCAGCATATCATAATTTTCTCAGTTTAAAATTTTATTTTAATTTTCTTCAACTGTGCCATGTGACAATTTATTTATTGCAATTAAAATATCATGGGACGTATCCCCCCCCGTAAACTCAATCCACAGTTTAACTCTATCTATAACATAACTCTATCTACAACTTAACTCTATCCACTACATTAGTTTTCTCTTTTTAACATTTTGAATCAATTTTAAATAAGCCTCCTTATATTTGTCCTTCCAACACCATCAAGCAATTTTCTTTAATAAATTCAACAATGACACTACTTTCATGAACGCTGACGTTGATGTGGACAAGCCAAACGGCACTACTTTAAACTGATATACTTGTCTTGTATACCTTCTCAATTCATTTCTAAGCGGAATGAACCAAAACAAATTCCTTAAATCTATTTTTAAAAATACTTTTACTACCTAACCTCTGAATGATTTTCCTGGCATCTAAACAAACACAAATATTTCCAACACATTTCTTCACAACCACCAAAGGATCCACAAAACGCATATTAGATCTTTTAATAATACCTTCTCTTAACATCTTACCAATTTCTACTTTTACCTTATCTCGATACACCACTGATATAGGATCAATCCTCGAATTGAACGGCTCTGAATTATTTACTTCTAACTCACGCTCGTACCCTGTAGCAGTCCTTGACTTCTCATTAACCAATCCTGAACATTTTTCAAGTAACAAGCCAAACTGCTCTTTAAATATATCTGGACATTTAATCTGTATGACTCATTTACTCCCTAATTTTGACCATTCTTAAAATGATTTAAATTCAAACATTCGGTATCTTCCTGGATACTCTGAACATTTGCCCCACATATTATTTCATCCTCAATGATAATAATCTTGTCAGTGGCATTTAACTTTAATCGCATTTTATATATGAGATCCATCCCTACTATGCTCCCATTCAACATACGCCATAATGTTTAAAATCACTTGGTGGGATTGGGGCATAAGATGTATATTTCAAAGTATTATGAAAAACTAAAAGCAAAAAGTCAATATTGAATACCTATTATGTTATTATAAGGTGGTTATTTATCTCTTAACACAGTTAACCAACCCTTTTAGTTTAAAAGAAACTGTTTATATTTACAATAAAGTAATTAAAAACTGTATAAACAAACAATAATAAAGCAAGAAATATCTAAACTCAAAGTGATTGTTCACAAAAAAAATCAGAATGCATACATATTAGAATTTAGGCATATATTTTTTAATTGCTCTATTTTATGTTCACTAGATGTACTTTTTTCTATTCATCTTGTTTTAGCGAGGAGTAGTTTACATATGTAAACAAAGACACAAATTTTATTTGTGATTTCTCGTAATGTACTGCAGGTTAACCAGACCGGATTATACATATATTCTTATTGCGTTACCTCAAAATAATAAATTATAGACCTTTCTAATTGTGCTTTTAATTATTATAATGAACGAGCTATGGATACCTATAATATGGCATTACACTTCTGTTATTGCCAATAAGTTTATGTACAATTTTATCTAATGTATGAATTGGTATGAATTGGTTACTAAGTCCCGATGCCACTGCTTGTTTAGCAATAATAGTAAATTCGCTGATAAATTCACAGCCGCGAACTCCTATAATATGCTAGCACAGCTCATTATAATTGATACAGTAATAATAACATACCTGGCAATAGTAAGACCAATCACATATAATATTTTATCGATCAATAATTGAAATTGAACAACAGATTTCGAAAGCCAAAATCGTTCCAAAAACTCATAGTCTATCCATTTCTCAAAAATCGTTAGGTCATTCACGAAAATGTCTTGGCACTCTAGGATTTGATTTGTGTTGAACCAATTCTGAAAAATTTCCACCATCTGTTAAATTGGTGAAGATCATCATGATTCATTTTCATGTGAAAATTTTTTTATTGTATGGTACAACTATAAAATTAATAAACAATAATAGTACTTACAAAGAGTTTGCATTTTTAAAGTACACCCAAGTGAATATTTTAATGGTGCAAATTAATTTAAAAATTATTTTCCAAATATATATATGTTCATACGATTTTACGCTTAATAGTTGATGCTTTTGTATTTAACATAAATATATAAACTTTTACTCTGTAAACGCAACGAATATTTTTTGAGGTTAGGTCATCCTTGAACTCAGTCTAAATGCAGTCTATCGTCCATCTAACGTGAACGAGGTTTGATCAGTAGTTTTAACTTTGTAAATCATTGATTAAATAATACATACCCAATGGTAAGACGTAATTTCTTCATTAAACCTAGTTCTACACTGAACCACCGTTCAAAGTACAACGCAACCTTAGTGTTAGTGCATGAAATTTAAATGTCGAAAACGGTTAAGCTGACGTATGATTGACCACAGTACATTACAAGAAATCTCAGATAAAATTAATGTGTCATACACACTGTTTTTTCAAAACTAAAAATTGGAAAACGCCTTAACATGGGCCGATTTTTCAATCAAGGTTTAAATCATCGTTTAGCTGAAATGATCTCGTCCGTTGATATTAGAACACGGCATGGCCCATTTTTAGGGTTCCGAACCTTATAAGGTATAGCGGAACGTTTATAAGATCACTCTCGTGTCCGTCCGTCCGTCTGTCACAGAGGTTATTCTCGAAAACTATGTAACATAGGAATTTGAAATTTGGCACAATGCTAGGTCTTTATGGCGTGCACATATATCAACAGTCAGAAAATAGAAAACAAATTTTAGATTAAAATGGCGGGAGTTAATTCGGTCAAAAGAAAATTTTTTTATAAATATATCGTGTGAGATATCATTTGAAAGAGGATTCTAAAAGGCTTCTCCTATTCTTCTACATTTCTAAAGCTGAAATTTTGATTTTAATAGGGATAGCAGCTATTGAGTCATAGATTATCGGAAACTGCAGGTTTTTTGACAGTGTAATAGTTGCTGGAAAGAAAATTTTTAAACACAGTAATAAACCACGTATTTACTAATGATGTACCAGTACAATGTGGGACAATATATTCATCTTTCAGTTGTCACAATCAAATTTGGATAAGATTTAAATATACATAAAAAATAAAAACAGCTTAATTTGGTTTATTGATTGCTCACTGTAATATTGGTATGGAACCTTAATAGCGCGAGCTCAACTCGCTTTTGGCTACCTTTTTAAATATTATTTACTATAAGTTCCCATGAACCAGAATTTCTTGTTGCTTGTATAAAGTTGGCAATAAAACATCATCTTAAACAGAGCACTAGATGATACAAGCAGACCGATCCACCATTTTGGGTCCCTTATTTTGTCAAACCCTGTATGTTTTGTATGCGGTTTGTGCTATTTTGCTGATCTGTTTTAGTTTAAAAACATATTTTTGTGGAAAAATGGTAGGTTGTACAGCTGTAAATTGCTCAAATAATTCAAGACATGGGAAATATAAGTTTTATAAATTCCCTACCGACTTAGAACGCCGAAAACGGTGGGTTATTAATTGTAGGAGAGACTGTTGGATTCCCAATAGAGGAAACGTGTTGTGCAATGGTTTTTTTGTAAATATTGAATTTAGTTGTGTATACTACATATATGGTTTTTAAACTGGAACATTTTGAAGCTTCACAGTTTGAACAACATAGAGCTGATGGTCATGTTAAACTCAAACCAAATGCAATTTCTACAATCTTTGACATACCAAACAGACCAAAGTTACTAACTGCTTTCAGAAAAAACAAGTACAAAATAAATGTAAGTCAATTTGTAGTTTTAAGGAGTATTTATGGAATGTTTGTTGTAGTCTATTACACATGTTCCTTTTATCTTTTATGGGTTAATAAAACTGCTCAATGAGTTGTATAGGTATATTGGTGTTTCAAACTTAAACTAGAATCAAGACTGTGCTTTTTAAACAATTTTCTTCAATATTTCATTGCAAATAATAAATTCGTTCAAACGAATTGATATGTATAAGCTGAGCAGCCAGCTATAAAATTCAAAACGCTAGAGTTGGATTTTTTAGATTCATCTTTGTTTAAACGTTTAAACAAACCATAAATGTGTAATGGCAACTATAAATGTTTAAAAGGCACATCTCTACTTACAATCATTTTCAAAACACGAAATATATTTTACAAGCGATCGTAGGTTAAGGATTGGAATATTAATAAAGTAGTAGAGAACATAAAGTGGTTTTATTTCTAATGAAGAAAGTAGGATATTATGATCTATCAAATTGTTATTAAATTGTATATTTTAGCCCAACACTACCTTAGCCGCAACTATGTCAAATTCAATCACTGTACACAATATTGAGGTGGAAAAGGATTTTGAAGAAATTGCACCAGCGGGCAACAGTGTTACAGGTTGTTCTTCAAAGTGTCCACAGGAAGAGGTTTGTCACTAACAATCTTACAAAATTTAGATATTATGTAAGTAGTAAATGCATAGGAGATGCGTGTATTGAAAGAAGACATCGCAAATTTGAAGCAAGAACTTGCATCTGTTAAAAAAAAAATTGAAGACGTAAAAAGTGGTATTAGTAATATAGATGTAAACTTCAGAACTATTTTAACAGAAAAACAAATCAATATTTTGAAATGTAAAAGGGACACCAAAAAATGGACCGGCGAAGGCATTTTAAAAGGATATAAGCTAAGATTTGCATTGGAAAAAAAGGTACGTATATTTGTTATATGTGTTACGCAAAGCAGTAAAACATTGTTTATTTTATAATTATCTACGAAGTACTGAATATCCTAGCCCATCATATAGCACTCTCAATAACAGAGTCAAAAACTTCAAAATAGAGTTTGGAGTATTAGAAAATGTTTTTTCATTATTACAATCTAAAGCTGCTGTTATGAATGATATTTAAAAGATTGTGTAATACTAATAGACGAAATGGAAATACCGGGAAAAGTGAACTACGACAAGAATAAACAATCATTTGTAGGCAGCATTACATTGTGGCCAATATGAACAAATCGAGAAATTATCTATTAATAGTATTGTTGCGAGGAATGATTTCCAAATGGAGGCAAATAGTAGCTACTCATATTACTGGTCTATCAACTTCTGGTAGTTTAATGCGAAATTTAATAACTAAAGTTTGTACAGCAGCTGCAGCCATTGGTTTAAAAATTAAAGCACTTGTATCTGATATGGGAGCTGCAAATAAAGCTTTATGGTCAAGTCTTGGCGTGAGAATAACTAGAAGTGAAAGACGGTTATAATTTAGTTTAAATGATAGTGATGAAAGTGTATTCGTCTTAGCTGATGTACCTCATTTAATTAAAAACTGGAGATCACCATTTATTAATAATTCTGAGATAGTGCTTCCAAGAGAGCTTATTGATCAAGATTTATTAACAAATGTTGTATGTGGACAATATGTGCCAGATTTATTTAATGTTGAATTAAAATCAACTTCTGGTCTTTGTTTATTACATCATTTAACTGCAAGTTGCATTTCGCCATCTCATTTTGATAAAATGAATGTTGGACAGGCTGTAAGATATCTTTCTTTAAGAACTGCCACTGCATTGGAAACTACTGTACGATTGCGAACTATAACACCCGAAGCTCTAACGACAGCATATTTTATTCGACTATTATGTCAGTGGTTTGAAATACTGTCTTCAAGAAATAGAATGAAATCCATTACTGTATTAAATCAAGAACAAAAGTTTAAATATTTATTAAATTTTGTTGAAATAATTCAAAATACAACTATTGGTAATGGCCGGAAACCTTTAAACACAGGAACTATTTTAAGTACTTTCTCATTCATAGAGATTTCAAAATTATGTTTTGTCAGAGGTTTTAAATTTATCTTGGGTTGTAGATCTTCTCAATATGCGTTAGAAAATGTATTTTCACAAATCCGCAAGAAAACTGGCAGTACTCCATCAGCATACGATGTTCTAAGAGCAATTAAATTAATTTGAATTTCTCTATTCATATTGAAAATTCAAGATTCAAACTACTTTGGAGACAGTGACAAGGTATCATTAGAATTTTCAAATAAGTTTTGTTTTAAGTTTTACTGTAAAGTAAAATTATTAATTACAGATGTTTTATCACATAAGAATACAAACCTTTCAATTCCCAACCTAAGTAATGCCATCAACAAGGAAGTTGTATTTACTAGTTTAGATTTTAATAACATATATTATTTAAGTGGTAGTTGTATTGTCAGAGGTTTTCATGGCCGGAGTCATTATAATTATTTATGGTTTCGGGTTAGGACCGTGTCATTTTATAAATTAAGGTCGACGTTTCGCCCACTTTTTTTTCTTTACACTTTAACTTATCTACTTAATATTATCATTCTTATCTTTATTATTTTTATTTTATTATTTATTTTCTTGTCCTGACGAAGCCCGTTACAAAAGTGAGCGAAACGTCGACCTTAATTTATAAAATAACACGGTCCCAACCCGGAACCATAAATAATTGATAGTTGTACTCATGAGCTGATGAAGAAAAAGTTAATTTGTGACAATTGCGTTTCGTTTTTAAATAGTGCTGGTTGTGTTTTAAAATCTCATACTTATTTAACACAACAGTCTGACATGGGTGGTTTAAACTTTGTTTCACAAACTGTTTTTAATATGTTTATATTTACTGAATATTCTGTTCAATTAAAAAAGGACGATTTATTACAGCAAAAAGTTAGTTTTAAATGTATAAGTGATACTGTCGTACATAGATTTGATTCGGGTTTTCCGAAATGTTGCGGATTATTATTAGGTTTATTCAATCATTATATAAACATTAGAGGTTATTCTATAATAAATCATCAAACTTGTATAAAGAAAACAACTTGAAAATAATTTTGTGTTTAACAGCACAAAAATTTTATTATAGCTTCTGAACAAATTGTGTATTACTATTTTTTGGCAAACTTTTGTCCTAGTTGTAGTCCTATTTGAAATGGATTATTGATTATAATTATGTATTAATTTCAAAAAATTTTGTTATTCTAATGCAGATACTGTTTCAAGTTAAATTGATTTAATATCATCGGTGTTCTAGAAAGCAAACTATTGTTGTTCTGCCAAGTACAAAATCTGAGTTCGTTAGTTTATACTGATTTTTGTAAATCGTTTTATCTCAAAAATCTGTTAACTGATATTTATGTTAGCATTCCTAAGTCTTTGTTATTTAAAAATAATTAAAGTACAATTAATATTGCTTCAGAATTTTGAGAATAACAAAGCAGATAGATAGAAAATCGCATTTTATTATATATATATATATATATATATATATATATATATATTCAAAAAATCAATTTGTTCTTGTTAAAGAAACTTAATTTAATATTTGAGTAGATTAACAGGTTTGAGAAATGTCAGAATAAATTGTATTATTAGTCTGTAGCAAACCTAACTTGTCTGCTGTCGTTTATGGGTTATTAATATTATAATTTTGTACTGATAGTAGACAGGTATGTACAAGCTCAAGTACATAAGTGTTTGTACTTTTAGCAAAATATTATATAAAACGTTTATTTACTAAGTTACGCAACATTTAACTGTATAATGTTAACATAAATTCTAGTCTTATTGGATTAAGGCATCTTTTATAGTAGGTTTTATCAATGGGTGTAGTATTTATTATCTTAGTATGTTTTGATCTGTAATTGATTCATCTTGTATCTAGTTGTACTGCAATGTCTTGTTGATGTATGTACAAATAGCAATATTTGTGTTCATATTTATACGTTTGAAGTTTATGCTGATTAAAGCCTTAATTCTCCATAAGGTGTATTTCACTACAATGGGGGAATCAGATCATCCTGTAAAATTTTTTTATAATGTTTATATAATATTAATGTAAAGCAGAATATTTGCCTAAACCTTTGTGCAGACACATGGCACATATTAGTCGCTTGTGTAAAAGCTAGTGAGGTTGATCCTAAAAAAAGTTATAAATAACACTACTACTTTTATTATTTTTATTTATAACGATTTTTTAATATAAGTATGTGTTCTAATTGTACACCTTACTACTGTAATTTTCTTAAAGGTGTACATTAAAATTAATTGTTGTCATAAGTAGTTGTTTGATTATAAATGGTAATAGCTTGTTAAACCAACAAGTGCACAAATTTGTGTAGTATACTAATATACCCGTTGGTTATTATAATCGAGAAACATTTATTTGCTTTAGTAACAGTAAGCGGTCTGTGGGAAAACTTGAAATTATGTATCACCATTTAATTTTGCCGCCTAGTTTCAGACCTATGATGGTGGGAGGGTCTGTTCTGATCATCTAGTTCTTTAGTTTTACCCACACTTCATACATTCTCAATTGCAGTGATACGGAGGCATAATACCACACGTTCGATTGTTTAACTAGCAATTCCAGTTTAAAAACCTTTGGTGGTTTATGCCTACAAAACAGTGCTGATACGTTACAAAGCATATTATTTTGACTTACATTGTGACAAGTTGAAAAAGCTCCTCCTTAAAAGCATTAATTTCAAAAGAAATTGCTTACTTGCTAAGCCGTCCGCAATGCTACTTTTTTCCAAGAACTGTTAGGTATTTTATTTAACAAAGTACAATAAATAATAGCACGCGTTATCTAAAATTACTGCAGATGAGGTTTACATATTTTTTAATAATTGATTTTCAAATCTATATTAGAAATTTTGCTCATTCACTTCTTTGTGTAATTTGGATTTTTTGTGGAAGAAGAGAAAATCAATTCAGCTCTATTTATAAATTCGTTTACATTTGCGGCATGTAATACTACGAGGCTTGTTCAATTAAAACCCATCTTTGGTTCAGGAAAAATTTATTGACAACTAAATTTACAAATAATTACCACTACGATTAAGGCACATATTCCATTGTTTCGTCAACCTATGTATACCGTGCCTAAAGAAATCTTGTGGCTGTTGCTCGAAGAATTCTTTCACGGCGTTTTGTACTTCTTCGTCCGACTGAAAACGTATGTATATAAAATAGAATTCATTTAAGAAGAGCCTGTACGTCATTTAACACATGCGGAAACCTTGAAAACTAGACGAGCGTTTCGCGGCAGTAATGCCGTGGCTGCAATGATAGGTTATGTTACTGTTAGAAATAGATATTATTATTAAAAACACAAATCATTAACACACATATCAGAACAGTTGTTGCTAAAACTATTGCAGACTGTTCTGATATGCGTGTTAAGTGATTAGTGTTTTTTAATTATAATATCTAATTTGGGTTTTTTTAATAATAATATCTATTTCTAAAAGTAACCTAACTTGCCATTGCAGCCACGGCATTACTGCCGCGAGACGCTCATGAAGACCAGTGGCGAAGCGGATTTAATAATTTTTAGGATTCTCATAGAGTAAATATTCTAAAATCAAGTTTTATTTTGTTGGTTTTTTAAATTAACATGGCGAATACGCGAATAAACAAGGCATAAAACACAAAAAGCAGAAAGAAAACTATGAAAGCGGAAGAAATAAATATAGATTGTCAAAGTCACAAAGGTCAATTGACAGTTAACAGCAAATTGTCTATGCCACTGAAATGCAAACGAACACGGCTATTTATGAACAATGGACTAATCTGACAGCGTTTTAGCCATGTGCGCATGATGACGTACTGGCTCTTCTTAAATAAATTTTACTCTACCTAAAAGATTAATTACATTGTAGTAAATTAGGTATAGGTAGGTATGATATACTAACCTTCTTCCATCAATTCGTGTGCTCTTAACTGTTCTAAAATCACAGTCTTGCTAGGAACGATATACGTCACCATTCTCGCTTAAACGAATCCAGTTCATCGTCTTCGGAGATTCGAGTTCAGTATAACACTAATATGAAGAACAGTTTAAAGCAAAAACTAGCCAAATATCAATGCACAAAAACAGAAAAATTCACGAGATTATTGACATAACAAAAACAACGAATGACTTGTAACCTAAAACTTAAACATCAACATTTAATATTCAGCTCTAAAATTGTTGGCAACGTAGTACATTGTTAGGGTTCATTAGTTTTAACTTTAGGATGACATCAATGTAGTAATAAAATGTTAGCAGCTGTTGTAAATGAATACCTAGAATTCCTCTTGAAGGATACTGTCATTTAATACATAAAGGTTGTCAGTTATGTACCGTGTTGCCGCCAATTCCTCTTGCCAATGGGAATAATCGTGTATCATTCATTAAATGTATTAGAATTTAAATTAACATTGGCAATGTAACATTTTATCCAGTTGTAACATCCATCCTAGAGTTTATGCGACTATTATTTAAACCAAAACTGTATAATCGATTCGCTTAAACTTTCCGATGACGTCAATGCAGTAATGAAGTGTTGGCAACTGAATGCAAACGAATTCCTAGAATTGCGCTTAAAGGATACTGTTAAGATAATAAAAGTTGGCAGTTCTGTACGTTGTTGCCACAAATTCCTCTTGCCAAAATGGGAATATTTTTATACCTTTATTAAACATATTAGAATTTAAACTAACATTGGTAATGTATAGGTCTTTCAAAATCTTATGGGCTGTAAGATGCGCAATGGCGGAAGCCAGAGGTATCGTATAAAAAAAAAGAACAATACAATATAAGTAAAATCTAAAACATTGAATTTCCGGATGCGTATTCTAATTAACTCAACTGCTATGCTATGTGAATTGCATACCAGTAATTTATCTACATAAATAAATTATAAAACTACAATGTTTGTATGCAGAACCTGTAACTTTTTTGGTGTATTGTTTATTGTTCTTTTCGTGTGTCATGTTTCCATGTGTGTGTGGATAAAAATAGACAGGCTAAATTTTTAAAAACTCTTGGCAACCAAAATACTTTCCTCTTATTATTTTTTAAAAATGCATATTTCATAGAAATTTAATCTAAAAAATCATAAAATTATAACCACAATCCTCAAATTGGCCCACATTAGATTTAGGACTTCTCTTATTAATTTTCTTCCTAAGTGATACAAATTTGACACCCTCCGGTTTGCTCTTCGCTTCTGAAATAATTCGCTCAACTGTGTTTAGTCCAACTCCAGTTGATGTTGCTACTCGTTCTTGTTAATTATTTATAAGAATGACAGGCATTCCATTCTTCTTCTCTCATATACTTATACACACTAAAAAAAATTTTCTTCCTTAACTGTGAACTGTTTTTTTGCGGTTACTCATTGTAAAATTAACTGCTCAGAAATAACAAAATAATTTGTAAAACCAAACATTATTATTCTAATTGAATTGAAACTGAAACCTTCATCATATCTACAAATAAAAAACTAGACTGAGTTGCAGTAGTTTTGAAAAATTCGTTAAAGTTGAATCAATGCTGAAATCTCATAAATAACAATCAAAAACATTAATAATGAATCACAAATCTTAATACGCAAATAAATGACAGATAAATTAAAAATCGACAGCTGAGTTGTCAATGTTTTTGGGATGCACTTTAACGTAAATAATTTAAATTGATGAGGTTTTGAAAGACCTGTAATATTTTATTCAGTTGCAACGTCATCCTAAAGTTAAAGTGAATTGACTATAGTCAAAACCATTTAAACTGACCGATGATTCACCGCGGTACATTATTAGAAATGATAATGTTAACTGCATTGTCTTTGTCAGTATATGTAACTACTCTGCGCTAAAAAAGATGGATAGGAAAGAAGTACGTCTTTTAAAGATTAGTATGGTAGCATCAAAACGTATGTCTGTTATAACTAATATTTATGTATTATTATAACCTATAAATAATTTTAGTTTCCTGTCACTTTTTGTTGTCTTTTCACCTAGTTCTTGATATTTTGTTGTATTTATGTTTTTACATTTAGCTCAAATCGCAAATATAAAAGTTTTTTTCAAAAGTAAAAGGACTTCTTACACATTATAAACGGTAAATACAGTCGTCCTATAACAAAACTAAATACTATCACCTCTTTGCTTTTTAGTTGTTCAAAATGCTTCGAAACAAACATCTCAAACCCCAAACACACCAGGTGATTTTGAACGTCATGGATTATTTTGAAAGAGAGCGTGATAATGAATGTGTTTTAGTTTCGTTTGGAAGTGTTATGCAGGTACAAAAATAAATACACTTAATCCTTCAAATCAATTAATTATTTCTTCAGCAAACCTCTGAAGCATGTGGTTTAGCCTTAGTGTTTTAACTAGGATTCAGAGAGGAGGCTCACAAGCTCTAAAGGAAAATTTTCCAATTCATTCGACGTGCAGGAAACGCAACCAAACAAAAAGCAAATCTTGCGATGTTGAAGATTTTATAAAACATGCAGTTAAACGTAAAATTTATGAGATGCACTCGAAAAGTAATATGAAAATTAATTGTAATTAGTAACTAATTTTTATAGTTGTAGGACTTCATGTAACTGCACAAACACTCCAAAAAAAGCTTGTTACTGCCGGCATATGTAATTTCAAATTAACTAGCTTAAGAAGACTTTTACCTACTATAGGATTTTTATAAAGTAGATGATGGAAGGCAAGGATTGTTCGAGAAACAACATATAGCTGCTGCACGAATAAAATTCTTAAAGGATTACCATTCCAATAAGGAAACGCAACTATATGAACCTGTTTTCTTGTCGAGACTTGGCTTTTTAGTAGGGGATCTGCCAAAAAGAATTGGCATGATAATTCTCGCAAAAGTATCAAGAAGAAGCCATTTGGAACAGGAAGACGGTTACTTGTCAATTTGTTGCTGTCACTGTGCTTTGTATAGTTACCAAATGTTGTTTTAAATTTATTGTGATACATGCTGGAAATAAAAATGGTTTATACATGATGCATCTCTTTTGTTTTCTTCAAAATCACAATATGCAGATTATCATGGTGATATGAACACAGAAATGTTCACAAAATGGTTCCAAGAAAGTTTATTACCAAATTTAAGCGGTCCAAGTTTAATCGTGCTAGATAATGCTTCATATCATTCGCAATTAATCGAAAAGGTTCCTAACAATTTTTCAAATAAAGAGGAATTAATTAATTATTTGCTTCGACATAACATATTTGCTGACACTTCAATGTTAAAAAGAAAATTACTTGCATTAGTAAAGGAAAATGTTCAACCAAAATATTCAGGATTCAAGCAGCAATGACTCTTATGAAGATGATTCAATTTCAGAATAATTGATTAATATAAAATGAAGTGGTGTCCTAGATTTATACTTTCTTAATGTAGTAGAGCAATATTACAATAAAATAATACAATACTGTTTTGTTTATTTAATACTAAATTTGATTAAATATTTACAAATACACTTTTATATGTACAACCATGCTTGTTGACCATATAAAACAGGAATAAAATAAAATCCCGAAACTACAATTTCCTTGATAATTGTGTGAATAACAAGTCTAATTCCAACAGTAATTATTAGTCTTCAGATATCATCAAATCAATTAGAACACACGCATCTTTATACTTAATAACAATATAATATCTTGAAAATTCACTTTATGTTTTCAAAAATCAACAATATCGCGACACCATGCTAAATATCCAGTATCTGCAGTACATTTCTAAACTAAGATTTTATCTACATTCCTGAAAATAGCTTGTCCATTTCCATATTATTAATATCTTCATTTAAACACAATTCATCTAAATAAAATGTTGGTGTATTTCCCTTCCAAACTTCTAATTTACCTTAAATTTTTTGGTTTAATTTTTATAAAAGAAAAATGTATTTGATACTTATGTTTACGCCGTTGGCAACTGCATATCCAACAAACATTTCTTATAATTCGTAGAAATTAAAGGATCATTTATAAAAGCCCTGGGACATACATTCCCAGCTAGTATTTGTCACAATATAAACTGCATGCGCCATTTTGTATAAACAACTGAACTAATCCAGAATGCTAGAAATACGTTCTGATTGCATTGATGCATATGCTTTAACAAGATGAGTCATCGGTCAGCTTAACTGGTTTCGACTATATAACACAGATATTGTATGGTATTAAACCGGCAAACATCTGCATAAATAGTTAGTACACTTGTGAATTCGCGGATGACGAGGTTTATTTAAAAATTGCAAGCACTATATTAATTCTTTTACCAAACAGTCTGAGATAATTTTGTGGTAAAATAATTTTCACCGTGTATGCTATTGTAAATAGTACTAATGAAAGTTTCATTTCCAATTTATAGGTCTTTCAAAACCTCATGGGCTGTTGCGCAGAACACCAATTTAAGATATTTACGTTAAAGTGCATCCTAAAAACATTGACAACTCAGCTCTCGATTTATTTGCGTATTAAGATTAGTGGTTCATTATTATTGTTTTTAATTATTATTTATGCAATTTCAGCCTTGATTCAACTTTAACCAGTTTTTCAAAACTACGGCAACTCAGTCTAGTTTTTTATTTATAGGTATAATGCAGGTTTCAATTCAATTAGGAGAATAATGTTTGGTTTTACAGATTATTTTGTTATTTTTAAGCTTTTAATTTTACAATAAGTAACCGCAAGAAAACAGTTCACAGACAAGGAAGAGAAATTGTTTATTGTGTGTATAAGTTTATAAGAGAAGAAGAGAACGAAATGCCTGTCATTCCTGTAAATATTTTATAAGAACGAGTAGCAACAGCAACTGGAGTTGGACTAAATACAGTTGTGCTAATTATTTCAGAAGCGAGGAGCAAACCGGAGGGTGGCAAATTTGCATCACGAAGAAAGAAAATTAATGAGGAGTCCTAAATTTAATGTTGGATAATTTGAGGATTGTGGTAGTAATTTTATGATTTTGTAGATTAAATTTCTATGAAATATGCATTCTTAAGAAATAATAAGAGGACAGTATTTTGGCTGCCAAGAGTTTTACAAAATTTATCCTGTCTATTTTTATCCACACACGCACGGAAACATGACACACGAAAAGAACAATAAACAATACACCAAAAAAGTTACAGGTTTCGCATACAAACATTGTAGTTTTATAATTTATATCATGTTGATAAATTACTGGTTATGCAATCCACATAGCATAGTGGTTGAGTTAATTCAGAATACGCATCCGGAATTAATGCTTTTAGATTTCACTTATATTGTATTGTTCTTTCTTTTTATACGATACCTCTCGCTTCCTTCATTGCGCATCTCACAGCCCAAGAGATTTTGAAAGACCTATAACACATTTCTTGAATTGAAAAATATTATTAAGTATCTAGTATCTGTAGAAATTTATAGTATTTTTAAATAGTCTCTTGTTATAAAAAAACGGAATAATCTTTTGTAAATTATCTGATTTGTTCACTTTACTATTAATTTAGTGATCGCGTATGTACTTCTAAATATTTAAATTTAGGAGTTTCCCTCCAAGTTTGTTTACCGGAAATCTAAAATTAAATAGTTTTATGTCATGTTACAATGCGCCATTTTCTTTGACAGTCTTTTCAACACAGAACTTTGTTGTGCACGTGTCGTAGTATGAGGTAATATTACATTAATATTTATTCTCAGTTAAAATTTAAAAAATATTTATTTCTATTTAATTAGATCACTTTATTTGTATTTAATTACATTTACATGAAATCATTTTTTATAATAAGCTAATTTTTCCACGTTTGTGTAATATAAATTTTATGTTCGAAGTGCCTGATTTTATAGGTAGTCAATTTTTTGTATTTTAGTTCACTTACACTTCAGAAGAGGCTTGCTGCCTCGGTGTTAAGATGTGGTATGAAAAAGGTATGGCTGGATCCAAATGAAATTAATGAAATTGCTAACACTAATTCTCGTAAGTAGTTATGTTTGGATTTTGGCAAGTGACAAAATGTGACTAATTACAGGTCAAAATATTCGTAAACTCGTTAAGGATGGTCTCATTATTAAGAAACCAGTAGCTGTCCATTCTCGTGCTCGTGTTCGTAAGAATACAGAGGCTAGGCGAAAAGGCAGACATTGTGGATTTGGTAAAAGGAAGGGCACTGCTAATGCTCGCATGCCTCAAAAGGTAAGCAATTGTGTAAATATATTAGTTTTTTATCTCTTTTACGGTAAGTTTAACATCTTAATGCTGTACATAATTACAGAAAATTTTTAAATGTCGTTAGATTGAAGCGGTTGTTAATTTAGGTTCATGGAAGTTAAGTGAAGACAGTGTATGAATTGGTGGGTTTAAAATGCATGTATATTAAAATATTTAGCAACAAAAAGAATTCTTTTTTTTTCCAACTGTATTCTATTGATACGTAAAAGAACCCAGTTTTCTTTTGTTTCTGATAGTATGCAGTTGTATTTGTATTGATATCAAATATTGGTTACAATGTGATGTGGGTCAAGTTAGCAACGCGCGACTCGGCAACGAACTATAATCACAACCGCGCATCTATTATACTGGACCGGACTATAATATATCTTATGCTATAAAACAATTAATATCTAAGCAACTAATTGGAATTAAAGATTCCTTGTTGCAGGGTGCAATAACAATATGATAAACTAACCTTGAGAAAAGACTCAGTGGTGTACGTAAACTTAAAATGGACAATTAACTTTTAAGTATACCTACTAGGAGCAGTGGGTTTCGCATTAAAATATACATATCTCCGAAAAAAATTGGTACTCCCGCGTTTTGACATATATACAAGCAGTACCACATAGTAAGCTAACTTTTTGAAAAATTTCAACCTCCTGAGTTTTTACAAAAACTCGGCAACGCACAATTAACTTTTGCTTTACGTACTAAAAGCGATGCGCCGTCACATTAAAAAAATTCATATCTCAGAAAAAAATTGGTACTCCCGCGTTTTGACATATACACAAGGTGTACCACAAAGCAAGCTAACTTTTTGAAAAATTTCAGCCTCCTGAGTTTCGCTATACGTACTGAAAACTGTGCGCCGTCACATTAAAAAATTCGTATCTCAGAAAAAAATTGGTACTCGCGTGTTTTGACATATACACAAGGTGTACCACATAGTAAACTAACTTTTAGAAAAATTTCAGCCTCCTAAGTTTTTACAAAAACTCGGCAACGCACAATTATCTTTTGTTTTACGTACTAAAAGCGATGCGCTGTCATATTGAAAAATTCATATCTCCGAAAAAAATTGGTACTTCCGCGTTATGGCATATATACAAGCGTGTACCACATAGTAAGCTAACTTTTTGAAAAATTTCAGCCTCCTGCGTTTCTCCAAAAACTCGGCAACGGACAATTAACTTTTGCTATACGTACTGAAAACGGTGCGCTGTCACATTAAAAAATTCATATCTCCGAAAAAAATTGGTACTCCCGCGTTTTGTTTTCTACATAGGGTTCTCCACATAATTAGTTGTCATTGAAAAATTTTCAGCCAGATTGTATGTCTAATCTCAAAGCAGACCATTAATTTCTTAGAGTTTTCTCCAGTTATACTCAGTATTGGCTAATAATACATGTAATATTATCACACAGTGAGAACGGCGAGTAGGTTCTGAGTATATCTCACCGGGAAGGGAGAGGATATGTAATAAAAGATATTTAGGATAGAGAATAAAATTTGATTCAACAAATAATGAAAGCATGATACGAGGGTTGTTCAATTGAAACCAATCTTTGGTCAGGTTAGCCTTGGAGACAATTGTAATCTCTCAACTGAAGTTTTGTAAGGTTAGTGGTGTTTGTAAATTTCCCACTGGTCTGTTTCTCTCGGCTATATATTTGACAGCGATTTTAAGTATTGTGACTTTAAAATGACGTTTGTTGTTAACCATCCGAACAAATGTGATCCGCGTGCGTTCATTCAATTCTGTATGCTGAAGGTTTGCACCATTGGGAAGTCATACACGAATGCAAGCAGTGTATGAAAACGAGTACCAATTTTTTTCGGAGATATGAATTTTTTAATGTGACGGCGCATCGCTTTTAGTATGTAAAGCAAAAGTTAATTGTGTGTTGCCGAGTTTTTTGAAAAACTCGGAAGGCTGAAATTTTTCAAAAAGTTAGCTTACTATGTGGTACACCTTGTGTATGTCAAAACGCGGGAGTACCAATTTTTTTCGGAGATACGAATTTTTTAATGTGACGGCGCACCGTTTTCAGTACGTATAGCAAAAGTTAATTGTCCGTTGCCGAGTTTTTGGAGAAACGCAGGAGGCTGAAATTTTTCAAAAAGTTAGCTTACTATGTGGTACACCTTGTATATATGTCTAAACGCGGGAGTACCAATTTTTTTCGGAATATGAATTTTTTAATGTGACGACGCATCGCTTTTAGTACATAAAGCAAAAGTTAATTGTGCGTTGCCGAGTTTTTGTAAAAACTCAGGAGGCTGAGATTTTTCAAAAAGTTAGCTTACTATGTGGTACACCTTGTATATATGTCAAAACGCGGGAGTACCAATTTTTTTCTGAGATATGAATTTTTTAATGTGACTGCGCACCGTTTTCAGTATGTATAGCAAAAGTTAATTGTCCGTTGCCGAGTTTTTGGAGAAACGCAGGAGGCTGAAATTTTTCAAAAAGTTAGCTTACTATGTGGTACACCCTTGTATATATGCTATAACGCGGAAGTACCAATTTTTTTCGGAGATATGAATTTTTCAATATGACAGCGCATCGCTTTTAGTACGTAAAGCAAAAGATAATTGTGCGTTGCCGAGTTTTTGTAAAAACTTAGGAGGCTGAAATTTTTCAAAAAGTTAGCTTACTATGTGGTACACCTTGTGTATATGTCAAAACGCGAGAGTACCAATTTTTTTCGGAGATACGAATTTTTTAATGTGACGGCGCACAGTTTTCAGTACGTATAGCAAAAGTTAATTGTCCGTTGCCGAGTTTTGGAGAAACGCAGGAGGCTGAAATTTTTCAAAAAGTTAGCTTGCTATGTGGTACACCTTGTATATATGCCATAACGCGGAGTACCAATTTTTTCGGATATATGAATTTTTCAATATGACGGCGCATCGCTTTTAATGCACGTAAAGCAAAAGTTAATTGTCCGTTGCCGAGTTTTTGGAGAAAAGCAGGAGGCTGAAATGTTTCAAAAAGTTAGCTTACTGTGTGGTACACCTTGTATATATGTCAAAATGCGGGAGTACCAATTTTTTTCTGAGATATGAATTTTTTAATGTAACGGCGCACCGTTTTCAGTACGTATAGCAAAAGTTAATTGTCCGTTGCCGAGTTTTGGAGAAACGCAGGAGGCTGAAATTTTTCAAAAAGTTAGCTTGCTATGTGGTACATCTTGTATATATGTCTAAACGCGGGAGTACCAATTTTTTCCGAGATATGAATTTTTTAATGTGACGGCGCATCGCTTTTAGTACGTAAAGATAAAGTTAATTGTGCGTTGCCAAGTTTTTCGAAAAACTCAGGAGACTGAAATTTTTCAAAAAGTTAACTTACTATGTGGTACACCTTGTATATATGTCAAAACGCAGGTGTACCAATTTTTTTCAGGGATATGGATTTTTTAATGTGACGGCGCACCATTTTCAGTACGTATAGCAAAAGTTAATTGTCCGTTGCCGAGTTTTGGAGAAACGCAGGAGGCTGAAATTTTTCAAAAAGTTAGCTTGCTATGTGGTACACCTTGTATATATGCCATAACGCGGGAGTACCAATTTTTTTCGGATATATGAATTTTTCAATATGACGGCGCATCGCTTTTAGTACGTAAAGCAAAAGTTAATTGTCCGTTGCCGAGTTTTTGGAGAAAAGCAGGAGGCTGAAATGTTTCAAAAAGTTAGCTTACTGTGTGGTACACCTTGTATATATGTCAAAACGCGGGTGTACCAATTTTTTTCAGGGATATGGATTTTTTAATGTGACGGCGCACCATTTTCAGTACGTATAGCAAAAGTTAATTGTCCGTTGCCGAGTTTTGGAGAAACGCAGGAGGCTGAAATTTTTCAAAAAGTTAGCTTGCTATGTGGTACACCTTGTATATATGCCATAACGCGGGAGTACCAATTTTTTTCGGATATATGAATTTTTCAATATGACGGCGCATCGCTTTTAGTACGTAAAGCAAAAGTTAATTGTCCGTTGCCGAGTTTTTGGAGAAAAGCAGGAGGCTGAAATGTTTCAAAAAGTTAGCTTACTGTGTGGTACACCTTGTATATATGTCAAAATGCGGGAGTACCAATTTTTTTCTGAGATATGAATTTTTTAATGTAACGGCGCACCGTTTTCAGTATGTATAGCAAAAGTTAATTGTCCGTTGCCGAGTTTTGGAGAAACGCAGGAGGCTGAAATTTTTCAAAACGTTAGCTTGCTATGTGGTACACCTTGTATATATGTCTAAACGCGGGAGTACCAATTTTTTCCGAGATATGAATTTTTTAATGTGACGGCGCATCGCTTTTAGTACGTAAAGATAAAGTTAATTGTGCGTTGCCGAGTTTTTCGAAAAACTCAGGAGACTGAAATTTTTCAAAAAGTTAACTTACTATGTGGTACACCTTGTATATATGTCAAAACGCGGGTGTACCAATTTTTTTCAGGGATATGGATTTTTTAATGTGACGGCGCACCATTTTCAGTATGTATAGCAAAAGTTAATTGTCCGTTGCCGAGTTTTGGAGAAACGCAGGAGGCTGAAATTTTTCAAAAAGTTAGCTTGCTATGTGGTACACCTTGTATATATGCCATAACGCGGGAGTACCAATTTTTTTCGGATATATGAATTTTTCAATATGACGGCGCATCGCTTTTAGTACGTAAAGCAAAAGTTAATTGTCCGTTGCCGAGTTTTTGGAGAAAAGCAGGAGGCTGAAATGTTTCAAAAAGTTAGCTTACTGTGTGGTACACCTTGTATATATGTCAAAATGCGGGAGTACCAATTTTTTTCTGAGATATGAATTTTTTAATGTAACGGCGCACCGTTTTCAGTACGTATAGCAAAAGTTAATTGTCCGTTGCCGAGTTTTGGAGAAACGCAGGAGGCTGAAATTTTTCAAAAAGTTAGCTTGCTATGTGGTACACCTTGTATATATGGCTAAACGCGGGAGTACCAATTTTTTTCGGAGATATGAATTTTTCAATATGACGGCGCATCGCTTTTAGTACGCAAAGCAAAAGTTAATTGTGCGTTGCCGAGTTTTTGTAAAAACTCAAGAGGCTGAAATTTTTCAAAAAGTTAGCTTACTATGTGGTACACCTTGTATATATGTCAAAACGCGGGAGTACTAATTTTTTTCGGAGATATGTATATTTTAATGCGAGGCCCACTGCTCCTAGTAGGTATACTTAAAAGTTAATTGTCCATTTTAAGTTTTTGGTATAACGTACACCGCTGAGTCTTTTCTCAAGGTTAGTTTATCATATTGTTATTGTACCCTGCAACAAGGAATCTTTAATTCCAATTAGTTGCTTAGATATTAATTGTTTTATAGCATAAGATATATTATAGTCCGGTCCAGTATAATAGACGTGCGGTTGTGATTATAGTTCGTTGCCGAGTCGCGCGTTGCGAACTTGACACACATTACAATGTGAGCATTTTACAATTGTTTAGTAATCTATAAGATATCTAGGAGATACAAAATGGCTGCCAAGCAACAGCATGTTCAAAGTGATGATCTAAAATTGTGTAACTATTGTAATAAAAATGTAAATAAATTCATTGAATGTGGTAAATGTAAAGCAAAATATCATAGTTCATGTAGTGAAAGAAGTGGTGCATATCTAAACTCTAAAAATGGTGAAAAAAAGTTTTTGTGTGATGCTTGCTATAAACTTGAAAAATTAAATGGTAATAAAAGTTCTGATAAAGTTAGTGATGTCCAAAATGTGGATGTAAATGTATGTAGTGAAAACAAAATTGCAGTACTTTCTGCTGAAAATAGTAATCTAGAACAAATGGTTAAAACGTTAATTCAACAAGAAACACAGATATTGCTCAAGGCAATACAAGATTTGAAAACTCAGGTTAGGAATCTTACTGATAGTAACAAAGATTTAATTACATTACTTACAAAAAATGTCCAAATATCTAAAATGCCACATGCTAGTAGTAATACTGCCATGATAAAAGATAAAACACTAAGCAAACCAATTTTTGTAAACAACAACAATAAAACTGCAGTTTCTAAAACCTGTGTTGGAATCTCTCCACATACTGATAACTTAGTAAACACCTTATCAACATATGCAAGTGTAACTAAGGATACATCAATAATAAATAAACATAGTAGTGATTACATAAGTACCGTTTCAAAATCTAGTACATCTCAAATTGTGAATGGTGAGCAAAGAAAAAATGAAAAAATGATAATAGGAACAGCTTGTAGGAATCCAACTGATGCAGAGAAAGGATGTGTAGATGGCTTTGTTGCAGTTCCGCGGAGGCGTAGAAATACTGATTTGCACTTAACGAGAGTCAACCCAGCAGTTGATATAAATAAAATAACGCAATATGTAGAAGCAAAACTAAATTTATCTGACTCTGACAATGATAAATCATATTTGAGAATACAACCTTTAACGTCTCGATATCCGGAATACTATAGTTCATTTAAGATCACAGTAGATTCAGAGCAATTTTCAACTCTTATGAATCCTGAATTCTGGCCAAATGGAATTGCAATTAGAAAATTTTTTTAATAAAACAAATATTGCACATAAGACTCTTATTACTCAGTCTGAACAGGATTTTCAAAACCATGTTCTCCAAACAGAGCCAGTGTAAATCCAAAATCCCAATTTAAATGGAATATATACTACCAAAATATGAGAGGGATAAAAACTAAGCTTATTGATCTAAAATTAGCCCTATTAGCATGTAACTATGATTGTGTAGCAGTGTCGGAAACCTGGTTAAATTCGTCTATTCTTACATCTGAATTTTGTCAAAATTATTACGTATACAGACATGACCGAGATAAATTGGTATCTGGTAAATCTCAAGGAGGAGGGGTTTTCCTAGCTATTGGTAAACAGTACATAGCTAGTCAAGTTTCTATTTTTGAAAACAACATAGAAGGAGTATGTGTAAAAGTCAATTTCGGCATCAGCAGTGTGCACATAGTCGTGGTATATATTCCACCAGGAAATAAACTACAGCTTCTTGAGAAAATCTTTGAAACAATTGAAAATGCTCTATATGGGAAACAATGTATCATATTGGGAGACTTTAATATCCCTAAGTATTATGACTATCACTCATTTAATGGCATAGTAATTTCAGATGAGGCTAAAGAACTCAATGACTTTATAGTATATAACGATTATAAACAACATAATTGTATATTAAATTCTAACAATGTCCTATTAGACTTAGTGATTAGTAATATCATTTCAGTTTCTGTAGAACGAAGATAACAGTCTTGTTACTGAAGATAAGTATCATCCATCCCTAAGAATCAGTTTTACATGTTATGAAATAATAAAGGAAATAAGATCGCCACATAATGAAAATTTTAATTT
Source organism: Platerodrilus igneus (assembly GCA_036346225.1). Lineage (NCBI taxonomy): Eukaryota > Metazoa > Arthropoda > Insecta > Coleoptera > Lycidae > Platerodrilus > Platerodrilus igneus. The sequence continues at coordinate 2,082,899 of JARFIW010001092.1, forward strand.
TAAGAAGGCAAACTTTGAAAAATTATACTTCAACATGATGGAAATAAATTGGCAAGAGATTTACACAGTACTAGAACAGGACTATTCTATAGATGATGCACTAAACAAGTTTTATATTAAAGTTTATAATGTTTTTCGAAAATGTGTCCCCATAGCAAGACACTCCAAAGTAAAGTACCCAGTGTGGTACAATAATGAAATCATAAAGAATATTAGAGAAAAAAGTAGGTACCGAAAGTATCACAAAAGGTTAAATGATGAAGCTTGGAAATTAAAATGGGATTCTTTACGATGTTCTTTAAAAATAAAAATCAAAAAAGCTTACACAACTTACATAGAAAACTTACAAAAAGAAGTAAAATCAAACCCATCTGTTTTTTGGGATTTCATTAAAGGCCTAAAACGAACACCAGGTATACCTGAGGTAGTACTAAATGTTAATGGAGAGTCATCAGAAGGATTGCAGAATGTGGTTAATGCATTTTCAGATTATTTTAAGGCTATATATAAGCCTCAGACGAATGTTGATGTCAATATTAAGCAGATGACAAAAAGTAATTTCTGCTTTAAACAAATTACTACATATGAAATTAATGAATCTATTAAAAGGCTAAGTAATACAAGGGCAGTGGGACCGGATAAGGTTCCGGCGATATTGTAAAAGGATGTGCAAATGCTTTTATTGAACCACTGAAATATATTTTTAATTATTGCTTAAAAAATAGTATATTTCCCACAACATGGAAAGTTAGTAAAGTTATTCCTATACATAAAGCAGGAAACAAAACAGATGTAAAAAATTACAGATCCATTTGTATCAGTTCCGCTTTTTCAAAAGTTTTGAAATAATTATTCAAGCAAGACTTTTTCTCAAATAAAACTTTTATTAGTGATCAACAACATGGCTTTTATCCACAAAGGTCAACTACAACCAATCTTATTAATTTTACCCAATTTGTGCATAATTCTTTTAGATGTGGAAAACAGGTTGATGTTATTTATACAGACTTGGAAAAAGCTTTTGATACTGTCTATCACACTGAAATAATCCAAGCTTTACATAAATCAGAGGTGGATGAGTCATTGATATTATTATTAATATCATATCTAAAGGAAAGAAAATTATATGTTGAAATTAAGAGATGCAAATCAGATACCTACATTGCAACATCTGGAATTCCGCAAGGGTCCAATCTTGGCCCATTACTTTTTCTAATTGTAATAAATCCCATAATAAGTAACCTTATAAGTTCTGAAGGATTAATGTATGCTGATGATTTTAAAATTTTTAAGGCCATTCACAGCATGCAGGATTGTGTGTCATTGCAAAATGACTTAAATAATGTGGTACGCTGGTGTGACCTACATCACTTTACATTTAATATAAACAAGTGTGTGGTGGTGTCATTTACAACAGGTAGATATATTACAACATATGACTATAAAATAGAAGATGCAGTATTGAGTAGAAAGGCTAGTCATAAAGATCTTGGAATTATATATGATAGTAAATTACTATTTAATCAACATATTTTGCTACACTTCGTTTACAGTTTTACCTGGTCGGTAATGCAGTTAACAAAATGTTACGCTTAGATTCTGGTACATTGAAATGGCGATAGATGGCTCTTAAAAGCCGGTAATACAATTACCAAAGTTCATAAGATACACATGACGTCACTGATAATTTATATTGCGCCATAATTAAGAGAAGGTACATAAAATTTAAACAATAAAAATTAGATAATCTACTCACGTGAAGGATCCGCTAACCGGCAGGAATTCACGCCACGATAACCTCGGCATCGCTGCTGGTAGAGTTGGACATCCAAATTATCTCGGGTCATGGGATGCTCCAGGGTCATCTCCGTTCCTATATGCAGTGGAAGACGGAATAGGGAATTAAGGAAAGATACTCAAGATAAGGAAATCTACATAATAAGATAACACGACACCCGCACGACTGTTCACTTCAAAGTTTGGCGTAAAAGCCACGTTTCCGCGAGAACCGCTGAAACTCCCTACTCTTTGTAGCATTGCCTTACCCCTATGGGGATAATTCACACTTGCCAATTGCACTATTGTGACGCATCGAAGCCCCGCCCAGTCTATTTAAAAATGTTCGCGCGTCTTGCGTATTTAAAATTATGGCGGAACTTCCGCACATCAAGAAAACTACTTAACATAAAATGTTAAAGTGCAAATTCAGTTTGCACGTAACAATCGCGACAAAGCCACAAAAGAAAAACTTAAAAAGAAAAGTCTGTTAGCACAGTAACAGCTTAAAATCTAAGTCCTTACTACCCTATATAAACCCTAACTTAAAACCTACAAAATGTTTATATAAGGCGCCACCTGGTTTTTCGACCGATAACACGTCTACAAGTACCAGGAAACGGAATAGGTAGCCCGATAGTCTTTGACTACACTACTTACCGACAGCACAAATTTGTCGGGAGCATGAAACACTGCTTAAACTAACACGGGTGCGACAAGTCGCCTAACCTATCTAAACCTATCTAAACTTATCTAACTAAAGCTAACATATAGTTCTTATATGCAAACACACATGAGTGTCGCATCAAACTATTCTTCTTTTTGGCAAGAAGTGCCCAAATTTAAAAATGTTCATGAGAGTGCGTCACCTTGCACTCTGGCAAATTTTGTTTCTGGTACTTTGGTTTCTTCCGATGCACATTTAACTTGTCCATGACACAGTTGTGAATCCACAAATTTACCAAAAGTACCGCCTACTAAATCCTTATATGCTAACCTGACAAATTACATTTCTAAATTGGGTTAGCTTTTTCACTTAATTTTCAGAAAGATAATTCCCACGTCTGGTCATATATACCACACGTTAGGACGATAAAAAGATACTTCCGCACATCAAGAAAACTACTTAACATAAAATGTTAAAGTGCAAATTCAGTTTGCACGTAACAATTTCAGCTATAACAAGCGAAGCCTATAAGATACTAGGATTTGTTGTAAGAAATACAAAATATTTCAAAGACTCTTTAGCAATTACATCATTATATAATTCACTTGTTGTTCCTAAACTTGAGTATGCATCAGTAATTTGGAATCCACAGTATGCAGTAGGCATCGCTGCTATTGAGAAAATACAAAGAAAATTTTTGAAGTATTTGCACTATAAAAAGCACGGACTATACCCACCAAGAGGATATGATCAGCAACTATTAGAAACTATACTTGAATTTAAAAGCTTAAGAAACAGAAGGAAATACTTAGATGCTATCTACATTATTAAACTTTTATTAGGCATGATAGACAATAATAAGTTTCTTGCAATGTTATCTTTACATTGTCCATCAATAAATACAAGATGCTCAACTATGTTTTATGCAGTAAATGTTCCAACAACAAATACATATCGCAATAGTCCATTATTAAGAACCTGTGCTACAATAAACAAAATTGACATAGATATATACTCCAGAGACTTGAAATCAATTGAAGAACACTTAAAAACAGTTGACTGGTGTTAATAAAATTAATTCTGTTATTAGTTGCTAGAACTTGTATGATAAATGTGTTTTATTGAATATTTATACCTGTAATTGGCTGATGCTGTTGGTATGAAATAAATAAATAAATAAATAAATAATAAATCACCTGAATTATATTGTTTTCCATGACATGAACCAATTGACAAAATGAGGTTAAATAAATTTATAATAAATAAAGTGTGGTATATCATTATCGGTTGGTTGTTCCACTTTGCTTTTGCCATTTTATTCAATAGACCTTAATACAATGTATGTTTGAAAATCATTTCTTTTTTCAATAATTCTATATAAAGAAAATTGTAGTTTTTAAAATTGAAAAATATTTTTCTATTAAATAGTTTTAGAATCATTGTGACAATTAAAATGAGTGTTACTTTATAAATTTAGATTTGCCATGGAGGGGACGGGGATTTTGTAAAAACTTAGGCTGTCTCGGCTAATTATAGTGGTGCAGGAGTAGGTTCCTATGGAAGAAATAATAAAAGAAAATAGGAAAATTTAAAATGAAAATAATAAAATGACTGATACAAACAAATTACATTACAATATTCACTTAACCCAAAAGGTTTTTTCTCTCATCATAGTTAAGGAGCGCCAAACCATCTTGTCTCATTAATCTATTTGATATTATCCCTACATAGAAGACGGATATTCCAGATAGGTCTCCTTTGCTTATGGTTTCCTAAGTTTATCACACTATATTTTATCTTTCTTTCCACTATCATAAAATTTTTGCCAATAAAGAAATTTTTAAATCAACCCGTTACCTCTCTATTCTTCTTGTTACTCAATAAAAAATCTCCAAATTTTGCCCTCAAAATAACCTAACTCCTTGATGTCTGTGCGTATGTCAAAGTCAAAATATACATCTCTGTTGTAAAAAAGAACGCTAGCTAAAGTTATAAAACTACACTTAAGTAAAGTAATAATTTTCCTAAAACAAAAAAAATTAAAGTAAGTAAACTATTGTTCTAACTTATGTTTCAACTTACAATGTTTTTAATCCAAATTCTTGTCTTTATTTTTATTTCAAGTCCTGTTCAGTTTTAAAAACCCTTGGTATTGACATGTTATTACTATTTCACACATCTTTAGATAAACTTCGTCAATCATCATAAATAACCCTAAAAATTGAAATACCCATTCGGCCCTGAAGAGATCCATCGCATCTAAGAGTAAAATATTTTCCCCCAAAACATTATTTTCAACCAAATAACTAACTTCATGTCGTTGAAACTCGTAATTATGATTTTCTCAAAATTTTTCTTATTTCGTTAATTGTTAAATCGCCCTAACTTGTAATTCACAACATCATTTGATTTTTACTAAAAAGTCTACATTACATATAAATTCCATTTCGATAAACATTTTCCTGTTTTCCCTAGTCACAATCAGTCAATTTTTTGGCTTTAAACCTCTCAAGATAAATGTTCAAAAAAATCTTTAAAAAAAATTTAAAACTTAAAATACTCATCGAAAAAAATTACGATTAAATGATTTAAAAAACAAAGAAATATGGTAAAAAAGTGGTCAACAATTTAAAAAAACAAAAACATCTAAATGATAAAAGTCTGAAAAGTTGTAAAATCAAAAATTAAAATAAATCATATTAAATAATTAACTTCATGTCGTTGTAGTCATAATTGTTTTTCCTAAAATTTTTCTTATTCCAGTAACTTCAATTATTATTTTTTCTACCCTAACTTAATTCACAACTCGATTTGATTTTTACTAAAAGGTCTACATAAATTACATTTCGATAAACAAAATTTTCTTGTTTTCCTGGTTAATTTTTTTGTCTTAAAACCTCTCAAAAACAATTTTCAAAAATCTTTCACAAAATTCACACTTAAAATACTCATTGAAAAAATTTTAAGAATGTATGATTTAAAAAACAAAAAAATAGGGCCTATACCTTAACGTTAAAAAACTGGTCAACAATATAAAGGAAAAAAAACAGCCAAATGATAAAATAGTTGTAAAATAATCAAAAGTCTACCTCGATGAAAATAGAATGGTTTTGTGTCTAAGAAAATGTTCATGATTGGACTCCAAAAATAATGTTATGGGTAGAATAAACATTACTTTATAAATTTGGATTTGCTTTGTAAGGGCGTGGGGGACCACTTAACACTTTAAGGGTGCTTCGGCTAACTGCAGTGGTACAGGAGTATGATTTTATGGAAGAAATAATGAAAGAAAATAGAAAAATATGAAATAAAAATACTAAAATGGCTGAAATGCAAACAAATTACATTACAATATTCACTTACTCTGAACCGTCTTGTCTCAGCAATCCCTTTGACATTATCCCTACATGGAAGACGGTTATTCCAGATAGATCTTTTTTGCTTTTGATTTCCTAAATTTATCGCACTCTATTTTATCTTTCTTTCTACTCCCATAAAAACATTCATTAATTTTTGTCATAATCAAAGAAATTTTTCAAATCATTACCAGCTACCCCACTCTCTATCCTTCTTGTCTTGCCTTAAAAAAAGAAAAAAGATCTCCAATTTTGCCCTCGAAATAACCTAAATGTCCTTGATGTACAACAATGCTCCATGATTGAGTTCTAACAATAGTGGTACGGTTAGAATGATTGTTACTTTATAAATTTAGATTTGCCATAAAGAGGCGAGGACCACGTAAGAATTTAAGAGTGCTTCGGTTAACTGCAGTGGTACTGGAGTAGGTTCCTATGGAAGAAATAATAAAAGAAAATAGGAAATCCCTTCGATATTATTCCTACATGCAAGACGGTTATTTTCGATATGTCTCCTTTGCTTCTGGTTTCCTAAATTTATCACACTATATTTTAATTTTCTCTCTACTACCATAAAACCGCTTATTCATTTTTGTCATAATTGAAAATTTTTTTAAAATAAAATACCTTTAAGTCATCATCCTGGATTACTACACCTACAATGTATTCCAATCAAATAATGTTATACCTTATCATCTGATTTATTTTTATAGAAACAAAATTTGAAATATCGTGTTTAATTAAGATTAATTATTTATTAAATCTGTCATTCAAGGTGCAACCATATATTTAGCCTGTCCATCCAATTAAATAATTTTTTCTTTCCCATCCAATTTATAATGCAATGCATTATATCCCTCTTACAAACAAGATGTTTTTCTAAAAATTTTCTATCTTAACAATCTTTATGTGATTTCAGTTCTAGTATTATGTCGACTGTTCGTTAATTCATAAAGTCAAAAAAATTGAAAGGTAAAAAGTAAAAATAAAAACGTCCCCAAACTCTAAAAGAAACAACATTGCGAGTGTCGCTGAAGGCGAAAGGTTGGGGAACAGCTTCCTCTATTCAATAAAGGAATAGAATACTCAGAAATCAAGCTGTTCATGCCCTGGTTCTAAAGTGATAGGATTATACCACCTCTGAAATCGAGCAAGCTATATTCCCTAGTCAAGTATTGCCTCAACCCTTTGGATATAATTTACAATTGGCCAGAAAATCCCTCAGCAAATCGACTCCAGCCACCACTTTCTATCCTTTTTGCCTTACCCCACAAAAAAATACCGCCAATTTTGCTCTGAAAATAACCGGAACGTCTGTGATGTCTAGCACGTATGTCAAATTCAAAATGTAAATCTCTATTGTAATAAGATGCTACTGAAAGTTATAACACAAGTAAAAAAATAATTTCTTTTTAAAAATTTAAATAAGTAAACAATTGTTCTAACTTTTGTTTCAACTTAAAATGTTTTTGATCTAAATTATTGCTTCCATTTTATTTCAAGTCTCGTTATGTTTTAAAAATTTTTTCCATGCCAAATTTCACAGTATTGACCTATATCATTACACTACTTTACACATCTTTATAAAAAATTTGTAAACAACCATAAATAACCCTAAAAATTTAAATACCCATCCGGTCCTGAAGAAGTCCGTCACATCTGAGAGCAAAATATTTTCCCTCAAGCTTATTTCCAACTAAAAAGTAACTTCATGCATGTGTAAGTTAGAATTGTTATCTCTCTTATTTCGGTAACTGTTAAATCATAATTTTTCCACCCTAACTTGTAATTCACAATTCTCAGCAATCTCTTTGATATTATTCCTACACAGAAGATGGTTATTCCAGATAGGTCTTCTTTGCTTCTGAGTTTCCTAAATTTATCACATTATATTTTACATTTCTCTCCACTACCATAAAAACACTTATTAATGTCATAATTAAGGAAATTTTCAAAATAAAATGCCTACCACACACAACTCCATCATTGGGATATTATATTTGATTATTTTCCATTGTTCCACACGAAGTTACTACTTTGGCAATGAAGCGAGTTTTCTTTTACCTGGAAATTTTGAATTTTGCCGAACCTTTGCTGTTCCAAGTAAGATAGAAATCATTAACGTGTGACAATACACATGCGCAGGACCTACATTTTTACCTCTCATCCGAACGAGGGTGTATTTTTGTGAAAAATGCTCGCCTAATATTTTTCAAGCAGACTGTGTTTGGTCTCGACATTGGGTTTAGTAGTGATATGCACACCAACTAAACCATGGAGCCACCTTTTATCGCTGGATTAGCTGAATATTTATTCACAATAGTATTATGTCAACGGTTCGTCAATTCATAAAGTCAAAAAAAAAAAGAAAGGTAACTATTAAAAATAAAAACATCCCCAAACTCTAAAAGAAACAACATTGCGAGTTCATACATGCAAATAAAATTCAACCTATACTTAACTTCTATTGACATTAAATAATTTCAATATAAATAAAAATATCCTATAAAAACCTAGTTCCTTAACTTCACTACGAGCAGATATTACTAAAAGGAATCTTACAAAACAAAATTAAATTAACTCCATCAATAATGCTATTACTCCAATTTCACTGTTTCCTATATTAAATTATATGACATAAATCCCACTTTTGGTGATGCCTTTAATAACAACATAGAAAACTGTTAAATGCCAACTTTTCCTTTTATCACTTCATTGTTCATTCAAAATACTAAAGTTCCACGCTTTAAACTAATACTAAATTTCACCAATAAAACTTGCATTTAACATTTCTACTACATGAATACATTCTGTTTACATTTTATCATTCACATCTACATAACTATAATATTGACATAAAAGGTCTTATTTACTTACTGTTCCAATCTCAAGTTGTTAAAATGTTCAGAATGTTCAGAGACCTCTTGCATTTCGATTTCGTGTTCTGCAAACAATTGTTTTCTTAATACAACATAACACAAATTTCCAAATTAATGGAGATGTGAATTATTCAGGTCCTAACCCTTTTATCTGGTTGTAACAACGATAGTTCCATGCATTTGTGAATTGAAATTTACCCTGCTCGTGCAAGCGTAAGTTAAAAAAATAGATCACATGCCATATTTTTTTCCCTTGAACCTGAAGTTATTTTGTTTTCAACCGTCAACACCCCCCGCTTACTTGTATTACTACATTTTGATGTTTTCTAACTACTTGCTTGTGAATAATTGATTCTTTTTTGTTGGATAGCTACCTCCCGCTATTTCTTTAACTTTAAAATCAAAATCCTATTGCGATCATCATCCAATAAAAGAATGTATCAATTTTAATCTATGCATATGTACAATGTTATTGTCCTGTTATTTTGTATGTAATTTGTTTCAGTGTTGTAGTATGGTATTACTTTCATGTCCTTGATGGTCGGGACTGATTATATTTGTTGAATTCAGAAATTACTATTTTGGTGCCTTTTGGTTATTTGGGATTCTAAGATTGGTCAAATAAATCGAACTCTATATCATTCTAAATGATAGATATTTGTATGTTAAGCTTAACTAATTTACATTCACAAGTATTATACAGATGAAAACATTTTCAAAATGTGTGTGAGAATATTGACAAATATTATACACAAAAACTGAAATTTTTTTGATTTTCTTCTATTACTTTTATTACTTTACTATTGATGGGCATATACAAGGTGTTTCTCAACGAGCTTTGATTAAAGGTATCTCAAAAATTACAAAAACTAGAAAATTGCAATTTTACATGCAGGGGTTATCAAACAAAGCAAGTCCAGCTCAAATATTCTCAACTACGTGCAACTTCCGGTTATACCAGAAATAGGGCTCAACTTCATTATTTTAAATAGCACACCTTATATATTATTACATGTTTGAATAGTGCTTAAACAAAGAATTAATTTGGTATAAGGGTTTATATAACTATCTTCAATTATTTTGCCTCCAGAAAATCTTTTGTTCTCAAAAAGGGTGCATTTTGGACAATTATAAAACTGGAACACTAAATATTTTTTTCAGAACTTTTTGTATGTTGTTTCCATAATACATTAACAAATGTTTATTAATAAAATTAGCAATGTACTCTTCTCCATTGTAGGGGGTGGAAAAAAACAACAGCAAATTGTCAAATTATGTGACTTTCAAATTGAATCTCCCAACATCATGAAAGAACATAACATTTCATTTCATTTAATACCAAACAAGCATGCATAATCAATTATTTGGAAAATTTTGAGTTAAACTGCTTTTCCACCAAATAATATCCAAATGTTTTATAATTTGAAAGTTAGGATTTTACATTGATTGAATTGGTGTAAACTATCTAATTTACTTAAAGTCTATGTTCAAAAATGTTGCCGTTGTGTTGAAAACACTTAAGAATTCTTTTTGAACAGCATTATGTGTTGTTTGTCGTATTTCATTTTCTATAAGCATAACATAAGTTATTAACAAATTTAGTAAATCTTCATTAGAAAATCTCGATCGAGATACAGCTTCATTATAACTTTTATAAATTTGTAAAAGTGACACATTCAACTGAGCATGTAACAAACTAATGCTTACATGCAGAAACAATAAACCATAGACTACTAGATATTTTTCAAACCTTAATTTTTGAACTCGATTATAATATATAATAATAATCAATTAAATTCATTCACTAATAAATATTTGTACTTTACTTAAACACAACGCATTAAAACCATATGCATAAACCTTAATTTCCACAAAAAGTTTGAAATATCGACAAAATAAAAAATAAATAACTCAAGATTTTCCAAATAATTGATTATGCTTGCTTGGGTATTGAATTAAAGGAAATTATATGCTCTCTCATGTCGTAATACAAAAATTGAGGGATTCAATTTGAAAAATCATGTAATTTGATAATTCATGTTTTTTTCTCATCCCATATAATGAGGAAGACTACATCACTAATTTTATTACTAAAAGTTTGTTAACATGTTATGGAAATAATGTATAGGATGTGCTATTCAAAATAACAAAGTTGAGCCCTATTTCTAGTATAACTGGAAGTTGCACGTAATTGTGAATATTTTAGCTTGACATGCTTTGTTGACTAACCCCTGCATGTAAAATTTCAATTTTCTAGTTTTTGTAGTTTTTGAGATATCTTTAATGAAAGCTCGTTGTGGGACATCCTGTAATAGCACAAACCACGAAAGAAGACGTCTACATCATCACTTGTATTCGTATAAATTAAGTTGAAAATTTTAAGTCTTATGTAGTATCTACTTCATAAAGACAAAATAAATAATCCGATTCGCTAGTTTTTGTTAAATTTGGCTTATGTGCAAACTGTAATGAAGCAGGGTTGCAAATAATATTTTATTTTCACACAGATAGTTGCTTTAACCATTTTTAAATTGGTGGTTTAATATTTTATGAGTTTAACGAATTCAAGTAATGTAAAACGTATTTTCAAAAATTGTGTCACACCTATTAATCTCAACAGAGATGTGCAATAACTGCAATATGAACTATTACTTTTAACTGCAGTTGAAATCTTTATTAAGACTATAATTTGGCAACCGTGCTGTAAGGAAAAACTAAGCTTTTGCTTTGTTGACATTTTATAATGACTTCTTCACCAAATGGATTAATTTTGTTAATACTTTTAAAACTTTACAAAGTATATTTCATTTATGGAAAACTAAGAATGGTATCCTATATTAGAAAGAGGCGTGCAGTATTAAGGTTTATAGCTAAAGTGAGGATATGTTGTGGTTGTTTTTAGAATGTATCCTATGAAATTAATGCTTGCTAACCTAGAATTAAAACTCATAACAGGAATACTTCCTAAAGATTTAATTACAAATTTGTTGTAAAAAGAATAAAATTACATCAATTAAAATAAGAAAAATTTTCAAAGTAAAGTGAGTAAATATTAAAAGATTACTTTCAAAACTTGATTATGAGTCTTCACCAACTTGTATTATAAGGTCGTAGACTCTATATCTTTTGTTTATAACAGCATTTGTGTGATTGACACAAGCTTGCCAAACATCTCCAGTGCATTGATTTAATGATTATTTCAACATTACCACAATTATCATCACCATAGCCATCACGACCAAAATTTTTGTTGAAATATTTCTTAACATTTACCCACACCATCTCAATCGCATTAAATTCGTAATATCATACTGTTTACTTTTCTTATGAGACTTAAGCAGTGCCTAGTTTTCAGATTTGAACATATGCTTATCACACTGTATGCTATTGTTTATTAGCCACTGTTTAATTGTATCTTTATTCCATGCTCACAAAGGCATCTTTTCAACTAAAGTTGAATGATAGGACGTGTATTATTGTTGGTATAAGACAATAACAACTAAGGTATGCAAATAACGTTTAAAACCTCGTAGTGATTACACATTTCTTTGGACTAACATCATGGTCTTCACGCAATTGACACTTAGGACTGCTACCAGTAATGCCTAACTCTGGACTACTTTTAACAGGGGACTTAATAGATTTGGAAGAATCTGCAGATATTGCTAAGTTATTATCAGTAGAATCATTAAAATGTCGATCAACCTTAAATGTATTCTCAGATTCTCTTAAATCTATCCGATTTCTCCTACCAATTTCACCACTTGGTGTTTGTATTATATATGAACGAGGGCTTGCATGCTTACTCACAACTTAGTCTGGATCCCAACATTTTTTATTATGATCATAAACAGTGATGCTCTGACCGGCATCAATATTGGACGAACGTTTGGAATTTCTCTTAAAATATGCGGCGTTATGGCTTAATTCTCTTTGATAATTTCTCACCAACATTGCTGCAAAGCGTAGGTTTCAAAAGGTTAGTCACTATTGGCAATTTTATCTTGCAAATGCGACTCATTAACAGCTGAGCCGGTGAATAGTTGATATGCTTCAGCGGTGTGTTGCGGTATTGAAGCAATGCTTCAAACATCTGATTTTTCTTCACATGCTTTTTTTTTTAAATTCTTTGCTATTCCCGTCCCTTTCTCCACAAGACCATTTGTTTGAGGGTGGTTTGGAGATCTTAGTATGATTTTAAAATCCCATTCTTTGGCAAACTCATTCATTACGGAGCTATTGAAAGGAATATTGTCACAGGTCATTTCATCAGGACATCCAAATTTGGCAATAATGGATTTTAATTTCAAAATCACTTCATGAGCAGATTTATTTTTTAAGAAAACTTTCCAGCCAATTTGAGTAAGCATCTATTACTACTAGATACGCATTTTCAGCATATGAAAAAATATCTGCACCTATTCTTTGCCACAGTCTCTCGGGCAAAGTGAATGGTAATAATGGTTCTTTAATATTTTTTCTGGCAAATTTCTCGTACTATCTACATTTTTTTATGAAATTTTCAATTTCTTGGTTCATAAATGGCCAATAAAATATTTGCCTAGCTCTCATTTTTACTTTATCCATAAATTAAATAGTGAAATTTCTGACATGCAAATCTAATTGCTAGCATTTCTTTTTCAATTTGAGCATACTTTATTTCACTTCGTGACAAGCTATGGGAGCAAAATACTACTGAATGTCCATTTTGCAACAGACATGCACCTATTCCATCTTTGGATGTATCGGTTTCCATTTCAATACTTACAGATGGATCAAAATAGACAAGCACGAGGGCATAAGTTAACAAATGCTTAAGCTGAGTTAATGCATTTTCATGTTTATTAGTCCAAGACCACTCAACATCCTGACGTGTGAGATTACGTAAGGGGGCTGTAATTTTTGACAGATTAGGTACAAACTTACCCAAATATTTTGCCATACCTAAGAGTTTAAAAATATCACTTTTTTTGTTGTGGGCAAGGCATTTCACCAATTGCTTTAACATATGACTTGCATGGTTCCATTCCTTTTTCTGAAAATAATTGTCCCATGAATCTCACTGTTCTGGATTTGAATTGAATTTTTTGTTTAATAAATTTAATAACTTTTGAGCATGGTCAAGAACTAGTCTTAGGTTGTCATCATGTTCGTGCTCTGTTGAGCCTGTTATGATGAGATCATCAAAGTAAATCCCTGCCTCTTTAATATCGCCAAACAGCTTGTAATTCTTTTTTTGAAAAACCTCTGGGGCCGACTTGATCCCGAAGAGGTCTCTCAAACTGATAGCGTCCAAAGGGGGTCCCAAAAGTACAATACTCAGAACTTTCTTTAGTAATTTTGACCTGAAAGTATCCATCTTTCATATCTAACACTGAAAAATAGGATTTATTTGATAGTTTGCTTGCAATTTCCTATACAGTGGGAATGAGAAAGTGTTCCCTCTTAATCACATTGTTTAAATGCTTGAGGTCTAGACATAACTTCAAGTCCTTATTCTTTTTTTCTATTATGACTAGTGGTTTTAACCATTCCATTGACTTATCCAGTTTTGCAGTAATTCCTTCTTTTTCTAGCCGAACTAATTTAGATTCTACGCTCGCATGTAATGATTGTGGTATATGTCTTATTGGTTGCACATGTGGAATAGAGTTTTCCTCTAAAATAATCTGATATAGAGTTGGAAACTCCCCTAAACCTTCAAATACTGACCGATACCTCTTTACTACATCGTCTAATGACTTAAATTTGCTCACATACAAATACTCTACTTCTTTAACTAAATTAAGGTGTAAACAATCTCGTTATCCTGATAAGGGTGTTTGATTTTTACTATCAACTACTATGAAGGAAATTTTTGCTAGCTTATCCCTAATTTTACAGTTTAAAGTGATCTCCCCTTTTGGATTAATTGTAAAATCATTGCTGCCATAAGCTATTAGGGTTTCTCTTGCATGCAATATCATTCAGATAATAAAAAGGCAAAACACTTCAGCGCTCGTGTCCAACTTGAATTCAATTGGTTTACTTTCAACCTCAATATGTTTAAGCCACATGCTTTCATGTTGTAGGCTGTGGCTGACATTGGCTGCTTGAACTTGTTTTCTAACAACACTTACAAAAATTGATGCTCACTATCTTGACAATCTTGATCGTCCTGAAGCACTACTTTGTGAACACTTTTCTTAATTTTGGACATATTTTCCTGCTTTTTCTGCTTGCAGACGAACATAAAATGATTTAATTTCTTGCACCAACGACATGTTGTTCCATATGCTGGACATTCACCTTTATTGTGAAAGCATCCCGAGTATTGACAGGACGTGTCACGTACTTGTTTATTACCAAGGCTTTCGGTACGCAATTCATTCACAGGTACTTCTTGTTGCAACACTCTCGACTGAGTTTTGCTAATCTCTATTGCTCTACAAAATTTTATCGCATTATCTAGCGTGAGTTCAGATTCCCCTAAGAGTCTTTCTTGTGTGTCTTTACTGTACACACCCATAACAATTCTGTCGCACACGATTACATCTGTGTCCTTATAGCCGGTAGTTTTTACAGCTTTTCGCAAGTTAGTTAAAAAGAAATCAAACAGCCGTCCCTCTTTCTGATAAATACTGTTAAAAGAAATCTTTTAAATTATATTTTTCTTAGAAGCACAGTGAGTTTCGAATCTTTCTTTAATAGCGTGCAACGACTTCTTTTCTTCTACTGACAAACTGGATGTGTTAAGTAATTCTAACCCTTCATCACCAATTAGGTTAAGAAACACAGCTATTTGTTTTTCTTCACTTTTTGCACATAAATCCGTTGCTGTTTTAAAATTATCAAATTTTTGGACAAATAGTTTCCAAATTTCAGCAATGTTAGTTTCAAGATTTAATGGCTGGGGTGGTTTGTACATCCACTCCATTTTGCAGAAGCTAAGTACTCACGGTATTACGAACACGCCGGTTGACACAAACACAATTTTATTTATATGTTTATATCAGTTTACACCTGACACCATGTATTACTGTTGTCATAAGACAATAACAACTAAGGTTTGCAAATAACGTTAATGAATGCCACTTATCTTACTTATCTTACGTAAACAACCCAGCTGGGCAGTCGCATGCGTAACAAGTTTCCGGCAGGACGTCACATGTCACATTCTTATAGGTTTTGACGAAATCTAGGTTTTGATTAAATCTTCTAGGTTTTGACGAAATCTTCTAGGTTTTGACGAAATCTTCTAGGTTTTGATGAAATCTTCTACGTTTAGACGAAATCTTCTAGGTTTTGACGAAATCTTCTAGTTAATAAACTAACACTCCATGTAATCAACCTTACAGCAATGCAATATAAGATGTGGTATTAACTTATAATCCATGATACATTATCTTTAATATTCAAGAAAGGCTCTTCAAGGTTTATTAGATATTATCCACCTATTTCAAAAACATTTCACCATTCTTCTTGCCATCATAATCTTTAATCTTCCTTCTGTGATTTTGATGCAAATATTAATCCAGCATTATTTATAAAGCCTGCGATAGAACCAGCATGTACAATTACAAAGCGTTTGTCATCATAACCTCCTGGTTTACGAACATTTTATATTATCATCTTGTCATGATCCCACTGGGTTTCTTTTAGAAAATAGCATGGTTGGTCTATAAAGACAATATTTTGTTTATCATGTGAGTTCATACTATGTGTATGTTTTCAAAAATTTCAGCATTGCTTCAGCGATGGATGGTTTTTCGATTAAAGCACAGCGGTTGTCTTCTTTCTTATGCCTAAATCCAATGTTGTGTAGAGTGCGATTTAAACTGGCATTGCTTAGAAAAAATTATTATCTTGAAGTTTGACATTTGGGGTTCGACTTTGACATGTTTCTCTATAATAAAGAAAGCTTATTTATAAGTAATTGGACAAAACATTATCACTTACTTTGGGCATGCATATTATATAAAGTATTCCTGATGCTAATTTTTACGCATTCAGACAAGTCCACCGATTTTGCTTTTTTGCGAGGGCGTTTCTTTCGATAACTACACGAAATTGAATTTATTTCATGATGTGCATTAATTCGACTTACAGTAACCAAGCTAATCTTCAACGTGTTTTTACAATATACTGTATCTCATGTATTGCACTTGAAGAAATTAAAGGTGCACCATTACTCCATTCGTGTTGGAAGTATTCTTACAAATTTACAATCAATTGTTGGGCACGTGAAACTATTGCTTTTCCTTTTACTGACATGACACCGCTCTAAGATCTAAAAACTGTTAAAATTAGTATTATCTAATTTCAACGAATTAATAATAAAAAATACATAACTATAAATGCCGGAATGAGGTTATGTAAAACAAATTAAGTTGACAGATTAGATTTTTTGCTCTAGTAAAATCATACCCATTAGCCTGTTAAACGTTATGTTCCAAAACATACAAACACAATGTTCTCTGTTTTCTCAGATAAACGTGTTGGCATATGTCTTTATTTAAAACACACACAAATCATATTGCTATCTTTATCATATCCACGGTTAAGCGTTCAAAGAACCATAATGGTATGTTGTTAAATTAGTCAGTCACCTATGGCATATCTTCTTTCCTGGTTTCTGCTATATGAATTAAGAAAGTTAATAAATTGAAATAATATAAAGTCGTTTTTCTCAAAGTGGGACGAAATATATATAAAGAAAGATGTTTGAAAATTTTTACTATCGGGTTTATTCTAGTTTTCCAAAAATGCTAAAACTATTGAATATTTTATTTTTCTTCTTTATACTTATTGTTGCTTGTGACATTCTTCAAAATAAATTTTTAAGATTTTTACTTTACAAGATGATCTAATGTTATATGGAATCAAAAACATGTTTGCAGTAAGCACTTGAAATGTCTAAATGGCCAGTTTATGAATTCGGAGTTTTAATGCAATTTTATTTTAATAAAATGTATTTTATTGACTAGGTTTATACGGTTACATTTTGCTAATTCTAACCAATAAATTCATATTACGAAAAATTAAGTTTATTTGAATTTATAGAAATATCCAAATTATTGGAATTATTTGTAATTTAAAACAAATATGAATTTGTTGGTTTAAACTTGATTTATCTAAACTTTTTTTTTAACATATAGATATATTTAATGTGTAATGTATATACACTCTTTAATTATGACAAAATAATCAATATTCTTTCTACGGAAAATTATAATCTTTTGTCAAAAACATTTTCTTGCAATGTACTAAAATATAAAAAAGAAATGCATATCAATTTTGCTCTTCTATACATTAAGTAGATGTTGATGTTTTAAATTATCTTGTCGTGACATTTTTTATTTCACTTGATTTGCATATCTTTTTTGTGTTGTTAAAATTTTATTTTGAAGAATATTTAATGGTTGCCTGATTTCACAATTGTATTTGTAGTTCACATTTGATTTGTAAAATATAGTAGTTAAAACTTGTACTACGGTACTTTTTGGTAAGTATATTTATAAATTACTCAATGGATTGTGCTATAGTCGAAACCATAAAAGAAGTCATCTGTGTAATCTCTTGTATTCGTACGAATTAAGTTGAAAATTTTAAGTTAATATAGCATCTAGCTCATAAATACCCAATAAATATTCCGATTTAGAAGTTTCCATCAAGCTTTGCGCATCTGCAAACCGTAATGAAACATGGTGGCCAATAATATTTTATTTTCATAGAGATAGTTGCTTTAATTATTTTTAAATTGGCATCCTTCTGTTTTACGAGTTTAATGAATTCAGTTTAAATAAAACACATTTTCATAAATTGAGTTACATATATTGATCTGAATAGAAACGTACAATAACTGCAATATGAACTATTTACGGCAGCTGCATTGAAATCTTTGTCGGAACGATAACTTTGACAACTGTGCTTTATGGAAAAATTAACATTTTGTCTTATTGACATTCTAATAGAATGACTAATGACATCTTCACACCAAACACTTAATTTTCATTAATTTTTTTAACACTTTAAAAAGTAGACGTAGAGGACTTTTTTTGTGGTTCCTACTGTATAAAATAACAATGGGAAAGAAAAAATATAAAAAGTATTGTTATTTGTTTATATCTTCTTCTGATACAGCTATCTCAGTAGCATCAAATCAACGAGCCTCAATATTTTTAATGCCCCATGATCTTTTCATATAGTTAGTATTGTTTAGAACTGTATGTGCGTTTGGTTTTTATCATGGCATTGCTTTTGTTGTAACACATACATGCATAGTTTTATAGCAGCATATATAGATATTTTTTGATAATCAAGGAGACATATTTTTAAACTCAGAAAAGTCAATTATTGTATATTTCTCCCAAATTCTTGTTAAAAATTGATATGCAATACGTTATTGTTGCTTAATAGCCTTGAGTAATGTAACCACATTCATTAACTGACTTATTCTAAAAGTAGTTTTTATTGAGTGTTACAATTTTGAACTACTGTAAAAACATTAAAGCTTAATCTAACTAGAAAGTTTTTCATGTGATTTAGTATTTGTTGTATATTATACAAAATTTCCGTCCTCTACATAAATGTCTTATAAAGTAAAATGCCTGTAAATACTTTCAAAATGAAAATATTGGTTTATGAATTAGTTCAGTTGTCCAATACAAAAATATAAATTATGAAAAATAATTATATAAAAATTGTGGAAGTTTCTAAACATTAAATTTTTAATGATTATTTTGTAGCGACATTAACAAAAATTTTCCTAATAGAACAAGTTAAGTTTGCATTTATATATTTTAAAACCACAGAAAATATCAAAAACTTTATTATTAACTTTTGGACATAAGATTTTATAATATGACTTTATCCTAATATCATAATGTAAGAGATGTAAACTATATTTCAGTTGAAATTTTATCAAATAGTTTTACAATTCTCTAAAACCCTTATGAATATTGTGGTATCAGTTAGTTGTCGGATATTCAGTATTTAATAAAACTATTCTTGCATACAGATAGGCATTATCAATATTTTCAAGTTATCTAACAAGCGCTTACTCAGAGTTGAGCTATCTTTAATTGAATACTGAGCATTTGTATGCAGTTCTTTTTTATCAAAGCTAATTCTTTGTTGGTGATACACATATTTGTTTCAAATTTTGATTAAACAGTATGGACACTTATTTAGAATTTACATTATACTAATACAAAATTAACCAACAATAATTTTGACAAGTTTTTATACACAGTACTTTTTTAATTTCTTATAATAGTAGTTTATCTTGTTTAATGCTAGGCTTGATTAACATTTGAGCTTTTGTCCTAAGTATTGTTCTATTAGGCAGAATTTGATGTTTATTGCTGTATAATGGCCTTAACAAAAAAGTAGGCATTCAAATTTTAATACTGCAGCATAACATACGTATTATTCTGTAGATCAAATTATTCATTTTAAGTGTTTGCATTTTTGAACTTTGAACAACAACATCGTTTATACCTTTTACCGTGTATAAAAATAAAATCACTACAATTTTTTTTTTAAAAGTAAGTGTATCAAAATAGTTATTAATAAGATTTCATAACACAAATCCCTCTTTATTTGGTCCTTCTGTTTAGTGGAATTTTTATTTAAATATTAGTTTGCATCTATTAGCTGAGAATTATTGAAATGATAAATGCGAATTCTGTTGCACAATATAAAAAACACTTTGCACCAATGTATATATTTTGTTTCCCATCTTTGTGTAGCAATTTTCATGTATTACATAGCAATATTCAAATGAAACCAAATCTTTGTCAGCAGTTGAAAATAGTTGAAAACATTATTATAGTGCTCGCAATTTCTAAATAGACCTCGTCATCCGCGACGTCACACAAGTACTAACTATTTATGTAGATGTTTGTCAACATAATACCGTACAATAGTTATGTTATAGTTTTGGTATGAATAATAGCAATTTACGACGTTGCCAATAATTTTAAAGCCAAATATTAAATATTGATGTTTAAATTTTAGGTTATATGCCATTCCTTGTTTAGTTAATGTCAACGACCTCATACATTTTTCCGTTTTTATATATTGATATTTGGTTGGTTTTTGCTTCAAACAGTGCTATTCAGAACTCATATTAGTATTAAACTGAACTCTAATAACCAAAGACGATGCACGAGATTCATTTAGACCCAGAACTAAGCTACTTGTTGCTAGTTTGATCACCTTTATAGTCTGTGTAAATTTATGGTGCAACATGTAATTATTTTAGATTTATCACGTTTCTGTTGATACTTGGTGGTTGAACTTAAAACATTATGAGTTTTTTAGTGGTATAGTGAACGATCCCTGAATATAGCCTTGGATTTAAGTGGCTGAAAGATAATCCAAGAAGAGGTTTAATGGAACTGCTAAATATTATGAATAAATGGAATTTGATTATGGATATATTATATATTACATGCCCGAAATGTTAATGAATTACTAAATGGGGCTGTAATTGATTTTTCTCTTCTTGCACAAAAAAACCTAAATTACTGCAGAGAAGTGAATGAGCAAAATTTGAAAATTAATTATTTAAGAATTTGGAAAAATCATTTGCAATAATTTTAGACAACATGTCGTATTATTATACTTGTTAATAAAACATCTAACAGTTTCTAGAAAAAAAGTAACATTGTAGAACGACTTACTAAATAAGCAATTTCTTACGGAACTAATGATTTTAAGCAAAGTTTATTTAATTTGCCACGATGTAAGTCAAAATTTTGTGCTTTATAACATATCAGTATTTATAAAAAAAATTAGGCATAAATCGCCAAAGATTTTTAAAGCGGATTTGCTGGCCGAACAATATAGACATAGGGTGTTAAGATTGCCACCATATCACTGCATATTCAATGCAATTGAAAATGTATGGGGTGTTAGTAAGAGCTACTACAACCGACATGCTGGAAGAGATAAGAGGTTTGTTGAAAACTGTTTACAGATGTGGAAAAAAGCATTCGAAAAATAACACCAAAGATATGGGCACATTTGATAGAACATGCAGAAAAAATTATCAAAGATTGGTGGGAAACGTGAGATCAAATTTGATCAAGAAGATAAGGCACCTCTAATTATTAACATTGGTGATGGTGATGACAGTGATTCAGATTTTCAATCAAATTGAACTAGTCAACCAAACGCATGGCTACTTAGAATTAAAAAACTTTTTACACGATGTACTTCTAATTTAATTATAACTATCTTAAGCTTTATGTATAATAAACAAGTACAACTGTATATATTTTATTGTTAAATTACAAGCTTTTAATACTCGTTAAATTCTGAAGTGACTTGTTTTTAAAATATGGGTTGCAAATTCATCTTCAGGTTATTGGATTTTAGGCATCCTAACACCTTCTACAGTTTTCAATTTTAATGGATGTAATAAACACACTGGTGACGAACTGGTCAATACTACACTAGCTTAAACTTTGGAGGTGCTAAATACAGGTAAGGTCAAAGTCTTTATATTACACTGCTGTTTATATGTTTAAGAATTCCATCGAAATGATTAGTCGTTGAACCTTTTGGTTATAAAGTTTTCATTTTTAGCTTACGACACTGACTGTGGAGATAACTTGCAATTTTGGATTTTTACTGGGAACAGTAATAATCCTGTAACAGTTATTCTTTTCTTGAATAATGGCATACTTCAACAACAGAATTCAAAGTTGGTTCATTTAAAGCCTTTATCCGTATGCATTGTTTTAGTTGTTGGAAATGCTTTGAAAACATGTTGTGTTCAATCCAGTTGCATACTAATAAACAGAAGTAAAATAATCACCACAAATTTTAGGATGATTTGAAAGTGTTAAATCCTTCGTTTGCATTGTACATAACATAACTTTAGTCTTTGTAGATGGTTTCAGGAAAATCTAAAAGATTATTTTAAAGTGACATATCTTAATTATTCAAAGTTAATGAGAATTTTACTTACAAATGGAATTGTAATTTTGTTCCTTTTCTTTTTCGATTTGTGTAATCAAAATGTTTAAATTATAATTCTAATGACATAACCTCTTAAATAACTGTAGTTATTATTCCGTCTCTGGTATAATATACTAATGGCCATAAAATTAGGAGCATTAGAAATACGCAACTATATTTAAAATATGCTCAGTGGTAAAAATATAGAAGTAAATAAAATATATTGTTAATTAATGACTTTAATCTGTAATATTGTCGATAAAAATTTATCCAAAAAATACTTTTTTAAAAACTAACAATTCACTTTCATCATCTGGTATTAAATATTTTCAATCTCTGTATTCTACCGATGGCGCTATTATAGTCAGGGGCAATAGGATTTTGGTAGTGGCATCGTCACTACAATTTGACGTCACAAATGGTAATGACGCAGGTCTATTTAGAAATTGCAAAGACTATAGCTACATTACAATAGATAAAATAAAATACCTATAATACATACTATTTGTGAGAAATCATAATTTTATTTCCTTTGTAACTGGTAATATTACTTTATATATATATATATATATATATATATATATATATATATATATATATATATTTCTAATTTTTACATTTTACGTCTTTATATATAGTAAAGTTAGGACAAATAATACTTAATTAAAGTTTTATATTTCCACAACACCTATTCAAAATTAGATAAATACAAGTTACACTTAGATGTTAGAACTCATGAACCGAAGTTAGAGCAGTGTGGTTGTTCTAACTGTGATGTTTCATCTCATCTTTGCTTTTTTCTGGAGGTACATAAAGTAGTGTTGTAAGGTTTTCTATTAACTTTTTATACAAAAAAATTATTCAACTACATTATGTGGGGAAAATTTGCACAAACTTGATGAATCTAGTATTATTTATAACAAATTAATCAAAGTATTTGTTTTTAGTCTGTTACAAAAATCACTTAATTCTTTTCATTGTGCAAATTGCTCTTTCAACCTTTTCATTAGACATTGGAAAAACTTTTGAACTATTAACTCTATGACATAGGTTTGAAAAGTTGTTCATATAATTCTTGTATACACATTTCCAAAGTTCGTTTGCTCCAGGATGTCGTAAATTGGACTGCCAAAACATCTTAAAATCTGACCAGTCGCTGCACATATTTTCTTTAATAATACCATGGTTGTGTCATAAATCTTTATAGTTATTACATAAATACAAAATTTCTGTTACACCAAAAGATTCCCCAATGTATTTGAATCAGTTGGCCATCGTTTGTCGTGCAAAATCAGGCTGCCGGTTTTTATAGTCAGACTTGTGCAAATTCACAAATCTGTTATATACTGTATTATAAAGTCATGTTAGGACATTATAATGGTTTCTAAATGGTTCTATTGATGAAGAATTGGCCAATGAAATTCCTTGAAACTTAAATTCTATTTTTCTAATTATTGATTATAATTAACTAAATTCCTAAATTCTTTTGAAAAATTGCCATCTTGCATGTTTTCAAGTCTCACATACAATCTTTGTATTATTGCTAAAGTATATATCACACTAATATCATCAGACTGAAGCGAAAGTGACAATTTGGAAAAGTATTTTAACACAGTAAAAAAAACAAAAACCTAAATAAATTTCGCACTTTTAATTTTCTTACTATGTCTTTTTGAAAATTTTATAATTATATTTCATTGTAATAGTTTCTGTATTGGTAAATCTCACCAATAGGTTTAGGCAATTTCTTTTAAGAAATATAATTTTTAAGGTTATATGCCTTTTGATCTAAGGTAGAATTATTCTTGTATCTTATGTTGTTCACACTCAAAGGTTGTCAAATTCATTATGGCGGTTTTTAAAAGTTAGAAACGATATCATTGTAATTTTAATCTAAATTATTGTAGCTTTATTATTTATTTGTTTTGATTAATAATGTATTATGCTGGCGTACCGATAAGCTCATTGTCTGAGTATGAAGACTTCACAGGAAGATTTGTGGTGACTCAAATACATAAAAAGTTCTTTTTTGTGGTTTAGTTAAACTATCTATAAGTTAATTGTATATTTTTATTAGATAGAGAAAACAACACAAGGTATTTTCAAATTGCAGTCTTAATTCATCTGTCCGAAGTTTGGCAAAGATGTCTTGAATTATTTTATGAAGGAAAGGTTCATTTTGGTTTTAAAGCACTTCGTACTTTCCACCCAAACAATCAGCATGCAACTTGAGTAGGTTAGCTACCTTTGGGAATAGGTTATTGAACAGACTGAAAGTGGTCGACCATTTTTGGATAATACCCTACCAAGTTGGTTGTTTTTAATTGTAGGGGCACTTTGGTTACCAGATTGACAAGTTTGTGTTGGATGTAAATGTATTGAAAGTTTCGAGTTCAAACTAAATAGAGGCATTTAATGTTGTCTGCTTTAACTACAGTCAACAATCACTCATTAGGTTTTTATGAAAACCATCTGAAAATGTACCCGCGAAATTTTATTAATAACTGAACATTTTTCATTCATTGCATGAACTAATAAAGTGTACTTGTTGTATGTCTGTGTGTTAGGTTAAGAAATTAGTTAAGTAAATTTGTGATATAATTGATTTTTAATATTTGGTTAAGGATGTCTATCATGTGATGGTAAGTAACGTGTGAGTAATACCTTTGAAAACACAATTGTGTATAATAATATTGATGCGTTTATTTATTTCTTTTCAATTAATATAAAGGTTTAGTTACAGTTTTATTGTAATAAATTATTTTGCAAGTACCTAGGGGCATGATTTAAACTTCTGGTCATTTAACATTTGATTTTAGAAACCTTTCTTTCAGCTAGCAGCTTTAAATATGTTTTCTAATGTTCTTATGGTAAAGGTTTGTTTTATGTTCAAGCAATAGTGTACCTAACTATTTCTTAGGTAAATGTTAAGCGAGAATCACTCTCCTGATCTCAGGCTTTGAAACTCTCATGTTATTCTTTTTAGGGCTTTTTCCTAAAAACCCTGCGAGGTTAGATGGATACTTCTTGATTAAGACATTTTATACCTGATAGCATTCTGGAACTCTCTTCAAACACATTACCCATTCCACTGAGTTAGTTTGCAATCATTTTTGGTAGTCCAGCCGATGTTTAGGTATTTTACCGAAACATGATTTCTAGCGGAGTACTTGGCGGAGTTTTTCCGTGGATTACTGGTTAGATTTTCTGGGGCCAACATTGTACATAATTTTTGCTGAAATCATTTTCGGAAGCCATATTGTCTAACTGTGGCACTGTAGCATTGTAGTTTTAACCACTAAACTGCAGTACCTTTTTCTTGTAAGCTACCCACCTAATTCTGTATACTTTAGCAGTTTACACAATTGATGTTGGGATTGATTTACCATTTGTTTCAGTTAAAATACTAGCAAGTTCTCGAAATTTATGCAAGCGGTCTCAGTTTTACAGTAAAATTCGCGAATGTTACGCAAAAAGGATATATCGGCAAGATATGTTGATTGGACCTAGTCCTTGACACTTAGGTTCTAAACCATGACTATGAATACTAAGTAACCTTAGACAAAAAATCTTAAGCTGAGCAGCTATCCTTTTTTTTATCCAAAATTTACCGCTGCGCCGTCGACCAAGAAACCAACTATCCCGTTTTCAATATCATATATATCAAATATTTTCAGGATCTCCTTAATAGTCTTTATACATATTGCCAAGATCTACATCATGTCGTTTTTCCAGTTGAATTATTTTTGAAAACTTATTGAAGGCTATTTCTTCTTCAGCTAACATAAACGCAATACCAAGCTTCTCAATTTGTTCCTTTTTGTTTTGCCATTAATTTCTATAATAGATTTTGCAATTGGTGATTTGACAAAAAATCCTGAATAGATTTTGCTCAGTCTTCTTGATTTATTGCATATTTATGCATTTCAGATTTTGTATGCATAAGACGGTTGTCTTTTTTCAAGCTAGAGCCATTAATTCTACTAATAAACGACGAATTATCATTTTGCAAATTGCATAATGATTAATTTTTTTGGCACAAATAACAAAATATTAATGTGATATAATCAATGTCCTCATATTTTAGTCAAATATCACGCAGATCTAAATCAATCGTCCATTTTTTAAAAGTCTTTGTGTTAAAATTTCTGCTTATTTTTATCCACCAAGAATATTATTCCAGTTTGTATTTGCTAGAAGTTTATTGCGCTAACACTGACACGAAACTGCAGGCTTAACTGAAATTGAAAACTTTAGTAGGTTGAGTATGAACTCGAACATTAGGCTGTCTTTTCTGCATAATATATTTTCGAGAATTATAGATCATTCATTCTAATCTGTGACTTGATTACATATTTAGCTACTCATTCAGTTTTATTAAACCTTAATAATGATAACTAGGAAAGAAGTTATGTTTTTCTGTAGGAACTTGCAGCGATTGATATGTGCTGAATTCGGTCTAAATTTGTTAGTGTAGCTTTTATAGTTTCAATTTAGTTTATTCTTAAATTTATAAACACATAACAATGTTAGGATGCTTTTAATTATTATAGACGTTGAACATTTGAAAGCGCAGAATAAACATTTAGCACATCTATGTTTGGTAAAAATTAATGAAATGTTTCAGTTCAATAGCACGATTCATTTATGTAACTTGTGATGATTGCATTTTACGATACAAAATCTGATATGTGTAGCATTAGCTTTATAATGCATTACGAATTGCAATGCAATACTGCTTAAAATAATCACTGCTCTGCACTATAACACCCTAACCACAAAACTATTGATATTAAAATATCTCCCTCCATTTAGTATGTGTTAAGATATAAAAACTATACATTGGTGTTGTTTATTACTATCTGGATACAGTTATATTGAAAAGGTTGGAATTCAA
The DNA here is from genome assembly GCA_036346225.1 of Platerodrilus igneus. Classification (NCBI taxonomy): domain Eukaryota; kingdom Metazoa; phylum Arthropoda; class Insecta; order Coleoptera; family Lycidae; genus Platerodrilus; species Platerodrilus igneus. The sequence continues at coordinate 2,110,424 of JARFIW010001092.1, forward strand.
ATTTAGTAATGGTTTTATATCAGGGTGAGCAAACCCAGAATCAGATACTTGCCCAATTTGCTGGAGTTTTTGATTGTCAAACCTAGCATCATATAAGAAGGCAGTTTTTTGATTAACACTATGCATTTATTAATATTTTATCAGGTTTTGTAAATTCTGGATTAGAACCAGTGCATTAGAATTTGAGGCTTAATTGTGGTCACACATGCAAAAGTGTGAAATTTAAAATCTGAATTCTTGTGTATTGCTAGAAAATAGTTTTATTCGAATACACTGGTATTTACTAACGTACTTTTAACTTATGACAGATTTGTAAGATAGTCCTGTATGTAAGTATGGATGTGGAGCAATGGTAAAATATGTTTTGATGTATAAATTAAAATTGCTCCCTTTGAGTCAAATAAATATATCACATACAAAATAATGCAATCAATTGTACATATTAGAAAATATATTATTTATTTTATTTTTTATTTGAATTACAATAACATAATGTACATATAAATAAAATTTAATATAAAAATTAATGTTTAAAAATACAAAGTAAACACCAAACAAAAGTAAAATAAATCCCAGATAATAAAAATTGTATTTAGGTATGACAAATATAGCTGCATAAAAATCTCAAAAGACATTTCTAATTTTTAATTTTTCTTGCCCGTATAGCATCAAATTCGTCAATAACTTTATTAGTATTTAATTTATCACAAATATTGTTTTATTTTCTCTAATGCTAAATTGACCAAATGATCATGCAATAACATTGGATCTTCGGTATATTTTAATTAATTTTGTTTGAGAAAATGAATGTTCTCCACTTGCTACAAACACAGATACTATGGTTAATAATGCTATGTGCATATTTATAAACGTTAAATAATTCATTATGAATAAATTTTTAAATGATTTTTCTAACTTGATGCAATTTTCTCTTAAATTTTGAAGATTATACAAAAATATAGATTTTATTATGGCATTTGCTACGTGCATTGATGTAGCCTAGAAAAAAAAGAAATGGACCGGGCTCAATCGGCGAGTGGATGGGGTATTATACCTACAACAAAAATTAAAGGAGGCGTGAAATAAAGAAAGAAAAATTACACACACTCATTCATACTCAAAACACAACATATCAACAAAAGAAACCTATAATTAAACACAATATGTACACGCAATAAATAATTACACACTAAATCTAAAAAAAAATCAAACAAAAGAACAAATCTTTTTTTTAAATGGTGAGCTGCCGGTATTAGGTTAATCTCTAGATTGAGTTTCAACAAAAAAAGAAATTAAGCAAAATTACCCCTCTAAAACCAACAGCTCGAAATCAGCATGGTAAATCTAAAACTAAGTATAGTCAAAACCATGAAAGAAGTTGTCTGCGTCATTACTTGTATTCGTACGAATTAAGTTGAAAATTTAATACCCAATAAATATTTCGAATCGGAAGTTTCCGTCTAGCTTCGCGCATCTGCAAACCGTAATGAAGCATGGTTGCTAATAATATTTTATTTTCATGGAGGTAGTTGCTTTAACAATTTTTAAATTGGCGTCCTCTTGCTTTATGAGTATGATGAATTCAGTTAAAATAAAGATCATTTTCATAAATTGAGTTATATATATTCATCTGAATAAAAACGCACAATAACTGTAATATAAACAATTTACGGCAGCTGCATTGAAATCTTTCTCCATACGATAACTTTGGCAACCGTGCTTTACGAAAAATTTACCATTTTGTCTTGTTGACAAAGGTTCGTCTTTTAAGTCTAAAGTTCAAAACATACGGACACATACTCTTCTCCGTTTTCCCAGATGAACGTGTTCACGAATGTCTTTATTTAAAACACGTACAAATCGTACTACTATCTTTATCATATACATTAGTTAAGCTTTTAAATAATCTTAAACGTATGTTTTGAATTGAGTTAGGAATCTATGACATAGAGGACTTCTTTCGTGGTTTCTACTATATATGCATCTAATGGCAACAACATTTTCAAACGTGCCAGCAAGCCTTCAAATCATTTTCACTTTAATAAGTTGTACACTCTTAGTTATTTAAAGCAAATAGTAATGCTTTCATATAGTGTCAATAAATCTCAAACTAATTCACTAATTGTCGTCTAAACGAATTAAATTTAGGAATGCATGAGCTTAAACCGAAAATCCCATGGTCGCAATTGTAAATGATGGAGAAAGAAAACACACCCTCGAAGTTGCTGATGTTGGGGTTGAGTGCGCGAAATTTTCATAACAAAAAACGGAAACAACCAAACATTCCTACACGTGTCTCCGTTGTGTAGATTGGAAAGCAAATAAAATCAATTTTGTTCAGAGTTCAAAGTAATATTTCTATTCAGAATTAACCTGGAAAAATACAGTTTATATTGGGATAATACGCAGCTTTAATTCTACGAATTCTTCCGACAGAAAACACATAAGAAGCAATTATCGGATACTTGGAACACGTTATCTCGACTGTCTGAGTATAGCGTAAACTTTACGTTGGGGAATTCTGGGAAGTAGAATTTATTCTTAATTAGCGGAAGTATTTACAAATAAAATATACAGGATTTTTAATTTATCGAATAAAGTTTTGTTTTAGAAGCAACGTGGATTTTAGTTGAAAATTATTAGTCAGCGTATTTCTTTTTAATTACGAATCGATGATTTTATTTAACCGTAGACATGGAATTCAGATAAACGGATAATTAATTAGCAAAGGATTTGAGTTGAAAATTATTGTAAATAAAATAACCAATTATTGCCGAAAATGAACGTAACACATTTTAATTACTCATACATACCTTGTAAATAATTATATGGTGTATTTAAAATCGTAGTAAGAGATCTATTTTAAATAATAGTTGATCTTCGCAAGGCTTACATCCTTTTTGTTTGCAACAAAAAAACAAAAGAGGAAAGTAAGGTATAATCCGGTTTAGCTCTAAACTCCAACTTCAGTGGTATATGATGACATCAAGGGTGGGATGAGATATTGCCGGCTAAATCAATAGTTGAGCACCATTGCACTTTTAAATTAAAGAAAAACACTTATTAAAGAAAAGTGTAGGAACTCTTTAAAATGCAATGGATATGCTTAAAAAATATATAGACCATTGCTGAATAAATTGATGATACCTGCAAAGAAAATTCACATACATATATAGAAATGAAGATGATTGTTAACGTTTCAGCAAAACAACAAAAGGAAATAATAGGTTAAAGAAAATCTTCAATAGTTCACGATTATTATAATTCTATAAAATCTCGCTTTTATTATTAATTGTACTTAAAATAATGAATATTCAACATTTAAGAAAACACCATAAGCGGAATTTCAAAATGAATTCAACTTTACAGTGCTTCGATAATTTTTACCACAAAATTCTTAGAGCCATTAATAATTTTCCTTTACACAAAATATTGAAAATACTTCTAAAGAAAAATAAAACAAAAGATTGAAAAGTTTTGGTGCAGTCTACTTTTTTTTGTGAATATTTTAAAGTTAAATACAACAGATATTATAAACATTTTGTAGATATACGGTCAATTAATTTCATTATTAAAAGAATAAGAAAAATAAGATAACTATATATTAACATTCAGACCTGATCATTCAGTATACAGAAAATTTTATATTTTATCACTTAAATTAAATTTCTATTAGATAAGTTTGAAGTATAAAGATGTTTAAATTTTAGTGTTTCAGATAGATAACAAGTTGACAAGCAAGCGGATCTGAACTTTAAACATTCTAATTGTAGCACTTATTTATCAGGGAGAACACATTTATAATTGTACATAAACAACCAAGTGTTACTATAAAAACATATTTTAAATACTTTCAAATAGATATTCCAATAAAATATAAAAATATAGTGAAATTTCTGTTTCAATAACGTTTCAAAAAATTGTAATTAAGTATTTTAATTTTGCTTAAAAACACATAACAAAATTTATATTTCAGTATTGGTTCAAATGAAACTAAATAAAAATTTCAAATTAGTACAAAAATACTGCAAAATTTCTATATGAATGCCTGAAACTGACATTGCCAGTTCTGATTTGTTTCAAACACACACTATTTACATTCACATTTCTGGTTGCTTACGTTAATAATCATGCTCAAAATGTTTCCAAATAATGAACAATGAATATACAATATCACAACATTAATATATGTTAGTTTATACATTAGCAAATTGACACATGAACAACAAAAAAAACAACCAAGCGGCTCCTAATAGATACGTGCTTGTGTTATTTGGGATTTCCAACAACGGAACTTTTTTATCAGTTAGCATAACAGACACTCCAGGTGTTAACCAACGAAAGTTTCTATTCTATTATAGAAGACATCTTAATCGATTATTTCTTAAACTAACAAAATTCAAACGAATTTTAATCGTTAGTGCCAACGAGCGCGTTTGCACGCATACTATCCAAAATTGCTATGAGCGCAAAAGCGCTCGCAAAATCAGTTGCTGTTTAGCAAGTTGCAGGCTGCATCGGTAATTTTTTATCTTTCTGCGTGTTACGTAAAGTTCAAATTATAATATTATTAGTAATTACAATATAAAAAGCATTTGGGAAAAGAAATGTTTTAACCCAAAATGTCGGAATACGAAAATAGTTCGAGTGAAAGTGATCGTTCTTCAACTTGTGAAGAAAGTGATAGTAGGAGTGACATTGTGGTGCGCTCACACCGTGTAATGCAAATTTTGAGTGACAGTGATAATAGTGACGATAACAATTATTTTTCTTATACAGAGAATGTACCGGATTGCGAAAATGACGATGTGACCTTCACCTAATTCACACGCCTACCACCGAATATGCAATACAACAAACAAACTCCGCACGTATTTTGCGAACTACCAGGATCAAAACATACTGCACCAGGTGATGCAAAACCTATTGATTTCTTCCATTTGTTTTTTTATGACTGCTCTTATAAAAAGAAAAAAGTTATTGAAGATAACCATTACGCCGCACAGTTTTTGCAAGATCATCCAAAAATGTTGTTATTTTGATTTCTACGTACAGCGATATGGCAAATGTATCTGTCACAAAAAAGAGAGGAAACTACGAATCTATAAAAAATAAACCATCAATGGTACACACATGTAATCAATTTATGGGCAGAGTAGACGAGAGTGACAAAATGCTATACACCTATTTGGATGAACGAAGAACTCTCAAATTTTGGAAAAAGGTTGTATTCAATGTATTTGGAAGGATGGTGGTGAATGCATATATATTGTATAGTAAGAAAAATATTGGCAAAAAATGACAAGATTGAAATTTACATCAAGTATAATTGATGATTTAGAAGAGAAATGGATGCTCCACCAAAACAGACTAGAACCTGCTACTCATACTACATCTTCCCCTCTAAGTTTTGGATTAGAAAAGTTACTCGGGCGTAATTTACAGCGCTGCATAGTGTACAGCAGCAAGGATTACAGCGCTATGAAGAGGAGCAACTTTATTTGTGCCCGTTATAATCATGGAGGCTGTGCGGGAAAGCACACATGTTAACTTTTTTACTTTTAGATTCCAGTTTTTGTTATAATTTTTGTTCACAATATATATTTCCATAATTTTCTTCGTATTTTATTACCCTTGTACGAGTTTTTATAAAGAAAACACTGGAAACATTATTAGAATTGGACAATTTTTGGAAGAGATACAGTTTTTATTTTTCAAGACATGTGTAAATGACATCAAAAACAAAGATTTCTTTGGCATTTCTAAGTATTTATGAGTAAAAAACAATGGCACTAAAAGGGTTAAATGCAAACGAATTTTAAATTTTCTCCTCAATACAGTTTATGTTTACAAAAACATCATTTGTGTTATAACCTAGATGAAAAATAAAGTCCACTGATGTAATTTGAAATATTTAGAACCTTTGCAAAATTGAAAATCTATGCAACACTTATGCTAAAGCAATTATCAGATCACTCGCTTCTAGCTTATTCAAGTTCTTGTTGCTTATAAGCTTGCCAGAAGCTGATTGGGAAAACAAGTATTAAAACATATTTGCAATGCCGAGAGAAGATGGCATATGCATATGAATTGTTTCAAAATCCATCTAAATAAATAAATGTGGTAAACACCTACAAAATTCAACCCACAATGCATTTTATATTCAGTGATTTATTATTCTTTAATAACAGACAGTCAAAATATTTAGTAAGACCAGGAAGAAGATTTATGTAAGTATAATAGGTTTAAATAGAAGTGTGAATTAATAAAAAACTTTATCGTCTGGAGTTACCTATTTTAAATAATTGTTGAGGGTTGTCAGGAGCTTCAAATGTATGTTAATAGTTATACTGTCATTTTAGTTTTCGTATTCTAATAGTTCTTCAAATTCAGGTGATATTGGTAGAGAACACTAATTTCTGGAATGTTTTTAATAGTTTATTATCAAACCCTCCCTCTGTTTATAAACCATTTTTTTGTGTATTTTTGAAAATGTAACTAAAATATTTATGTCTGCTTGAAGAATTTTACTAATTACGTTTGTTTTACTTAACATTTATGCCAAAATACTAAGTAATATGCAAATTTAAAGTTTTCATTTTCTTACTTAAAAAAATTGTTTCAAATTCAGTAACTTCATTTTTGGTAATATATTCCCAAATATCATATAAAATAGTATAAATTTCTTCAGTTTTAAATCATTACAAATGCAAAACGTCTGTTTGATTGCTATCGAGTCACTGATAGGTTTTAAATATTAAGTCCTTTATATAGTTTTTTAATACATTACATTTCTTGCTTGATGCAGCAAAAAAATTGTGTTAAATTTTGCTTCTATTTTAATAAGTTTCTGATAATTTCCATTATTATTAAAAAATCAATTGTCTGATTTACTTACCTCTCAGTGGAACGCATCGTTTACGTAAATGTTTAATCACTTCTACTATATGCTGAAGTACATAACGTCAGTGTTGTTTTTGTAGTTTATATAATTTTTCATTTAAACTGTCAATTGTCTTATTGTTTAATACCTTTTGGAAATTAATCCCAATTGTCTGTAATTTTTGAAATAAGTTTCAGAGATTTCATTAATATGCAAAACTTTTCAAAGATTTTGCAAATTTGAATACCATCTAGTAATTATAGTGCACTTAATCGACTGCCGACTGAACAAATACTAAATAATTCAGCAAAAGAAGAATACACTATTATTAATTTTAGCACAAACCAACAATTTTCTGTGGACTAATTTGAAATTTGGCAATTTTCTGTAACAATATTTGTTGCCAGACTTTATTTGTTATCTTCAAGATATTCAGTAGCTGTTTCTACCACTGGCAATATTTCTATTAATAAATTTTGAGTACTCTCCAAATATGTGATGGTTTTGTAATAGGAACACTTTGCATTTGATACAGTTCATAGTCACAGATGTTACTAAATTATTAGTAAACCTATTTTCTTAGTTATGATTTTAATCAATTTTATAACAATTTTTAGCTACTGCTGTTGTTGAATTTTCTGCCGAATTTGATATAATTCACATGCTTAAGAAAAAATCAAGAAGTATCACCAGTAGGATCTGACAGAAGAAATTTCTTATTTTTCATCTTTAATCCTTTAGAATTATAATAAAATAATGATATTAAAAATTAGTATTGTACTTCTAATTTTAAAGAAGGTAAACAAAATCAAGGTGTCAAAATGTTTTGCATGTTGAATTAAAAATATAAAAAAAAGTTACTAATAGATAAATTAATAGAATACTATTTATGGACTATGTTATACTAAAATACCACTTCTTGGATATCTATTCTTTAGTTAAAATAACAAAAAATTTTGATTTAACATTACGATTTTATTAAAATTTTGAACAATTATAATTTTTTGCTGAACAAAAATGAATTAAATAAGTAACAGATTATGTCTATGCTTAAATAACATATAATATAAAAAATCAGTTACCAAATTATATGTTATATTAGAAAAACGTATATCCATAACACTACTCTCACTACTGTAGAAAGTAAGCAATATTTGATTCAACACTTCGTAACTGCATATTGTACTGTTCAACTTTTCTCAATTTACCGTGATTGTTTTAAAAATATATAACTAAGCAATGAACATACCTGTTAGATTACTGTTATGAAAAGGTTAAGTTAATTTTTTACTTGTATATTTTGAAAAACAACTATATTGTTATGGTGTTGCACAGTGTTCTCCAAATTTCAAATCATATAAGAACAACTATGTGTTGTTGTGTTTCATTGGGTTTTTCTTCAACAGGATAATGTTATACTGGTGTTGATTGTATTGTTATGCAATTATATCTATGTTGTCTATTAATAAAAGTCTTCGTTCTCTTGGATATCTGCTCTGTGTGAACTAGCCTTCAGACTGCAAATAAACTTATATCTTACAGTATATATTGCATTTGTTATATTTTTGTTGATTATGAAAGTTGACATGACTCTCACACTGTACCGGTCTGATAGGGTGGTCGTAAGTATTTTTATGTAAAGAACTTTATTAATATAAAAATAATGGGCAAAGTTCATAGCCTGTATTAAATCTGCCGTGTTAAAAGTTGGTTCTTGATGGTATTATTTTAGCAGTATATGGATCAAATTGCCTGTAAACAGCAATAATAACAATCAGCACTTGCTCCATAAATAAGAAAAAAGGCATAATATTATGACAAATAAATAAATCTCCCAGATACAAAATTAGATAACAAATAAAAATATTTTAAATAGCGCTCAACCAAAGAAAGGCGTGCACAACGTAATACTTGATCCTGGATCATTGATAAAAAATTTACTGCCAGTCAACAAACACTGGCATACTATTACTTATTTGATAAATAGCAATATTTAATTATAATTGTAATTGATTCATCACTGCAGTATAGTTTGTACATTTAATAAGTCGATAGAAAACATAATATATAAATATATGCAGATTATAAAATACGTGAGTTAAATAAGATGTGAGATGTCTCATTAAATATCAGGGTGCAGCAGTTGTAGTACATAGGTCACAATGATAAACTTATTGTATCCGCTCATATATATTATATGCATCATTGCTAACTTGAAGATAAGTAAATTATTGAATACAAGCTACGATCTAAGAGCTATAAAATTGATAATTATCATAAAAACTAACACACGGTAAATATTAATTATTTGTTTTATTGCTTGTTAGATACTCCTCTGATGAACAGAATTCATGACTAATTAAAGTATCAGTTGATTTCTAATGTAATTCATGATCTCAAATAAATATCTGCAGAGGTATTATTCACTTTGTGAATCATCATATGCCAAGAGAAGTTTTTGCTGATATCATGAGGTACAGTAATTTTGATTGCTATTGTCCTTGACACATTTAAAATACTCCAATCACAAATTTGTTAAATAGAACTAAAGGTAATTGGGATTGATTTGCTTTTTTTCTTTTAAAATTGCGTAAGGAGATATCACTTCTCATAACCCAAAGATCACACCAGAATATACAATAGCCTCAAATATGGATCACAATCACTTTGCGAACCATCATATGCCGAGAGTATTTTTTCTTTTGCTGACAACATGAGGTGCAGTAATTTTGATTACTATTATTCTGGACACATTTAAAATATTCCAATCATAAATTTGTTAAATAGAACCTAAAGTAATTAGGATTGATTTACTTTCTTTCTTTTAAAACTGCATAAGGAGATATCACTTTTAATAACCCAAAGATCAAACCAGAATATAGAACAGCCTCAAATATGGCTCGTATTTTTGTGAATCTTGATGAAATAACCCCAACTCCTAGGCAGTGCCGTTGAGAGTCAGGTTGGACAATGGGATGATGAATAACATTAGGGAATAACATCCATGGACATCTTCTATTACTAAGAGAGCCTGCATTACTGTATTAAAACAATGAGATCATCATCATCATGGTCTTCAATTTTGGAACTGGTCGGAAATATATCTTCATTGTTTCCTATTCTGAGCTAATATACACATTTCCCTGAAATTCCCACAGCCTACATCTTTCACTATCTGTGTGCAATAGTCTAATATAGGTCTATGTTTACCTCTCTTTGTCTATCTCTGCTTTTAATATATTCTGCGTTATTCTCTTATGCCTTAGAACTTATTCCTTAATCTTATATCTCCTATTTTTTTACTGTTTTTTATTTAATGGCTTCTATGTCTTTCCTGCTGCTTCCCTTACTGTCCACGTTTCACATCCGTATAGTACTGTACTTCACACGTATGCTTCCAACAATTTGGTTGTTTCTATGTTAGTTGTCTTCCAACATAGCAGCTGCCTTTTCTTGAAACGCAGCACAGCCTTGTGTTAATCTTTCTTTATATCTTTTGTACTTTTCTCCCTTGCATTACTTGGCTTCCTAGAGCAGAAATTCTTAACCTCTTGTAAATTCTCATTTTCTATTTTTTATTCTGGTTTTTACTTATTTTCTCTTTCTTTACATACTAGTACATTACCTTTTTTTCTCTTAATTTTCATGCCTTATTTCTATGCTAAAACTGTTTCTATTTCATTAAGTGCTTCTTCGGGCTCTTCCTTGCTAGATGCTAATACTGTGGTGTCATCTGAAAATCTAATTATATCAATTTTGTTCCTGCATAATAATTCGAAATGTTTTTCTGCATTTGACAATTTTTATTGTCTCTTCGATATATAAGTTAAAAATTAATGGGTATAGCACGCATACCTGTCTCATCCCGTTTCCAATATTTACTTCTCTACACTTGTGCTCTAATTCTATTACTACTGTTTGCTCTTTGTATGTGCTATGTACTATACATCTGATCCCTAGAATCCACTCCAATTTTTTTGTTTTGAACAGTTTTTCTTATTTTACATTGTTGAATACTTTTTCCATATCTCAAACCCTATACACACGCATTCTCCCTTTTCTATTTTATTCATTATCAGCCTTAAAGTTAAAATGGTCTCTTGTGTTTTTCTGTTTAACCTAAATCCAAATTGATCTTACTCTGAATATTTCTTCAGTCTGTTTTTCCATCCAACTTTGTACAGTTCTAGTTAATATTTTTGACACGGTGCTTTTAAACTTAATGTTCAAACATATTCATATATATTTGCACCTCTCTTTTTTGGTATAGTGACTGGTATTACATTTTAAGTATTTGGGTTTCTCGCCTCTCTCATATATTCATATATATATATATATATATATATATATATATATATATAATAGTAACGGGTTTATAGGTCTACGAGACCTATAAACCCGTTACTGCACTTCTTATTGATAATAATTAAAAGTCGTTACACATAATATATATCGATATAAAAAGGGTTGCACATTGAGGCGTCACTAAAAGACATGAAAATGGCCGCTCATTGAGGTGTCACTGAAAGAGTGCTGTGACAACGCCGCTTGTTGATGTGCCGCTAAAAGTGTGCTGTGATACAGATACAGCAAATTGTAAAATTTGAAATTATTTACTTTGCCTGGCTAGTTCAATGGAAATGTTAGTTTTCAAAAATGAAATCAAACAGCAATATCACAAAGCATTTATACATAAAATATTTTCTCTCATATAAAAGCAGATAGAACATTTACAGCATATTTCTCTCAAACATCAAATTATTTCTAATAAGTACTTAGTACTTAATTATAAAAAAATGTTCCTTACTTTATTTAAATTTATAGAACTAAATTTCTTCTCTTATGGATGGTTTACCTGGTTATGATTCTCACGCCTGTCAGGTTTGTTTTGACTAAAAAATCCTTGATAGATAATCTATTACAAGGGTCAGAGTGTTTTGATCTCTGAACACAAACTTTCCTGGTAAAGATCATTACAAAAATAAAATGATTAGAACTTATTGTATCTTAACTAAATGACAAAATTCATATACCAGTTATACAAACAATTAATACTTGCAAAAATCCACGAAATGCTTTTTTATCCAACTCTTAATTAAATATTTTCTTATTTTAAATTGACGTCCAAATCAGCTAATAAGATCCTCTTATTATTTACATTTCCATTTAGAAACCAATGAGCATCCTTGGTTTGATTTTTTAAAGAAAATGTTATAGCTTTTTATATCGAAACATTTCTCATCTTTGTTGTATATAATTAAATTTAATAATTTCCTTTTTTTATTAGGTTACGTTTAAAACATCACTTCTTTATTCATTGTAACAATGTAATTATTAAATTACAGTATGCTTATTGCATACTTTAAATATCATCTTCGCAAAGCAACACCTCATGACTTAAATCAAAATAACATTTCACGATCGAATTTATGAATGACTTTATTTGATAAACGCTTTCTTAATATACAAAATTATCTATTTCTAGAATGTAGTAGTATTTGCTTGATTCCATTTCCAATAATATGCGCCGATCTTACGTAATTTTCTGGGAAATCCTCATTTAGCATTCAAAATTGTTGAGTTTTATTATCTCGTTCCAGTTATTAGTGACATGCGTTGCTTGTATTTGTTAACACCCAAGATTATTGTGGCATCGCATACTAATCTAGTAATTGCGAAAGGTAAATGAATAACTTTTATCAATTTTTATTAATTTTGTTTTTTTTTATTGTACCGCACGCTTTGTAGAACAAACGTTTTATTTATTAATAAGTTCAACGATGTTGACGTATTTCTTCTCAATTCCTTTCGAAAATACGAGAACATGTTTTATTTAAATTGAATTTAGATAATGCATTTATAATGCAAATTAGTTGCATTTTATAACAAATATTTGCTTTCACGGTAAAACGTGTTTTAGGATTAAAATTAGGTTTTTAAATACAAGATTGATTGTAGTTTGAATGCTAAATGCATAAAGCTAGCACTATTTTATGCTATTTACAGCAAGTGAAAAGCTTTTTTGTCGAAAATGTATTGATATTTAATAAGTGAAAATAAATGGCTTTGTATTTGTCTTAAAATGATTGATTTGCATTCGCATTAAATGCATTTTTAAGGTATCTTAAAATTATTATTTTTACATGTACAGCTTATGTTATTTGCTATTTATTTACAATACGCTTATATTATACGGGATAATTATTTATACACGTGCAATTGAATTTTTACTTGGCACTTTAATGAATAAAAGTACGCTTGTATTATACAGAGTGTAATCATGAATTTTCGGAAAATTTCTATTTTTCCAGATTCTATTATATTTTAGTGGGGTTTGTTAGAATTTGGCAATGACCTCTCGTGACCCCCTTTAAAAAGTTGGGAGATTGGCAATTACTGCTTGTCCAGCGACTTTTAGAGTTTCTGCTTGCACTTTATCTGTACCCAGCGTTTTATTATTCTTCAGGTTCTTTAATGCTAATGCAAACTCTTCTCTAAGTATTTGATACCCCAAGTCATTTTTTTTAATGTATGTTTTGTGTTCTAGTGCTTGTAATTCCTGTTCTGTATATAAATTCTCTATACAACGATGTCTCCTTCCGTGCTCCTTATATATTTGCTATACAGTTTTATATCCTTAAAATTCATTCTATTTAGCTTGTATGCTTTGTCTGTTTTTCCTATTCCCATCTTAGTTTATACCTCTTTGCACTTTTCCTCTGCATTCTTTAGCTTTCTTGCATTTGCAAATAATTTCCCATTATTCAACTTTATATATCTGTTTTCCTGCTTCATCTGGTCTGTTATTGTATCTTTGCCTTTCTTCTATTAAATCAGAATATACTTTGTTATCCACGGTTTTTTATTTTCTTGGGAGATAATGTGGTGGTTTCCTGTTCTAGTATTCTAGAAGTTCTTCAAGACGCAGGTCCGTTCAAAGCGGAATACATAGATATTTTTATTTTACTCTGTATTTATTTTATTTATGTTAATTCATTTAAATTCATTAATTCATTTCAATTATAACTGTAACACAAATAGTGCTGTAACGCTCATATGTCAAATATAATTGTTCTAGTTCTCTTGAGGGATAGGCACAGACAGTGGGATAATACCATTTTTTACTTTTGCCTTATTAAAGAGTATTGACTCTTATCTGCTTTTGACACGAAACTTTCTATCAATAAATTTAAATTCATGTGCTTGGAAAGCTTAAACTCCATGGTTAGTGCACTCAGGCTTGACGATTTGTCTTGGGACATGGTCTACCTAAGTACACTCTTAACGCGTTTTAAGCTGGAAAATAATCTGTAAGCACTGGCTGCGGTCAACTAGCTCGTTGTCTAGATCCATAACATATTTTCTTACCAATCTCAGGGCTCTATCCATAATTTCATTGTCTGTTAGAGAGCAAAATTCCACAAAACAGAAATTATCACAGATCATAGAAGGCCTAGAACCGAAGAGCAATGTCTGCAATTACATGATCTAATATGACATAATATATTTTTAACTACAATGTCTGTGAATATATTTTTTGCCCACTTTGTCGTTTCTCATCTGCCAATCTCTTCTGCTTACTGACCCTTTTTGTTTTATCTTTGAGCGATTTCGGTCATCTTATGTTTTTTGTAAAGACGCATTTTCATTTCACCTTCATTATGTAGTGTTTTCTTTTCCATTAAACTATTTAAATTTTGACATGAAATATTAAGGGGTAGCATCTCGGGTCCGAATTACGTTATTTACATAAGTTATGGCTTTTGAAACGATTGTCTAAATTGATGCCATCAGCAAATTAAGAAGTGTACATAATTTTTAATACCGTCATTTATTTCTCTCTTTGCTTCTGCAGTCAAGTTCTATTTCGATACCTATTTCAGTGTTTTGGCCATTCTTGGAAGATGAGCAGAACTAGGTTTCATGTCCTCATCTGACCAATCAACGAGTGTGTGAGGTTGAATAAAAGGATCCTTTAATTCTTTTTCTTAAAATTTCCCATCTCTGTTGATTCAAAACAAAAAAAGTTGTACAGCTTAAGCACAACCGCAAAAAAGGTAAGTGCGGTACAACTTTTAGCTGTCTCAACTCCACTAAGATTTAGAGAGTGGCAAGAATAAGGATAATAGGTAGCTAAGCTATTGGCAGATAGTATTTTTGCCTGTACACTTTTGTAAGCACCTTTCATATTGCTATCATTGTCGTAACCTTGACATTGGCAATTTTCTAAGTGGGATATTAAATAACTTAAGGTTTGACAACATTACTTATGTGATAGCTTCTCCTGTTTTTTCAACAGCCAGAAAAGGTTAACATGTGTTCTTATTCAATAGTACCTTTGGCTGTTAAATTTAAGTATCTTATTAAGAATACCGTTTGTTATACATGCACTGAGTCACGAGTTGTGTCAACTATTAGTGCATATTATGTGGTATTTTCTTCCTCGTGTATGTGACGTCTTACTTCGTGTGCACAGACACTAAAAAATTCATTTTGAATCCATTGATAAATAATGCACCTGTAACCTCTCTCAATAAAAAAGGTCACATGTTGCAGTCACTTAAGAAGGTCCTTTCAAATTTCTTTCTTATGTTGGATGGACTTCAACTTTATGCCATTTAAAGAATATGCTTATTTAATTTTTTGCTGTTCAGTTTGCCACTCTATAAAACACTTTGTGTGAGACACTGCTTTCGTGAGAAATTCTATCTTCTCCCCTTTTGTAAGGGAAACAATACAGTGCTTGCTTATGTCTACTCTACACTAAGCAGATTATAGGTTCACCGTTTACGTTTCTTTTTTTTAATCGAGATGGGCAGACATCCAGCAGCAACATATTCTGGAAAAGATCAAGGCAATTTTCCGTGTAACTTCTTTATATTGGTGTTATAATCAAATACAAGGGAGCCTATATCAAAGTATGTTTTAGAGATGAATGGTAGAATTTGATCCGATATATCTGAAGGTGACATTTCTGTTCGGAACTAGAACTGATAGTAACTCAATAATGTCAAAATCGAAGGTTCCTCTTCTAACTGCTCTGAGAGTTCAAACGGTTGTGAAACTTGTGACGCTTCAGACAGACAGACCAGTGCCTGTGACTAGAAAAATCACGATAGTGATTTCTGTCCTTTATCGATCTTTTTCTTTCGATTCTTTTCTTTTTTGTGCTCCTGATTTTGAACATAACTCATTTTCATTACACAGCAGGAATTTTAGACATTATATTGAAAGAATTAGATTTTTATAAATGATTAGTTATTTAATTTTGTGGTTACTAATTAACTCAATAAACAAGACTGACAATAGATTTAATAATATTCGAAATGCGTTTCACAAATTATCGATAATAAACGAAAGGTCTACCTACAGCTGGAAAGTTATAAAACTCCTTTTAAATACAAAAATTCAGAAGTTTGAGATGGCATTGTTTAGTCTCATTGTTATTATCAGCAATTGTAGTGTTTATGAGCAGACACAATGAAAGACATTTACATGTGCGGGAGATATCCCATGGGTATAATAGAAAGAGTAAAATAGATAAAGCCTAAAGTTTGTTTCAATTATACTCATTGAGTTTACTACCATAAATCATCTATCTGATTTTGAACCCCAGTATGTAGGTGCCAACATCCTCAAAGCACAAGAATGGGTATTGTAGTAATTTTGATATAAGACAGTTATTCTCTGTTTAACATATTCGCAAACAATAATGGCATAACTAGTATTACTTAACTTTCGGCAGATCTTTATAACAAGCAGAAATAAACCAGTATACCTTGAAAAAGCTGGTTTGTTTTTGATATGGTGTTTATATCTCAAACTTATTTTTCAATTTATATAATTTCTTGAGTCAAATTATGTCACAGAAACTATGTTTGGGTAGTCCTGATCACTAATGTTGTTAGACCAACAATCTTTTCTGCCTTATATAAAATTATTGTGAAATGGAACGGCATGGCACATGAAACAACATGGAATGTGAAGTTTCCTATAGGAAGTTAAATTTTAATTATGCCGAAATAATGGGAATTGTATATCCATAAAGGTCTTCATTTTATGGAATCTACATAAAAAGGGGATTTAATAGTATAACCTGAGATTCACTTAACTTCTGATTATAGGGATATTAAGCATTTATGAATTTGTTACAGACTGAATCGTGCACACAATAGTTCAACGTTAAAGCTATAAGTATATTTTCATTATACATCATGTCAGTAAGGAAGGCCAGAGATAAAATTATTCAGTGATTGTTATTGCAGTTCTGTTTTTCTTTATTTTTTCCCATTACTAAAGTGCAGATTAAATAAGCATATTTGCAATCCTGGTTATTTATGTACTTCATAACTTAATTCTGATATTTACTTTTATTATTAATATAAGTTAACAAAATTAAGCATGCTACTCCATTGCTGAATGTTGTTACTACTTTGGCATTTGTACCCGATTGACATTTCTATCCATAAACTATTGTGGGTTTAAATTTTCTAATGGCCTGCTTTTAACTATGGATGGGATTGCTGTGATACCAGCTGTCCAGATCACATCCACCTCCTGATTATGGAGATAAATTTGAGGGTAAAAGTTTGCCGAAAATAAAATTTTATATTTTTTGAAAAGTGATGGTGTGTTGGAAAATATTTAAGATACGAAATTTTGATTTGTTGGGTATATATAGTTGTGAATCTGTTCCATGGATTAGTTGGGTTTGTATATTACTACTACTCGCAAGGTCACAGACTTGATTTCCAGCACGGATCATTAGAAATGTGTTAGGTGCATTTTTTAGATATTTTTATTCAGATAAATGTTTTTATTGTTACACATGTTAAAGCTTGCTTGCTATAGCAAGGGTCACCTAAATTTTAAACTTCAAATGTAGCACTGGAGAATTTAAATTTTGACAGTTAAGCCCAGGGTAATGATTTTACGAAAAGTGAAATATATGTTTTTAGGACATGAGAAGTGGTTCATATTGTTTAGAAAATTTGAGGGTGTTTTTGATTTTTGGCTGGCATTAAAGGTTGATCACATGCTAAAAAATTTACCAAAAAAAATTTAATCCTATTTTTAATAATACATTGTTTGCCTAGAAAGCTTTTGCAAAGGGGGTTTCCAATTTTGAGTGGAGTGAACATTTAATCCAAGCAATGAAATTTTCAAAGAAAACTACTCCAAACATAACACTGAAAAATTTTAATAATAAAAAGTTGTGTTTGCCTTATTAACTTCGCTTTTTTAATGTAAATTTCCCATTTAAAGTAAGTTGAATGTAATATTGTTTTGATACTACTTGTGTAAAAAACAGTTCTCGTCTTGGACATTTAATCTATTAGTCCTCAGGACAGGTAGAATTTTCCTGTGCAATCATTATTCATACAACTGAACAAACCTACATAGTTGTTTAGATGTGTACGCATTGCGTATTAAGATACAGCAAAGTTACAAGTTATAATTTTGTAGAAATTACGTACTTTTCAGCTTACTGGACTTGCTCACTGCATTGTGACTGAAACCTGAAATTTAACATCAAAGTTTCTTACCCACTAAGAAACAAGGAACACAAAACTCAAAATTTCTATAGGCAAAGTACTCATATACTAGTGAATAATTTGTTTACATCTTTGTATTCTTATCCTACCATCATATTTTCATCATGAAACAAATACTAGAACATTTTCCAAATATCAAATATTATTTACAAACTTAAGTATGCTAATTTACAAAACCAGTCACAATTTTCTTTCAACACAGTCAATATTAAAACAAATATTACATAAATGTTATCTCAAGGACGAATATTCTATGGTCATCCCTTTTAAAACACACCTCATTATGTAATTGATCAATCCTTAGAAAAATGCTTGTACAATAAATTATAAAATACCCTCTACTTTTATAAAGACACCTTAATAAAATAAGCAATTAATAATTTACCGTTGTCATATCTGAAAATAAAATACGTTATCTGCTATACAAAAACATAACCATTTAGAACAAAATATATGGTCACACACCCTTACTTCATAAACAAAAATCATAATGTGAAGTGCTCCATCAATGAAATACCTGAGACTGCTGAATGCTCTAGCATCTTGAAATGACTTTGGCTGTTATGTATTGCAATGTAGCCAGTGGCCTGGATTCCAGTTGTTTCCAATTTAATTTTATATTATAAATTTCTTTTTTCCATTACTTAACCATACATCAAAATTTTATTTTTTAATATACCTGTAAATTCTTACCAAGCAATGTTTTAAATTTGCTTTCCATTTTATATTAGCTGTTCAAATCAATAGCATCCTATAATTTATAACTTTATTATTTATTTCTTTCATCCAGCACACAATATTGTTAAAAATATATGTATTCTGTCAACATTGTCAGACTTGTATCAAAAGTTAACAAGCTCAAAGACACGGGAATTTAATAGAAAAATTAATAGGTAGCACTTTAATTTATCTTGTTAAAGATCTTATGTCACAAACAAACATTTGGTGTATTCTAAAAACCTGAGAATTTGAACCAAGCATGGCAGGTTCACAATCGAAATAAATGTATACTTCCATCTACTTTTAACATGTATGTTTTTAAATTAATTAATTCCTCGAATTTATTCAAAAAAATTCTGTTTTTATCGTTTGTCATAAAACTTTACTGGGGTTTTCAATAGAACTGTTTATTAGTTCTCATAATTTATAAATTCATGTATGAGAAATTGGCATGGCAAAAGCTATACTAGAAGCAACTAATGGCTTTAATTTATTTGGAAAAAAGGGTGCAGCTTGGATTATAGTTGTTGTTTTTTATTTACCATTGAAGAAAATGTGCAGTGAATTAAATAAATCATATAAAGAAAAGACTGCTTTATAATTATTATTAGCAAAGAGAAATTAAACAAAATACAGAAAACTGAAAGAAATGCAGTATTTGAAAATGCCAAAATTAAAGTGTTTACAATATACAGTATATACTTGGTGGTAAATTAAGAATTAGTAAAAAATAGTTGCTATAGTGATTGTTTAAATTAATTATTTCATCATGTGTTAGTACCGGTTGCAAAATAGAAGAATTTCTAAAAGTTATAAGATGCCTAAAAGTTTTTTTAATATGAAAAATGTATGAAAGTATTCATATAATAACACCGACTTTAAAATAATACTGCTGTAATGTAAACACCGTTGGGTAGCATTCCACAACTATATTTTCACTTGGGTTTTTAGTTTTGTCAGTAATATTTGGAGTTTCTGTGCAGGCCAATGAGATTTTAAAAGTTTTATACTTTTAGCTGATCCTCATGATGGTAATTTATTTATCAATATGACACCCCTATTAACAGATTTCAAAGTCCCTGTAGTTTTCAAAGCAAATGCAAAAATTAGAAATGTTACTGAGGATTTGGATGCACTAATTAAAGATTTCTTGACTAATGATTCCATAATTATATTAGGTGGATCAAGTAACTTGAATAAAAATATACCATTACCATTTTTACTAAATGAATTTTAAAGCATCATTGAAAAATGTTCTTACTTTAATTTGATCATGTGTGCAATCCTCTATCGTATTAACCATGAAAGCTGTAATTCCACAAATTTCAAATTTTATTGTTCGCTGTAGGGCTTGGCAACTCAGTACCATCATCTTAAACCATTTGATACTTATACTTTTCACTCGCTATTTTACTTCAAAGGCCTTACATGACAACTACTGGGAATAAAATATTAAGTTCTAAACTTGCTGATATAATAAATAAAACATCCAAGTACTCCATAGGAATCTCCGAGGAAAACAGGTATTTTCATTATCAGGATTTTATATATTTCTTAGAAAATCTGAAATACATGTAAAAAGAATTATATTTAAGTGTGCATAAAGGATAGGAATCTTACTATCAATTTTGACTGTCTATGTTATACAATCTAAAAAACTAAATGAAGTAGAAAGCCTTTCTTTCTAACAAAAACTTTGCTGTTATCTATATAACAGAACATTGGCTCACCATCTAATATATTACATTTTCTAGATTAGTAAACTATCAGGGCGGCATCATATATACTAGACATAATGTTAAATTCTCTTGTATGGAAAAGATAAACAAATTATCCATTGAAATTCACTGTGAAGCAACAGAAGTGTTATTAATTGACTTGAATGCAATAGTAATTAATATATATTGTTCATAATTTCGATTTATATCTATATAACCAACAAAATTTGCAATAAGCGTGACTACTCCAAACACATCATATGCGGCAACTTCAATATACATTTCAACTTAAAAACTGAATTTTTTATAACACCTTGCAGTCTTATAACCTAATATCTATCTTTCACTTCAAAACTCGCATGGACAATCAGATTGACAATATCTTTACAAATTTGTATTCCAAAATATTATAAAACTTCTAGAAAAGTCTGAAACCAGAAATCTATAAAAATTCCAATATTAACAGGAATGACGGTTACAAACTTCCCTCAGTATGGAAAGTTGCACCAAATGCAATGAATTGCAAGTTTAAATTTTCGTTCAAGCACAATTGTAACAATCATCAGTTATTTTGTTAAACAGATAGCTTTTTGTTTTATAGAAGCTTGTCTAGAAATGACCTTCTTTAGCACTGCTACTTTGGAATATCACTAATTTGGCTCAATTGGGTGTATTGAGTGTGTGTTTTGAAATAATGATTCAAGTCATGTCCTAAGATGTCTCTTATGAAAGTAGGTCCAATTTATTGGTATTTAATATGGCAAGGTTCACATCTGGAACACATTATCAATCACGACTCTGGCAGCAAAATCCTCACATGCTAGCCTTGAACATTTAAGTTGATTTTTGTAATATAGAATTCTTTTACAATTATTTTTTGTTGCAACGAGACTTGGCATAGTTTTGATTATTTTGTGATTTTAAAGATAAATCTTTAAGGAAACTTTGTTGTTTAATGTAGTAAAAACATTATCGATGCTTTCTGAGAATTTGAGGGTCAGTGCTTCTGCCATATTTAATCCTAAATCGGTACGAATTGATTTTTCAATTCTAGATGATATGCAAGAAAAACTTAATTTTAGCATTTTTTTTTTTTGATAAAATTGCTTGTTTATTACACAGAAAAAATTATATTTAGTGTTTTCTGATGAGAAACTTGTTTTCATTTTTTCGGTGTATGCTTTAAAATCATAGCACACTTTATAAATGTACATATTTTAACGTTTTAATTATTCACTTTTGCTCCAAAAGAAAACAATTCGTTATTTTTAAATCATACACAGAGCACAATGGTTTCTCTTGAAATAATTGCTAACATAACCAAAAAAACAATACTGAAGTAATAAAAATTCTACATCTTTGTTCATCTAGTTCAAACGAAACTTTAACTTTCCTTATTAAAATAATTAATACCCCTTTACCACAAAATATTTTTAAATACTAAATACGTATTTCGGCTCCTATGTGATCATCATCAGTAGTAAACTAAAAAATAAAAACCATTAAATTAAAAGTTGTTCAGGAAACCCTTATAAGGATATTCTCCTCACTACGTAGGCTGAAGTGATCCTTCCCAGCAAACAGTTTACTAAAATTTGTTTTGAACACCTGAGGATATTCTCCTCACCAAGTAGGCTGGTGATCTCTACAAAACAAAGTGAATTGTTGAATTACAAAAATTGTACATAAAAATTCAAATTATAATTAAGTTACTTGGGCAACCCCAGTCTAAAATTTATGAAATACAGTGATAAAGTATATCATTTTATTAAAATTTTCAAACATATGCACGTGCTCACATGCACACATACACATGCACGCACACACATGCACACATACACACACACACAACACACATGCACACACGTGCGTGCACACACATACACACACACAACACACACACGCGCACACACACACACACACACACACACCTAGAAACAACTGTTGTAAAAGATACATCTTCTGGCATATTTTTGAGATCAGCCACATGATTAGACTAAATATTTTTGTCTTCACTTATAGACAACTTCGTGGCTTAGTTGGTATGCGTGTGACTACTAAGCCCAAGGTTCCTAATTCGAATCCCAACATGGTCTGATTGAAAAATGTTAAACAAGCAATTTTCACAATACTCCTTTGTTTGGATTCGAGTTAAAATGTAGGTCCTGTGTGTTTGTTGTCACACATGTTGAAGTTTCCTACCTTGCTTGGGACAGCAAGGGTTTGGCAAAATTCAAAATTTCCAGGTAAAAAAACTCACTTTTCCGCCAATGTAATACCCTTGGGTGGAGTATTGGAAAATCAAATGTAGCGTTTTCGCATATAAACATGACTGTGTATGGGAGTAACAATATAGTGAAGAAAACTATTTTTGTGATGTTGATCTGTGTGATAGGAATATTTGAAATGCTTTTAATTATCAGTAACATTTTAAACATATTCTTACTTATGATGGCCACTTGATAGTTGAAACATATTTTGATTGTTTTTAAATATTAATGTGGCAATAGATTTCATTTGGATTAATTTTACTTGAGTATGTTATATAACTATGTATTACAATTAAACCTTGATTAGTTCAAAGTTTGCTCTTTAATTTAAATAGTAATTTGTTGTTTTAGGGATTATGGATACAGCGCATGCGTGTTTTAAGACGTCTTCTAAAAAAGTACAGAGAAGCTAAGAAGATCGATCGTCACCTCTATCACTTATTGTATATGAAAGCAAAGGGTAATGTATTCAAAAATAAGAGGGTGTTAATGGAATACATTCACAAAAAGAAGGCCGAAAAAGCACGTGCCAAAATGTTAACTGATCAGGCAGAAGCAAGGCGACTAAAAGTTCGTCAAGCACGTAAACGTCGTGAAGAAAGAATAGCAACTAAAAAGCAAGAAATCTTACTTTATTATCAAAGGGAAGATGAAGGCACACCATTGGGAAAACGCTAAATAGTGTTTAGTTTACTGGTTGTATGTTGACATGGAAAGAAACCAATAAAAACTACATTATGATTATTATTATTAGATAAAATTATTTTTGGATCCTTAAAAGGTTCCAGCATCTTATACAGAACAAATTTTTGATATATTTTGACATTTGTCATATAATATGTGTCACATTTTAAAATAAAAATTCTTATGGTGTATTGGATAATTGTCTAATCATATTTCTTTAATAATGACTTTCGTGTTTCTCTTCATATTACACATTTTTTAAACGTTTCTAAGTAACCTGAATTCTTATATCATATGTAACATCAAAATCCTTTTCTATATTTAGATTAGACTACATACAACATAACCTACAAAAATTGCTTTGTACAAGGAAATAAAATTAGATGATCTTCATGCACTTGAAGTGTGCTCGTGCATGTGTGTAGGCATAAGCATACATGCACATGCACACACATGCATGCACACACACACACACCACACCACACATACTGCTGTAATATTGAAGCCTCATTAGTTGGATGACAAAGTTATGCTGTAAAGTTATGTACTCGCTTCTCAACACGACAGACACAGAATCACAAACTTAAATTCAAGAATACACTTCCTCAACTGTCTCAGTTAGAAGAACACTAAAAGATCCTCCAGCTCTAATAGATTGATGTATTGAACTTTTACTAATATTCTAAAGTACAGATATTCACACATAATATAAAAAGATATAGAAAAATGAAAATTTTTACAGTATAAAATCACTTAAAGAAAATAAGTTTCAACTTACACCAAAATAAGATTACTTTGCATTTACGGCATTCTGAGTATACTCACGCCACTGTTTTTACTTTCAAAATATACATTTTCTTCACAATACGTGTAAATTGACATTTTGTTCTACAAATAATAAATTTTCTAAGTGAAAGTTGTAAGTTTTTAAATTGATTAAACCTAAAAGTTACTATCTCGAACAATAAAATTATTAAATTACAAACACTATACAAATTGTAGATTTCAATTTTGCCATAGTCTCAAATACATCACAAATCTTAAAAAGCTACGCTAACCTTTTTTTCATGTGTTTTGAAATAACGCCAGACTTATTAGCTATTAAAATTCCATACTATCAAATTATTAAAGCTTCACATATGAATTACTATGAAATTTGCTTAGCGTTGATATTGTTTCAGCTTAAATTCAAATGTGCATGACTTTCAATAGCATTAAGCTGGAATGGCTATCTAAGGAATAAAATAAAATCGAAAAGGTTCAAATTGAATTGAAGTTAATATTAAATATAAAGTCCCAAAAATAATCTCCTATTACTTAAACTAATTAAACAAATTCAGGTCTACTTATAATTTTTCTAAAGTTGACGAAAATCAACTAACTGCAGCACTTTATATCAATTACAAATACTTAAACTTGTACTAATTTTTATTTTACCTATAGCTTCGTTTGTCAGCAGAACATTGGAAATAATTCATTTTAAAATTACTCCCATATTTATAACCTATCCAGAATGAAAATAACATCCTTCGGAAAATTTTTCTATTCAAGAGAAGTGTTAAGAGTTGCTACAAATCTTGCAACTTCGTGCCATAATAATAATTTCACTACACAAAAAGGTACCCGATTGGTTTAGTGCTCTCGATATTGCAAAATCTCCTTTATTTACTGAATGTAACATCTGAAAATTCAAATTACTAATGTGTCCAAATGTTTCTTCATAAATAGAATTTTGCTTTTGATATCTCAGCTTACCACTGCATATGTTAACTTTTGTTGAATGGAATAATGAACAATTGTGTGACTTCTTACATGAAGCAATTTATAGTAAAATGTAAATATAGTAAAATGTCTGATCTATCTGTACGGAAATTGCTCATTTAAATATTCATGCACTTCCACAGGAAAATGACTTCCAGCTCATAAACCACATGTCTGTTACTTTTTGTTTGAATATTAATAGGCAAATACAATTGAATATGTGCACAAATATTCCTGGTAAAATTATTTACAAAAAAATATATGATTAACACTTATTATTCTACCTTACGTTAAATACAAATCAGTTAAAAATAAATCTAAAACTAATACTTACAGAATCCACAAAATGCTCGTAATTAAAATGTCTTCTTATTTTAAATTGTTGTCCAATCAGCTTACAAGATTTTTCATGTTAAAAACAGCAATTACCAAAGTACTCTGGTTAAATCTTCCTTTTGATTATTTAATAAAATCTCTAAAATAGCATTATATTGAAGAATTTTTCTTATTGTAATTAATAATTCCATTTTTGTATGTAATTTGCGTTTAAAAATATCACTTCTATATTCATTGTATCAATAATTATTAAACTACAGCATGCTCACTGCACACTTCAAATACCATCTTCGTGACGCAACAGCTTGCGCAATCATAACATTTCGCGATCTAATTTAAGAATCGAAATTAATCTAATGAATGAATGGAATGGAAAGAATCGAGTGAATCAATCTCATTTTTTTAATAAACTATTCTTTATTTACTCTAAATTATCTATATCCAGAAGATTGTAGAAAAGTGTGGAACATTATGATGCAAGATTCTCAGAAACACCAATTAGCATCTAAAATCGCGGCGTTTATTTCACTTAATGTTATTCCAGTTATTCATGACGCAACGCTGTTTGTCCTGGTTTTACACATACTATTAGTGTGGCGTCGCATACTAATGCTAAAGATAATCAATTTTATCTGATATATCTTGGATTTTTGTGGGTTTCCGTGTTTCGGTCGCTTTTTGGTATAAACCATTATTTATTAATTAGTTTATTTAGGTAGTTCTAAATACCGATGACTCGTCCTTTATATTCTAGAAAATTCTTTATTTACACTAAATTGCTGTAATCCACAGGGTAATTAATTTAAACTTTAATTGCTTTTTAATTCAAAAGGGGTTGCATTTTTTTAGAAAATATTTGCTTTTGTGTTTCACTACACAAAATTAATATGAAAGTTGAGTTTTTTAAATATATGTTGATTGCAGTTTCTTAAGTTAAATGCGTAAATCTAGAACTATTCTGTTATTTACAAGTACATGAAAGAATATTTTTATATACATCAAGTTACTTTCACATTGAAATGCGTTTTACGGCATGTTACAATTAATTATTTCTACATACACAACTTACGTAATATTTAATTTACGGAATTTTCCTTATTTTTCTAGTTTTTTATATTTTGGTTGGATTTATTTGTATAATTTGGGTTTCAATGACCTCTTGTGGCCCCTTATCATGCTATTTTCCCCCAAAAAATATAAAATTCTAATTCTGCGTTATTTTTCCACATACATGAGTAATTTTACTATTTTTACTTCTTACTACCTGCTGTCTATTACTAATTCTATAAAGTTTTATAATACACATGCATAATCTTTTCATACTAGGGCTTTTCTCCTTTTTAACAGTCCACATATTCCTATCTTATAATTAACTAAACTGTCCTTAACTTTATTTTAATCTCATTTACACTATAATATTTCTATCTTATATCTCGGACTTTTTCATATTTACACACGGGCTCATCAAGTTTTATCCCATATAGAATTCTCTTCACTATAATTCGTAAGTCATCATAATATAGCATATTCCTCTCTAAACTATCACAATCTTGCAAAAATATTGGGCTATAAAATTTTCATAAAGCTGTCCCAGCAACTACTCAGCTATACTACTCACGCCGAAAAAATTTATGGTATAGAATCTTTATATCAAGCCTACTTCGTTACTCTCAAATTATACATTTTTCAATTATTCTGCATTAAATGCAGAAACTTCAGTCACTATCAATAACTTTTAACTTTTACAATCA
The DNA here is from genome assembly GCA_036346225.1 of Platerodrilus igneus. NCBI lineage: Eukaryota > Metazoa > Arthropoda > Insecta > Coleoptera > Lycidae > Platerodrilus > Platerodrilus igneus. The sequence continues at coordinate 2,138,102 of JARFIW010001092.1, forward strand.
GTAGCAATTCTTTATTACTTATCTTTCAATTCATAAGATTCCTTCAGCAACGATTCTACTTCATTCTTAACTTCACCTGGACATTTAACAACAATTGATCCCTCATCCAAATTATCTTCACATTCTCTCTTAAAATAATTCACAAGATACTTAACATCTTTCTCTAAATAATTCACATTTATATATTTAACTGCCTCATCCTCTTTCACCTCAATAATTTCTTTCTTTTGCCAAACCAAACGCTACTCCTCCATATTTATACATACGCTTGATCGAAGTAAAAGAGAGAAGAGCCTGAACACTGATTCAGACCACGATAATAATAAAGCTTTTTGTTAGTATTTTGTGTATGTGTAGTAATGTTACCGTTAATATAGTAGTTGAAAGTATAAAACGGTAGTAGCGGACCTCTAATTATTAACATGAAGTACGAGTTAGTGCGTATTAAATAAAAAGGTCCGGCTACTATGATAAAATTTATTAAATGGATGCAAAATATATGGGGGTAAGCAGAACTGATAATCAAGTTTGTATGCATGATATATGGGTATGGAATGGTACTGTGAGACAAGGCAAATAGCTTGCAGAGATATCAGATGGTAGAGGCATGTGGATTCGTCGAGCAGCACAGTAAATGGAAACAACGCCGAGGGGTTTTTCTGATAATCATCTCCGACGGGAATGAAGACTGAAAAATTCTTCAGGTAATTACATTGAAATTTCTGTTGTTTTATGAACATTTGTGGAATTTTGTGTTGTGTGGTTGACTTTTTTGGTGGCATATTTATGGTTGTAGAAATTTATTGTAAAAGATACATGTACTGGACGATTTAGTGATGTTGAATATTGAAAAAGGGTGTATTTAGAACATATCAAAATTTTATTCAGGATATAAATTGAGTTGTAAAGGGTAAACGGGTCTGTAAATTTATTTTAATTAATGCAAGATTTTAAAAAGCATATACAAACAAAACTGGGTTATAATGAGCTCACAATACTCCAGTGTAAAGTCAATTTAGGGTTATATGTGGGGCCCATCTACTCATATTTAATCAAATTTGTTTAAAATTATTATAAGAATCAAGGACTTTGAAACATACAATATTGAGCTGATAATTATTGTATCAAACTGTTTGGAAACATGTGTAAATATATTTTTTCTGTTAATAGGTGTAAATAAAAGATATGATTGTCGTATTATTTTGGTAATTTTATTTGATGGTGTGTGAGTGTGAAAGAGGTATGAATGTAAAACTAGGTATTCAAGAAGAGGCCGATTGCTGAGCTAGCCAGGAAAGCAGAAGAAATTCGAAGGCGTCCTTAATAAAAGGGTAAGGAATAGTTTTTTAAATTTTTTTAAAGAAAATGTTATATTGGAAAAATTCGTGAGGCTTGAGATTTTAGTAGAAGGTTCCACGGCAATTTTATGACGCGGGGGTTGAATGATTTTTAGGAGCCGAAGCGAGTAATTCAGAGGTCCCGAGTCCACGGTAATTTTATGGCGCCCAACGTGGGACTTGAATGATTTTTAGGAGCCGAAGCGAGTAATCCAGAGGTTGTACCGGGTCCACAGCAATTTTATGGCGCCCAACGTGGCCTCGAGATCCAAATAAAATTTGAACATTTTATTCCAGGAAACTGGCGAGCTGAAAGAGATAGCCGGTCTTATATAAGTTTATAAATAATTTTGAGTGTGTGTGGGAGTGATTTGAACGTATGCAGAGGAAGGAGTGGTTAAGAAGCCAAGGATTGGAAATTGGAAGTGACGATAGTGCATTATTTGAGAAAGTAGGAAAAATCCAAAATTTGAACAACTGAGCCCGGAATTAGGGGATAAAATAGAAAAATCTACAAGGGAATTTTCTGATTTCAAAAACAGGTTAACGATAAAAATGGGGGAAGTAGAAAATAGGGTTGATAAAAATGAGCGCAATATGAGGTTTAAGTCAGGAAATGGGACAATTACGGACGGAGGTGAGGATCTTCTGTGAAGATGAAATTAATGTTAAAATGACTGAAGTGACGGACTCATGTAAGGATCAGTTAGGTAGGGTAGAGAGAGGTGACCGGAATTAAACAAAACGTATCGACTTTGATGGGGGATGGTCCCAGATTCGTAATAGGGAATATGTCGCTGGATCAACAAATGAAATTTTATGGGGATAGTCGGGTAAATCCTCAAATATTTATTAATAACATTAGAGGTTTGGTTTGTAATTTGTTTGATGAACAGGCAAAACTCAACATTGTAAAAGCGTTGCTGAAGACCATGCTGAAGTATAACTTAATAGGACAGGAAATTCACACATACAATGACTTTGAGGACCGATTCCTAAAACACTACTAGAGTGACCAACGACAGGACCAAGTACGAGACGATTTAATAACAGGAAAATTCAAAGGGGAGTTTGCAGGAAGTAGGGAGCAATATGCTATACGGAAGTATAGCATAGCGAAACAGTTGAATCCACCATTGACGGACAGACAAATAATCAAATATCTTTCACGACATTTCGAGGTTGAGGTTAGGTAACATGTAGCGTTGCAAAACATTGTAGACAGGGAGATGTTTTTGGAGTACCTGCAGAGGTATGACGACGTAAGCAGTGGTAGCGAGACCTGGATCAAGTACGGAGACCAGACCTGGACAGGAGTTTTAGACGAGGACAAACCACTAGACATCACTGTGTACAAATATGAACATCCGAAGGAATTTTTAAAGATAGAGGAAGAAGTTGAGCCAGAAATAAAAGAAAAAAAATAAAAGAAAATTTTTGTTTGCCTATAATTGATATTAAAAATTATTTAAAAAAATTTTGGAGCGTTATTGGATTCAGGAGCAGAGGCGAGTTTAGTATCGGAGGAATTCGTCAAAAATTAAGAAAAAAGTGTGTGACAGGATTATGCCAATAAAAAGAAGTCACCTCGTTGCGCCAAATAAAAAGCGATTTGCTGTTGTGAATAGTGTGGTTATTTTAAAAGTAGAGTTAGGTTCAGTAAGCTGTGAGCAAGAATTTATAATTGTACCTGGGTTAAAGTTTAAAGGGATATTAGGGGTCGACTGTATGATGAAGTTAGGAGTTGTAATAGATATGGAAAGGAAAGTAGTTAGGATTGGGGATAGGATATTGCCCTGGAAGACAAGTTATGATGTCACAGAGGATGACATTGGGTTATGTGTTAATGTTACAGAAGCAGATGAGGAAGAGTAAGTAAGTAAGTAAGTAGATTTATTGCATAACTCAATATAGGTTAATAAAGTATAAAACAAAATATTATACAATACAGCAAATTATTAAAATACAGTTAATAATATAATTAGTTTTCATTTCTACAACTTAAAATATATTTTTTTAAATTACTCTTGAATTTTCTTTGAGAAGGCTGATTTGTGGTAATGTATTATATATCTTAACGCCATAATGAAATACATTTTTTGTGGTTATCGTTTTATTCTTCTTGTATATATAGTAATTGTCTGCTTGTCTTGTGCTGTAGTTATGTATATCTGACACTTTAATTAAGTTGCTAACCAAGTACGAAGGCAGCAAACCACTTATAATTTTATATATAAAAACCATACTATTATATTTCATTTGTTCCTGAACATTTAAAAAATTAAGGCATTCTAACATTTTACGGACTTTGGCAAATCTGCTACATTTTAATAAACATCTCATTGCACGATTTTGTATCTTTTGCAATCTTTCCAAATCAACTTGGTTTGAGACAAATAAAATGATGCTGCAATATGTTAGGTGTGGATAAACTATTGCTCTATATAAAGTTATTCGAGCAAAACTTGATAACTTTGCACTAATTCTTCTCAGAAATCCAACCTTTTGCTTACTTTATTTATAACCATCTGTAGATGCATTTTAAAAGTTAATTTTCGGTCGATTATTACGCCAAGGTATTTAATGTTCTCTACCAGTTCAATATCAGACCCATCTATTTGTACATTCCTATTTTCTGTTTTGATCATTTGATAACTTCTATCATTCGTTAACAACATCCATTTTGTTTTATCAACATTTATCTTCAGCTTATTTCCAACTAAATATTTGCTAATTCTTATTAAGTCACTATTTACAGATTGAATCAGGTTTATTACATTTGCACCTTCAGCATATATTAAAGTGTCATCAGCAAACATGCATCTTTGTTACCTTCACTACATTCACTATATCGTTTATGTAAATTATAAAAGCAATGGTCCCAAAATACTTCCTTGTGGAACACCCCACTCAATTTCTGCTTTATTAGATGTTTCCCGTTGCCATCTCGTTTCTTGCTCCCTGTTTTGTAGGTAGTCTTTAAACCACTCTAACGCATTGTCTTTAACCCCATATTTTTCCAATTTTTGAATGAGAATATTTCTACTTATAGTCTCAAATGCTCTTTTGTAATCTATAAAGACTGCACACACTGCCTTTCCTTTATCCATTGATTCTTTCCAGTCATTTATAATTAGCTGAATCGCTGTTTCACACGAGTGTTTCGTTCGAAAACCAGACTGATAGGTGGTTAATATATTAGTTTCATCCAAGTATTGCTTCAGTTGCTTATATATTACTGTTTCTAATACCTTTTCAATTGTGGCCAACATATTTATAGGCCTGTACTCTTCGCATTTCTTTGTTGATACTACTTTTTGAATTGGTGTAATTGTTGATATCTTTAAGTCTTTGGGCACAATACCATGCATAAGAGACATATTTATTATGTTTAGTAGCGGATAACCAATAATATCAAAAAGTTCTTTAAGAACTCTACTGTTTACACCATCTGGGCTGCTTTTATTTGCTTGCTTATATACCAATTCTTTTAGTTCATGTATTTTAATAATTTAAAAGTACTTAATTCCTTCAGGCTTGTACGTATTTGGTCGTGAAACTCAAACTTTTCAATACCAATTGATGATGTAATTTCTGTTATACTATTTATGAAGTAAGTATTGAAGTTTTCAGCAATAGTTTTGTCATTAGTTTCTAGTGTATTCTCAAATATAATGTGCTTACTATTTTGAATACGTTCGGTTTTAATACAAGTTTTAAAGTCTTCCACATTTTTACTGGGTTACCTTTATTTTCATCTATTTTCTTTTCATAATATTTAATCTTAGCTCTACGGATCATGAATATCACATTATTTCTGCATTCTTTGTATGCTTTCCAATCTTCCATACTTCTTGTGAATGTAAATTTTTTATAAAATTTATTTCGTATATTAATTACTCTTTGTATTTCTCCATTAAACCATAATTTTGAACTATTTTGTGACACCTCCTTGTCATATGAATTATGGTCAATTGCATTTTTAATGTTTGTGTAAAATGTTTTATAAAGTTTATCGATGTTGGTTATTTCATACTTCCAATCTGCCAATATTAACTCGTTCTTTATGGTCTCATAGTTAAGAATTTTCTTTATTTTGCTTTCTGCATCAACTTGGAGTTTTTGTGTGATGTGACTAATGTCTGCAACAAGAGGTGAAAGAGATCCACGCAGTTGAATATAATGAGGAAAAGTTAGAAGAGGTACAATTGGTAGTGAACGAAGAGCCTGAACAAGTAGAGGTAGAGTCAAGTGCAGCATTGTTAGGGAATAAAGAGTCAGAGATTTTTACGGGGTGAATATTGTACATAAACAGTCTAGAAGAAATGAAGAATTTTCTATAGAGGGAAAAGAGGAAAATGTTAAGGTAGTATCGTTTGGTTTGTCCGCAGAAAAGGAAAGAATAGTAAAGGAGAAACAGACAAGTGTAGCGACTGAGGAAGAGATATTCAAGAGTCAGAATAATAAGGATGATTTTATTTTATGTGAAGTAATAGAAGGAATAAGTATAGAGACAGAAGGAGGAAAAATGGGGATGAAGTGCATTAAGATTGTTAGAAGAAAGACTTGGAGGATTAAGAAAAGAGTCAGATTTAAATAAAGAGACGAGACTTAATCGATAAAAATATAGAGATAGGTGATTAGTAGGGTAGAATTTAAATAGATAGAGATAGGTGTATATAGAAAAGTAGAATTAGGTATAGGATAAATAAGGGAAGATAGTTAGATGTAGATATAGAGTTAGATGTGTATAGTTAGAATAATAAATAGATAGTGATAGTAATAGGTAATGCTAAAAATAAAACAGTGGAACATAAGTAGAAGAAACTTAAATAAAAGTGAAGATAGGTAAGAAAAATATAGAGGTGAGGTACGTAAAGAGCCAATAAATATATGACAAAAAGGTAAAAGGGAAATAAATAAAAATAGGAGGTGAAGAGTTAGTAATAGATAGGAATAGTTAGTTAGAAGGTAGTGATAGGTGTGAATAGTTAGTTATAAATAAAGATAGGTGTTGATAGATAGAAATAATTAGAGATAGATAGAAATAGGTAGATAAGGAATGATAGGTAGGTATAGGTAGTGTTAGGTGAGTAGATAGGTGTTTAGAAATATCATGTAAGATTAAGTAGTAGGAATTAGGTGATATTTAAATTCAATAAAACATAGGCGAGTTTTCTTTGAATTGAAATAGGGGGGTTATGTTGTGGATTTAAAGGGGTAAATAGGTATATACAATAAAATTTCAGCAACCATGTATATAGAAAAGAGCAAATTATTTACGTGCAAAATTAATTTAATTCATATAGTGAAAACGGACGAGTATTAAGATATTTTTATATTTAATAATTGGAATGTTAGGATCACATAAAGGGTAAGGAATTTTTTTGTTAATTTTTTTTGAAAATTTTATGGCGCCCAACGTGGGGATTGAATGATTTTTAGGAGCCGAAGCGAGTAATCCAGAGGTTGTCTCGAGAGTCCACGGCAATTTTAGTTTTTACTAAATGAATTAAATTAATTTTGCGCGTAAATAATTTGCTCTTTTCTATATACATGGTTGCTGAAATTTTATTGTATGTACCTATTTACCCCTTTAAAACCACAACAATATATATATATATATATATATATATTTGAGAAAAAGAAACAGTCTTGGTCACAGTAATTAATTATAAAAGAGTGAACATCTATTAAGAATAATTGGTATAGGAAATTACCCTTTATGTTAGTTACATGGATGGACATCTGATGCATATCCTTCATTCAGTTACCAAGGAAAATTTCTAAGACAGACTCATTTATTCATGCTGAAAATTGCTTTAATGTTGAAAAGTTGTGCAATTTTTAACTGTATTATGAGGCATAAATTCTTAATATAAAAGTGGTACAAACAAATAGTCACATATATGGTAGTTAATTCTTTATATAAAACATTTGCAGTGATAATGGCGATATAACAAATTCGTTATTTACATAGAAAAACATTCTATGTGATTACAAATTAGAAATCAGAGTTACTGGAATTTACGTATCATAATGATGTTGATCTAGCATTAATCAAAGTGCTCAATGAATGGAATCTTTTGGTATGAACGAAAAAGTTTCCGATTGGTTATGCTGTACGTGCCTCTTAGTAAGTTTAGTACTTGATGTAGAATGAAATTTCCTGGAACATGATTTTATAACCCGAATTAAATGCTATCTATGACTAAGTTTACTTTGAAAGGGACTGCTACATGTTCTGTGAACTAGTGAAGATTATTTAAAATAACCATTATAAAATAAGTGCAAATATTAATATTTTAATTAGAGTGTTCAAATAGTTTCACTTGACCAATTTTAATATCGTATGTAAACCTGCATATTTGAAATAATTTTTGTTATAGGTTGTTTTAGAATTTCAATTGGGGCTTCAAATAATATTGTAATTATTTCTTCGATCATTACTTCAAGTATTAGTTCATCTATAAATTAAATCAGCTTCATTTATTATTACAAACATTACTGCTAATATTAGCTTTAACCTATATGCTTTGATTTTGCTGCCATTAAATTAATTATAAATTGGGTTTTGATTTAGACCTGGTGCGTTTTGAGTAATTTTGTTTGAGTATGAATCGAAACAGGTCATGTCCGAAGTTTGGAAGTGTTGAGAGGCTGTTTATCTGGAATTGATTCAAGGCTCCTGAATTGAAAGATCAGACTAGTTATAACAGTTTGTGTTTTTTGTAAAGGACTTTTTAAAATGAGCTTTGTGTATTCAATAATTTTATTGTGAGATTTTGTAGCTGTAAGATTTAATTAATTCAAAAATTTATTTGGGAAATTATTTATAATGAGAGGCAATTTACAGGTATCTTTGCCAAAAGGTATGTTTTTAAAGAAGTGATGATAGTGCTGAGAGTACGCTGACCCTGAAAGGTAAACGTAAATATGTGCTAAGTGTGAGTTGATAATTTGGTAAAATCTTTTGTAATTTTTATGTGATTTATACTGCACTAATTTTCATTTCTTTTGTATCAGTATTATCTGTAAATATATGTACTCTAAAAATTGTTAGTAAGGTTTAATATACCAATTCAATTTATTCGAGCAGGAGAATGTTCATGTTCTACCCACTGAAATAGTCTAAGAAGTGGTTTCTTTTATTTAGATAGATTCTGTATCCGTTGTAAAGGGAAGTTTATTTCAATATCACAGAAAAGATACCAGCCCTGATAAATTATATATTAAATTTTTACTAGTATTACTAAGGAACAAATAACAATAAAATAAAAAAGGAACATTTTCATCCTATTAGACCAAAATCAAAATTTCAACTGACATCAAATAATTTTGTTGCTATAACAGCGTCTGAGTATACTCAGACAACAGGTACCTGTAAATTGCAATTTGTTGTACAAACAATAAATTTACTAAATAAAAATCGTGAGATTCATGTCTAAATTGATTACACTCGAAAAGTATTACCGCTCACAATAATGAATTATCAAACTCCAAAACACTTTACAAAACAAGCAAATTGCAGATTCTTTCAAAAATTATTTAAATATTTTCAGAAATTCTTGTACATGAGACACAAAGCTTAACTGCTAATCTAACCTTTATTCTCTGGTGTGTCGAAATAATTCCTGTTTGTCAATCCTCCAATACTTTTAACTTCAAACAATACAAATATTAATGCTCTATAAATAATGGTCTCATATAAATTACTACTAAAATTTGCTTTATGGTGCGATTGTTTAACTGTAATTAAATTATGAGACTTTCACTAGCACTAAACTGAGGAAGACAAGACTAGAAGAATATAATGGCATGTGATAAAATAGAAGCTTTAAAATAATCCCTCAATACTTTAAACTAATTCAAATTACTTACAATTTTACAAAATTGGCAGAAATTAAATGATTAAAGACACTTTATAATAATTGTGATACTTTATTTAAACTTTGCACTAAGTTTTGTTAATCACTGCATTACTTTTAATAATGGCGCTTGTCTGCAGAACATCAAGAAATCTCCTTGAATCGACTCGTATTTATAACTTAAACCCTCAGATTATAACAACTTAACATCATTCAGGAATTTTACTATTCTCCAAGCATATTAATACTGCTAAAGAGAATGTAGACGGCTGCAATAGTAAAAGCTTCTTGACCACAAAGTACCTACTTGGTGTAACATACTCAACCACATGAGAATCGACTTTATTAACAATACGTAAAATCATTCAATTCAAACTTTCATCTTTTGCATAAGCAACTACGAATTACAAATGTTTTCTCATAAGTATATTTACTTTGATTACAGCAGTTTATCTCTGGAAACGTTAATTTTTGTAATGGAATAATGAATTCTTAAAATTACGTGCCACAATATGCATGTAGCGATTTAGAATAATATCTTCAGTAGAATTAATGATTATTACACTAGATACTAGACGAATAATTAAAATTGTCCTAATTTACCAAAATGTCCCTTATTTGCCTACATCTTTCACTATCTGTGTGCAATAGTCTAATTTAAGGTACCTCTACCTCTCTTTTCTTTTCTACTTTTAATATAAGCCGTGCTATTCCCTAATGTGTTAGTATGTGCCTTATCATCCTATCTCTCCTATTTTTTACCTTTTTTCACATATTTCTTCCCCTACTGTTTCTAGTACCTCTTTGTTTTTACATTTTCTGTCCATATCTTCATAATACGTCTACCACCACATTTCAAAGGCTTCAATTGTTTTCCTGTCTGTTTCTCCTACTGTCCACGTTTTACAGTTGTACAGTACTCTGCTTCACATATGCGTTCAGGAGTCTTGCATTTGCTTCCATGTTTGTTGTCTTTGAACATAGTTGCTTCTTCTTGTAAAATGCAGCACGACCTTGTGCTAATCTTTTTTTATATCTTTTGCGCTTTCCCATCTTGTGTTATTTGGCTTCTTAGGTAGCAGAAATTCTTGACTTCTTTTAAATTTTGGTTTCCTATTCGTATTCTGGTTCTTGACTTATTTACCCCTCCTTTACATACTAGTACTTTAGTTTAATTATTGTTAATTTTCATACCGCATCTATCTGTTAATACTGTTTCCATTTCATTAAGAGCTGCTTTTAACTTTTCCTTGCTAGATGCTAATATGCTATATCGTCTGAAAATATGAGTATATTAATCATTTGTCCCTGCATAATAATTTCAAACATATTTCTTCATTTGACAGCATTCATTGACCATTCGATGTACAAGTTAATCCATTTTGTACCCGTGTCATACACACACACAGACATATATATCTTGTTTACTCTTCGCTTCTATACTACTTTACTACGATAAAGTACTGAATGTTGACCAACATTATAGTAGGGTTTTTTTGTAAGTATTAGATGTCTTAATAATACAGTAAATATAGTGCTAGCACGTGTAACGTATTAGTAGCGGCCTTCTATTTATTAACGCGAAATGCGTGTAGTGTATAATAACTTAATAGAGATGTGGCTACTACTATACTAAGCTAGAACATCAATAAATGGAAGCATAATATATGTGGGGTAAGCATCACAAACAACCAGGATTGTATGCTGATATGGAATGGTACTATTAAAACGAGGCGTTTGGCTCGCAATTGGGGTTATCGTCTATATTATTCGCTGAGTATCACAGCGCATGGTCACGAAGCCAAGGTGTTCTGGTGATCGTCGTCGAAGGAATGGAAGCCTGAAGCATTCTCCAGGTAATTTATTTGAAATTTATGTTGTCTGATAAACTTTTGTGAAATTTTGGTGCTGTGTGAGTGAATTTTGGGGTTTATTTATGGTTATATAAACTTATTGGAAAAGATACATGTACTGGACAATTTATTCGGGTTAAATATTGAAAAAGGGTGTATTTAAAACTTATAAAATTTTATTCTGAATATAAATTGGATTGTAAAGGGTAAACGGTTCTATCTATTTTGTATTAATTTATGCAAGGTAAAAGCCATATACTAAATAAACTGGGTTATTATAAGCTCACCATACTCCAGTGTACAGTCAATGTAGGGTAATATCTGGGGCCCATCTACTCATATTTTATTAAATTTGTTTGAAATAATTAGAAAATCAAGGACTTTAAAACATATCACATTTGAGTTTGTAATTAGTGTATCAAAGTGTTCTTTTATACATGTGAATAATTTGTCTGTAAATAGTGGTAAATAAAAGATTGTATGATTGTTGTATTATTTGGTGATTTTATTGAATGGTGTGCGAGTGGGAAGGAAGAATGGTTGTAAATTTAGGTATCCGAGAAGAGGCACAGCTGAGCTAGCCAGGGAAGCTGCTGATGACTTTTGAAGCAAAAATCAAAAGGTAAGCAGTTTTTTCTTTGAAGGTTGTGCATTTTTGAAAATTATTTAATGACACTGGTGAAGCATAAAAACCTTAATCCCTAAGTCCACGGCAATCTTATGACGGCCCAACGCTGGGGCTCGATGTTAAAAGTTTAATCCCTAAGTCCGTGGACTTAGGGATTAAACTTTTTAACATCGAGCCCCTCCTTGGGCCGTCATAAGATTGCCGTAGAACCTTATAAAAATTCTTGGACGAATCTGGGACAAAGCTTTAACATCAGTCCTTTACCAGTGTCTTTAAATAATTTTCAAAAATGCACAACTTTCAAAGAAAGAATTGCTTACCCTTTGATTTCTGCTTCAAAAGTCATCAGCAGCTTCCCTGGCTAGTTCAGCTGTGCCTCTTCTCGGATACCTAAATTTACAACCATTCTTCCTTCCCACAAATAGATAGACCCTTTACCCTTTACAATCAAATTTATATTCAGAATAAAATTTTATAAGTTTTAAATACACCCTTTTTCAATATGCAACCCGAATAAATTGTCCAGTACATGTATCTTTTTCAGTAAGTTTATATAACCATAAATAAACCCCAAAATTCACTCACAACACCAAAATTTCACAAAAGTTTATCAGACAACATAAATTTCAAATTAATTACCTGGAGAATGCTTCAGGCTTCCATTCCTTCGACGACGATCACCAGAACACCTTGGCTTCGTGACCATGCGCTGTGATACTCAGCGAATAATACAGACGATAACCCCAATTGCGAGCCAAACGCCTCGTTTTAATAGTGCCATTCCATATCAGCATACAATCCTGGTTGTTTGTGATGCTTACCCCACATATATTATGCTTCCATTTATTGATGTTCTAGCTTAGTATAGTAGTAGCCAGACCTATATTAATTTATTATACACTACACGTATTTCGCGTTAATAAATAGAAGGCCGCTACTAATACGTTACACATGCTAGCACTATATTTACTATATTATTAAGACTCACAAAAAAAACTCTACTATAATGTTGGTCAACATTCAGTACTTTATCGTAGTAAAGTAGTATAAAAGCGAAGAGGAGACAAGAGAAAGCCGTAATAATTTAGCTAGAGTATTTATATTGTTTCAAATCCTACCCCCCAGACACACTTCCCGTGAAAAGCTTATTTTCAAATTTAAATTCTACAAATTTTGATACAACTGTCTTGAAAATTCCTGAAATTTACTCCGTCTACGTGCCGTACGTATCCGAAAGCGCTCCCACCTGTCGCGTTTGTCTACGTTTGGACAACTGTCAGTTCTTAACCAATGACAATATTCTCTGTCGTCATACAACCCCGCCTGTACTATCTTTATCTCTGTATGATGCATGTCTGCTGTCGAGTTCAAAACCCCACTTGAGTTATAGAAAATCGACATTGCTGACAGCTCATCTTCACTCCACGTGGATATCGTACGTGCGTTTTCGATATCCCCGCTTTGATATCTGTTTCTATCTGTAGTATATAACCGATCGTGCATTTCCCTTGCTCTTTAAAAATTTTGTTAGCTTGTTGTTCAAACCAAACTGACGGTTGAAAATATTTTCTATGAAGTCTTGTCTTAATATGCTCATTTATTTCGACGAATGTAGCCTTTTTAAAAACGCAGGTGTTTGTTAATTATAGACCGTTTAGCACAACAATTCTTAGATTTTATATTTTGTCGTATCAGATAAAACTGACGTTTGCTTGTTACAAAGAAAACTTTTGCCTTGGAATTGATTTTCTTACCCTAGTGGGTTTTCTTATGCTTTTACGTGTTGAATTAAAATAAATTAAAATTAATTTTGCGTATTCTATTTGCTTTAAAACTGTTTTTCTTTATGTACTTTTAACCTTTCAATTATCAATTATAAAAATACGTCAATACTTGTACGTTCTCCCTAAATGAATTAAATAAATTTTGCGCGTAAATAATTTGTTCTTTTCTCTATACAGGGTGGTTGAAATTATTGTTTACCACTGATTTAACCCTTTGACTCCATAACAATATATATATATATATATATATATATACATATACATATATTTAAAGGCTTAGATAGTAACAAATTACTTGTGTCTATGTACTATCTTATTTTCCAAAGTTTTATCTGTTACATTGCGATGTACATTTGTTTTAACTATTAATTATAAGTAAAAGAATAATTTTTAAAGTAGAGTTCCTGTTTAGTCACTGGTTACCTTTTTAGCTTTTCCTGTTTTTAATAAAAATGTTAAAACTTAAATTTCACTTTTGTCCATCAATAATGAAAATATGTTGCATGATTATAACTACACTATTTGTGTAAGTCTATTCTTGAGTTCAGACAGAATATACAAGTCTAAAACTTGGTGTCATATTTATAGACACATATAATACTTGTACTTGTAGTGGCTGCATATATTTGTGCGTTTGAACTTGTACTTATGCAATGAATATAAATACTGGAAACTTTACGAAAGTTGGCATTTAGTGTGTTTAGTTTGTGAGTGCAATATAGATAACAGACGGCTTTTAAGCCTGGTTAATTATGTAGGCTAAAAAATCGTCAAAACACGAATTCAATGATCTAATATTTACAAGAAAAGTTCGTAAGGAACCAACTACCAAATCGTGACTGATTTGTTTTGAACAAGTGTTGTCCTGAGTAAAAGTCTGTGATTGCTATGATACATCTAGGTATTCAATTTTAGAGAGTTCTTTCTTTAAAGATTGAAGGTAGCAAGGACATTCTTTATCAATTGCAGTATGAGTATTATTTATCTCAATATTTAATTTGGCTTTAGCAGCTGTGCAGTTTGAACATCGTTTGAAGTCAGCAGTACAATTTACATACCTATGTGTACCAGAACACAAGGAGCATATGGTTTCAAACTTACAAACTTGAGCTATGTGACCAAACTTAAGACAGTTAAAGCACTGTGTAACATGCACATGGTTGTGCACACTGCCCATGGACCATCCAATTGCTGCTCTTCCCATTTGGATCAGTGCTTTGTGGGTTTCTGAATCAGTTTCAACTATTACACTGTTGCCTGTTTTTTCATTTTTCATAATTTTAAGCACTTTTAAATGAAAATTGTTGAGATCATTTTTCAATTTGTTTTGCTGAATAATTTTTGCACTTATGTTGTTCATGTCTGTATCACAAACGTCATCATTGTTAATGTTTACTATTCTGATTTTGGGTTTCTTTAAGTTTGGAGCTACTATCTTGTATCTGTTACAGAGTTTACCAACCATCTCTTTTTGTAGTACGCTTCGTTCTGTTTTGTTATGACAGCCAATAATTATACCACCTTGAGATGAGTCACGAATCTTACAAACATTCACTCCAATGGAGGCTGGATTTATAGTATCTTTGATTTCGCTCCTAGTTTCTTTGCTTAGTTGGTTATGCAATGGTTTTACCACTAGGACAGGTTCAGATTTTGCCATGGATGCGTAAGATGTAATTGGTTTATCTGTCAAAGTAGTTGTGTGAGTTGTAGAAACATATTTTGTTGCCATATCGATAAATTCAATTTTAAACGATTTAAATAAAGCATTTATATTATTTAATGTCTCTTGAAATTTGGCCTGCAGTAGGCCCTCCAAGCTCTCTAAATCAACATCAGGTTTATTATCTACCTCTGATAGACAAGCCTTACAGTAAAATAATAGACTTCGTCTTTTCAACTCAAGGCATCGAATTTCAGTTATGGTAAGCCCACTACAATTATCACAGGTAGGTGATTGGCATTTATCACAGTAAAATAATTTGTCCTTATTGTTGCATGAAGTACAGTGTGACATTTTAGTCACCCTGTATAGTTATTCAGCTTAATTCAATTGTATAAATAGAGATAAACATAAAAATAGTATGTTGTTATGTTTATAACTACTAAAAGCAAGGCTATGTAGATAACACTGCAAATGCTGCTTTTAAATTATGATTTAAGACAATGCAAAGTTAGTTATTCAGTTGGGAATAAAGTCTGAAGAAGAAATTTTGCTATCTCAGATGTAATTAAATACTTCAACGCCAAATGTACACCTAAATTTATAGGTCCATTTACAATTGCAGCCCGAGTTTTACATATACATATGAATTGATGGATGACACAGATCAGTTCCGAGAGATTTAGCATGTAAAAGATTTAAAATCAGATGTGACTTGTAATGAAGACGAGGACTAAAATTTAGATTAACCATAGCTTAAGCCGGCATATATATTATAACAATCTTTTAACTATTCTAGTTTTTAAGAAAACAATTTTGGTTTTAGAAATGTTCTTAAGGAGACATTTGAAAATTTAGAGTACGATAGAATCGAGTAAAGAGTCCTTAGACTTTTTTATTTTGTTAGGGTTAACATATGATTGGAAACTCAAACGAAACAGACGAAATATTTAGTGGTTACATTAAAAGAATTTTGAGAAAAAAACGTATTTGCAAGGGAGGTGTAACGTCGGTGCGTTACTCAAGGAAACATTAGGTAGTAGAAAAGAATTTACTAAATTTGGTTAGACAGGTTTTTAGCAAGAAAAACATCATGAAAAATTTATAAGCTTTGATAATTTAGATTTAATGTTGCTATTTTAATATATTAAATTATAAACCAACTGGTACATCATATATAAATGTTAGCAAATATTGGTACTTTACATCCCTTTGTATTAAATTTAAAAACAGAAACCGGGAAATAACCGTTCCTATTAAAGTTACTTCTATAAATTTACACATTAACCATAGAATGAAACACCCAAATCCACATACTCATAAAAATAACCACAAATAATGTATTGGGAATGAAATGAATGACACAAACTATCAGGATAACAATGTAAAATCGTGACAATTAACGTGACGATTTCGAAAATAGAACAGTTTAGACATGCAGTTCGTTAGAATAAAAATAGCATGCAAGAAACCCTCGAATGTGAAACTTCTAAAAAATAACGGATAGTAAAAGATGGGATCAGATCAGATTATTAACTACCAGCCAACAGAGACTTGCAAATTCGATCTACACGCAACCATCACTGTGTGGAGGAAACCAGGTACAATAGTCAACGTGATGGTTTATCTAACCAGAGCTGTTAACGCAAACAGGTTTTCGGAAGCCGAGGAAGGAAATGCAGCCAACAAGTTTGATTTTTTACCTACGATGATTCCTGCCCTAGAGTGTCAATGGAGTTTCAAAAGCACAAAAACTGAAAGTTGATTGAATTTAGGAATATAGCTTACTAACATCTTATGCTGTTTTTTGCTTTTGTTGTATTTAATACCTATGATTGATGGCAATAATAATGTGTAGAGCTTAGCAAGGACTACTAACGTTGATGGTCGCTTATTTAAAGCGTATTGTAGATAATAAATTCTCAGAGGAGTTCGCCATTGTATCTGCAAATTTGCATGTAACAATCAAATTAGTTAAACTTTTATCATTGATAATATTAATTATTTTAGCTAAACCCTATTTGGTCAATTAGGGATAGATCATAGTTATTTTCTTTGTTGTTATTTATTGTTATAATCGTGTTTTACAATATAGGTTCGGTATACACAACGTGGAAGTTTTTTGTTATTTTAAACTAGAAGGAAGTGATAAGTTAAGGTAGGTTGGCGTTCGAAAGCAAAACATAGACAAGAGAAAGTATAAGGCTCTTTCAAGGTAAGTGTATAGATATTTAGTAAAAATGTTACAACTTGTATACCCCTAAGAGTATTACATTTGTCTTTATAAAACCAATCCTGCACCAATGAAAGCTAGCCAGTGCAGCAGTTAAATAATACATCATACCGCACCCTGTGAAGAAAAATAGTTAAGTAATGTAACGTCCATCCAGCACTTAACAAAGTGTCTCAGTAAAGTGAATTCTATGAAATTCAGTGAATTTAGTATCGTTTCGACTAATTACAACAGGTTCATTAAAGCTATTGGACACAAAGTTTTCGTTGTTCTTTTTCAGGTTAGATAGAGTGATAAAATTAGCATATCATTAATCCAAGGATTGTCTATCCTCTCTCAAATTTCTTTAAAGTGACAATCATTTTGTTAAGGGACATAAGGCATTCAGTTCTCCTGTTTTGGTTTATTTGATTTAATCAATTTGTAGATTAGTCGTCATGTCACGAATGAGTGATTTCTGCCCAATGCATTTTATAGTCAAAAATTTAAGTGCTTTAATAAACCGTGCAAAAACCCAGTAGGACCATCAATAAAACCCTGTAGGGCAAACAAAAATATGTAAAGCTTATAACTAAATTTCTTATCAGTTACTGTTTGGGTTAACTAGTTAGGGGTTATTTTTATATCCCCAAATGTGACCAGTAACCTTTAAGGAAGGATTTCCTTAAAATGATGGAACGCAATTATCTTCCGACTATCCTAGGGGTCTATTCCTTTGGCAGAGCTTATGAGGATTGGTCGTGGTTCTTTTTACAAAGCATTATTTTATTACTAGGGCTAGATTCTCGACAAAACAGGGGTTTGAATAGGGCGCCACCAAGTCATTAACTTTAAACACAGGGTTTCCTTAAGGGGGACTTGGACGTCCTTAGGGAGGAATACCGTATTAACTGCTAACGCAGGAGCTGTAAAGAAAATTTAATTAAATATACAAAAATGAGGACACAAGAGGTATTCTCTTGCTACTTCGTATAAAAAACAACAAAGAGTAATCAGGCAACAATAATACGAACACAGATTTTATGCTTCAAATACTGAAAAGGCTATTAAAACTTCTTGTTAAATTGGGTTTATCACTTTACTCTATTTGATCTTATACTTTGTTACCCTACTTCTGAACGTACTTGTTCAGAATAAAACAATTAATTAAGAAGATTAAATGTTGTTTCTTTAATTAAAATTGTCCTTTCATAAAAATTGTAAATATAAAATTCATGTTTAAGAAAAGATAATACAAGTTTCATCTACTCATAAGGTAGGATTATATATTCAAAGAAAAATATCAAAACTTTAAATGTTGCTTTAGTTACAAAAGTTTAACTTGAATTTATACCAGAAATATCAGATCTGCTTTTTCTGTTTACATTTTTATAAAACTTTAACTACTTTGCCTATTAATTAATTATTTAAAAATTGTAAGTGAAATCATGCATATATGAAACATCAATAAGAACTCTTTAAGTTTGCCTAATTTCATAAAATTTAATAACTGTAATTATACTGAACTAGTATTGACATTAAAAATTTACTAAGGTCCTTCTTAATTTGCGAAACGGATTTATCAGAATAGATAGTTACAAAAATATTTTCTGAAGCAGCCTTGTATCAAAGATCACCAAATGTAGCCGTGATGCAAGAATAATTCTAATCTCTTACCTTGGCTCTGCAGGTGTTCTTTACATGTTGTCGTCACAACATGTAAGGCCAGTGTTTATACATACATTTTTCAGAAAACAAGTGACGTAAAATCCACGTGTTCCACAGAACACGGACAGCTGCGTGACCCTTGGACCGGACCATGCTAACTTCTATGCGTTTTTGTTATATGCACGAACTGGACCAACCACATTCCAATACTAGACTTAGATGTTCTACTGCGTGTAAATCTTGAACAAAAGTTTCAACAGTACCATTCCAATACATCATCGGATTTAATTTACAAACCATAAAAATTTCTACATACTTTGTAGAACGTTTCCTTAAAATTCGAACTTATTGTTTTCTCCATAACATTACATAAAATCCAACTATCCATCGTACGGTTGAAGGACGTTCATATTGGATCGATATCCTATCGCAAAGTTGACGTGAATGAACCATAATTTGATATTCACAGGTGCAAAAGTAGAATTTTATCTTCTTTTAAATACTACATACTCGCTGCTTTAGTTTTATAAAACCAGATAATACAAAACGACTTCTTAAAGTTGAGAATTATAAAATAAAAATCTAATTGAGGACTTCTACGAAGCGTTGAAAAACATATCTTATCGTACTTTTACGAAATAATTAAAGGAATATTTTATGTGTTATTTACACAAATGTCCAAAGAATTATTAAATGAATTTATCTAAGGAATTATCCAAACAAAGTTATTTATTAGAAGTCATTCAAAAACGTCTTTAAAAGGAACGTTATAACAGAAAAAATGAAAAATTACTAAAAGAAAAAATTACGAAAAGAGAAATTACGAAAAGATAAATTACGAAAATAGCGCTACAACAAATTATTTAGTTGGTCTAATTAATTATTATTTTAATTCTTACCATCGTTAAAACATCAATAGCCTAGTGTCCAGCGCACTAGGGTTCAACTACCGCACTAAAAGCCAGACGCAAGTTACCTGCCAGAACCCTTATTAGTTCCATTATCGTTCTCGACGAGAGCTCTAGCTAATCTGAGCGCAAATGTGCTATGCACGAACAGGAAAGCTGCTTGGCCTTGATAATAATAATAGTATTCACATTCGGCGCCTGATGTTAGCAACCAAACTAGCATTTCTATATGGCGGTTAGCACATACAATATCAATACTTGTATTTATTTGTTTAAAAATGGTTCGCATGATTTTAATGACTATACTAGAGTTATTAAGACTAAAAATTCATTGATGTTCTACTATGGTCAAAAAAACTGTTACACTGCCTCTCCCCAAAAAGAAAAAAATCTTTTCTTAGAACCAAAGATTTTTTTTTAACCTTAAGCAAAATATTAACTTGAGGATTGAATATTCTATAACTGACCTGCGTGAGAATAAAGAAAATAAAAATTAGAAAAATAAAAAATGGGGAATTAGTATAATTAAAAGTGAGTGTTTCTAGTAACTACGCGTACTATACGTCCTTAAGGAAACAAAATCGGTATGACACTATCGGGAATTGTCGCAATCGGGAAGCCTAACACACTCACGGAAAAAAAATTAACAAGATTTACAGGTCTTTATCAAACTCTACTAACTAAAACAAAACAAGAGAGAAACCCTCTAAACTAATATTAAGCGAAAACTATTAACAACGATACTGGAGAGCACCCAACTGAATCGACATTATAATTTTTTGTTGAAAATATAATATTTTTTACTTAGAATGTATATTTTCTTTAAAGTTATATTTGCTCTAAATTTGGTATATTTGAAACTTTCACTAATAACTATTTTAAGACTATTTGAATTACAATTTTTGATTAAATTTGTACGTGATTATCAGATCTGATGTTCATATAGATCCTAAGAAACAAAATTTTGTTTAACTAATAATTTTTGATATGACTAACACATGTGAAATTATTACTTTCTTTTTTTAATTATGATTGGATAAAAATTATTTATTATATAATAGATACCTTCTGATTTTAATATGTTCAATTTTCTAAAAAAGATAAATTAAAATTTTCAAAATAATCTACTCTGATGGGATAATAGCCTAGCTAGCTGACGGTACAACAGATTTTTATAGTTTCATCTCCTACGCGTAAAAGTTTTACGTCCCTTTAAAGTTCCGAATTGTTGTCCTATCTTCTCCCTGGGGCAAAATCACAAAACACATTCTCTAAATAATTGAAACCGTTACACTGATACCCAATGCCTTGGGGCCCCTAATAATACCACTACATAATGACACACCTTACAAAAGTATACCAAATGTTGACTTTATTATCATATACTAAAATGATACTATCCAAACACTGAAGATGAATTATTAGCCATTTCACATCGGGTTAAATTCAATGGTCCAAACAGTCAATCAATATTACTGTATGTGATGATTTTTATTGAGATATATCAAACATAAATTCTACAAGTGTTAAACTACATGCTATTAGTATAACACATGAATATAAACGAATGTTTGAGAAGAAGAAATGTATTTGAATAATATAATTTTCAGGTAATTTCCTACTGAACATAGCAGTATTTCAATTGAATTAAAATGTTTGTAAAAGCATAATGTTTATTAACAACTGACCATGCTAAATTGATAGTTGAAATGATATGATTAACACTACCATTTGATATTAATATCCATCTATTAACTTATACTAATACAAGCAGTATTACTGCTTCAAAATCCTCAAATCAAAATATCTAAGCCTGGAGATAAAATGATAAAGAAAAGAATTCATTATTGTTTAACGGTTATTAAATATAACAATGCAGTGCAAATGTTATAACTTACCAATATCTCCTGAAGTCCCTATTATTATCATATATCCATTCTTAAACGCCATAGAAGAATCTCCAATGATAATGCAATGGAAGTTGTCTTACAAAACATTTGAAAATAATAAGTCTGTAATAAATCACATTTATTAATAAATTTTTGTATTTAACATTTTAATTAACACATAAAAATGATTAACTAAGGCAACCATAAACAAGGAAACCTAAATTGCTTTTACAAAGACTTACATTATACCATATTAAAACAGATGTGCTTGAGTTTTCATTATGAAGTTTTAACATGCTCCTCTTTTTTTGAGGGTAGTTGTTCCTCTGTAGCATATATAGAAAAGTCCAATCTAACATAAATAATCACCACCAAAAACATTAAATAAAGTGTAAGTGACAATAAAACAGGTTCGTGAAATAGAAGTGAAGTTTTCCAAGTATAAGAAATTTCAAAATCTTGAATATGTTGTTCTACTAAATTACTTTTCTTCAATCGTATTACTGGTCTGCCAACTGTATCCAAATATTTATAGGTTACAGCATCAGGAAGTCTTTCAATAGAATAAGGTGTTATCAATTCAATATCAGTTACTCCAACTGGTAAAATAATAGTAGTTTCAAGTTCTGCAACATGCATGTCATCAAATACATTGTCAATAAATCTCATACGAAGTTGATATCTATTGTTAGTGCCCCTCTGTAAATATTGATGACCAGGAACATCATAACCTAATGTGTAAAAAGTTTTCCAACCACCAAATAAAGGATAACGGGGGCGTAATTCTAACTCAATCCAATCACTCCGTATACGTACTTGTGAAGTGGAAATATTACCATTCGTATCTCGGTAATAGATACTACTAGCTGATGTGGGTAGAACTGTTTTGTATGATTTTATACTAGAATGTGAACCACCGATTTCACGTTCACGTTGAAAATCATAACGTGAAAACGAACCTTTCAATTTAGCACCAGTATGTAACATATCTATATTTTCCTGAATTGAAATACTTCCCCAATGCGATACATCAAGTGTGCGCTCCAATCGAGTAACTGTTAAAAATACAGCATTACTTTCGAAATGTACACTTAATGGATCTAACGAAAATGCATTAATATCATTATAAGGTCCATAAGTTAATGTGGCATCGGATTGCGTAACAGGAGTCAACTTTGAGTAATTTTCTATATTGTGTGTGCTAATAATTAGCGAAGTTACTTGCTTGGTTGTTAAATACGGTGTATAAAAATAATGATTATCTTTATAAAGAACACGTTGCTCATCTTTTTGTAAAATTGAACTAGGATATGGAACTATTAAACCACTATACACAAGTTCTACACTTATAACAGCAGTGCGACCAGCAGGAATGGGGCTACTCAACTCAACACTAAAAAGTAGTTTATCACCATATTTGTCGATTCGAGTTTCTGTTACTTTCAGATCAACTTTAACAGCATCTTTAACTCCCATATATGATAAATTTTGATAACTATCAGGCTCTAAGGCAAGCAAATATGTGAACTCCTTTTCCTCGCCGGCGTTTTCTAATGTTAGAGTTATACTTATTTTAGCAAGTTGTGATGTTAAATCGATGATACGTTCTACATTTTTGTTAACAATTTCTGCTTTTGCAGTTAATAAATGTAATAAAATTGTAAAAACACTAAAACTTAATATAATCATTTTTAGGTTAAATTAACTAGTTCGATGACACGTTGAAAATGTGCCTGTCTTGGTTGTGACTAGTCTAGTCTTACAGTTGTTGGACGGTTACAATTGGTTTAAAAAGTAACATAGTTGTCAAAAAAAACCATTAAATAAATAGTAAATCCAATACATAATTACTGGAAATGTGAAAAGACGATGTACATAATAACCACCAGTTTAATCGCTATCAGTATTATTATTCTGAAAAGCCATTATTAACCATAGGTTTCATTCAATTAAATACTTGGAAAATGAAAGATGTTGATGTAACCATTTGTCTCCGCTGTTCAGTTGCGTGAAAATTAAAGAAATTATGGGAATAGCTTTATAACTACTTGCTATCATCGGCTACTGTTTTTATGCGTTTATAATTTCTAAATACATTTCAACATATTTATATAAACCAAAATATTAAATACTTTGCTTAGTTTCAGTTAAAACAAACATTTTTTCAAGGAGATTGTTACTTACAACTTAAAGAAAAACGTTGGTTATGAAATAGTTTTTAGGTAAAGTCAAAACAAAACTTTAAACGCAGGTAGAGGTCTTTCAAAAGCTCATGGGCTGTTGCGCAGAACACCAATTTAAGTTATTTACGTTAAAATGCATCCTAAAAACATTACGAGCGTCTCGCGGTAGAAATAACGCGGCTGTAATGACAGTTGTAAACAGATTGAGGTACGTAATTTTTTTGTTTACGTATAGTGAATGAGATCCATGGAAATTACCTATTAATTTTGTTTATCGTGTTATTTGTAAACGAGGAGTAAAAATGAATACTTGCGAAGATTGTGGTTTTGAGTTTACACAAAAGAAGAATTTGTATGCCCATTTAAGAAAGATTCATAATTTTGAATATAAGAAACCAGTTACTTTAACTA
Source organism: Platerodrilus igneus (assembly GCA_036346225.1). Classification (NCBI taxonomy): domain Eukaryota; kingdom Metazoa; phylum Arthropoda; class Insecta; order Coleoptera; family Lycidae; genus Platerodrilus; species Platerodrilus igneus. The sequence goes on from JARFIW010001092.1 coordinate 2,162,506, forward strand.
ATAAATTTTTGTGTGATACATGTGGCAAATCCTTGACCAGTAAAGCAACTTTACGTCGTCATTGCAGAAGTGTTCATAAAAGTATTCCAATAATTCTCAACTCGTCAAGAATCAAGTGCTTTTATGAAAATTGTACAACACATCTAAAGGGATATAAAAAACTTCGACAACATTTGGCAAATGAACATCAAATTGAAACTAAACTTGATCAACTACATTTTCATTCACAATTAGGTTTGAAGATTATTATGCAAAGTGTTAATTATATACTAATTTTATTCTGTTCAACAGAGTTCAAAAACTGAAAAACCAAGAACAGGAACAATCTTTGGCAATGTATATACTTCACACTTCAGCTAAATTATTGTCTGATGGCACCAAAAAGGAGTACTATAATTGCCATCGATCGTACAACTACATTCCAAATGGCAAGGGTTTTAGAAGCTTAAAAAGCACAGGCACTAATAAAATTGGAAGTGTTTGTTCTTCAAGAATGGAAGCGACGATAAAGAACGATGGGTCTGTTGCAGTAGACTTCTGGACAACTCATGTTGGACATACCAACGATATTGGTCGAGTTTTTTTTAAGTAAAGAGAGTAAAGCAGAAATTGCAGGTATTTTTGAACATAAAGTTCTAGTTTGAAATTTTACAATTGATGTGTTTCAGGAAAATTAAAGGAAGGTATTACATTTCAATATTTATTGGATGATGTTTGTGATTCTGCTTTAAAACAAGAAAATTCACAGAGAATTTTGTTGTTAGAAACAAAAGATATGCACAATATTGTTAGGGACTTCAATATTGAGTATGGTGTGAAATGTCACCTAAATGATGCAATTAGCGTACGGCTCTGGGTAGAGGAGATGATGAACTTAGGAAGCGACTGCCCAGTGTTATATTATAAAAGCCAAGGTGTAGAAGGAAACCCAAATGGCTCAAAAATAATTTTAGATGTTCAAGATTTTGCATTAGTCATAATCACTTCTTTTCAACGTGAACAGTTGCTTAAATTTGGGAACGACAAGGTGTGCGTTGATGGTACACACGATACAAATAGTTACGATTTTCAGCTCTACACACTAATGACAGTGGATGAATTTGGTTCAGGGTGCCCAGTGGCATTTTGTTTTTCAATTTGTGCTGACGAAATGATTATCAAGTTGTTTTTTGGAAAAATTAAATCAAGAGTGGGTATTATATCAACTACTGTTTTTATATCTGATGATGCTCCAGCATTTTATAATGCATGGTCTTATGTTATGGCCAAGGTACCTCACCAGTTGCTATGTACCTGGCATGTGAATCGTAATTAGCGCAAGAATTTGTCAAAAATCAATGGAGGGATTGAAAAGAAAGTAGTAGTATATAAATCCCTTCATGTTTTATTACAGTGTGTATCTATTGATGAATTTAATGACATTTTAAATCAGGTAGTAGAAGATCTTTATGACGATGTTGATACACAATCATTTGCTGAATATTTTCATAATAATTATGCAAATCGTCCAACATCTTGGGCATGTTGCTATCGATTGGGTTTAGGAATAAACACTAACATGTATCTTGAATCGATGCACAAAGTTTTGAAGTATGTGTATTTGGTAGGTCGGAAAATAAAACGTTTGGACAAAAGCATTAATGCAGTAATGAAAATTGCTCGAGATAGCTTGTTTAAACGTATAATTAAACTTGCAAAGAATACTTCCAATGACAAAATTAATAGAATTAAACAAAGTCATAAAGCAAGTCTAACAATTACATCAGATTTTATTAGACGTCTTGAAAATGATAAGGAATTTTTAGTTACGTCGTCCACTTGTGCTTTTCAACAGTATCAAGTTACTAGAGTAGATGAGGCCTGTGAAGGTTCATGCCTAAGTTGTACAAAGTGCAGCATATGTGTTCATACATTTCAATGCACCTGTATTGACAACATGATAAAGCTTAACATTTGCAAACATGTACATTACAATCCCAGCGGTTTTGATGGGAAACCTACAAGTACGCGACTAATCTAATTTAATCCTCAGTTTTCACTTTGTTTTATCAGTGTTACAAGCGCTGGTAAGTTATTGTAATTTCGTCAAATCTGTACGATTGAGTGTTCTTATATTAACAGTGCAGTATTTTAGTTTTACTTTTAGTCGGAGTACCAAAATAATCTTAATTTTCTACCTTGTTTTTTTACATATTTTAGTCGACTGACAGTGCAAACAAAATTTTCGACAAAATAAAATTAGTTTCTTAATTAATTTAGGTATTTATTGAGAATGTATATGGGTACATAACGTGTTTACTTTTTAAAAAATAAAAATACAATTATTGAAACCTCAAGCCTCTATTACTATTATTAAACACATTTCACTCAAGTAATTAATAATTTATAAATCAAATTAAAGAAATCCCAGCAAAGTACCTTTAAACTGCATATTGACACAAGTACGAAAGATACCTAGAATAGCAACAAGTTAGTACAAAATACCAAGTTGTTTACATACAAGAGCTAACATATATAGATAACATTCGTGTAAAGTTAATTTCCTTCATTGCACTAAATTTAACTTCTTTTTTATCCAAAGTTGGTTGCTTATAGAAACTGGTCTCTTATATTCAAATCATGAAATTTTCTTAAGTGGCCATACAAAGTTTTATTTTACGTAAATTCAGAACCACAATCTATTTAACATTAACACAGACCTCATCCAATTTATGTAAACAAAAAAAATTACGTAACCTCAATCTGTTTACAACTGTCATTACAGCCGCGTTATTTCTACCGCGAGACGCTCGTAAAACATTAACATCTCCGCTGCCGATTTTTAATTCACCTGTCAATTATTTGCGTATTAAGATTTGTGGTTCATTATTATTGTTTTTGATTATTATTTATGAGATTTCAGTCTTGATTCAACTTTAACCAGTTTTTCAAAACTATTGCAACTCGATCTAGTTTTTTATTTGTAGGTATAATGAAGGTTTCAATTCAATTAGAAAAATAATGTTTGGTTTTCAGATTATTTTATTATTTCTGAGAAATTATTTATGTGTATAAGTTTATGAGAGAAGAAAAGAATGGAATGCCTGTCATTTCTATGAATAATTTACAAGAACGAGTAGCAACAGCAACTGGAGTTGGACTAAACACAGCCGAGCGAATTATTTCAGAAGCAAAGAGCAAACCGGAGGGTGGCAAATTTGTATTACCAAGAAAGAAAATTAATAAGAGAAGTTCTAAATCTAATGTGGGCCAATTTGAGGATTGTGAGTGAGTTGTGAGTGATTGTGAGTGAGTTAATTCAGAATACGCATTTGGAAATGCAATGTTTTTAGATTTTACTTATTGTTTGGTCTCTTTGTCGCCCGTTTTGGTGGTTAATTTTAGGTCGTTGTAAATTCGTAGTTGTAAATCAAATAGTAAAGCTGTTATCCCTTATCCCGTTACACCCTGTCATAAACCTCCTTTGTGCCAATGGAAATTAAGTAGGACTAAAGGGGTAGTGATAGACACTTGCTTATAGACATCGAAGCAAAGCGTTTGTTGGTTCGGTCGAGTGAATTAAGTAATTAGTGTCGCCGAATGTGATTTTATATGATAACCTCTAAAAAACACAGTGATAGTGCAAACGTAACAGGCCCAATAAATCGCTTTACAGTTCACTTCGTTGAGAGAAGAACGACACTTATAGAACAATAGAATACGCCTGAGGTAAGTCGATATATAAAATTATAAAACTCTACGCGCATTAAACAAAATAGTGCTTTAAGCCGGATTATTTGATTAATTAATTAGTTCCTATTCCTGTCGTTCCTCATTAATACTTTAATTTAATAATTGTGGTAGTTTTGATATGTTTGGGCGTGTTACAAAGAGGCCAACATCTTGTTTGTACATTTAATGGTAGAAACATTTGGGTTCTTTTTATACGATACCTCTCGCTTCTTTCATTACGCATTTCACAGCCCGTAAGATTTTGAAATACCTATAAAAATACTATAAAATCTTATATAAAGTAAACTGACTTAAAATTTTGATGTTATTATGCACATGTAGTTTTAATGGCGATAAAGAGATAGAAGGGTTGCATTGTTAAATATGTATTTCATTTCCTATGTGTGAAATATAATTCTAGCCGTGCACGTTTTAATGCAACTTTCGAAGCTTTTAACGTTATCGTATTTCACGTAAACACAATATAGAGTTATCGACTGCATACTTGCTCCCTTATAAAACTTCTGTTATGCTTTTAATCATAAAAATATTCTACAATGTTAACATATATTTAAATCTTAACGCTATTTAATAAAATAATGACAACCAATCATAAATTTCAACGCTAAACTTCACCAACATGGAAGTGGAAATAAGTTTTTAATCGTCATACTTGTTGATATTACAACTTGAATTTTTAGCTGTCAAATATAAGGATAACGTACTTGAACTACCGCAAACACAGATTTTTCGCTAACACTTATACTATTTTATACGATACAAATTTGCCTATAAATCATTAAATATCATGTGTTAAGGAAAAATTGTTGTTCGCGCTAGAACGGTTACGTTATGGCGATTGACAACTGCCATTTCCACTCCCATGTTGGAGGCAGTAATTTTTTTCTTAACCCTCCTCTCGAGTCTTTACGCTCGAACGAGTCCTCGGTTAGGTTACTGTTAGAAATAGATATTATTATTAAAAAACACAAAACACAAATCACTTAACACGCATATCAGAACAGTCTACAATAGTTTTAGCAACAAAAAAACAAGACTATTCTGATATGCGTGTTAAGAGATTTGTGTTTTTTAATAATAATATCTATTTCTAACGGTAACCTAATCTCAAAAAGCCTATCGCGGAACTCATTCGAACGTAAAGACTAAGGAGGAGGGTTAAGAATAAAAATTTTGCATGTTGGAGAAATTTAACGTCATATTTTGTGAGTAGTTGACGTTATTTCATTAAATATCGTTAAGGTTCAAATTTTCGTTAACGTTATAGTTTATTTTTATGATTATTAGAATAACGGGAGTTTTATAAGATAAAAATTATGCAACTCCAAACTCCATAATACATTTAACACCAAGGTTTGAAAATTAACGAGACAAAATATTTGCTGACCGACTAAAGTGCCACTCTGATGACATTTAGAGTTAATCAATTACGTTTTTCACTTTCCCCAAGTTGAAAATAAAGTATTATTTTAAAATAAATTATTATTTGCGTTACATAAAAGGTGCCATATAACTAGAATGAAAACATAGTTGTACTTGTTTAGGTTTACAATGTTGCTAGTGTAACATTGTTGCCGGACGGTCTAGAAATGAAATGGAACAATGGAACGATTGACTGCTACAAGGGCTTATTTAAAGAATTTAATTGTAGAATGCAAACAAAAGAAAATATTCAAGTATGATCTCATAACTTCGGAGAGATATGTAAGATGTATAGTTAGAGCTATAAAGCGTATGACCCAGCGGTTAGTTTAGTCTGGTATTGATCCACAAATCATATAAAATAAATTATTGGATTGAGTTAAAATAGATACATTTAATGTCTATATAACAGTTAGGTAGTTAATTGGTGATTGTGTAAATAAATTACGAGTGAATTAACATACGTAGTTCGACCAGTTATAAATACAGTGTACTCGTTACTTTAAGAAAGACTTTAGTGCAATAAATATTATTGGTAATTATTGACAATTATAAATTCTTGTTGCGGCTTCTAATAGATTAAGAATTCCTTGTACATATCTGTGAATAATCAGACTTGTATCAAGTCAAATAAAATAGTGAAAACTGTAGTACGATTGGTGGTGTCGAGAATGTTACAGAGACGTCAATTGTGGGGTTACATGTGGAACCAGCAGTAGTCCAAAAAGACATTTGAACGATCCTCTTTTGCATGTCCGTTATTTGTAGCTAAAAATAAACCGCATAACTGCAGACTGAGATTCTCTCCGTTTTGAAGGAGTTCAAATTAGGCGTAGAAAATAGATTGACTGAAAACACAGAGAAACAGAAGTATAAAGTTGCCGTCTTTACGGCGATGACCAAATGCCGTTATCCTTATAAGGAAACGAAATGATAACGCAACGACGGTTAAGAAAATGTCAGTGGAGAGCTACGGTTAATTGAAGAATGGGTTTATAAACAAAATACGAAATACGCTAAAAACTGGAAGCACAATTTTCTGAAATTTTATAAGAATTGGAAGCTAAATTTTCACAAATTTTTAAGAAACTCGCGAAAAATTGAAGAACTTTGGAAAAACAATTTTATTCGTTAATAATACAAGTGTTAAAACTCCGGTAATACACCAACCCACCTACCTTAGAATTAAAAAATGTCAAGGAAAGTGAGCCACCGTCGAGGTTCAGAGTAGGATCACGTACATTTGATGAAAATTCATCTTGGCAAACATTTAAAGCAATTTGACATGGCAGCTAACGACTAAAACAATGGCCAAAAGGCAACCACGTTGATTATCGCGTTACGAAGTGAGGTTTTAAATATTCTACAAACTATATTGGACTATAGCCAAAGATGCTACGGAGGCTTAACATTGAAATTGGAAATGAGCTAAACAGATTCTGACATGTAACAAATGTACAATAATTAAATGAAAAATTGTTACCAAAAGTCCAACCCAATGGCGTCGTGCAGCTTCTTAGAACAGTTAGCAGTGCAGAGCTTTGTTATAATAGAATATTGTGGGGGTTTAACAAGCATATAGCTAATCCGGTCAAAGACTGTAGATGTTCCATAGAGGAACAAAACCAAAAAGTGTGAACGATATAATTTGACAGGCACTACATAACCAGCAATCGTAGAGAAAGGAACCGAGATACCGAACTTGTGGAGAATTTGAACACATTCAGTACCGGTTTGAATAGCCCGGTGAGGAACAAGTAAAGCCAAAAACTAAAGGGGGTTAATGGAAAGGGGCGAATGTGAACCTGCACGAAGGTCATCATCCACATCGCGTAGCCTAAGTGTGTGTAGAGTATTTACATACATGGACAATTTAACGACAAGACCGCTAAGTTTTTCGTCGCTACTAGTGCCAATAAGACAATTGCTAATTCGAATGTACTGCACGGCCGTCTTAGAACCGTGGTTGGTAAAAAAATTTGGACATATGAAATGTTGAATGCAAAAATTGAAATTAATACCATTATAATGAGAGACACTATCAAATAGGTTATCTTGAGAATGAGCATATTGAAAAAGTATGAATTCCCTTTAGATATGAACGAGGATGTCTTGAAAGTAAGTAACAAAGATATACCGTTTTGCGACGCAGGTGACGTGTATGTAGGTGTGTGTGTGTGTGTATGTGTGTGTGTTTGTGTGTGTGAGCTTATCTGACGGACAACGTTGTCTTACCTGGAACAATAAAAAAATATGGTGATGGTACACCTAGATGCTGCCTTTTAGGAGAGCTTTGTGTGTGCCATTGAACAAGTTAGTGACGAATGCTTGAAATGGGCGCGCTTATAGATAAATCTTTAATTAAAGTGATGGCTCGTGTATCTGTTAGAATCATTAACGCTAATAACTACGATATTGCATTAAACGAGAATGCAATGGTTGAGTGGTGTTCTTCGGTTGTTCACGTGGCGGGATGCGCCAGCGTCGCGAGTTAGTTAAGCACCAAAGAATATTCCGCAAAGTTATGGGATCAACTAAAAAAATCATGTCAGTATCTTAAACAGCAACAATTGGCGGAATTTGAAAACCTCATTCGACGTTATTTAGAAGTGTTTGTATTCAACGGATATCAATCGCGAAAGACTGCTGTAATCAAATATAGAAACATTACAGGACATGTCCGACCAATAATACAGCAGCCGAGAAGATTCCCTTTAACCAAGCGCGACGACGAGGCCGAGAAAATTTTTAAAGATATGGAAGGGCAGCGAGTAATTGAGCGCTCGGACAGCCCTTGGATATCGCTTGTAAAAACGAGGAACTGATGGACAAGATTTTGTGTCGATTACAGACGAATGAATGACGTAACGAAAAGGATAGATACCCATTTCCCAATATTAGCGACACCCTATATATAATAGTTCTCGACCCTAGATTTAGAGAGTGGCTACTGGAAAGTGGATATAGAACCCAAAGATCGGAAAAAGACAGTTTCCGCTATCGATGTTGGTTTATTGCATTTTACCGCTTTGTCATTTGGACTTTGCAACGCTCCTCCCACTTTTGAGCATTTGATGGATAACATCCTGCATGAGCTGTCATGTAAAACGTGCATTTCGATGAACATATGGATTAAAAAGCTGTTTTGGGGAAGAGTTATAAAATTTAAGCGAAATGTTATGAAGATTGAAGAAAGTCGATCTGAAGTTGAGTTCAAAGAAGTGCCATCTTTTCAGCGAAAAGATGAAATACATAAGGGTATATCCAGAAAAGATTAGGGCGGTGTAAGAATGGACGTCGTCCAAAGACAAGCCCAAGCTACACAACTTTCTGGGGTTGTGCATGTACTATAGAAGTTTTATTTGTGGATATACAAACATTGCAGTCCTTGACTAAGCTGGCCCTAAAGGAACGTGATTAAGTACGGGAAGAGAATCTTAAGATATCTGCAGTCTAAAGGCAAAATCGTATTGGATATGGACTCGAATAATTTTTTCATTGCAAGTGTGCCATTATAGAGATATGACGGACAGAGAAAGTGATTGGCCACCTTAGTAAGATGCGATCAAAACCGGAAAAGTATTATTGCGTTTTAAGGAGGAAATTGTTGGCTATGGTGAAAAGGTTGGACATACGTACCCGTACAAGCGAAAGTTTCACTTAAGAATAGAACATGCAACCTTGCAGTGGCTATTACAGATAGTCTGCAGGAGCACGACTTCTACACAGAATATCGGACTGGTTCAACTCATCGTAACGCAGATGCGTTTTCAAGAAAACATTACCTCGAGGATTTGGAGATTGCTCACGGCTAAAAACAAAATGCAAGTTATTATCGGATTTCTGTGATCAACAACGTCTGGATGCCTTCACAGCTGCGAATCTAGCAAGAAAATGAACCAAATCTAGGTGTCAGTCTAGATTATAGGTCCAGAGGAGAACTTTTATATTGGCACATTATTAACCGGTTGAGTATTATACTGAAGCCGTATTGGACACAGTGAGATTTTTTGAAGAAAGACAATGGAATTTTTGTGTGATTCCTGGAAAATTAACATGGATCCGCAAGTACGTTTTAAGTGGTCCAAAAACTATATATCTGAAGTTGAAGACCATAATAATATCTTTGGTTTTAAGAAGACTTTGGAGAAAGTCTGAGAATTCTACCGGGTGGGTTGCAAGGGACGGCTCCGTGGTGTTGTTAGTATGCGTGTGACTACTATGCCCAATGTCCCGGGTTCAAATCCCGACACGGTCAGCTTGAAAAATGTTAGGCGAACATTTTTCACAAAAATACGCCCTCGTTCATATGAGAGGTAAAATGGAGGTCTTGTGTGTGAGAGTTGTCACGCACATTAAAGATCTCTACCTTGCTTGCAACAGCAAGCGTTCGGCAAAATTCAAGATTTCCAGGTAAAAATCTCGCTTCTTGGCCAATGTAGTACCTTCGAGTGGAGTATTGAAAAATCAAATGTAGATGTGAGTTGCAAGGTCGACGTTAAAGAGTGAAGCCGAAATTGTCAGATGTGTGTACTATTGGAGAACCGGAAGCGTTAATAAGGCAGTACAACGTGATAAGCCTTTTTGAGGGAGTAGCAATTGGTATTACAAGTTCATTTCCTAAAATAAGGGAATAAGTATATTTTGGTGACCATGGACTGTTTTAGAAAATAAAGCAGTGTATATGCTATACCCAACCAAAAAGCTGTGACTGTCGCCGGTTTATTATTTAAAGAACTTTTATGCCTCTTCCGAGTGCCATTGGGGTCGAGAACGATACATTATAATCAAATAGTAGTAACAACATCCTTGGAGTACGGACGTGTTTAAGTGCAGTGAAAGTAATTAAATTAAATATTCAGTGAAGTAATGATATTTATCTTTGAACTATTTGTGAATCCTATAGTAAGGTTTGTCATATAAATGTTTTAGTGTTGCTGCAACGTGCGTATTTACTGTATTTAGTAGTGAATTTATTTAAATGATGAACGGGATTTAACACCATGGTTTGTTTAACGTGTGATTCCCAGATTAGCCGCTCAAAACCAGGTGTTATTTGTGCCGGCTTTTGTGGTCAGAATAGTTATCATATCAGCTGTGTTGGTATTCCACCTGATGTTTTCAAAATTTGAAATCGTATGGACTCTTATGGTACTGCAATGATTGTTATTCTGCTGCTTCTAATTTTAACAAATATCTCTCAGAATCTATTGATGGGAAATTAAATGATGTTGTTAAAAACATTGAATCACTGTTTTCTGTTGTTAAAGAAGAAATAATGGTTTTAGCTAATGATAAATTAAAAACAATGATTCCACTTAGTTCTGAGAAACCATCATACACTCAAATAGTTAACAATGTTCCTTATTCCATGGTGATTGTTAAACCAAAGAACTCTACTCAGAACAATTTGCAAACTAAGACTGATCTTATGACCAATATAAAGCCAAGTCAACTGAATATACACGTATCTAGGGTTAAAACACTAGAGATGGGGGAATTCTTATTGGCTGTAGTAATGCTGATGATGCGGCTAAATTTCTAACTGCTGCAAATGCTAGGCTTTCCGAATCCTATGATGTGAAACGTGTACGTGCTAATATTCCTAAAATTAGAGTAGTCGGGATGATCGAAAAATATGAAGCAGATGAGCTATTGTCATTACTTAGGTCACAAAATGATGTGTTGTTTTTCATTTGTCCTCTAATTGTAAGATTGAGAAAATTTGGGCTACTAAGAAGAATGAGAAAATCTTTCAGGCTATATTGGAACTTGATTCTGAGACTTATAACAGAGTCATTGCATTACAGCATCTTTTTGTTGGCTATGATGTATGCTCTGTCTTTGATGCAGTTGATCTTGATCTATGCTATAAATGCTGTGGTTACAATCACCATCAAAAGCTATGTACGAGAAATGTTGCTTGTCCAAAATGCGCATTATCTCATCAAATTAAAGATTGTCCCCCAAATTCCAAAACACGTTGCATTAACTGTGTTAACGCTAGAATTGCAAATACTGATCACTGTGCGTGGGATCATACCAACTGCACTGTTTATCAAAAAAAGGTTACCCATCGCAGAAATTCTATGTTGGGTAAGTAGCAATTAATAAGTAATCCTTATGATCCAAACAAATCGTTTAGAGTGCTTTATCAGAACGTTAGAGGTTTAAATACTAAGCTTCAAGCACTTTTTAATTTTTCGATTGAAGCTGACTATGATGTCTTAGTACTCACTGAAACCTGGTTAAATTCATCTGTTTACGATGCTGAAATGTTTCATGAAAACTGGGTGGTGTTTCGCTCCGACCGTAAGCTTGCGCTCACTAACCGTGCAACTGGAGGAGGTGTATTATTAGCACTAAAAAAAGGATTATATTATTACGCAATTGGAGGTATCTGAATTATCTTCTCTGATACCTACAGTTGACATAATAGGTCTGAAACTATTAATTCAAACATGTAACTTATATATATTCGTCGTATATTTTCCTCCTGCTACTAATTATGAAACTCGCGATGTATTCTATAGCTTTATTAATAACTCTGAATGGACTCACAGTGAAAACAAATTATTAATATTAGGTGATTTCAATTTACCTACTTTCTACTCTAGTCGTTTAAACAAAACAATGAGTACTTACAACATTACTGCATTAGACAACTTTTGTGCGTATTTAGGTCTACACCAAGTTAATTCTATTCTCAATGCTAACGGTAGGCTGCTTGACCTGGTGCTCAGTGAATTGGATACTGTTGTCACACGTTCGCTAGACCCATTTCTTCCTGAAGATGGTCACCATCCACCATTGGACATAGTGCTGTCCCTGTCTCAGGGCAAAAACATTTTCCTGTGTTACATAAACTTGTATATAACTATAAGAAGGCAAATTTAGTTCAATTGTACAGTGATCTTTGCAACATAAATTGGGATAGTTTATCTGAATTTAGTGATATTGATGAAGCTTGTAATATGTTCTATTTACTCTTAGATTCGGTGATTGCTGCATATGTACCAAAATTTGGTTACCGTGGTAATGCTAACCTACCACCCTGGATTAATCGACAAATTGTCTCGAATATCAAAATTAAAAATCGTTTTTTACGTTTGTATAAAAGAACTCTTGACAGGAATGCTTATGATCAGTTTAGTTGTTTGAGAAGTAAAATTAAACATGACATTTCCGTGTGCTATCAAAACTATTTAATAAAATAGAAAGCAGCATACCAGGTAACCCCAATCGCTTCTGGAGCTATATAAATGCTCAAAAACCCAGCAGAATACCTAATACCATGAACTATGGCAATAGATCTCTTAGTAATCCGCAACACATAGTTGATGCATTTGGTTCGCTTTTTCAAGCTTCTTATATCAAGTCCACGTACTTTGAATCAAATTCACTGGACGATACCACTAATGTTCTTAGCTGCGGAATTCCATTTCTTAATGAAGCTGATGTTTTAAAGGCGCTAATGAAACTAAAACCTAAGGACACTAGGGGAGTGGATGATATACCCGCCTTCTTAGTAAAGGATTGTGCAGTGATTTTTGTTAAACCACTTACCTTACTCTTTAATTTAGCTTTTAAAATGAAACAATTTCCGCAATGTTGGAGGGTCTCTAAAATTTGCCCGGTTTATAAGAAGGGCTCAAAGTTACAAATTGAAAATTATAGGCCTATTACAATTATGTGTAATTTTGGAAAAGTCTTTGAAATTGTTATTTATAATATACTTGCATCTCATGTTAAGTCTCTAATATGCCCTGAGCAGCATGGATTTGTACCAGGTAGATCTACAGTTACTAACCTTGTTTGCTTCACTCAATATGTTGCAGAACAACTTGATAATGGAGGTCAAGTTGATGTTTTGTATACTGACTTTTCAAAAGCCTTTGATAGAATTGATCACGGAATTTTAATCACTAAACTTTCTAAAATTGGACTCACGTTATCTTTCCTAAGATTTTTGAATCTTACTTAAGTAATCGTAAGCTGTGCGTGGAATATCATGGTCATCAGTCGTTTGACTTTGTAGCGTCATCCGGTGTACCTCAAGGTTCCGTTCTTGGGCCTTTGTTATTTATAATCTTCATTAATGACATCGTTCGTCATTTGTCTTGTTGTTCTCTTCTCTATGCTGATGATTTAAAATTGTTTACATCTATATTATCAACAGATGACTGCAGGAAACTTCAAAATGATCTAGTTAGCTTGTATTATTGGTGTAGTAACAACAATCTACCTTTAAATATCTCGAAGTGCTATACCGTTAGCTATACACGTAAGATTAATCCTATTTTTACACATACACCATTGAGAATGTTTCAATTGGTAAGTGTAGTGTTTTAAAAGACCTCGGTGTCAAATTTGACTCAAAGCTTACCTTTATTGAACACATTACAACCATTCAAAAGAAGCGTACAAAATTTGGGATTTGTACTCAGAAATGGATATCATCTTTCTCAATCTATAACTATCTCTGCCCTGTATAATGCATTTGTGCGCAGTAAGATGGAATATGCCTCTGTTGTTTGGAGCCCAGGATATGAAGTACACAGTTGGGTGTTAGAGAAAATTCAGAGACGATACGCTAAGTTTCTGTGGTTTAAGTCTGATGGTACTTATCCTCAGCGTGGCCTTCCTCAGGATGTTCTTTTAAATAGGTTTGGTTTAAACGATCTACGTACACGTAGAAAATTCTACTCAGTCAGTATGTTGTATAAGTTACTTAATAATATGATTAACTGTCCCAATTTATTAGGTCAACTTTACTTTCATGTACCCAACGTTAAAACTCGCTTAGCGTCTTTATTTTATGTAAAAACTCCTAGAACAAATATATTGAAATTTTCTCCTGTCAATGTTATGGTTCTAAATTATTTTGATATTCGGGACAATTTTGATTTATTTTGTGACTCGTTGCCACAATTAAAAGCTGGTATGCTATAGATATAGGGACTTATTATAATTTGTGTTGCTGCATATGAAATGTACCTTATTTTGTTATTTTTTTTGGTATACATCCTGTAATTGGCTTGTCTGTCGGATGTATTTTTTTGTATAAATAAATAAATAAATAAATAAATAAATACTTTATTTAAATTCTAATTAACAGCAAACGCGTTATACTAGTTTAACATAAAATTTATGGCTACAACTAATATTTTCTATTACATTCATCCCGACCAATGCTTTTTTAAATAATAATTCTAGAAAAGATATCGCTGACAAAAATCTTTGACAAATTTATTAACTTATGAGAATCGGACATAATAGGCACGTAAACAGGATATTTTGGGGTCTAGAAAGGGAGGTGAGGGTGGCAGCGATTGACCACGTAAGATTTACACAGGCCTTAAAAAATTACAAAATAAGTTTGTTCGGGACGGAGACAAATTTTATTTAGGTAGTAACGTACATTGTAACATTTTAACGCCGTAGATTATTTTGAATCATTTTGTTATCTGGAAATATTTATAGTACTAACAAAACATAATTATTGTTCTCTGATTTTTAACACCTTGTGCGTTTTACGAATCTCTAGTGTAATAAAATTCTAATAATTTTGTGTTTTGAACGAAGTTGGTCTACACAAAATTATATATTATTATATATTATATATATATATATATATATATATATATATATATATATATATATATCATTAGGTCTTTGGCCCTGAAACTGGTAAAACGCGTACCTTCATTATTTCCTATTCTGAACTAACCTACACATTTTTCTGAAATTTGCACAGTCTGCATTTATCACTATCTGATCTAGGTCACCATCTACCCCCTTTTTCCTATCTCTGCTTGTAATATATTCCATACTATTCCCGAAAAAAGCATTAGAACGTATTCTGCCCGTCTATTTCTCCTATTTTATTCCACAGATATCTTTATTTCCCTACTATTTCTATAACCTATTTGTTATTAACTTTGTCTGTTCATGCTATCATCCTCGTACATCTGAAGCACAACTTTTCAGAAGTCTGCTACCGTTACTCGGTCTGCTTTTCCTACTCCCCGTATTTCATGGGCATACTGTGCTGTGCTCCACACATATGCTTTCAACAATTTTCTTCTTGTTTCTATGTTTGTTGTCTTTGATCATAGGCGCTGTTCTTTCTTGTTAGATGCAGTTCGGCCCCCTTCTATTATTTTACAATTATATACCCTATTTCTCCGACATTCAGTGGTTGTGATGGGGGGTAAGAAGCCTGCGGCTGCCAAGTTCCCCCAGCACTTGAACTATTACCGATTTAATATTTTTTCAAGATATCTTTTCGCACAGTCAACATTAGTTGCAGATATTTCACAACCAACATCTGTAGTTGTTTATAATAATCATCAGATTTAACTACGCTCATTTTTTCGTCATTAGGTTTCCGTCTCAAAACTGGTAGGACACGTACCTCCACTTATTTATATTCTGAGCTAGCTTACACAGTTCCCTGAAATTCTTACACAGCCTATATTGTTTTCTAATTATATGCTCTATTTCACCGAGATTCAGTGGTATTTATGTGCAGGGGGTTAAGCAGCCTGTGGCTGCCAAGATCCCCCAACACTTAAACATTTGCCGAATTAATAGTTTTACAACAAGTTCTATATATACGTCTTTCCATCAAGTTGAGATCCGAATAAATTGAGGACTACCCGAGATCCACTTTACATTAAATTAGTATGAAAGTATATTTTCCTTTTCAATCTTTATAATTTATATTAGAATTAGTATCCGCTTAGAGGGGTAAAAAAAGATATGTCAATTTTAATATTATGATAAATGTTTCACAATACGGGATCCAGTACAATATCATCCTTGAGATCTGATTTTGTATATAATGAAATATATTGGCTAAGATGAGATCTATCAAGGTTGTCACGCCTTAATATGGAACCATACTCCTTGTCAAGGTTATAGTTTCTGCTGTAAATGTCTACATCTTATATTTATAAGGCGATTTTTCGCGACATACTTGAATTGTTCGAGTATGGTATTTTGAAGTATCCCCCCACTATTTAATAAATATTTACTTGTGCGGCACCGCGAAAACGTATTGTAGTTTCCTAACCTCGCTTTGAATAATTACTCGGTAAAAGTCAAGCGTTTAACATACACAAGCATAACCTAGTACAGATCAAGGTATGTTCGTTTATCTGATAGAATGGTGCCGTACAATTTCCCCTCCAGTAAATTTTATCGCCAAAACGCAAGTTTAACACATACACACATAATTAAGTATGTTAGTCATAGTCTATAGTCATAGAATAATAACACCCTCATAGAAATGACACTCGGCGTTTTTAGGAGTACCAAATTTCTTTGCGCATGTTTAAAATTCGCCATTACTTTGTAGGTTTATGCCTCAACCTCACTTTTTGCGATTTAAAATTAAATGTTTATAGTGTTTGTAAATAAGTAATACTTTATTGTTAGAGACTGAATATTATTAGTATTATAATCTTATATTATTATTAAATTTTTGTTTGAAAATTCATACACTGTGTATAATGAATAGAAGAGGTGGAACTGTTTGTGCAGTTCGTGAGTGTTCAAGCAGAACAATTACAAAAGACATTATTTTATTCAGATTTTCAAAAGATTTTGAAAGGCAAGTTATTCTGAAAATTTTATGGATTAGGCATTGAATAATAATATGCATGCTATTGTTATTCTATGGTATAAGTAGAGTGTTTTGGAATCCAAATATCAAAGTACTTCCTGGGTACTTTTTCAATAATTAGTTATAGGTCTAATTGTAGCTAAAACTATGTAAGCTTTCCGTTTTGCAAATATATAAATTAGTTATGTTTTAGAGCAAAACAATGGATGGAGGCTTGCAATCGTAAAGATTTAATTGATAGAACTCCCACTGCATTGTACAATAACTACAAGGTATGTACTCGACACTTTGACCGTAAAATGTTCACAAACCATCTAGCAAATAGACTGCTACCCTTAGCATATCCAGTTCTGTTTATTCAAAAATTACTATCTGCAGGAATAAAAAGAGAACTGGTGCCAGCTGTAGATAAAAAAGTGCCTACTAAGAAAATTCGCATGTCTGGTAAGAAAATAAATAAAGGTATATATCATATTATTAAAAGGACTATTATTATGCCTTGATTGTTATAGTTAAAACTATGGATGTTAGGGTACTATTTTTTGGCAATTATACTGTACGCATTCTGACTACATAGTAGTCTACTTGAAGTTGTTTTTGTGCATTGTTTGTAATAAACAATAGCCGTTTAATGTAAACTCTGAACCTTATTTTTGAGAATGTTTTCTTCGCAAGAGTTGTCGTCGAAGCCGGCTTGTGCAGCTAGTATAACAAAAGAATAAGGTTTTGTAACCGAAGTGAGTGAATGGTTGCAACTAGCTCGAAATTGCCTGAATAATGATCGAAAAAATTGTATTATCATTAAAACTTTCCATATTACCTCCAATGATTTTTCAGACATCGACCTGAATAGTTCCGTTTATAAAAATAAAATGTAGTAAATGATTTCAGTTTTAATAAATATGATTTTCTTCACTTTGTTTACATGGAACAGAATTTCTAATAGTAGCGTTCGAGATTAAGAATCCTCGTCATGATTTCCTCGTATCTTGAGGTGCAAATATGAAAATTCATTTTTTGGCATGCTGAAACGCGATTGAAAAATACTCATCTTTTGTGTATTATATTTACTACGTAAAATAAATATAATGTTTACATTAATACTATGTAATGCTATATATCCATACGACATAGTAATTATGTAAGTAGCATATATTAAATTATATAAAATCTATATAAACATTTATTTAGCCATCTTATACAAGTATACATAGTCAATGTAGCTGACTTTTAGCTGTAGATTATCTATAATATCATTTGTAAAACTTACAGTATTTATATATAAGTATATGTACAATATTTTGTGATTATATTTTTATTATGTAATTATTACATATTTGTGTTTGCTGGGATATCTACAGCATATTTTGATATTAGAATCTACTGATTTTTTAGCCAATGTGTGCAAGTGATTCTTGTCGTTAGGGTGCACGACCTCAACTTCTCTGATTGTGCACACATTTGTTTTATTGTTTAATTTATTGTGCATGTTCTATTTTGTAACTTTTTAAATAAAATTTTCTTTTCAATAAATTGATTCTGTAATGTTAATGCATTGGTGTGATTATATTATATATGTAAATGGTTATTGGTAATTCAATATATTATTTTCAAAGTGACGCTTACAAATGTCTGACCTTTTGTAAGAGACTAAAAATAATCACTCTGACAATTCAATGCACTTGTTAAATTTCATTCAAAGATTCCTACTGACTTCATAATTCTAGAGCATAAAGTATACAGTTATGCACACAATACTCTATTTAAATTTTAAATCGATTTCTAACCCAACTTTTTTAAATTTCCCTTTGCATTTCTATACCTACAGAATAATGGCTGAAGGTCATGTATTTTTGGTACATGAAAAACAAAGGATTAGTTTTCTGTGTATACATTATACGAACGGTATAACGTAAATGATTGGAAATTGTCCACAAATGCTTTTAAGGTTCGCGGAATAAAAATTGTGTGGTATTACCATTTTTAAGTGAAATGTTATCCTGTGGAAAGAAGTTAGTACAATTAGGGATAATGCGAAAAGGTAAGCTTCATACACACTTTATTTATATTATAGTGGCTTGAATATTTTGCTGAATAATTACTAACTACTCAAAATTATAATAAGTATGATTTATGATTTACGAGGTTAAGAAATTTAACAAATTCATTTCTTTACAAGGCGGTCATCCTTATTAAAATTTTAAAATAGAACCGTCACTATTAATTCCTATTAGAATTTTAATTCTTTTAACATAACTGAAGTATTTAATATTTTATGCAGCCTATAGAAATTTGTCAAATTATTAATACAGCTGCGAATGATTGTTTTGATATCTATAACCCTGACTTTACGAATAAAAAGAAATCTTTTAAGCTTTTTGCCATTATTGCAATAACTTAGTGAAATGCCCTTTTTTTAGATGTGTAGGTACTTACAATTTCGTGATTAAGATGGTATACCTTTTTAAATTTATCAGTAATAACAGGTTCTGATTATTTTAACGGGCGTGAAGTTAGCAACGGAAACGCTTCTCTAGCAACATATTTTATAGTAGCTCAAATAAGTAGTGCTCATGATCAATAAAATGCCACCCAAGCACCCCTAGGATCAAATGCGAACAGTCGCTAAGTTTTTAGGAATATCTCACACATTTTGTATGTGCCCCAACACCCCTCCTCATGAAGAAGTGTATAGTACGGAAAAATTAATTTCTCAAAGACGGAGCATGACCCGGCGATAAATGTTACGTATTTGTCTTAGATGCAGATGCACACTATCTCAACAATTTTTGAAAAATATCGTATGGCATCATTCATAGAAACGAGTATTATTAGTATGTATATGTAAATATGATCAAACAAAAAAATTAATATCTCCAAACCAAGACATTAGCCATTTCTGTTTTTGACGTATAATGTTTATATACATATGCTTAGTGCCCCTGAATTTTTTGAAAAATATCATATGACCTCATCCATAGAAAATACTATTTTTAGTGTAGGTAGTATGTGTTCGTAAATATGATCAAACAAAAAAATTAATTTCTCGAAAACATGACATGAGCTATTTCTGTTTTTAGCATATAATGTTTTATATGCATATGTTTAATGGCCCTGAATTTTTTGAACAATATCGTATGACGTCATCCATGGAAAATAATATTTTTAGTGTAGGTAGTGTGTTCGTAAATATGCTCAAACTAAAAAATTAATTTCTCCAAAACAAGATATAGCCATTTCTGTTTTTGATGTATAATGTTTTATATACATATGCTTAGTACTCATGAATTTTCTGAGAAATATCGTATTACGTTATCCATACAAAATAGTATTTTTAGTATAGGAGTACGTGTCTGTAAATATAATCAAACTAGAAAATTAATTTGTAGAAAACAAGACATGAGGCATTTCTGTTTTTAAGGTGTGATGTTTTATATACATATGCTTAATACTCTTTTTTGAAAAATTTCGTACGATGTCAACCATAGAAATACTATTTTTAGTGAAGGTAGTGTGTTCGTAAATATGATCAAGCTAAAAAATTAATTTCTCCAAAACAAGACAAGCCATTTCTGTTTTTGACGTATAATGTTTTATTTACATATGCTTAGTGCCCCTGAATTTTTTTAAAAATATTCTATGACATCATCCATACAAAATAGTATTTTTAGTATAGATAGTACGTGTCTGTAAATATGATCAAACTGAAAAATTAATTTCTCGAAAACAAGACATAAGCCATTTCTGTTTTTGACGTATGATGTTTTATATACATATGTTTAGTGCCCCTGAATTTTTTTGAAAAATATTGTATGATGTCATCCAAAGAAAATAGTATTTTTAGTGTCGGCAGTATGTGTTCGTAAATATGATCAAACTAAAATATTAATTTCTTGAAAACAAGACATGAGCCATTTCTGTTTTTGACGTATGCTGTTTTATATACATTTGCTTAGTGCCCCTGAATTCTTTGAAAAATATCGTATGACGTTATCCATACAAAATAGTATTTTTAGTATAGGTAGTACGTGTCTGTAAATATCATCAAACTAAAAAATTAATTTCTCAAAAACAGGACATGAGTCATTTCTGTTTTTAAGATGTGATGTTTTATATACATATGCTTAATACCCATTTTTGGAAAAATATCGTATGACATCATCCATAGAAAATAGTATTTTTAGTGTCGGTGGTATGTGTTCGTAAATATGATCAAACTAAAATATTAATTTCTCGAAAACAAGACATGAGCCATTTCTGTTTTTGACGTATAATGTTTTATATACATATGCTTATTGCCCCTGAATTTTTTGAAAAATATCGTATAGCGTCATCCATACAAAATAGTATTTTTAGTGTCGGTAGTATGTGTTCGTAAATATGATGAAACTAAAATATTAATTTCTCGAAAACAAGACATGAGCCATTTCTGTTTTTGACGTATGATGTTTTATATACATATTTTATTATTTTTTATTTTATTGCCCAACAGTAATAACTATTTACAGGACAAAAATATAGAACAAATTATATACACATGTGACCTACAAACTAAAGTTTAAATATACAAACGTACATCAACATTATCTTTATATATAACAGAATCTAAAGCAGGGTTATTTATATTTATTTGAAGACTTAAGCTGTTAAAATTTTTACACATTACATTTATGGGTGCTTTTTTGCCTATTATAGTTCTACTAGTAGCAATCTTAAATGTTTCTATGTATCTTGCTTCTAGCGTAGGTACGTTAAATGATATTTGCGATAACAAAACTGCACAATCTATTTGATTGTGTAACAATTTATATAAAAAACACAGACCAGAATTTATTCTCCTTGTTTCCAATGACAGCAATTTAAAATTGTCAAGTAATTCAATTTGATTACAACCTCTTATAGGATAAACACCAGTTTGTTTAAAGCTTAAGTATTTTAAAAATTTTCTTTGTACTGCTTATAACATATTCTTATACAATAAGTATATAGGTGACCAGATTAAAGAGCAATATTCCAGTTTGGTACGTACAAGGAAGTAAAATAGCAACTATAAGCTAAATAAATCATTGAAACCTTTTGTGTTTCTAATCACAAATTCCCAGGAGGCAATTGCTGCGTTACATAGTTCTTCTATATGTGGAGAAAATGACATGGTTGGATCATATACTATCCCAAGATCCTTAATTCTATCATATCTATTAATAGGTGTATGATCAATTTGATATTCAAATAGTAAGGGATTCATTTTTGTTGGAAATATCATGCATTTACATTTTGCAGTATTTAGGTGTAACCTATTGTTTCTACACCAATTAACAATAAGGTTAATTTGTTGTTGTAAATACTCACAATCAGAATCGTCTTTTACGGTTGAATAAATTTTTAAGTCATCTGCAAACAACAAATTATCACACTCCAGTGTGTTAGGAAGGTCATTAATAAATATTAAAAAAAACAAAGGACCAAGATTCGACCCTTGTGGAACTCCAGATGTAGGCACAATTATATCAGAAGTAAATCCAATTACTGATAATTGAAATTGGTCTGTAGTTAGCTATATCAGATTTAGCCCCACTTTTAAATCCGGGGCAAATTCTAGCAAATTTCCACCGAGGTGGAAATGTGCAAGATTTAATAATTAGATTAAATATAATGTTTAGTGGGTAAAGAAAGATAAATTTACAATCTTTAATTAAAAATTCTGGTATTTTATCCATTCCAGCAGTTATGGAGTTCTTCAAATTGTTTATTGAATGTATAATATCATCATCCGAGATAGACTTTAGCGTAACAGTGTCTATACCATTAATATCCACTACTTGGATATTGCTCTCATCTGATAGTTTATAAACACTAGCGAAGTATTCAGCAAATGCATTTACAATATGTTTAGGTTCAGTAAATTCTTTATCATTAAATGTCATAGTAGCTGGAATTCGAGTCGAATTCCTTTTCTTATTGATAAATGACCAAAATACTTCGAATTATGTTTAATATTGTGTTGTACCTTAACTAAGTATGTTTTATAATCCTGTTTGACTTTATTTTTACAATTAGTTCTAAGTTGTTTAACCTGATTATACAATGAATCTATTTTATCTTTTTTGTACTTTCTGTATGCACAAGCTTTTTGTTTTAACATATATATTAACTCCCTGCTGTACCAATCAGGAAACTTGGTATTAATGTCGTTGTAAAGAGGAACGAAACTGTCAAGAGCTTGCTCTAATATTTCATAAAATTATGTACATACTTAATTAATATCATCATAATACTCTAGAACAGACCAGTCTATATACATGAGAAATTGATATAGACCATGATAATCAGCTTTAGAAAAATTATAGTTCTTAACGGAAACATTTATAGAAAATTTGTTTAACCTTTCCGTATCGATAGTAGATTCAATTAATAAGGGTGGATGATGGGGATCAATATTGACCAAAGCAGTGTCACATAATGTTACATTGCATACTTGATTACTAGATACTAAGTCTAATATTCTATTATTTACATTAAGTACACCATTAAATTGTTTATAATTTAGAAAATTTTTAAAGTTTGTAAAATGCCAACTCTTACTATCCCAGTAGTTAGTTTGGATATAGTATGGTATATTAAAATCACCGACAACTATACATGACTTATTATGTAGCCAATCACATAAGGCTAGTTGTTCAAAGAAGTTTTCAAAATATATTAAATCAACCAAAGGTGGTATATACACATTAATTATATATAGCATTGTATTATTTAAATTTATTTTGCAGGCTACTACATCTATTAAGCTGAAATTATTGGTGACGTCTGATATATGTATTTGACTTGATAGAAAACTGTGTTTTAGTGCTAGTAAGACTCCACCACCTTTAGAAAACCACTAACTTCAAATTTTCTGTCACTGCGATAAACCTTATATGCATCAGGAAAGAGTTCTGCATCATTTACACTGGGACTTAACCACGTTTCAGTAAGAGCCACAATTTCAAATTCATTATCAGATGTTGCGGGATAAAAAGAGTCAATTTTGGTATTAAGTCCTCTTACATTTTGATAGAAAATTTTTATACTACTTGTGTGATAAATGGAACAATTAAAGCTATTGGGCAAATTTAGTTTTCCGGAGTAATAATTTTAGGGATGCCATTTACGTATTTTATTGTAATGTTTTTCTTTCCCGCATTTATGCGATCATAAAACTCTTTTTTAATAAATTTAAGAAATTCTATTTCTCGTGGCGTGCGATCGTTAACAAGTATATTTTTATAGTCATCATGACTTTTTAAGCTTTTAGATTTCTTAAAGATGTCAAGAGCTACATGTTCAGACTCGACAGTAACTTTCACTGGCCTAATGGACAAAGCTGAAGCACCCTGCTTACCTAATCTAATTATTTTAATATTGTTAACCTGAACACTTGGTGTCAGTAATTGTACAATCTTTTTAACATTGTCTAGATCGCAATTTTTTTGAGTTTCTATTGAGTATTCTTTATTTTTTGAAAGTCCATATAAAATAATATTTTTCTTCCTCGCATTTCTTTCAGCGATTTCATGAACTATATGTTCAAATTCCAAAAATTCTCTTTTAGGAGCAGCATTTATGCTTGTCTTTATTTGTTGACTAGACAACAATTCATCTATTTTTTTGTGCAAATCATCAACTTTCTTTCTAAGCTGTGGAACTTGAGAATACCCTTCACGACATACTTTGCAAAAATACTTTAAAATTCGATTTTTTAAGGGCAAACAGCGAAGTTCCGTACTTGTCAGGTCCGAGCATTTCTTACAAAGTGTACAGCTGCAACTATCACAAGTTACCTTGGGATCATTAGCAGGACACTTGGAACAATTCATTGTTGTTGACAGAAGTTTAATAAAATAATCAAATATATGGATACCAATACCTGTTTCCAAAGTCTTGGTTTAGTTTAAAATTATTTATAAACACTAATTATCACTATCACTAATTTGATAACAACAACAGGTTTTCTTTTCTTAACTAGTCTTGTTTTATTAAGCAATTTACTATAAACTGGATTCTTTTGATTAACTGCTTGTTAAAGCTTGATCTGAATCACTATATAACAAGATGTAATACTAATCTACACTTTTGCACAAACAGGCAGAATTTAATTGTAAAATTACCACCCAAAAAATCATATGCTTCGTGCCCCTGAATTTTTTGAAAAATATCCTATGATGTCATCTATACAAAATAGTATTTTTTGTATATAGGTAGTACGTGTCTGCAATTATGATCAAACTGAAAAATTAATTTCTTGAAAACAAGACATGAACCATTTTTGTTTTTAACGTATAATGTTTTATATGCATATATTTAGTACCCCCGAATTTTTTGAAAAATATCCTATGACGACATCTATACAAAATAGTATTTTTAATGTCGGTAGTTATGTGTTTGTAAATAAGATCAAACTAAAAAATTAATTTCTCGAAAACAAGACATGAGCAATTTCTGTTTTTGAGGTGTGATGTTTTATATGCATATGCTTAATGCCCCTGAATTTTTTGAAAAATATCCTATGACGTCATCTATACAAAATAGTATTTATAGTATAGGTAGTACGTGTCTGCAAATATGATCAAACTGAAAAACTAATTTCTTGAAAACAAGACATGAGCCATTTTTGTTTTTAACGTATAATGTTTTATATGCATATGTTAGTGCCCCCGAATTTTTTGAAAAATATCGTATTGCGTCGTCCATAGAAAATAGAATTTTTAGTATAGGTAGTCATCATCATCATTTTGTTTTCGACCTTATTTAAGTCGGTTTGACGCAGCTCTAACTTCCTTTCTATTCTGTGCTAATCTAAAAAGCTCTACATACTCTTCACAACCTAAATTTTTAATAATTTGACTAATATAGCTTAGTCTAGGTCTTCCTATATCCTTCTATCTTTTTCCTATCCACCTGGCACTACATAGATATTAACAACCTGATGGTTGTTAAAGAACTCTAACATGTTTACATGATTACCATTTATAAGGAAATGAAATATAACCTGGTTATCTGCTTCAAAAAGGAAAAGTGTTAAATTATATGTTATGGTAAGGCTTAAGCAACGAATCGCTGCCAACATGCCAGACCGCTACCTAATTGTGAGTTATGTCATGGTGACGTTTATTCAATTATATGTTATGGTAAGGCTTAAGCAACGAATCGCTACCAACATGCCAGACCGCTACCTAATTGTGAGTTATGTCATGGTGACGTTTATTCAATTATATGTTATGGTAAGGCTTAAGCAACGAATTGCTACAACATGCCAGACCGCTACCTAATTGTGAGTTATGTCATGGTGACATTTACTAAATTATATGTTATGGTAAGGCTTAAGCAACGAATCGCTACCAACATGCCAGACCGCTAACTAATTGTGAGTTATGTCATGGTGACATTTAGTGAACTGATTTTTATTTTTTTTTGTTTTGTTTTCGAACTTACTTAAAGTCGGTTTGATGCAGCTCTAAATTCTTTTCTATTCTGAGCTAGTCTAAAAAGGTCTACATACCCTTCACAACCGAAATCTCTAATAATTTGACTAATATAGCTTTGTCTAGGCCTTTCTACTCTATTTTTATTTGGTAGTCTATAATCTAATACTTTACTAAATAGTCCTTCATGTCTTAACTGGTACCCTATCATTCTATCTCTCCTGACCTTTAATTGTTTCCACACACAGGGTTCCTCGCCTATCCTTCTACAAACTTCCTCGTTTGTTACTCTATCTGTCCAACTAATCTTTAACATTCTCCTAAAACACCAAGTTTCAAAAGCTTCTATCTTTTTCTTATCTACTTCTTTAATTGTCCAAGTCTCACTACCGTATAGTAGAACGCTCCATACGTACGACTTTAAGAAACTTTTTCTATTATCTAAACTAATACTATTAGCTATTAGTAAGTTTTTCTTTTTTAAAAACATTTTTCTAGCTTGAGCTATTCTAGCTACTATATCCCTTCTACTACGTCCATCCTTTGTAATTATACTACCTAAATAGCAAAATTCATCTACCTCCTCTAACTCGGTATTACCTATTTTTAATTTTGGTTTAGAACTAAGCTGTAACTCACTTGTCATTATCTTTGTCTTTACTGAGTTAATTCTCATACTATAGTTACTCTGTAGTATCTCATCTAAAATATTTAAAAACTCTCCTAACTCTTTTTTAGACTCTGCTATAATGGCTATATCATCTGCAAAACGTAACATGTCTATTTTCTGTCCCTGTACACTAATATCTATCTCTTTTCTCTCTCTAGCTAAGTTTAAAGCTTTCTCAATATAAACATTAAAAATCAAGGGAGACGGTATACAACCCTGTCTAACACCATTTCTAATCTTAGCTTCCTTTTCTATTTCATCAAATCTAATTACTACGCTTTGGTTTTTATATAGACTGTAAATAATTTTTCTATCCCTATGAGAGATTCTTATTTTTCGCAAAACCCTGAACATAACAATCCAATTAACCCTATCAAATGCTTTTTCTAAATCTACAAACGCGAAATGAGTCTTTTTATTCTTTTGTAACCTTTTTTCGATAATTACCCTAATCATTAGTATTGGTTTTCTAGTCGCTCTGTCTTTACGAAAACCATATTGGTCTTCGCCTAAATAATTCTCAGTCAAAGCTTCTACTCTATTTTTAATTATTATTGTTAGTATTTTGGAAGCATGAGAAGTCAAACTAACCGTTCTAAAATTCTCACACCTATCAGCTCCTTTTTTTTTGGGATTGGGATAATAATATTTTTTTCGAAATCTATTGGAACCTTGCCTGTGCCATATATTACTTTTACTAGTTCATATAATCTGTCTAAAGTTTTCTGACTTGCATATTTTATTAATTCTGCGGGAATATTGTCTATCCCTGGCGCTTTATTTAGTTTAAGATTCCAAACAGCTCTATCAAATTCCTCTCTTAATATTGAGAACCCTATTTCTACACCATCTTCTTGGTCGTTCTCTAACTCATCCATATCGTCTCCCTTATATAAATCTTCTAAATATCTTTTCCATCTATCTGCTACCTCAAATTTATTTATTAGAAGCTCATTATTCTTGTCTCTAATACCATTATATTTTTTCCTATCTTCCCCAAAAATCTTTTTAACTGCCCTGTAAGCCTTGTCTGTCCTAACTACTCTCAAATCATCTTGTATTCCCTTACAATTCTCCTCTATCCATTTATTTCTAACTTTTCTACACTCATGTACTATCTTATTTCTAACTGTATTATATTTTTGCTTACTTTCACTATCCACTTCTCTGAAAGGTTTAAGCTTTCGTCTATTCTCTATTAAATCTAATATCTCCTTTGTTACCCAGGGTTTTCTCGCTTCTATTTTTTTCTTACCTATAGTCTGTGTTGCTGTATCATGTACAGTCAGTTTTATTTCTTTCCATCTATTTTCTACGTTCCCTCCTACAGCTATCTCTTTGCTCTTATTATATAATGCTTGTTTATATTCCTCTTTTACTCTACTATCATTAAGCTTACCTAGATCCCATCCCTCTCTTTTAACCTTTCTCAATTTTTTGAATTTTAGTTTACACTTCATTTTAACTAAGTTATGATCGCTATCTATGTCAGCCCCTGGATAACTACGACAGTTTTTAACTTGGTTTCTAAATCTTTGTTTAACTAAAATATAATCTATTTGGTATCTAGCCCTATCACCTGGCGCTTTCCAGGTATATCTTCTTCTAACATGTTGTTCGAATAGGGTGTTTACAGTTACTAATCTATGTTCCTGGCAAAACTCAACTAATCTTTCTCCTCTATCATTTCGTCTGCCATACCCAAATTTTTCTACCATTTTTCCCTCACTACCTTCTCCCACTGACGCATTAAAATCGCCCATAACTATTAAATTCTCATCTCCTTTTACTTTTCTCACTATACTATTTATATCCTCGTATACCTCTTCTACTTCCTCATCCTCGTACTGAGTTGTTGGCATGTAAACCTGTACTAAAACAGTGTCTGTGGGTTTTGGTACTCAATCTAACCATAATTATTCTATCACTAAATTGTAAGTACTTTTTAACTTTATGCCCTAATCTTTTACCTAACACTATTCCTACCCCTGCCTGTCCATTAGTTGAAGAAGTTGTAATTATTCTATAATTATCTTTCCAAAAGTCATTACTATCTGGCCATCTCACCTCACTAATACCTAAAATGTCCAGCTTTCCCTTTCTCATTTCGATTAATAAATTTGTTAACTTATCTAATCTAAGTAATGACCTTACATTCCAAGTCTCTATCACTAAATCGGACTGTTGTTTTATATTCTTACGATGACGAGCCCCAAGTACCTCCTCCCGGAGATCCGAATGAGGGAGTATATTACCTCCGGACAAGAATTTTACTAGTGAGCTTTCCATCATATATATTTCGTGTTTTAAGCCACGCACACCTGGGAAATATTGTGGTAGGCTCCCATATCTTTCCACAACGCAGTTTTTAAAGATTTTAGCAAAAAACCATATCCGTCACGGCCAACCCCCAACAAACGTGTAAATTATTGAGGATCGCCCGAGACCAACCGACCATCCTCCAATATCTTTTAGCCAGCAAGGCTGCTGCCCCTTGCTGCGCCTTTTAATCGTCTTTTACGATAAGCAGGCTTACTATAGTAGTATTCTTTATCCCCTACTATAGGGACTATAGGTAGTACGTGTCTGAAAATATGATCAAACTAAAAAATTAATTTCTTGAAATCAAGACATGAGCTATTTCTGTTTTGGCGTATGATGTTTTATATACATATGCTTAATACCCTTTTTTTGAAAAATATCGAATGACGTTATCCATGGAAATACTATTTTTAGTGTAGGTAGTATGTATTCGTAAATATGATCAAGCTAAAAAACTAATTTCTAAAAAACAAGACATGAGCCATTTCTGTTTTTGACGGATAATGTTTTATCTACATATGCTTAGTGCCCCTGAAATTTTTGAAAAATATCCTACAACGTCATCCATACAAAATAGTATTTTTGGTATAGGTAGTACGTGTCTGTAAATAATCAAACTAAAAAATTAATTTCTCGAAAACAAGACATGGGCAATTTCTGTTTTTGACGTGTGATGTTTTATATGCATATGCTTAATGCTCCTGAATTTTTTGAAAAATATCCTATGACGTCATCTATACAAAATAGTATTTTTAGTATAGGTACTACGTGTCTGCAAATATGATCAAACTAAATAACTAATTTCTCGAAAACAAGATATGAGCCATTTTTGTTTTTAACGTATAATGTTTTATATGCATATGTTTAGTGCCCCTGAATTTTTTGTAAAATATCGCATGACGTCATCCATACAAAATAGTATTTTTAGTGTCGGTAGTATGTGTTCGTAAATATGATCAAACTAAAATATTAATTTCTCGAAAACAAGACATCAGCCATTTCTGTTTTTGACGTATGATGTTTTATATACATATGCTTAGTGCCCCTGAATTCTTTGAAAAATATCGTATGACGTTATCCATACAAAATAGTATTTTTAGTATAGGTAGTAAGTGTCTGTAAATATGATCAAACTGAAAAATTAATTTCTCGAAAACAAGACATGAGCCATTTCTGTTTTTGACGTATGATGTTTTATATACATATGCTTAGTGCCCCTGAATTTTTTGAAAAATATTGTATGACGTTATTCATACAAAATAGTATTTTTGGTATAGGTAGTACGTGTCTGTAAATATAATCAAACTAAAAAATTAATTTCTTGAAAACAAGACATAGGCAATTTCTGTTTTTGACGTGTGATGTTTTATATGTGCATATGCTTAATGCCCCTGAATTTTTTGAAAAATATCCTATGACGTCATCTATACAAAATAGTATTTTTAGTATAGGTAGTACGTGTCTGCAAATATGATCAAACTGAATAACTAATTTCTCGAAAACAAGACATCAGCCATTTTTGTTTTTAACGTATAATGTTTTATATGCATATGTTTAGTGCCCCTGAATTTTTTGAAAAATATCGCATGACGTTATCTATAGAAAATAGTATTTTTAGTGTTGGTAGTAAGTGTTCGTAAATATGATCAAACTAAAATATTAATTTCTCGAAAACAAGACATGAGCCATGTTACGTGCCAAGGGTCACTTAAACATTGTTTTAGTTTAGTTTTTAATGTACGGAAGTTTTCCCGCCATAATTTTCAAATACGCGAGACGCGGAAACCTTTTAAATAGACTGGGCGGTGCTTCCGGCACGTCACAATAGTGAGTTTGCGCAAGTGTGCTTATCCCCATAGGGGTAAGGCAATAGTAGACAAAGAGTGGGGAGGAGTTTTGCGGTTCTCGCCCTGAATCGTGGCTTTTTTTCGCCGAACCTTGAAGTGAAACGGTCGTGCCGGGTGTGATATCTTATCGTATCTATGTAGATTCCCTTGTCTGAATTATCTTTGTTGTCGTTCCTAATTAACCTGTTCCTGTCTTTTCCCTACATAGGTAGGTAAATTTGCTGCACCTCGAGGCCATTGGAGCAGCCCACGACCCCGATGTCCGAGCTCTACAAACAGCACCAGGAGCCGAGGCTGCCGTAGCGTGACTTCCTGCCGGTTACCGGATTCCTCACGTGAGTAGATTCTCTAATTTTCATTGTTCTAATTTTATGTAACTGCCCCTAATTATGGCGCAATATAAATTGTCGATGACGTCATGGTGATTGGCGCGCGAAACCTGTAAAAGGGGTTTGCGTTTCCGGCCGCCAGGGCGTAGCATCGCTTTTAACCATTGCGCTTGCGCGATGTATCTTTTGAACTTTGGTAACTGTATTACAGACTTTTAAGAGCCATCTATCGCCATTTCAATGTACCACCATCTAAGTGTAATATTTTGTTAACTGTTTTACCGACCGTATAAACATTCGAATCGAGTGTAACAGCCATTTCTGTTTTTGACGTATAATGTTTTATATACATGTGCTTAGTGCCTCTGAATTTTTTGAAAAATATCGTATGATGTTATCCATACAAAATAGCATTTTTAGTATAGGTAGTAAGTGTCTGTAAATATGATCAAACTAAAAAATTAATTTCTCAAAAACAGGACATGAGTCATTTCTGTTTTTGACGTATAATCTTTTATATACATATGCTTAATACTCATTTTTGGAAAAATATCGTGACATCATCCATACAAAATAGTATTTTTAGTATATGTAGTAAGTGTCTGTAAATATGATCAAACTAAAAAATTAATTACTCCAAAACAATACATGAGCTATTTCTGTTTTTGACGGATAATGTTTTATATACATATGCTTATTGCCCCTGAATTTTTTGAAAAAAATCGTATAGCGTCATCCATACAAAATAGTATTTTTAGTGTCGGTAGTATGTGTTCGTAAATATGAACGAACTAAAATATTAATTTCTGGAAAACAAGACATGAGCCATTTCTGTTTTTGACGTGTGATGTTTTATATGCATATGCTTAATGCCCCTGAATTTTTTGAATAATATCCTATGACGTTATCCATAGAAAATAGTATTTTTAGTATAGGTAGTACTTGTCTGCAAATATGATCAAACTGAATAACTAATTTCTCGAAAACAAGACGAGCCATTTTTGTTTTTAACGTATAATGTTTTATATGCATATGTTTAGCGCCCCTGAATTTTTTGAAAAATATCGTATAGCGTCATCCATACAAAATAGTATTTTTGGTATAGGTAGTATGTGTCTGTAAATATAATCAAACTAAAAAATTAATTTCTCGAAAACAATACATGGGCACTTTCTGTTTTTGACGTGTGATGTTTTATATGCATATGCTTATTGCCCCTGAATTTTTTGAATAATATCCTATGACGTCATCTATAGAAAATAGTATTTTTAGAATAGTTAGTACTTGTCTGCAAATATGATCAAACTGAATAACTAATTTCTCGAAAACAAGACATGCGCCATTTTTGTTTTTAACGTATAATGTTTTATATGCATATGTTTAGTGCCCCTGAATTTTTTGAAAAATATCGTATGACGTCATCCATAGAAAATAGTATTTTTAGTGTCGGTAGTATGTGTTCGTAAATATGATCAAACTAAAATATTAATTTCTCGAAAACAAGACATGAGCCATTTCTGTTTTTGACGTATAATGTTTTATATACATGTGCTTAGTGCCTGTGAATTTTTTGAAAAATATCGTATGACATTATCCTTACAAAATAGTATTTTTAGTATATGTAGTAAGTGTCTGTAAATATGATCAAACTAAAAAATTAATTTCTCAAAAACAGGACATGAACCATTTCTGTTTTTAACGTATAATGTTCTATATGCATATTCCGAGTCCCCTGAATTTTTTGAAAAATATCGTATAACATCATCCATAGAAAGTACTATTTTTTATTGTAGGTAGTATGTGTTCGTAAATATGATCAAACTAAAAAATTAATTTCTCGAAATCAAGACATGAGCTATTTCTGTTTTTGACGTATGTTTTATATACATATGCTTATTGCCCCTGAATTTTTTGAAAAATATCATATAGCGTCATCCATACAAAATAGTATTTTTAGTGTAGGTAGAATGTGTTTGTAAATATGATCAAGCTAAAAAATTAATTACTCCAAAACAAGACATGAGCTATTTCTGTTTTTGACGTATAATGTTTTATATACATATGCTTATTGCCCCTGAATTTTTTGAAAAATATCGTATAGCGTCATCCATACAAAATAGTATTTTTAGTGTCGGTAGTATGTGTTCGTAAATATGATGAAACTAAAATATTAATTTCTCGAAAACAAGACATGAGCCATTTCTGTTTTTGACGTATGATGTTTTATATACATATTTTATTATTTTTTATTTTATTGCCCAACAGTAATAACCATTTACAGGACAAAAATATAGAACAAATTATATACACATGGGACCTACAGACTAAAGTTTAAATATACAAACGTACATCAACATTATCTTTATATATAACAGAATCTAAAGCAATGTTATTTATATTTATTTGAAGACTTAAGTTGTTAAAATTTTTACACATTACATTTATGGGTGCTTTTTTGCCTATTATAGTTCTACTAGTAGCAATCTTAAATGTTTCTATGTATCTTGCTTCTAGCGTAGGTACGTTAAATGATATTTGCGATAACAAAACTGCACAATCTATTTGATTGTGTAACAATTTATATAAAAAACATAGACCAGAATTTATTCTCCTTGTTTCCAATGACAGCAATTTAAAATTGTCAAGTAATTCAATTTGATTACAACCTCTTATAGGATAAACACCCGTTTGTTTAAAGCTTAAGTATTTAAAAAATTTTCTTTGTACTGCTTCTAACATATTCTTATACAATAAGTATATAGGTGACCAGATTAAAGAGCAATATTTCAGTTTGGTACGTACAAGGAAGTAAAATAGCAACTATAAACTAAATAAATCATTGAAACCTTTTGTGTTTCTAATCACAAATTCCCAGGAGGCAATTGCTGCGTTACATAGTTCTTCTATATGAGGAGAAAATGACATGGTTGGATCATATACTATCCCAAGATCCTTAATTCTATCATATCTATTAATAGGTGTATTATCAATTTGATATTCAAATAGTAAGGGATTCATTTTTGTTGGAAATATCATGCATTTACATTTTGCAGTATTTAGGTGTAACCTATTGTTTCTACACCATTTAACAACAAGGTTAATTTGTTGTTGTAAATACTCACAATCAGAATCGTCTTTTTAAGTCATCTGCAAACAACAAATTATCACACTCCAGTGTGTTAGAAAGGTCATTAATAAATATTAAAACCAACAAAGGACCAAGATTCGACCCTTGTGGAACTCCAGATGTAGGCACAATTATATCAGAAGTAAATCCATTATACCTCACAACTTGTTTCCGCCCCAAAAGATAATATCTAAACAGCGCCAATAAGCTTTCACTAAAACCATATTTATTCAATTTATTCAGCAAGACAAAATGATCTATTTGATCAAAAGCTTTCTGAAAGTCTAAATATATCGTATCAACTTGTAGGTTCTGATCAATGGAATTCGCAACATACTGAGTAAAAACTGTTAGATTGGATAAAGTACTCCTTTTTTCTATAAAACCATGTTGAGTCGATGAGATTTGCATGTAGATTTGTTTATACAACAATGATTCAAATATTTTTGCAAAATTACTGATAATTGAAATTGGTCTGTAGTTAGCTATATCAGATTCAGCTCCACTTTTAAATCCGGGGCAAATTATAGCAAATTTCCACCGAAGTGGAAATGTGCAAGATTTAATAATTAGATTAAATATAATGTTTAGTGGGTAAAGAAAGATAAATTTACAATCTTTAATTAAAAATTCTGGTATTTTATCCATTCCAGCAGTTATGGAGTTCTTCAAATTGTTTATTGAATGTATAATATCATCATCCGAGATAGACTTTAGCGTAACAGTGTCTATACCATTAATATCCACTACTTGGATATTGCTCTCATCTGATAGTTTATAAACACTAGCGAAGTATTCAGCAAATGCATTTACAATATGTTTAGGTTCAGTAAATTCTTTATCATTAAATGTCATAGTAGCTGGAATTCGAGTCGAATTCCTTTTCTTATTGATAAATGACCAAAAATACTTCGAATTATGTTTAATATTGTGTTGTACCTTAACTAAGTATGTTTTATAATCCTGTTTGACTTTATTTCTACAATTAGTTCTAAGTTGTTTAACCTGATTATACAATGAATCTATTTTATCTTTTTTTGTACTTTCTGTATGCACAAGCTTTTTGTTTTAACATATATATTAACTCCCTGCTGTACCAATCAGGAAACTTGGTATTAATGTCGTTGTAAAGAGGAACGAAACTGTCAAGAGCTTGCTCTAATATTTCATAAAATTATGTACATAC
The DNA here is from genome assembly GCA_036346225.1 of Platerodrilus igneus. Classification (NCBI taxonomy): domain Eukaryota; kingdom Metazoa; phylum Arthropoda; class Insecta; order Coleoptera; family Lycidae; genus Platerodrilus; species Platerodrilus igneus. The sequence goes on from JARFIW010001092.1 coordinate 2,198,231, forward strand.
TTAATTAATATCATCATAATACTCTAGAACAGACCAGTCTATATACATGAGAAATTGATATAGACCATGATAATCAGCTTTAGAAAATTATAGTTCTTAACGGAAACATTTATAGAAAATTTGTTTAACCTTTCCGTATCGATAGTAGATTCAATTAATAAGGGTGGATGATGGGGATCAATATTGACCAAAGCAGTGTCACATAATGTTACATTGCATACTTGATTACTAGATACTAAGTCTAATATTCTATTATTTACATTAAGTACACCATTAAATTGTTTATAATTTAGAAAATTTTTAAAGTTTGTAAAATGCCAACTCTTACTATCCCAGTAGTTAGTTTGGATATAGTATGGTATATTAAAATCACCGACAACTATACATGACTTATTATGTAGCCAATCACATAAGGCTAGTTGTTCAAAGAAGTTTTCAAAATATATTAAATCAACCAAAGGTGGTATATACACATTAATTATATATAGCATTGTATTATTTAAATTTATTTTGCAGGCTACTACATCTATTAAGCTGAAATTATTGGTGACGTCTGATATATGTATTTGACTTGATAGAAAACTGTGTTTTAGTGCTAGTAAGACTCCACCACCTTTAGAAAAACCACTAACTTCAAATTTTCTGTCACTGCGATAAACCTTATATGCATCAGGAAAGAGTTCTGCATCATTTACACTGGGACTTAACCACGTTTCAGTAAGAGCCACAATTTCAAATTCATTATCAGATGTTGCGGGATAAAAAGAGTCAATTTTGGTATTAAGTCCTCTTACATTTTGATAGAAAATTTTTATACTACTTGTGTGATAAATGGAACAATTAAAGCTATTGGGCAAATTTAGTTTTCCGGAGTAATAATTTTAGGGATGCCATTTACGTATTTTATTGTAATGTTTTTCTTTCCCGCATTTATGCGATCATAAAACTCTTTTTTAATAAATTTAAGAAATTCTATTTCTCGTGGCGTGCGATCGTTAACAAGTATGTTCTTATAGTCATCGGGACTTTTAAGCTTTTAGATTTCTTTAAGATGTCAAGAGCTACATGTTCAGACTCGACAGTAACTTTCACTGGCCTAATGGACAAAGCTGAAGCACCCTGCTTACCTAGTCTAATTATTTTAATATTGTTAACCTGAACACTTGGTGTCAATGATTGTACAATCTTTTTAACATTGTCTAGATCACTTTTTTTTAGTTTCTATTGAGTATTCTTTATTTTCTGAAAGTCCATATAAAACAATATTTTTCTTCCTCGCATTTCTTTCAGCGATTTCATGAACTATATGTTCAAATTCCAAAATTCTCTTTAGGAGCAGCATTTATGCTTGTCTTTATTTGTTGACTAGACAACAATTCAACTATTTTTTTGTGCAAATCATCAACTTCCTTTTTAAGCTGTGGAACTTGAGAATACCCTTCACGACATACTTCGCAAAAATACTTTAAAATTCGATTTTTTAAGGGCAAACAGCGAAGTTCCGTACTTGTCAGGTCCGAGCATTTCTTACAAAGTGTACAGCTGCAACTATCACAAGTTACCTTGGGATCATTAGCAGGACACTTGGAACAATTCATTGTTGTTGACAGAAGTTTAATAAAATAATCAAATATATGGATACCAATACCTGTTTCCAAAGTCTTGGTTTAGTTTAAAATTATTTATAAACACTAATTATCACTATCACTAATTTGATAACAACAACAGGTTTTCTTTTCTTAACTAGTCTTGTTTTATTAAGCAATTTACTATAAACTGGATTCTTTTGATTAACTGCTTGTTAAAGCTTGATCTGAATCACTATATAACAAGATGTAATACTAATCTACACTTTTGCACAAACAGACAGAATTTAATTGTAAAATTACCACCCAAAAAATCATATGCTTCGTGCCCCTGAATTTTTTGAAAAATATCCTATGATGTCATCTATACAAAATAGTATTTTTTGTATATAGGTAGTACGTGTCTGCAATTATGATCAAACTGAAAAATTAATTTCTTGAAAACAAGACATGAACCATTTTTGTTTTTAACGTATAATGTTTTATATGCATATATTTAGTGTCCCTGAATTTTTTGAAAAATATCCTATGACGACATCTATACAAAATAGTATTTTTAGTATTGGTAGTACGTGTCTGCAATTATGATCAAACTGAAAAATTAATTTCTCGAAAACAAGACATGAACCATTTTTGTTTTTAACGTATAATGTTTTATATGCATATGTTTAGTGCCCCTGAATTTTTTGAAAAATATGGTATAACGTCTTCCATAGAAAATAGTACTTTTAGTGTCGGTAGTATGTTTTCGTAAATATGATCAAACTAAAATATTAATTTCGCTAAAACAAGACATGACCCATTTCTGTTTTTGACGTATGATGTTTTATATACATATGCTTAGTGCCCCTGAATTCTTTGAAAAATATCGTATGACGTTATCCATACAAAATAGTATTTTTAGTATAGGTAGTACGTGTCTGTAAATATGATCAAACTAAAAAACGAATTTCTCGAAAACAAGACATGTGCCATTTCTGTTTTTAACGTATAATGTTTTATATGCATATATTTAGTGCCCCTGAATTTTTTGAAAAATATCGTATGACGTCATCCATAGAAAATAGTATTTTTATTGTCGGTAGTATGTGTTCGTAGATATGGTCAAACTAACTTCCTCGCCAATCGTGCTTGATTTGTGCTCAATTTTGCCGGTGTTTGTTTCAATTGTGCTCATTTGTTTGCAGGTAAATATTTGAAAACAAATCCAGAGCGACAGGTTGACTGCCAACCACCGCTTTTTTCGAGTTTTTCAATTTTTCGTAGTTCATTGAATTGTGCTGGTTCTGTGCTCAATTCTGCCGGTGTGTGTTGCAATCGTGCTCATTTTACTTTTTTGAGCGGGCGGTGGGTCATGTTGGCCGCTCTGCCACAAGCAGCCTTATATAATAGATTTCAAATATATTTTAATGCAACATAAATGTAATATATTATTTGTTACTGTACAGGAAGATTAATATGTTACATACTGATTATGAATATCTGTAAATTTAAACGTTACTTACTTAATTTACTTACCTGAAATATATCTATTTAGTTTTAGCGGTGCAAAATGGCACCTAATTATTGCACAAGAATTTTTGTTTATTGTGTTAAAAGTTATAATTTTGAATCTGAACTTAACAAATTTAAAAAGTATCAAAAGTATTTAAGAAAATGCTATATTTTAACGGTGCAAGAAATTTTGGCGTCCCGGCATACAAAAGTAACAAAACATGATATCTAGTCGAGATCTTACTACCTAGATAAACCAGAACGCAAACGTTAATACAGGTCGTTCTTGCACGAACAAGGTCTTAAATATAAATCACCGGCGTGACTGCGTCATAGATTTTTGTCATGGGTAAGAGGAACTAGAGCCGATCTATATTATCTGAACTTCTGCAAATTTCACGATAAGACAATTAAACAGACGTTGCTAAAATTATGCTTTTTTTTGTCCGATTGTATTGTCTGGTAAAGTACTCACTAAACTTGATTTTTTCGTCGGCAATATTTTTCTTAGTAATATGCACTCTGTGTTGCTGTGTCATAAACTAGAAGTTGGCAGGTAAAAATAAAATTTGTTTTCAGTTTCAGAGAAATGTAAACAATACAATGTAGGTTAACCTTATTAAGTCAAATACTTACAAAGCAATACCCTTAACATTCATACAATAGTACTGTCTCCCAAAAATATCAGATTTCAAGATAAAGCGAAGATAGAAGTCCGACTTTCTGTATTTCATTCAACAGGTGTATTGTCATCAGTTTTAAAATAACACTAGCAATAAACTACATTGAGAAATTGCTAGTTGCATGAATTGAATTAGAAAAATTTACCTGCCTTTTTATCAAATAACAAGTTGAGATTGGGTTCCCATATTAGAAATTTTCCGGAGCCTTTCAAAGTATCCTAGAACGTTACCACTGTACTGTTCGTCAGTCGGAATTATACCTTCCTTGAGAGTATTTGTGTTTGTTTCACCCACAACCTTTTTACGTCGAAGTTTTCATAAACATTTTGCATACCTTTTACGTTTACGTGTTGTATTAATTTGTATTGTTATATTATTAGTGTCTTTGTTTTTTATATGTCCATGTTATTGGTGTATTTTGTTTGAAAGTTTGGGAAGTGTGATGCTGAACTCATAAGTAACTTGCTTAATAATTTGGATTTTTAGTTTTTAGTGTTGTAAATATTATTATGCTGTTTTCTACAACAAAAACTTTTAATTTACAAGATGTAGCCGTTATCGTCGTTTCTGTGTAAGGTAATTTACAGGGAATCAGATCTACTTTCGTGTACCGTAAGGCTAAATTAGAAGCTCTGGTTGAAAATGATAAGCACCAAAATGCTTTGTGTGATTTGTTATTACGCAGCGCCGATGAAGCTGGAACTAGAGTGCATTCAATAGTGTTGCGATCCACTATTAGGCAACCCGTCAAACATACAAACGCCCGGGGCACAGCGTATTCTTCAGCATTCGAGAATCCTTCTACAAAGTTCTAGATAATGAGTCATATCTTAATGCAGGGTATATATAAGGCCGCTTATGAATGTAAGAGTTAGTCTATTCTTGAATGTCTAATATAAATTATATCGTTGTAAAGTAAACGTAGTTGAGCTTTTAGAATATATACATAAATGATATGCTGTGTCTAATGTGCATGCAGCTTGCAGTATACATAAATAAATAGAAGTGTATAAACAAATAGTTGTGTTAGTGTTGTTAATGAACTTATGGTAAAGGAGTTAATTTAAGAAGATATTAGTACTTGTAAATTCATTAGTGTAATAGTGCTTCATTGTTGAGTGGACTGAAAACATCTATGAATAAGGCATATACTGTTAATTAGACTTGTGAACAGTGAGCAATAAAGACCATTATTATTACTTGTTTTAAATTAAAGAAACGCGGTAGGAGTAACCCGTTACACTGGTGTCAGGCTGTGTTGGGTGATTAATTAAGTCTAAAGACATTTAAGTAGTTTGTATATGCCTGTTACAAGAAACCAAAGTAAGATGGAGGCAGAGACTTTAATGAATTTCCTTAAGGATTTTAAATCCGGTATGGAGGAAAAGTTAAGCGAAAATACTACGAAATTAGAGGAAAAGTTTAGTGAAAATGCTGAGAAAATGGAGGAGAGGTCGGCTAAACTGGAAGTGACACTAAAAGAAAAGTTGAATGAAAGTACAGCCACGTTAGAACAAAGATTAATGGAAAGTTCCATTGCATTGAAAGAAGATTTCACTGAACAGGTAAAACAGTTGAGCAAAAGTTGGATAATAAATTGGTAAAAATGGAAGAAGATGTGATGAGGCTTCAAGAACAAATGATTTCACTAACAACGCGACCACTTGAATTACCAAGCCATGTTGTTAATCAGAACATTCCAGAAATAAGAACCATGGAAAGAAGCGAGTCAATTCCGTCTAAATTTAAAGTAAAACCACCTACGTTCGATGGTAAAACACCTTGGCCCACATATTTGAAACAATTTGAAGCTGCTGCAATAGCCAACGGTTGGTGCAACAAAGAGAAGGCCATCTCCTTAATAGTGGCCTTACGGGGGGAGGCTCTTAACATCTTACAAACGATTCCCGATCACCAGCAGAATGATTACGGCCTCTTAACATCAAAGCTTGAGATGAGATATGGAGATGCTCACCTTCAACAGGTTTACCACGCACAAGTTAAGAACCGCTCGCAAAAGACAAGTGAAAGCCTGCAAGAATTCGAAGCTGACATTGCCAGGTTAGTTAGATTGGCATATCCGACGGCACCAGATAGCTTCCTCGAACAACTTGCTGTCCAAACATTTGTGGATGGCGTTAAGGATGGCGAAATACAGCAAGTGCTAAGACTAGCACGTCCAAAAATGTTGGATGACGCACTGGCACATGCGCTTGAATTTGAAGCAGCTAAGCAGACATCACACAGGATGGGTCACAAAGTTCGGTCTGCCTTAGAGGAACCTGGTCAAGCTCAGAACAGCATAGATGAAATAGTCAACCGTGTGGCGGAAAGGCTCGAACTACAACAACCGCGGCGATTGCGTCTGCGATGCTGGAACTGCGGTGAAGTTGGTCACATACAGAGACGCTGTACTCAACCAAAAAAACAACCGGTTGAGCAGCAGGAAAACTAAAGCAAGTCGACGTAAGGGGCGAACGTCGACAGCACAACGTAGTGCCCGGAGATTATCATCCGTGCTGCATCGTCAATGGGGAGTCTGGACAGCATTTATATCGATGGAAGAATTAATGGTAGGGTGTCCGATTACTCGTGGATACAGGAGCGACAAGGACTATTGTGAGACCAGATTTAGTTGGTCGTGGAAAAGTGCTACCTGTATCGGTGTGTCTTCGAACGGCAAGTGGTGAGAAAATTTGTACTCACGGAGAGACTGCCGTTATGTTGACAATTGGGGACAAATTAATTAATCATCGAGTGTTGGTAGCTGAAATTACAGAAGAAGTGATCTTGGGAATGGATCTCATGAGAGAATATGGGTTTCATGTAAACATGAAAGAAAATGTGCTTCGGATAGATGATGATGAGATTCCATTTCAAGGTAGGAGTAACCAGACGATGCAAGTTCGAATGATTTGCGATATGAAAATACCCGAGAAGGCGGAAATGATAGTAATGGGACGCCCGGATGGTACGCTCCGGGATGGACAAGTATGCATGATGGAAGCAACTGAATCGGGAATGGGTCAGGAGGGACTTCTGATTGGAAGAACGCTGGTAAAGTCTCGAAATATGGTACCAGTAAGGGTGCTGAACATTAATCCCCATACAGTGACCCTGAAGAAAGGCATGATTGTGGGAAGTTGCATTCCAGTATGTCATATTAAACGTTGTGTGGACGACACGAAAAATAAACCAACCAACGGTTGCTCACAGAAATTGCTGGATATGTTGATATTCTCGTGTCAAGGATTAAATGGCGACCAACTGGGCAAGGTAAAAGAACTGGTCGGACGATATCGAGGTGTGTTTGCACTGGATGATAGTGAGAAAGGAAGGACGAATGTTGTGCAACACAAGATCAATACTGGAGATGCGCAACCGATAAGACAACACCCCAGGCGGCTTCCTTTGGCAAAACGTAAGGAAGCTGAGCAAATTATCACCGATATGGAAGAACAGGGAGTGATTGAACCCTCGAATAGTCCATGGGCATCCCCGGTAGTGCTTGTCAAGAAAAAGGACGGGTCGACAAGGTTTGTGTAGACTACCGGCGGCTTAATAATGTGACAAAGAAAGACAGCTATCCTTTGCCCAGAATTGATGACACCTTAGATACTCTATCCGGATCTAAATGGTTTTCGACCTTGGACTTGAAAAGCGGATACTGGCAGGTAGGCTTGGAGCCAAACGATAAAGAAAAGACTGCCTTTACAATTGGAACTGGATTATGGCAGTTCAAGGTCATGCCATTTGGATTATGCAATGCTCCTGCTACTTTTGAACGATTGATGGAGTCGGTACTGCGTGGACTGTCCTGGAAGACATGTCTGGTGTACCTGGACGACGTGATAGTGTTAGGTCGGTCTTTCGAAGAACATCTTAAGAACCTAGAGGAGATATTCCAGAGATTAAGGGGCAAACCTTACATTGAGCCCCAAGAAGTGTCACCTGTTTGGAAAAGAGGTGAAATACCTAGGACATGTCGTTTCGGAGACCGGAATAAGAGCTGACCCTGACAAAATAAAAACGGTACAGGAGTGGCCTACACCAGCAGATATACACCAACTACGCAGTTTTCTAGGATTGTGCACATATTACCGACGTTTTATACTTGGGTTTGCGAACATTGCCAAACCGTTAACAAAATTAACCGAAGATGGACAAGAATATGATTGGAATGACGACTGCCACAGAGCATTTGAACAACTGAAACGGCTACTAGTTACAGCACCAATTTTGAGTTATCCACGGATGGAGGGAAAATTTGTGTTGGATACCGATGCCAGTAACACAGCTATAGGAGGCGTTCTTTCTCAAGTGCAGGACGGACAAGAAAAAGTTATTGGGTATTTCAGCAAGGTCTTGTCGCGGCCAGAAAGGAACTATTGTGTGACAAGAAGGAGCTGTTGGCCGTCGTCAAATCCGTAGAGCACTTTTATAAGTACTTATACGGCCGTAAATTCCTGTTGAGAACAGACCATGCTGCACTGAAATGGTTATTGCAGTTTCGAAATCCTGAAGGGCAAGTGGCAAGGTGGATAGAGCGGCTGCAGGAATATGACTTTGATACAGAACATCGTGTAGGAACTAGCCATCGGAATGCAGACGCTCTATCAAGGAGACCTTGTCCGATGGACTGCAATCATTGCTCCAAGATGGAAGAGAAAATAAGTGTCATCCATAGAATGACGGTAACCGATGATACTTGGCAACTCGAAAGAATACGAGAAGACCAGGAGAATGACGCCGAATTGGGACGTATTATTGAGTGGAAAAATAGAGGACAACGGCCAGCTTGGGAAGAAATTAGTATTTCAAGTAGGAGCCTGAAGGCATACTGGGCACAGTGGGACTCCTTGATGATGGAAAATAGAATCTTGAAACGACGCCTGGAATTTGAAGATGGCACTGAGAGACTTCAAGTGATAGTGCCAAGAAGCAGAGTGCCGGAGGTGTTGCAGCACTTGCACGATGGTATTTCCGGAGGGCACTTTGGCGTGAAAAGAACTCTCGAAAGAGTGAGAGAAAGATTTTATTGGGTGAACTGCAAAGAAGATGTGAAGGAGTGGTGCCGGAAATGTGAATTGTGTGCCTCTGCAAATGGCCCGGTCACAAAACGGAAAGCCCCAATGAGACAGTATAACGTCGGGAATCCTTTTGAGAGGGTAGCCATTGATATAGCTGGTCCGTTTCCTGAATCAGAGAAAGGAAATAAATACATCTTGGTTGCGATGGATTATTTTACCAAATGGCCGGAGGCATATGCTATACCTAACCAAGAAGCCGAGACGGTGGCAGATGTACTAGTCAGGAGTTGTTTTGTCGTTTTGGAGTTCCGTTGGAATTACACTCCGATCAAGGTCGAAACTTCGAATCGGCGTTGTTTCAAAACGTCTGCAAGCACCTTGGAATCAGGAAGACTAGAACCACGCCACTTCATCCCCAATCGGATGGAATGGTTGAAAGAATGAACAGGACGTTAGGAAGTACCTGACCAAAGTTGTCTCTGAACATCAACGAGACTGGGACCAATATTTACATTTGTTCCTACTGGCGTACCGATCTTCGGTACATGACAGCACAGGATACTCGCCCGCTTGCGTAATGCTAGGACGTGGAATTGCGGCTACCATGTGATCTTCAGTTTGGATTTAAACCTGGAGAAGAGATCGCAGGTGAAGATTACGTTAGTAAGCTTCGTGAAAGATCAAATAGTATTCACGAAAACGTCCGAAAGAATATACAGGCAGCAAGCGATCGAATGAAATCACAATATGACACGAGAGCGCAAGAAGGTGGTTATCAACCTGGAGATTTAGTGTGGTTGTACAATCCACAAAGAAAACGTGGATTGTCGCCAAAACTACAAAGACAATGGGAAGGGCCGTACGAAGTGTTAAAAGGATTAATGATGTAGTGTACCGGATCAGAAGATCCCCGTGGTAAACCGAAAGTGGTACACTTTGACCGTTTAACATCCTACGCTGGCAACAACCAGGAAGACTCGAATAATGATGATGGTGTTCGACAAGTTATTAATCATGAGCCAAATGTAGATTTTGAGAGCTTTATGGCAGCATATGGTGGTTCCGCTAAGGCGAGATTTGGCGTTGTTGTTGAAAACAGCAAGATCTGTTTAGAGCACCAGAAGAGTATTCCTTGCACATTGCGTAGCTCAAGATTTGGCAATGTCAAGGGGAATAGCTGTTGTTTTCAAGAAAAGTTTGGACGTGTAGATGAATTAGTACAACAGCAGCCAACTGTAGGAAAAGCTTTAGTTCTTCAAGATAACAATCGTTATGTTTACTATCTGGTCACCAAAATTCTTCATGGCAAAGACCTAGTTATGGACATCTATGGGAGGCTTTGCTAAATCTTAAGGCGCAGATGATGGAAAATGGAGTAACGAGACTAGCGGTGCCCAAGCTGGGCTGTGGACTGGATCGCTTGGATTGGAGGATAGTCCGAAATATGCTAGAAGTAGTTTTCCAGGGAACCAACGTCCAGGTTCTTGTTTGTTGTTATCAACCGGTTGCCTACCAAGACCATGAAAAGAGTGTTGACTGTTACTTCCAACGACGCGGTGGATGCACCAGAGGAGATAGCTGCCGATACCGTCACCAGTCATCGAATTGGCGTCAAGATGGATTTACAGTTACGAGACGTAACGGTTTTAAAGAGGGGGCAGTGTTGCGATCCACTATTAGGCAACCCGTCAAACATACAAACGCCCGGGGCACAGCGTATTCTTCAGCATTCGAGAATCCTTCTACAAAGTTCTAGATAATGAGTCATATCTTAATGCAGGGTATATATAAGGCCGCTTATGAATGTAAGAGTTAGTCTATTCTTGAATGTCTAATATAAATTATATCGTTGTAAAGTAAACGTAGTTGAGCTTTTAGAATATATACATAAATGATATGCTGTGTCTAATGTGCATGCAGCTTGCAGTATACATAAATAAATAGAAGTGTATAAACAAATAGTTGTGTTAGTGTTGTTAATGAACTTATGGTAAAGGAGTTAATTTAAGAAGATATTAGTACTTGTAAATTCATTAGTGTAATAGTGCTTCATTGTTGAGTGGACTGAAAACATCTATGAATAAGGCATATACTGTTAATTAGACTTGTGAACAGTGAGCAATAAAGACCATTATTATTACTTGTTTTAAATTAAAGAAACGCGGTAGGAGTAACCCGTTACAATACCCTAACCAAAACCTAGTTATACATCAATATCCGGTTTTCGTTAAGAACAAACCCTGATGAAAGTTATCATCGACGAAATAAATAAGAAGCTCTTAAACGCGGCTAAAAATACAACAACTTTAGATAGAAGAAAGGAAGTTATTTGGTTGCGAATATTGAATATGGTAAACCGTAGGAAAAACAAGTTGAATACTATTGTATTGGAAAAGCTAGTATATAAGCACTGTGGAGTGTCCCTACAGAATCAATGTGATAATTTTGTTGATGATAGTATGTCAAGCCCTGAAAGTAACTAAATTAATCGTGCTTCCGTTCGTACCTCTTCAAAAATGGTCAAAGTTAGTGGCAACGCTGATTTTGAAAATTCAGGAAATAACGATCACATCTGCAACTTCCTTAAACCAGACATTAATTTTAATGAGATTTCCATTTGTGCGGTGTGCGTACAAATATTTCCACTGTCGACCTTCATTCGGATAATCAAGAAATTTCTAATTCATGCGCCAGTTTCAACGCGAAATAGGTGCATTGTAGTGATTTGCCTTGCCGTTTGCCACGGCTGGAGTACTTTAAACGATCGTTCACTAGAAGGGAATTTCTAAAGAGTGCTGTGCTTAAGCTTGGAGAAACATGTCCTTTGGTTATTGCAGAAAAAATAAAACATTAAACCTCATGGAATATGCTATATGCAGAATGCAGCTATGTCGAAGAAAATATAGGTTTAATTCTATTACAACAGATGAAAGGGTTTATGTTACGCTGAGGTTCATAGGTAGCCTGAATCACCCTACAGGAGAACAATATGCATATAAACTAAAAGGGGAAGAGCGTCAAAAATGCATAGAATTACTTAGATTTAGAACTTCCACCAATGTAAGAAATCTGAAATTATTAAATCTAACCCTGTGGTGTTGCAGGAAGGTAATTTACATGGAATCAGATCTACTTTCGTTTACCGTAAGGCTAATCAGAAGCTCTGGTTGAAAATGATAAGCACCAAAATGCTTTGTTTGATTTGGTATTACGCAGCGCCGATGAAGCTGGGAACTTAGAGTGCATTCAATACCCTAACCAAAACCTAGTTATACATCTTTACTCCAAAGCACAAATTGCAATATTTTTAAAAGGAACAAGCAACCGTACATTGTACTTTGATGCTACAGCATCCGTTGTACGGCCAACAGAATTTAACAATGAGGCGGCTCCGTGGCGTAGTTTCTATGTGTGTGACTACTACGCCCAAGGTCCCGGGTTCCAATCTCGACACGGTCCACTTAAAAAATGTTAGGCGAGCGTTTTTCACAAAAATACACCCTCGTTCGGATGAGAGGTTAATTGGAGGTCCCATGTGTAAGTGTTGTCACGCACGTTAAAAATCCCTACCTTGCTTGGAACAGCAAGGGTTCGGCAAAATTTCAAAATTTTCAGGTAAAAAAAACTCGCTTCCTGGCCAATGTAGTACCTTCGGGTGGAGCATTGGAAAATCACATGTAAGGAATTTAACAATGGTGCTTCTGTATACTATTATGCAGGAGTAATCAATATATCGTATAAAGTACATTTTGTCATGCAGTTCATATCATCAAAGCACGATTTTGTGGAACTTTCCAACTTCCTAATGCAATACCAGACATTTGTTACAACACACAATGCCATAAACGGTGGCCTGTTTTTAATACCGTTGTCATGGACTGGAGTATAGCCAGTGCTATGGCATTTAGCTTCGGTTGGAACGACGTAACTCTTTTCCATTATTTAAAGACCTGCCACCGAATAGTGAATGGTAGTTATAACGGAGCCGACTAATGGACTGTTTTTCCCGAATGGACTGATGAAAATTGTCAGTTACTACATCAATGCTGTTCATGTCTTCAATTTCAAATTGGGCAGATACGAATCGGTATTCGGGGCATGCAAAGTGAGTGTGTACTCTGAAGACTATATGAGTTTATTACCACCAAATTGGTTAACCGACGCCGCAATAGATGCTGCAGCGGTAAGCATTCTTAACATTAAAAAACGGACAGACATTTACTACATCGATGTATGTTCCGTTCAATCCATTTTATCAATTCCAGATAAATGCATGCAGTATGTAAGACCTTTTCGCGATAAATTATTCATACTCATGCCAATGTTGATAAATGGTAATCACTGGATACTAACCGTTCTAGATTTAATGACAAAAAGAATATACTGCATGAACCCATCTCATGATGACACCCAGGTCAACGCTGATATTGAACCTAATTTAAAAAAGTATATTGAGAAGAGGGATTCTTTCCACGACCGATCAAATAAATGAGGTGCTTCTAATTTCAAGATGTGCAAACTAAAGCTACATCATAAACAAGAGGACGGCTATAATTGTGACATATTTGCAATATTCTACATTGACACCTTGGCCAATATCGTTAACGTCGATGATTATTTTACAAAGGCAAGTAAAAAAGGCTTGATGCAGCTCAGTATAGAGCTTTTTTTACAAAGACTTCTCCTACATAGTTCTGAGCCCGTAGAGCATATATGCATGCTTTGCAGATCTCCTAGTAACCATACAGCAGAAGCCATAGAAAAAGCTGTTCAGTGCTATATGTGTGAACGATGGTTGCATTATAGATGCCTTGCACCATATAATAGCAATAGTTTTGAGACAATGGAACGGCAGGAATACGACTTCTTTTGTCCTGTATGCATAAAAATTTTTCCTGGTTTAGACAGCAGATTTGTTGCTGAAGGAAAGGCATTAAGCCTCAATTTAAAGTCGAAATGAATGAATAGTTATGCAGGAACTGCAACTGCACTGTAACTTTAAAATCTAACACCATTTCTCTAAACAGTTTAAATAATAATAATAATGTCTTTATTGCCCAACAGCAAATGCCAATTACAGGACAAACAACACAAAAAATAAATACAGTTACAAACATAACATTTTGATACAGTCACTATACAGCATGTACAATATATGAGAATCAGTGAAACATAGAGTATACTTATACATCTAATAAATCTACCTAACCTATGTACCTAGCTGGAAGTTATAGTACTAGTGAAATGGTTTAGCTCATCAATGAAAATATCACTATTGCTACAGAAACTGTTACACAATGCATGTTCTACATTCAAAATAACTTTTTTATATAATGTAAATAAATTAAATATTGAGCAAAGGTATCTAACACACAATATGTGGAAGACCGAGGTGGCTCATGTCTTGTTTTCGAGAAATTTTTAGTTTGATCATATTTATGAACACATACTACCACCTACACTAAAAATACTATTTTCTATGGATGACGTCATACGTATTTTTCAAAAAAATTTAGGGGCATTAAGCATATGTATATAAAACATTATACGTCAAAAAACAGAAATGACTCATGTCTTGTTTTTGAGAAATTAATTTTTTAGTTTGATCATATTTACAGACACATACTACCTATACTAAAAATACTATTTTGTATGGACGACGTTACGTTCGATTCCTGCATTTGCATCTTTCCAACACCCTTCATTGATAAATTATTACCAGTTTAAATAAATATCCTAATTCGCTCTTTTTGACTATTTAAAAGTTATACCTATTATAGATAAAGCACATTAGTATATCAGTTTATTCATAAAGCAGTTTGGTTTCTCTATTCATATTAATTTCTTATCACCTATACTACAATTTAGTATCCAAATTATTGTCTTTATCAACGCCTGTTAATTTCTTGTTTTAACGGTATTACCTTATGATGTTATCAGAGTGGAAATTCTAAATTGTTCTGTTGGGAATTAATTCATTTTTACTTTGTACTTTATTACACGTTGAACAGATCCTTTTGAACAGTTCTTAATTCTGAATGAGCAAATACACACACATTCCTTTCTGTTTCTACTTCTTGTGTATTTCGTAAGTGAATAAAATGATTGATAAATTACTGACTTTCATGTTTACTTTCTAGCTCATATCGTATGGTCTTATCGTAGGACTTAAAAGTTGTTCGTATCCAAGGTTTAAAACTTTTTCGTACGTGTAGAATTTTATCGTATGGCTTTGATTGTATGTTCAGACTTGATGTTGGACCACGTGGATTGCTAACTACTCACAACTCTTTTTGGTTTACCAGAATCCTCGAGCTACCCGGTATTGTGACTGTAAAAAAAAAAGGCATTGTTCCGGATCTTGGCTGGTTACTGGTATGTTAAACATTTCTTTGTCTCGTTATAAGTATGGAGACGAGAGTAGACTATTTTTTAAAATTTTATTTTAGTAGTAGTCCATACAATAAATTATTTTCCCCTTATATGCTAATAATAGCGTAACACTTTCCTCACCAGCAGTGCTTTACTATAGCTCTGATAGTTAGAAATTTTACTGTAATGTTTAATAAGTTTGAATCATCTACAATCCTTCAATACTAATAAGTTATAGTTACTATAGTAGTTACTTTTGAGATACTCTCACATTCTTTATGCATCATTAATATTCCATTCTGAACATAGTTAACATCAGTGTTTTGGGTGGACCCCTTTTGTATAAAAATAAGTATTCCATTTTTTCCTTCTTTCTATAAATGTGTTAAAATGTAATTACACGAGCTGGTTAGGGTTATTAATTATAAACTATTTTCTTTATACTGATTGCGTCGGGGGCGTACTTGTAGTATTTTATCATAACGCCAAGTGTCACAGATGCACAAACGTACTTATTGATTAGTGAACGTCCCTTAAAAGTTTATTTTGTGCTTTTACCAATCATATATATTTATTAGTGAAATGATTATTGATTATAAGTCTTATGATAAGTAAATAAAGTATATTTTTAACTTGAATTTTTTTAACAAAGTTATTTTTTATTACCTATATGTTTTGGTTGGACGGACTGGTGTACTCTCATTAATTATTGCTTTTTGCAGGTACAAACCTTATTTTATTTCAATGATTAATTTTCTTCTTGCCGAGTTACTTCAGTTTTAGCCCCCCCTCCTTCCCAATCTTTGGCTGCAGCCTAATCGGCACATCCTTTTAGTTATGGTACGAGAATATCGTGACAACGTCATAGGATATTTTTCAAAAAATTCAGGGGCACTAAGCATATGTATATAAAGCATTATACGTCAAAAACAGAAATGGCTAATGTCTTGTTTTTGAGATATTAATTTTTTAGTTTGATTATATTTACGGACACGTACTATACATATACATACTGATAATACTCGTTTTTATGGGTGACGTCATAGGATTTTATTCAAAAAAATATATTAATAATTGTTTCTATGAATGATGCCATACGATATTTTTCAAAAATTGCTGAGATAGTGTGCATCTGCATCTAAGACAAATACGTAACATTTATCACCGGTTCATGCTCTGTTTTTGAGAAATTAATTTTTCCGTATTATACACTTCTTCATTAGGAGGGGTGTTAAGGCACATACAAAATGTTTGAGATATTCCTAAAACATTGCGGCTGTTTGCATTTGGTCCTAGGGGTGCTTGAGTGGGATTTTATTGATCAATGAGCACTACTTATTTGAGATACTATAAAATATGTTGCTAGAGAAACATTTCCGTTGCTAACTTCACGCCCGGATCATTTTAGTGCCACATAATCCAGTTATGTTTATTGTGAAATAAAATACATTAATATTAGTTATGGTCAAACGTTAGCAGAAATACTTACAATAAATTTTAAATAACAAACAACAATTTATGCTTTCAGTCAATAAATAATGCTAGAAAATCCCAACAATGTAGTGCTAGATTTAATTAGGTACTTATAACAGGAACATACATCTTATAAAAAAGCATTAGCTAAGTAGTACTATTAATAAAGAATAGGGTGTAAAGCGTTAAGAAAGACATTGGTTTGAAAGTATTTTAGAAAATTTAGCATGAAAAATGTCAATTCATTTAGGATTAAAATAAAACCATGGAACCATTTGTTTCATAACTTAGTAATTTAAATTTGTGAAATTTATTATGTGTTATAAATTTATAATGTAAGTAAAAAATATTCTTAACCACAGCATATTGTATGCAATGTTATTGGCTAAACTATTAGAGCTGTAACCTAAGCTGTACTCATTTGCAGTAATATGTCTTTTTAATTTTCTTTTATGAAAAAAGTTTGAAATTTTTGATTATTTTTAGTTTGATATTTTGAAGTGCATGCTTTCTGAGCGACTTTCACGTTTTCTTTTAATTTAGTACTGCTGGTTCTCGAAATATTTCTGTACAATTTGAATATCAGTTTAATAAAATAAAATTTTAATAGATTCACCAAACGTGTTTGAAAATTTTAACGAATTCAAGGAAGAAGATCCTTGGATTCATTATAAGGAATGGAAAGCTCAACAAGGAATCATAAAAACACATACAAAGGATATTGACTTTAATATTAATGACAGTGAGATTTTACAGAAGTTAACAATGCCAGAGATCCATCAAGTTAGAGCAAAAGGATAATGGTAAATATTATTTATTATTATTATATAATTACTCGATACTTTCAACACACAAAATATTATTAACGAGATAAATTTCAAGTATTTTTGGGAAAACTATGTTGGTAAAAACGTTAATTTATATTTATTCGTAATAAAATGCAACATAAATGACATACTGGTATTGTTGAAACATGTTTTTATGACTGTTTCATATATTTTGAAGAAAATTTAAGAAATTTCAAATAAGTAACATAAATATTTTGATGTTATATAATCAATTATTTCAAATTAATGAATTAAAGTATGTGTGTTGCAGTGCAAGAACAGATCATAAGGGGATGTATGAAGGAACCTATATTTGGTATTTTTTTAGAAATACAGACAATATGGTTACAAATATGTTTCTAGTATGTAGCAGATTAAAGTAACTTTGGATTTCTGCACATGACATAATGAACTAAACAAAAGGTTTAACAATAAATAATTAATAGGCAAACAGTAAATGTTTCTTTATTTCACTGGAAACATGCCTTTCAACATCTCTTTCAAAATTTGTATTTTATTGTGTGTATTAGGGTTGGTAGTGGGGTGGATAAATTTAAATGATTGATTATGTACTTTACATATATATATATATATATATATATATATATATATATATAGATTGCTGTGAAATGCGCCTCTGGTCACTGGAACTGGTACTTTCTGCTGATCATTCGAGCCCCACAGATTGGGCGTCATAATTGCTGTGATACCTACAAAAAGCCTCACCAGAGTAAAAAAAAACATTCACGCCCCAACGTTGGGCCGTCAAGATTGCTGTGATCTCCTATTAGAATCGAGCCTCACGAATTGGGCGCCAAGATTTGCTGTGATTCTCGTTACTACGGTGAAATCTCCTCTGATATTCGCCTCTTTACTCTTTCTGCCTCGGCTGCTCACCTAGATAAAACTTTCATCCTCATTCATAAAAAAACAAACACATTCCTACCACAAACATCAACGTTAACTTTATTTACATCAATATTCATAATACATTAAAATTTCAAAATTAAATTTCAGCATAAATTGCAGCAACATAAAATTTCAAGTTCAAATTTGTCATCATTTTAATTTGCATCCAGAATTAAAAGTCCTTGTAGGATGCATACTAATTAAGTTAACAATATGTGCAGATCTAAGTCTGAATAAAAGGGAGCATCTCCCACCCCTTTACGTTAATTAAACAGGTTAGTCTAATTGAGCTCAAAGACAGACCCAAATTTTTATCATAATCAAAAACATAAACATGATAAATACTCCTTTCTACTTATACAAGAAAATTTTACCTTAAAATTAAAAATTTGTTGTTTATACAAATTTACTACTGTCCATTGTTATCAAACAAATTATAAAAATATTGAACACACACCAAAACATCTAAGATCGAACAAAATGCATAATTTACCTGAAGGTTACTGTACTCGTGGCTTCAATGTACATCGGACTGGCTCATCCCACCATTCCAGCTGGTTTATGTTTACTTCTTCGGATTTCTAGCCGCCTTTAAAAATTTTCTACACCACCATTCGTCTAAACGGTTTCAGGGTTTCTCAGGAACTCATCTAGATATATCGAAATCTTGTTTTGTGGATCCAATCACGTTTACGAATAACATTTGATTATTAACACCCCCGAAAAATAGCACTGAAATTCATAATTCTTTCACGCTATACCCAAAACTGCCTACTTCTATTTATTTATTTATCGTTACTAATTTGGATAATTGGTACAGTAATACTCGCAAATATAACTAGACTTTATTACCTTGTATCTTCTCTAAGTGCACTAATAACTTTTATTGTAGCACGTAATCACCACGTATTCTACTTAAAGTATCGAATAATCAAAAAAATAAAGAGCAAAACTGTTTAAAGTATTGAATAAAATCAAAAATCTAAGAGAGCGAAACACCTATAAGCACGGGTTTATATAATGGCCCGCTTGCAAGTCGAATTTGTCCCGCAACGGACAATTTTTAGAATTTCGCATTCTATTTTTCCTTTCGACGGTCCGGCACAGCGATTCTACTAAAATTTGCACACGTCCAAGTTAAAAATCTAAGAATTTTCCACACGGCTCGCAACACGTCCGAGAACAACTAATTAATTTTACACACCAACTGATATGCTTTCCCCTCTCATGTTTGCATCTTATTTCAACCAATTGTAGCCCTAGTGAAGCTTCACAAATCACGCCTTCTATTATCCGTGTTTCTGCTTTACGCGTTTTATCCGTCCCTTTCTACCTTGGTCTGAGTGGTACAAATCGATATTCTTTACTATCTGCTATTTAAATCCACGTGGATTCCTATGTGAGTAAAATAACCCCTCATCTAGCATTTCCTGCTAAAACATCCGACCGTTTCCAATATACGTAGAAGATGCATGTTTATCTATTCAAATTCATTAGAACTTTGACATTTAAAAGTTTGCAGGTGTGCGCTCCTAATGAATGTTTTAAATATAATTCTCCGAGCTTTATTTCATAGTATTTTAACCTTCCTTTCAGCTGTTTGTTACCAACCTTGGATTTTCACAGGCTTTTATGCTTATTATATATTACTAATGGTTCAATTAACTCCAATTAAAATAATAATGAATGGCATTGACTTCTACCCTTTAATTTTTAGCGAATACCAATTAAATATTAATTATTATTTGTACACTTTGTTTAATACCCGTTACTTAAAAATTGAATTAATTAATATAAATTTCGCACGTAATTTCTATTTATTTCTTTATACAGGGTGATTAAAATTATTTGATGTAATTAATTAATTTTCTACCCTGGTCTAAATTTGAGTAATATTTATATATATATATATATATATATATATATATATATATATATACTTGTGTTGGAACTAAGAAAATTTTATTCAACATTGAATGCCATTTAGTAAGCAAGAAGTAGTGGTAATGTATTCATTGTGCTTTTTATGTTAAACAGTTTCATAAAACCAATGATTCTGTAACAGTTGCACAAAGATTATTTTGTAGACAATTCAATATTTCATGTAATGGTCCATTATCTTCTATTTTTGGTTAAAAAATTTGAACAAACCAGGAAGAAACAGTAAGACATATTAGAATGCAAATAGTTGAAACTATATAAAGTACAGTCCAAAACTTTCTGCTTTTAAACATGCGCTGGCAAAACATTAATAAGTTACTACTCTGTGAAGTTTTACAAATGACTTGTTTCATTCTTATAACATTTAAATTATTAGAGTTCTGAGATATGATCTGAATTAATTTTTGCCGAGAGCATTTGAATGACGATTAAAACATGATTTACCAAATGTTTATTTTGTCAGATAGACTCCATTCTTATTTAAATGTATATATATTGTTGTGATATACTCCTGTGAATGCGGGAACTGGGTCCTTTCAACAAAAAAGTTCTAGTCCCACAGATTGGGCGTCATAAACTGCTGTGATCCTCTTTTCGCCTCGGCTGCTCACCTAATTTTATAAACCTCCTCATTCATAAAATTAAACAACACATTCCTACCACAAACATCAACGTTAACTCTATTTACATCAATATTCAGAATACATTAAATTTTCAAATTAAATTTCAGCATAAAATTCAGTTTTAAAAGAATTTCAAGATTAATTTTATTATCACTTTAACGTGCATCCAGAATTAAAGTCCTTGTTGGATGCCTACTAATTAAAATAACAATATAAGCAGACCGGAGTCTGAGTATAAAGGAGCATCTACCACCCCTTTACGTTAATTAACCAGGTTCGTCTAATTGAGCTCAAAGACATACCTAAAATTTCATCATAATCCAGAACATCAATACTAAATACCCTTTCTACTTAAACAAGCAAATTTCATCTTAACATTAAAATTTTATGGTTAGTACAATTTCACTAATGTCCATTTAAAGTAAATCAATTATAAAGTAATTCAACACACACAAAAATGTCAAACAAAATAGTATAATTTACCTGAAGGTTACTGTCCTCATAGCTTCAATGTACATCGTCCCTTTAGTTAATCACACCATTTCAACAGGATTATATTTACGGCTTCTAATTCTCAACGCTTTTAAAATTTTCTCCATCACCATTTATTTAAAGTTGTTTCTGGGCTTTTCCGAAACTCATCTGTGTATATCTGACCCTTGTTTCGTGGATCGAGACACGTATTTGAACCATTTACTTATTAACACCCCGAAAATAGCAAAGAAATTCATGCGTCTTTCACCAATATACGCCAAAACTGCCTACTTTTGTGTATACATTTGTCGTTGTAAATTTTGCTAATTGGTACAGTGATACTAAATTTTATTACCTTGTATCTAAGTGCACTGAAGTACCTTCATGTTAGCACGTAAATAACAAACTATTTTGAATCACTAAAATATACGAGCAAAATTTTAAATTATTTTATCAAACTAAAATGCACTGTTTAACATCTTGAATCAAGTCGCGGATGTAAGAGCTTTTAACGCATCGAATAGTCAAAAGTCTAAGAGGCCGAAATTCATATTACCACCTGTATATATAGCGAATAGCCGGCACGTCGCTTTTGTCCTCAAAACAGACAATTCTTAAGAATTTCTCATTCTATGTTCCCAGTCCGTCGCTCGCGCGTCGGTTTTACGAATTTTCACTCGCCCCATTTAAAACTCAGAAATTCTCACACGGCACGCAAACATGTCCGAGAAAACTAATTAATTTTGTACAGAAATTGTTGTTTCTACCTCTGATATTTGCATCCTATTTTCAACCAATTGTGACCCTCGTGACGTTGCTTAAATCACGCCTTTTACTATATGTGTCTTTGCTTGACGCATTTTCTCTTTCCTTTTCTAACCTGTTCGTATTGGTGCAAATTGATATTCTTTATTATCGATTATATTTTAGTCCATGTGGACTATCTGGGTTAAATAACCCCGTATCGCACATTCTCGTGAATATTAAGCCCCGGTTTCTCCAAGATTCTTTGAAACCATTTGTTATCTACACAATTTTCGCCGTACGTGATATTTAAACTACGCAGGTGTTCAAAATAATATTAATTCTCAGAGCTTTTAAATAAACCCTGTTTTGTATTTCGTGCTAAAGCATCTGACCGTTTCAATATCCTTAGAATCGACATGTTTATCTAAACAAATTAAACTGAAATTGCCTTTTAAAATACGCAGGTGTGTTCAAACATCCTACTTCTAACTAACACTTCTAGGATTTGCTTTTATTGGGTTTTACAAGTTTCTATAGATATTATCTGTTACTAACGATTCAATTAACTTCAATTAAAATTGACTTCTATCCTTTCATTTTTAGCGAATACAAGTTAAATATTAATTATTATGTGTACACTTTGTTTTACTACCGGTTACTTAAAATAGGGTTAATTAATATAAATTTTGCACGTAATTTCCAT
The DNA here is from genome assembly GCA_036346225.1 of Platerodrilus igneus. Taxonomy (NCBI): domain Eukaryota; kingdom Metazoa; phylum Arthropoda; class Insecta; order Coleoptera; family Lycidae; genus Platerodrilus; species Platerodrilus igneus. The sequence goes on from JARFIW010001092.1 coordinate 2,221,093, forward strand.
TTGTTTAGGAATAATTACATTACACGCAGAGCTTTTAATACTGCTTCTTTTGATATAAAGCGTCTTGTACATGATTTAAATCTCTTATGTTTAATGAAACTAATAAATTTTATGCTTCACGGTTTTAATAACGCGTATTATCTAATAATATTCATTATACACGGTGATTAAAATTATTTGATGTGATTATTTAATTTTCTACCCTGGTCTAAATATGAGTAATATATATATATATATATATATATATATATATATATATAAACGAAATGGTCTATATTAAGAGTCTGTTTACCCATGCCAGTTGCATGAAAAAACACTGATACAAAATCTGAAAGCATTTTACTGCTATATGCTACACAAATATGGTCATATATACAATTTTTAAGACAAGAGTTGGTCTGATTTTGACAAATTATGTGGTTACAAGATGGTCTAGCAACTCGCGCTGCTTCTGTTGGTTATTATTGCTTTGAAAGAAATCTTTTCAGATCGTTACATACACATATGTAAATGTTCCTTGACCAGCTAGGTCACCAGACTAAACTGCTAACTACTTGATTTTTCAGGAACAAAGTGTATGTTGAAGGACTGCAAAGATTATAGAACTGAAATTAAAAATTCAACAAGAAGATGGATGTATTACACCTACAATGTTATGGAGGTTATGGAAAATTTTCAGTAATGATTTACATAATTGCAGAGATCATAAGGACGGTCATATTCAGTACTTGCTATTATTTGTAGAGAATAAAATGACATTTTCTTGTCAGCAAACTGGTTACACATTTATAAAAGAATACAAAAATCATTTAAATACAAGTTCAAAACTTTCCCACTTCACTGATTGATTTTTAATTTTTTTTTAGAAAGTTCACATACCAGATTCCAAAAAATTTTTAAAACAATGATTAATAAAAAACGCATTTGGATTTAAATGAATCCCCCTCCCCCTACAGTTTTCCCCTGCTGTTATACTCAAAATTCAATTGAAAGCTAAAATTTTCCAAGTTGATAACTGAACACTTAATTTTTCGAAATACTTTGTATGGATTGTGGCAAATATTTTTAATGGATTTTTGAAGACTAGTGGATGTCGCATTTACAATACTGACTACTATGTTTTTCATCAAGAAATTGTCATTGAAAGTATATCCTGTAATTGCAAATAATGCTTTTGTAGAACTGAAATTTCGGTGGTCCACTTCAAATCATCTCATAAAATCTAGCTATCACTGTCAAATTTGTAGATTATTTCCAAAATGAATAAATATATTATTATATTGACAATTAGAGTTTTATGCCATTGGTCGAACAAGATGATCTAAATAATAAATAAACAATATAAAAGTTATCGCTCCCAGAAATTGTATATTCAAATTATAAAATTTACAAATTTATGACATCATATGAATTCAAATAAGTATTTTATTTAATTTATTTCCAAAATTAGACGTTCTTCAAAATTGTTTTTCTTTTCAAGTATTGTAAAAATATATATCTAATATTTCTATTTACAATTGGCAATTGTTAAGGTTTAAAAAAATGATTATAAGATTTGTCATATTCCTATTGTTATAAAATTTAGACAGTACTAATAAACACCAAAGATATGTAGGTATATAAAATGTTTTCAAAGTGGCCATAATAAAATATTTAAAGCACTACACTGTTTGTCATACTGACGCTGTCATTATTCATATCCTACTGCCTTAAGTATTTAACATACCAACTTTTTAAACCATTTATATACTGATGTTGTTTCACAGTTTTATCATCCTAAAGGTGGTTGAAATCTTATGTTCAACCTTTGCACGAAAACAATTACCAATTGTCCAGAAAAATATAGTTTTGAATACTTGGAAAGAAAAAAATTTTTAGGAGGGTTCCGATTTTTGGAACCGTTTATGTAGAATACGTGCAATAGTTTGAATTTAATACATTGGCGTTATAAGTATTAAAATTTGAATATACAATTTATGCTAGAGATAGCTTGTATTCTTTTATTTTTAACTTGTTATTCCATGTGCAAACAAAAATGGGCATGTTCTAATTTAATAAAATAATCAAAATGAATATAATTAGTATGATTTAGATTTTCATGGGACATCACGATATTATTAACAAAATAACATTAATTTTATTGTACTGTTACATTACAATTTATTTTCATGCAAGGGATAAGATCATATAACATAATGCAGTTCAGAATTTTTGAAGAAAAAGTTTCCTTATTTTTCTACCCTGTATATTCTATTCGTGCTTTGAATAATAAAAGTTTAGTAAACCCATTTCTGTTGTAGATATTTCAATATTTGAAATAGTACATGCTAGTAATGAAGACAAAGCAAGTAATGAAAATAAAAAAGGGAATTCAAAATTATTGCATAGAAATGATATAGATGAAGAAGCGGAATACGAAATAGAGAATGAAGCTAACGAATTTGAAGATTCTCTTGTAAATTTAAATGTATAACTGAGGTAGATATCATAAATGATGCAAAAATGTGTAGGATTCTTGGCATCCAAGTACTGAAGATTACATTTCAGAAACTGAAACTGAAGCCGGAAGTACTGGTATAGCAATTTTAGAAAATATTCCTCCGACAACCAATGTAACAAAACAGGTATGATTTTATAATTTTACACATATTCAAAAATATTAAATTAATTTTTTAATGTGAATTTAAACCTAGCCATTACTCACACATTCACATGAGCTTTAAATAGAATTCCTTAATAAATTTTGCACAAATAATAATTCTAAGAATTTCTGCAAGAGTTACAGTATAAGGAGTAGTTGATATGATTTTTGATATATAGATAGTTAGTCCATTCTGAACGGACCTGCACCTTAGCAATGTTCTAAAATACTAGAACAGGTAGAATGGCGTGCGCGTTTCAATGAACTAAAGAGTCAAACTATAGGTTTAACCAAATTAGTGGGGTCTTTAGAGAGGAACCAGACTAAGACAGGTCCCCGAAAGAGGGCAGCAGCTTTTTCGGTGCTTAGAGTGGCACAGATTATAGAGGACAGTATGACATTCTAAGACACACTACAGCGATGTGGAAGGCAACGGGAAACCACCACATTACCTCCCAAGTACACTGCATACAGAAATTTTTAGTAAACATGATGGCATCCTCTGGGGTAAAAAATTACGGAGGTAAAATAGTCCCCCATTTGGTTCTCCGGGAGAGGACTACTTCGGGGGATGTGATCCGAAAGTATAGAAAAAGATCCGTGAACATTCTGCGAGTTGGAGCGTGGAATGTCAGAAGTATGAAACAAGTAGGTAAGCTAGAGAACCTAAAACTCGAAATGGATAGGTTAGCACTAGACATAGTAGGAATCAGCAAGTCAGCTGGACAGAGGCGGGGGGTTTTTTGGAGTGGAGACTTCAGGGTAATTCATACAGGATTAGAGGAAGGAAATTTGGGTGCGGGGATAGTTATGCGAAAAAAGATAGGACGACGTGTAGAAAACTACTTACAAAAGAACGAAAGAGTACTCATGGTTAGATTTGAATCTTAACCAGTAAATACAGTAATAATACAGGTATACATGCCCACCTCTAGCTACAGTAAGGAAGAGGTAGAGGCGATCTACAAAGATATCGAAGACATACTATTAATGCTCAGTTAAGACACAGTGGACTGTATTTTTTAAACATGAACAAACAAAAGGTAAAACAATGAACTTACCCAAGATCTGCAGCTCTCTTTAAATAGGTGTTTAAAGAGTGAGATTTAGGATGGTCATTGAAGGAAGGCAAGGATCACCAATTTAGAAATTTCACCGTTTTCGAACCCACTCTCTAAGACGGGTGCAAGGGGTTATTTTGACGTACACACCGTAACGCCACAATTTATTAGAGAACCGAATCACACCGATGTTTGTTACTATCTGTCTTCATTTTGTTATTGTCAGAATTGGCATATGTTTCAATTTATCTATAAATTAAAAATAACCTGAATTGAATGCTATTCTGACGATAATTTATCGGATTAATAAACTGTAATTTAAAATAAAAGGAATTTGTTGCCGGCATTAGCATATCCTCCGGCCTTAAAATAAGATTTTAACAAAATGAAAAATTCATATTAAATGAAAAAAAAAGAAAAAAAAACTATAAACAGCGCATGTAAAAAAAATGTTTACTGCGTGGGGAGTGAACACAGCTTTGCTACTGGACAGGTATAAACCCCATCTTTTGTACGTACTGTGACAACCCTAATAATGCCGTCTTTTCCTGGGTGAGTTTGTTCAATTACTCCTGTTGGCCACTGCAAAGGCGGGCAGTTATCGCGCATCACTATCACGACTAGACCTGGCTTAACAGGACAGGAAGGTGTATTCCACTTCTGTCGGGATTGTAATTCACACAAGTATTCCCTAGACCATCGCTTCCAATAGGATTGAATAATTTGATCTAAAAGGTGCTTGCGATTTACAAGTGTAAGCGCTTTTCCGGTTTCATCGGCAGCTGGCAAGAACTACAACGGGGTGAGAGTTAAAAAATGAGCAGGCGATAATGCGAACTAAGCCAGCATAACGGACGTGAATTTAACAACGCTTCGATTTGTGTTAAAACCGTTGAAAATTCTTCATAAGAAAGTATTTGCTCTCCCACAACTTTCATTAAATGACCTTTCACGCTTTTGATATTCGCCTCCCATATTTCTCCAAAATGAGGAGCCGAAGGTGGATTGAATTTCCAAGCAATGCGCCTTTGACTAAGTTCATGGCCAATGGCATTTAGGCAATTTGAATTTTTGCCACTCGATTGGCTACAAAAGTTTTCCAACAATGGGGCGATTTATGAATCCATAGAATCAGAAAACGCAAAAACCTGTTTGATAGTGCACCGTGAGGAATTTGTGCGAATGATGCAATTTAATAGTCTTGCAAGCAATAAAGCAGCACATAACTCCAAACGAGGAATAGTGACAGTTTTTATTGGAGCCAATTTAGCTTTACCGCATAGTAAAATAATTTTTACTTCGCCATCCAGAGACACTGTTCGGGCATATACGACGGCACTGTATGCCTTTTCAGAAGCATCGCAAAATCCCACAAGTTGTAATGACGTTACTGATGAATATCCGATGTGTCGGGATATTTTAAAGTCGGAAAGTTGAATTATTTCTTGCTGAAAGGTATTCCGCAAACCTTTAATATATGGAGGGGTCTCTTCATCCAAAGACAACTTTAATATCCATAATTCTTTGATTAGTAGTTTGGCAAAAATTGTCACGGGAGATAAGAGCCCTAATGGATCCCACATTCTAGCTACAGTGGAAAGAATATTTCTCTTTGTACAGATTTCATTTGGACCTTTAACCGCAAATGTTAAATTATCAACCTTTGGATGCCATTGAAGACCCAATACCTTTAAAATATTGCTTTCGAAATCTACAACATTGTCCATTTGAATATTTTCAGATATTTCGTTTGTTAAATGCGAAGAATTTGTGGCCCATTTAACTAACTGAAAACCTCCGGCCGTGAAAAGCCCGAGCAGTTCATGATAAAGGACTTTGGCATTATCTAAAGATTCCACCGAAGAAATTACGTCATCTACATACATATCTCTTTGTACAACTGCTGATGCAAGCGGAAATTTTTTTGCTTCATCTAATGCTAGCTGAAGTACAGTACGTAAAGCTAAATATGGAGATGATTTGACACCAAAAGTAACTCTTGTGAGTTGATACGTTTGTAATGGTTCATCTGTGCTGAATCGCCAAAGCAAACGTTGATAAGATTGATGTTCGGAACATATTTTTATTTGGCGAAACATCTGACGAACGTCAGAAATAAAGGCAAATTCCATTAATCGAAAATTAATTAATATGCAAAATAAATCGGTTTGCAATTTTGGACCGGCATAAAGACAGTCATTTAAAGATTTATTAAATTCATCTTTAGACGATGCATCAAAAACGATGCGTAAAGGGGTAGAAACCGATTCTTCCTTAAACACCCCGTGATGAGGAATAAAGTATCCTTTGAAATGAGGAGTACAATTTGGAATAAGGTTTATATGACCTTGCTCAATATAATCTTTCATCGCCACACTATAGTCTACTCTGTATGACGGCGATAAAGAAAATCTTTTTTCTAGAGAATAAAATCTGCATAAAGCTGTAGAAAAGGAATTTCCTAAGTTTGGCGGATATTCTGTAAAAGGTAAAGCAACAATGTATCGACCAGTATCATCTCATTTTGTTAAAGTAGAGAACAATTCTTCACATTTAATATCATCGGAACTACGAGTAACGACTTCACCTACTTCTTCAAGCTCCCAAAATTTCTGTAGCAAAGGTTCTATGACCTCGGATCCTTCAACACAACAATAAACCTGTAAATTGGTTGTGACATTTTGAATTGGAGTTTGACCCATAATTATAAATCCTAAAGTGGAATTTATGGCAACGGGTAAATCGGGACTTGAATATTTGAATGATTCCAAAATATGAGGTACAAGTTCAGCACCTAGAATTCTGTAAATTTCTCCAGGGCGAAAGAAAGTTTCATCAGCTAAACGTAGATTGCTGAAATGTTTACAAACTGCTGGGTCGACAGCACAAGATGGCAAACGATCCGTGATTTTGTCTAACACGAACGCTTGCATTTTGTATTTAACATCTGCATCATGTTGAGATGTAAATGCTATTTGCGTTTGACCGCGAACAGGTTTGAAAGACGAACCGATCCCTGAAATAGACGTGTATTTATTTACAGGTAATCGAAGCAATTGACAGCATTTAGATGTAATGAAGTTACATTGACTAGCACTATCAATTAGGAATTTCAACCGCAGGTGAGTACCCATTGTTGATTCAACTTTAACGATCGCAGTCGCTAAAAGAATCGTGTAATTTTTATCTGAACCTTCCTTAGTTGACGTTGAACAAAGACTCACATTAATTGCTTCATTTGTATTTATAGAATTAGATAACACTTGATTATTTGTGTCAACAATCGGACTAGGTATATGTAACACTGAATGATGACGGTTACTGCACAACCTACATGAAAACGTGGAAGGGCATAACGACAAAGCGTGCTTAGAACTGAGCAGTTAATACACAATTTTTTATCTTTAACAAAAGAAATTCGATTTTGCGGAGAAAGATTAAGAAATTTGTAACACCTAGCTAATCGATGATGTTCGCCTTTACAATAAGCACATTTTTAAATTGTCGTGATTATTTACTTCTTTTGTGGCGAAGGCATGTAAGACCTTCGTCTTGTTTGTGTGGCCACTAATTTGCTTTGTATTGCTACTGCTGGTTCGATCTAAAATTTTAACTTGTTCTTTTACGAACGTGGTTAGCTTATCGTAAGTAGGAATCGAACCTTCCTTCAAAGATTGTTCAAAAATTCGTCGGGTATGATTGCCCAGCTTTGATAAAGCAATAGAAGTAAGAATAAAATCAGACAAGTTTGTAATGTTTAATTTACGAAGAGCATTGATTGCAGAGTCGACCTTTTCTATGAATAAATTTAGACTGATAATACCTTCCCTTTGAAGCGCTTTAAAGTAGAAAACCTGAGAAAGATAAGTGTTAGCTAAAGCGCGTTTATCTTCGTATTTTTCAATTAAAACAGCCCATAGGATAGAGTAATTTTCAGCCGTCGGTAACATACCAGAGCTTAATGCCAGAGCGCTACCCCGTAATTTTCCTAATAAATAATGCATTTTGCAAGTATTGTCCAAATTAGAATTATTATGGATAAGGCTTTTAAATGTTTCGTAGAAAAGAGGCCATTTTAGAAAATCGCCGTTAAAATTAATTAGATCAATTTTTGGGAGACGAACAGTAGCTTCAGCTGCCTGCATAATTTGATTTTGAGAAGCTTGATCGATAACTTTCGAAGTTATTAGACCGGTAGCAACATCCTGAATGTAACAATAAAGTTCATCGATAGCGTTTAATTCATTGTAGTTTGGTTTAAATTCTGGATCCGTTTCAAACCCTAACGTATTAATTTCATCTATAATTTCGTCTAATTTACGTTTTGTGTCAACTAGGGTTGCGTGTCTTATTTTAAATTCTTTTAAAATTACCGAATCTTGAATGTTTTTACTTTTATCGTAAAGAATTTGAATTCTTTGGAAATAGGTTTCCTTTTTAGATTGAAGTGATTTTAATCTATTAACCGCTTTACTCATTGTGATATTAATAATTCGGTGATTAATAACAAATTGCATATGTATAACAAATATGTAAATTTAGAACTAAAGATTTGTATTGTTTACGCTATTTCAAATGTACTCACTATTGCAAGGATAGATAAGCGAATTTGAAATAGAAAAGCATATGCGACAACAGAGCGCGAAAGGTCTGTTAAACATACAGCTGTTTATGTTATCTATAGTGAACGATTCTTGTAAATGAACTGTGGCAGGAACGAGCAAAATAACCCTTATAACCCCGTATTTAGTAGAGTGCTAAATTCCAGCTACTAACAATCCGTGCCCGAAGGTAACCAAAATATTAACGCTCGGTTAAGACACAGTGGACTGTATTTTTTAAACATGAACAAACAAAAGGTAAAATAATGAACTTACCCAAGATCTGCAGCTCTCTTTAAATAGGTGTTTAAAGGGTGAGATTTAGGATGGTCATTGAAGGAAGGCAAGGATCACCAATTTAGAAATTTTACCGTTTTCAAACCCACTCTCTAAGACGGGTGCAAGGGGTTATTTTGACGTACACACCGTAACGCCACAATTTACTAGAGAACCGAATCATACCGATGTTTGTTACTATCTGTCTTCATTTTGTTATTGTCAGAATTGGCATATGTTTCAATTTATCTATAAATTAAAAATAACTTGAATTGAATGCTATTCCGGCGATAATTTATCGGATTAATAAACTGTAATTTAAAAATAAAAGGAATTTGTTGCCGGCGTTAGCACATACTAAGATACGTAAAAGGACATGACAATTTAATAATTACGGGGGATTTTAATGCAGTGGTAGGTGAGGGTAGGGAAGGAGCGATAGTAGGTTTATTTGGGTTAGGAGCTAGAAATGACTGGGGAAATAGGCTGGTAGAATTTTGTGACAAGAACAACTTAACCATCACAAATACGTTATTTCAACATCATGCTAGAAGATGATATACGTGGAAGATGCCAGGAGATATTAAATAGATTACATTATTGTTAGACAATGGTTTAGAAATCAAGTTAAAAGACTGTAGAAGCTACCTGGAAGCAGATATAGACACTGACCACAACGTCGTAATTCTGAAGGCCCCACTTAAATTTAAAAATCTGAAAAAGAGGAATGGAAAAAGGCACTTTGACTTTGAGAAGCTAAAAGATAAAGATATCCACGATGATTTGAAAAAAAGTCAAATGAATTGCTGAAAGATATCAGGAAAATTTCTTATACTAAGGAAGTAGACATTAAATTCAGCTTAGACATGGCGGCCAGAGATATTCTGGGGTATACACAAAAAGAAAATAAGAAACCATGGATAACAAAGGATATCCTGAATTTAATAGAAGAAAGACGAAAATACAAAAATAGATCAGACGAAACAGGAAAACGGAGATACAAAGCTATAAAATGGGAAATTATTCGCAAATGCAGGAAAGCTAAAGAACAATGGATTGATGAAAAGTGCAAAGAAGTACAAACTAAGATGGAAATAGGAAAGACAGACGAAGCGTACAAATTAATTAGAATGAATTTTAGGGATATAAAACCATATAGCAAAAATATAAGGCACGCGGAAGGAAACGTCATTATAGAAAATGTAGAGAAAGCAGCTAGATGGCAGGAATATATAGGGAATTTATATTTAGGAGAGGAACTAACCGCATTAGAACAGGAATAGACATTGAAATTGATGACCTGGGATATCCTATACTTAGAGAGGAGTTTGAATTAGCATTGAAGGGTCTGAAAAATGGTAAGGCACCGGGTACAGATAAGGTGCAAGCAGAAACTCTAAAAGCCGCTGGACAAGCAGTAACAGAAGGTCTCTTCCAACTTGTAAACTATATGTATGAGGCAGGCGAGATATCCAAAGATTTCAAACGTAACATTATAGTAACTATACCAAAAAAAGAGGCGTGGATAGATGTAAAAATTTTCGAACAATAAGTTTGACAGCATATGTTTCAAAAATATTAACTAGAATTGTACAAAGGCGAATGGAAAAACAAGCTGAAGAAATACTGAGAGAAGATCAATTTGGGTTTAGGCGAAATAGGGGAACACGGGAGGCTATTTTAGCTCTGAGGGTGATAACAGAGAAAACAATAGAGAAGCGGGAAAGCGTATATATATAGGGTTTGTAGATCTGGAAAAAGCGTTTGACAATGTAAAATGAAAAAAAATGTTCGAACTACTCAAAAAGATTGGAATGAGTTTTAGGGATAGACGGATAGTACATAGCTTATACAAAGAGCAAACAGCGATAATAGAATTAGAGCAAGAAAGTAGAGAAGTAAATATTAGGAAAGGGGTGAGGCAGGGATGTGCCTTATCCCCATTACATTTTAACTTGTACATAGAAGAGGCAATGAATACTGTCAGATGCGGAAAGACATTTGGAATTAATACATGGAGAAAACATTGATATGCTTAGATTTGCAGATGATATAGTGGTATTAGCATCTAGCAAAGAAGAGTTAGAAGCTGCTCTTAATGAAATGGAAACAGTTCTAACGGAGAGATGTGGTATGAAAATTAACAAAAATAAAACAAAAGTTCTAGTATGCAAAGGAGGGGAAAATAAATAAAAAACAAGAATTCAAATAGGTAACGAGAACTTACAAGAGGTCAAGAATTTCTGCTACCTAGGAAGTCAAATAACTCAAGATGGGAAAAGCACAAAAGATATAAAACAAAGATTAGCACAAGGTCGTGCTACACTTAACAAGAAAAAGCAACTACTGTTCTCAAGGACCACAAACATATAAACAAGGAAAAGATTGCTAAAAACATATGTGTGAAGCATAGCAATGTACGGCTGTAAAGCCTGGACAGTAGGAGAAGCGGACAAGAAAAAGATAGAAGCCTTTGAAATGTGGTGCTACAGACGAATGATGAAGATATCATGAACAGACAAAGTTAAGTACAAAGAGGTACTAGAAATGGTAGGTGAAGAAAGAAATATGTGGAAAACAGTAAAAAATAGGAAAGATAGGATGATAGGCCACATACTAAGACATGAGGGAATAGTGCGGAATATATTAGAAGCAGAGATAGGAAAAAAAGAAGTATAGGTAGATCTAGGTTAGACTTCTGCACACAGATAGTGAAAGATGTAGGTTGTGAGAATTTCAGGGAAGTGAGTAGGCTAGCTCAGAATAGAAATCAATGGAGGTACGCTTCCAACCAGTCGCAAGAAAAACAAATGACAAAAATAATAACTGTACTTAAACATGGTGATTATTATAAACAACTACAGATATTGGTTTTGCAATACTCTCAACTAATGTTAATTGTGCGAAAGGATTTACTGGAAAATTATTAATACGGCAAGTGTCTAAGTGTTGGGAGATCCTTGGCAGCCACAGGCTGCTTAATCCCCTTCACATACCATTGAATCTCGGTGAAATAGGGGATATAATTAGAAAACAATAGAAGGGATTCGAGCTGTATATTGACTATTGTGAAAATTGCAGGGAAATGGGTAGGCTAGCTCAGAACATAAATTAGCTGAGGTACAAGTCCAACCAGTTTTAAGACGTAAACCCAATGACGAAAAAATAACTGCTCTTAAATCTGATGATTATTATAAACAACTAGTTGTTGGTTGTGAAATATTTCTAACTAATGTCGATTGTGCTAAAGCATAAATTGGAAAACTATTAATTCAACTGTAACGTATTTTTTATTCAGTTACACTTTCCTTATTAATCTAATATAATATCTCAATAAAATAAAAATATAATTTATAAATATCTGATCACTTAAAATAATTCATAAAATATATAATAGCATATGCGCTCCTTCGCTTTAGAGGTCTAAGTTTCTATAATAACAATCGTCAGTCTGTCAATTCGTGTTACTTTTCTATCAGCGTTTGAACAGGTAAGCTGCAATCCGCAGCGTAGAAAGGTCAAAATGGTATCCAGGCACATGGCATGCAGTTCGGTCCGTAAGAAAGTTTTAACGAATTTAGCCTTCGTGTCGGAATGTGGTTCCTGGCAGCTGTTGAATGATGGTTTTATTTTGTATTTCACCTTTAGCAGCTCAGTTGATTCCTGCTGGCCGAAGAAATAGAAGTCCCCCCCATCATTAAAACATGCAATATCATCCATACCATAAATACTGCTGAAACGAAAATTTAGTTTGAGATTTAAAATACAAGAAAATAATAGGACGTACTTAATGAAGATTTGGTTTGGTTAAATAATATTTTGTTCAGAAGATCGTTTATAATTCCAGCGTTAAATTCATTCGTAATGGTATGTTTCCTGTTGCGTGCATCGCAGATGTATATGGAATAGTCCACATCTGGTGTCATATGATTATAGTCTAGAAGTTCAATTTTTTTGATTGCACTGTACTTCGACACGTGAGTGACATTTAATCTTTAATTCCAGTTATATTTATTTAAATATTTTACGAATGATAGAAGGTTGAAATTTTTTTACATTGATTTATATATCTTAAAATTGACTTAGAAAAAGAGGGATTCCGTACTAAACTTGTAACTTTGCAAAATTTTAAGGATGGCTATGTAGTTTGCTTATCGTAATTGTTTCACAAGCAGATAGCGTTAACTACACTGAATAAGTTGTTATTGACATATGATGTCAAAAAAAGATCTAGCTATCCAATATAAATATCACATGTTGTTCGCGTTATTTTAAAAATATCTTTAGTTATTTTGAGGTCATGTAATTTGATTCTTAAAGAACATGATGAATTTTTTTATAAGATATTAAGTAAAACAAACCCTTTGTTGAATGATGCAATTTTATAAGACGTTAAATAATTAAATTTTTTGTGAAGTCGACGTAGTACTACAGATGATTATAATCGAAATATGAAATATGAATTATTGAGAAAGTATAAACTTTATAGTAAACTTATGTAGAAATATTCAATTTAGAGATCTTTATATTTTTTTGAAAACAGAGCCATACTAGTTTCTTTTTATGTAAATTTTTGTTGAAAAAGTTAATGTTAAAACAAACCAAGAGAATTTAATTGAATAGAGTCCATTTTTGCTTAACTCTTTTATTATTAAAAAATTCAAGTAAAATTTATGATAACAAATACCCTGGGTGTATATCTTCTTGGAACTTAAATTAAATTATATTATTTTTGATGAATATTTTTAAGGACACAAACGGTGTCCATGTTGTGCATTTGTTTGTTCACAGGTTAAGTCGAGACATCTGTAACACATCTAGTAATTGAGATTTTGGTAAGTGCTTTGCAAGGTTGATATACAGGTTTTGTGGCTATATAAGCGGAGTAGATTTAAGGTTTTCGCATTCCCCTAATACAAGTACATGTATCTTTGTATGTTGTTGTATTGAAAAATACGGTGGCACTCTATATCTATATTTTGGTCAACAGACATCCCATGACCCAAGCTCATGATCTACCCAGAGCTAACACTCTGCTAGCCATTTATCTCTAAAGAGTTTTTCTTTTCCTCAAGCCGTTTTCCATCCAACTTTACCTTGGGCTTCCAGTATTAATAAGAAATTCTCGACCTTGTGATATCAGGTAAGGGTTTATGATATATGGTGGTCCAATTAGCTATCTGATATTCGCGAGGGATTGTTAGAACATTTCACTTGTGCTCACAACGTGGGCTAGAATATTTCACTTGCACCCGAAACGTGAAGCCAGATTATTTGTACACTGGGGCTAGATTGTTTGCACTTATATTCATTACACTTGCACTCAGCGACTGAGGTTTGAATCGATCTTACTAATGTGATTTTGTAGTTTCATTTTTGTTACAGTTTGTTACAGTTTGATGTGGGTTCTCAATATTGTTAGGATACTTTAGAGACATATAAATATTTAATTATGGCAGAAATATATAGCATCATTCATTTACTTAAAAATGAATTAGAATATGAATTGAACATTAGAGGCATTGAAAATTCGAGACCAGTTTCAGATAAAAGGAAAATTTTAGCTAGGTTGTTGGCCAAGGAAACAGACAAACCAGGTTGTTTGATTGATCTTTCAAGTTATAAGGTTGATTTCGATATACAAAAAGAAGAAATTGAGTCTAGTCTTGAGTTAGTAAAAGATGTTTTGTTAGAATTTATAGATGATCCCGCCGATTCTATTTTTAAAAGGATCCGGTCAAGATTAATACATCTTACAGGTAGAATTCAACGGTTAAGGCTCCCTAAAGAAAATTTTGAGGAAGTGGTGCTATTTAAAAATGAAAGTTTGGCTACTATTCTTGTTGTGGAGGCAGATCTTCATGAAAGATTAAATAAAGATTTAGGCTCGAATCAGAATGATATAAGTATAAATTCTAATGCAGCATCTAATGTGCCCATTACAACGGTCAAATATGTTACACAGACACTTCCTATTGGATCTTGGTCGATAAAATATTCTGGAAACCCATCCCTCTTATATCAATTTTTAGAAAATATTAAAGACATTGCGCAGTCACTAAGAGTATCTGATGTGAAATTGTTTAATTCTGCGGTTGAATTGTTTACTGGTGATGCATTAGTATGGTATTGTTGCGTTTGTAGTTCATTGACATATTGGAATTCGTTGGTTAATAAATTAAAGGAAGATTTTTTGCCAGCACATCCCGAAGACAATATTTGGGAAAAAATTAAAAATAGATTTCAGAAAAATGGCGAATCTGTTGTTTTATTTATCGCTAATATGGAAAGTTTATTTAACAGATTACCTATCATTCCTGCAGAACATACTAAGGTTAGAATGGTCAAGAAAAATTTACTGCCATATTTTATTCAGCATCTTGCTCTTATAGATATAGAAAATGTTCGTACTTTAGTTAAATTGTGTAAGAAGTTAGAAGAAGCTTCTTTAAGTAAACAAAAATCTGTTTCTATTATAACATATAGTAACAAACAGCCTATTAATAATTTTAAACCTCACTTTAGAAGTAAACACCCTATTTCATTTGAGAATGCTTCATCGTCAAAAAGTCGTGTTTATACCCTATTACCTACTACTTTCCTCTAAAGGAAAATAATATGTCTGCTCTACCATACAGGCGGCAGAGCCTCGATAGATTACGAGGGGTTCCTGTTTGATAGTCAAGCCCAGGGCAAAAAAAAGTTGAATGGCTTTGAGAAAAAGGGGTCCCTCTAAAGAGTTCTTCCAGCCAGCTAAGTTTCATCAACTTAGGGCAGAGCTATGAGCATGGGTCGTAGGATGGTATACGATAAAACAAAAGAAATTTTATTGGACGCCACCGTATCTTAATGAGTGTTTTATAAGAAATTATTCGAAGATCAGATACGGAAATATTCAAAAGAAAAAAAAATTTACGACGAGCAACATAAACAAAAATACTTACTGTGGTCTCTGCAACCTGGAATAGGAACGACGATTTCGTGCTATCTGAAAATTTAATCACACCTAAACATTTTCAAACTAGGGCTTCATTAGAGCCTACTCACTTTATCACAAGAATAATTATATGTAAATCCACTAGACAAAATTATACTTTCAAGAAAAACTTTTAACTTTAACACCAATAATACCTTTCTTCAGTACTAAAGTTTCTTAATAATAAACAGTTTGCTTCTGTAGGATAATCACTGTTGACTTGAAAGAAAGAAAATTTTGAGACAACTTAATATTTTTTCTATTAATTTTTTTTTTTTTAAATATATATATACATTGTTTATACAACTTATTTATACGGAGACTTTCGAAACAGTTCCGTTTTCACTATTTAATATTGATCTCTAAGCATTCTTGGAATATTGTTTTATTAACTGCATAAATTATTTCAGTTCACGTTAAAAAATATATTACTTTTACTTTATGTTACAGTGACTTCATGCTACTAGAATAGGATCCTTTTCAGTTCACAAAAAAATTACATATTCAAAAATAATTTCTCTGGTTATGGTTGTACATTTTTAATAGTTATCTTTAATAAAATCAAAGGTCAAAGAAAAGTACTTATTGTCGACATTGAATTATACTTCAGACGTATTATCACAATGTGTTATACACAATAATTCGGCAAACAATTCTTATCATATCACATGTTCTATAAAGCAAACCTTTCAATACAACTTTGTAACTTCAAACATAATCTTATATAAAGATCTTAAAATGTTAAGGTCAATTATGCCTTATTCAAATACTAAATTTTTAGATTAAATTTTAAGTGAAACAAATTAATTGAACTATGAACTTTAGCAAAATTTCGAGAAATAATTTTAAACAAACTTTTGTATAGCTTCTTCAAAATTTATCTGAGCATTTTAATTGAAAGTTTTTTGGAAAGATATAAGTATAAAAATGGAGGATGACTCACCGCTGGCCATCTGCTTGGCGGCCGGTTTTCCTTTTTTTTTTTAAAAATTTTTTAAACATCTGCGTCCTTACTCTTATAGTTGAGCGGGGCTGACGCAGGGGTCCGGATTTAATCTTCATACAAACCAATTAGGTGTGCGGGTTTCTACATTCCTGTCAAGTAACAATTGAAGCTGCTTCTCTAGTGCTTGCCTTATGTTTAACGATTGTTTTCTTTATAATACTTAAATTTCCATAACTTCATTACTTGTAACTTGAATTTAATATTTAAAAATTCGGAATTATAATTATCTTTATATTTAATGATAGGTAGTTTAATCCTTAAAACTCTAAACTAAAACGAAGAAGAACTTGCGCTGAAATGAAACGAAAGAATAAAAATTTGGGGTAAGTTTGTGAAATACTTTCTTACCGTAAAAATATATCTACAACCATTTTAGGTCGATGCTATTACAGAAACTAACTTATGGTACATGTTGACTCCACTTAACCAATTGTTCGGGCGGCATGTTTTATCAAAAACCTGCAAGCCCAAGATAATACTGGTCTACGGACTACATCTGATACCAAAATGGCTTATTCCACGAGGCAATCTTAGTTATACAAGCATGCGCCGGGAGGGAGGATATTGAAACAAGATACAAACTAGAAGTTCACTTTAAGTGTACTTTTGCTATTCTAATGTAGATGGCGTACTATGTATGAATTTATAATAAAAGGTTTTGATAGAAATTTAACATTTATTGATTAGGTGTATTGAACAAAGTTGTATATTCAAATAACAGAAAATCGTAATTGTTACACAGCCTCTTTCCAAAAAGAAAAAAATCTTGGATAAACAAAATAAATTCTAAAGAAGGATCAAAGATTTTTTTTATAATCGTCGCAATAACAATCTCAATAAAGCTAACTAGCTAATTGACGATAAACAAATACCAACTAACTTATCCCTAAACATTGACGTAAGATCAACTCAAAACAAAATTTTTTTTTTTTTACTAGTAATATGGGAAGGTGGAATTACAAAAGAACAAAAAATATTATGAGCGAATGAGTGTTATAGTAACTAACGCGTACAACACGTCCAAAAAGGAGACATTCGGGAAGACAAAATAGATAGGACTTAATCAGAAAGGTCTGACACTCAAATGTCACTCAATGGAATAGAAACAACACTAAGTATTTGCATATGCACAACCATACTACTATTCACTAACAAAAAAATGAACCAACGCTAAAAGGAAAGACTTATAAACCTTTAAATACCTTACACAAGATTCTTTATGTCCTAAACTAACTTTAAGTTAAAACTATTCACACACGGGCAATTGCCATTTGCTCTAGACTTCGTAAAGTCTTAAGAACAAAAAAATTTCAAGTTGGGAATTATGATTGTCTATCAAAAAAATTTGACAACTTACCCACATAAACTTTTTTTAAAAATTATCTTTTAGAACTAGACAGCATAAATTCAACAAAAAAGAAAGTACTTGAGAGCTACGTCCTACCTTTCACAAAAAAATTTGGTAAAACTACCTCATTAGACTTTCAATTTCATGACGCATAGTCCTACCTTGACTATCATTTTTCAACTCTATACTTCCCTAACTCTACAGAATTAAAAAAAAATCAACTTCTCCAGTATGTGTCCGCACTACAGTGGACACACTCTAAATTATTCGATTTGATATTAAAACAAATCCCTATATCACTATTGTGGTCAAAATTTCTACTACCCAAAATATAACTATCAACTTTGACCAACTTCACAAAAAAATCTCTGTATAATGCAAGCGACTCTCGCTTACCTAAACTCTAGAATTTCAAATATGTTTAACATCATCGATGTCAACACAACCTCTATACTCGACTTCACCAAAAAAATTTCTACAAAAGGCAAGCGACTTTTGCATACCTAAACTCTAAAATCTCGAATATGTTTAACATCGTCGATGCCAACACAACCTCTATACTCGACCTTATCAGCATCATCCAAAATCAACAACCCGAACTTAAACAATATTATCGCAGTAGTCGTCATAACAAATATCAACTTTACCAATATAATTGACCGACCAGAATAATCACATCAACTGCTTAGACATTTTTTTACGCACAAGTCTTTCAACAAAAATCTTTATGACACTAAACTTATACAAATTTAATACTAATATGGTCTCTACAAAAAATAATATGTACAAACACGAAAGCATGATCGTTACCTAAACAAAATTATCACCGAAACACTCGCTACTCTTCCTACTACAAAAGTTTTTTTTGACCAACAGAATTCCATGCCAAAATTTACTTTTCTGGAACGTCATTATCTGGATCTAAGGCAGAATTCGAACACGACTTACAAAAAACTGAAGTTACTTCTTTATATCCACATTTATAACAAAAAATTTTCTTGGGAGCTCTACAAAACTGAAATGTATGGCCATAACGCGAACAGTTCCAACACCCATTATTCTTCTTAACTATTCTAGGACTACTCGAGACCGGTACTGAATCATTACTCTTTAAAATTTCAGCTTGAGGGAATTGTGCTAAATTTCTTTCAACTTGACTCTTAGGTTTGGAGGGATTTTTAAAACATACTGGAGAAGCATTATGAAAACTTGATCGATGATTGTCCTTAGACCTGTACGAATAACTTGTCGAAACAGAAACAGATTTTTGTTTTAAATAATCAGCTTCTTCCAGCTTTTTACAGAGTTTGGCTAGAGTCGCCATATCATCTATCTCTGACAATGCAAGATATGAAATGAATTCGGGCAACAAATTTTTCCTAACTATTCTAACCTTTGTAACCTCAGCAGGGCGTTGTGGTAGTCTACTAAATAAATTTTCCATATGGGCAATAAATAAAACAACTGATTCAGACTTTTTTTGATGGCGTGCTTTTATCAAATCCCATACGTCAACTTCTGAATGAGCGGGTAAGAAATCTTCCTTTAATCGTTTGACTAAAGAATTCCAATCTTTCACTGAATTACGGATACTTCTATGCCAGATCAAACCATCTCCAACAAATAATTCAGAGGATCCACGATATAACTCAGCTTCGGATACAGCTCGAGAATCTGCCAGTTCTTTTACTCGATCTAAAAATTGATACACTTGTTTTGAATCATTATAATTTGAATTAGGGCCGCTATACTTGCGGCCACGTCCCCAATGCTCCACCCGGAGGTACTACATTGACTTGTTTTGAATCACCAGAAAATTTCACAGGCCAAGAACTTATAGGTATAGAGGGGGTAAGATATGTAACAGTGGGAATAGGTGTACCAACAACTGAGGGAGATTCGATAGTTACATCTTTACGATCAACTGAACTACTAGCTCTATTAACTTTCTTATATAAGTCTGCTTCAAGAATAAAAATTGTAGCTAACGTTTCATTTTTAAACAATACGGCTTTTTCTACATTTTCTGTAGGAAGTTTAATTCTCTTGACTCGACCGACGAGATGAAGCAGTCTAGATTGTACTCTTTTAAAAATAGAATCGGCAACATTACTATCAAATTCGGACAAAATATTCTTTATAGATTCAAGCAAAGAATCAATCTCTTTACGTTCTTCTAAAAATGTTGCTGTATACCCAAGAAGATTAATTAGACAACCAGGTTCTTTCACTTCCTTAGCCAAAAGTCTACCTAAAATTTTCCTTTTCTCTACTATGTACCTACTACTTTCTATACGTCTAATGCTTAACTCGTATTCCAGCTCTTCTTTGTGCAAATAAACAATCTGTAAAGTATCTGCCATTTCAAAAATTTAAAAAAAAAACTTTTTAACCGCTAAATTTTTAACACTATAGTTGAAAATGAAAAACAGCACTCTCGTTCCGCTAAATATTCTTCTTCACTAACCACTAAAAAAAATTTTCTACGTTGCAGTGTCAATAATTAAAATAACTAAATCGAGGCTTGTCGTTTGAGTTGCTATAAATGTTTGAATCATCAAAATGTATTCTAGCCCCACGTTGTGAGCGCTATTTATGTTGCCTTTTATAAATCGAGCCTTTTATAAATCGAGCTTTTTATAAATCGAGCTCCACGTTTCGGGCGTCATTTATGTTGCCTACTACTTTCCTCTAAAAGAAAATAATATGTCTGCTCTACCATACAGGCGGCAGAGCCTCGATAGATTACGAGGGGTAAAAAGGATGTTGAATGGCTTTGAGAAAAAAGGGTCCCTCTAAAGAGTTCTTCCAGCCAGCTAAGTTTCTTCAACTTAGGGCAGAGCTATGAGCTAGGGTCGTAGGATGGTAAATGATAAAACAAAAGAAATTTTATTGGACGCCACCGTATCTTAATGAGTGTTTTATAAGAAATTATTCGAAAATCAGATACGGAAATCTTCAAAAGAAAAAAAAATTTACGACGAGCAACATAAACAAAAATACTTACTGTGGTCTCTGCAACCTGGAATAGGAACGACGATCTCGTGCTATCTGAAAATTTAATCACACCTAAATATTTTCAAACTAGGGCTTCATTAGAGCCTAGTCACTTTATCACAAGAATAATTATATGTAAATCCACTAGACAAAATTATACTTTCAAGAAAAACTTTTAACTTTAACACCAATAATACCTTTCTTCAGTACTAAAGTTTCTTAATAATAAACAGTTTGCTTCTGTAGGATAATTACTGTTGACTTCAAAGAAAGAAAATTTTGAGACAACTTAATATTTTTTCTATTAATTTTTTTTTAAAATATATATATATATATATATATATATATATATATACATTGTTAATACAACTTATTTATACGGAGACTTTTGAAACAGTTCCGTTTTCACTATTTAATATTGATCTCTAAGCATTCTTGGAATATTGTTTTATTAACTGCATAAATTATTTCAGTTCACTTTAAAAAATATATTACTTTTACTTTATGTTACAGTGACTTCATGCTACTAGAATAGGATCCTTTTCAGTTCACAAAAAAATTACATATTCAAAAATAATTTCTCTGGTTATGGTTGTACATTTTTAATAGTTATCTTTAATAAAATCAAAGGTCAAAGAAAAGTACTTATTGTCGACATTGAATTATACTTCAGACGTATTATCACAATGTGTTATACACAATAATTCGGCAAACAATTCTTATCATATCACATGTTCTATAAAGCAAACCTTTCAATACAACTTTGTAACTTCAAACATAATCTTATATAAAGATCTTAAAAATGTTAAGGTCAATTATGCCTTATTCAAATACTAAATTTTTAGATTAAATTTTTAAGTGAAACAAATTAATTGAACTATGAACTTTAGCAAAATTTCGAGAAATAATTTTAAACAAACTTTTGTATAGCTTCTTCGAAAATTTATCTGAGCATTTTAATTGAAAGTTTCTTGGAAAGATATAAGTATAAAAATGGAAGATGACTCACCGCTGGCCATCTGCTTGGCGGCCGGTTTTCCTTTTTTTTTTTAAAAAATTTTTAAACATCTGCGTCCTTACTCTTATAGTTGAGCGGGGCTGACGCAGGGGTCCGGATTTAATCTTCATACAAACCAATTAGGTGTGCGGGTTTCTACATTCCTGCCAAGTAACAATTGAAGCTGCTTCTCTAGTGCTTGCCTTATGTTTAACGATTGTTTTCTTTATAATACTTAAATTTCCATAACTTCATTACTTGTAACTTGAATTTAATATTTTAAAATTTGGAATTATAATTATCTTCATATTTAATGATAGGTAGTTTAATCCTTAAAACTCTAAACTAAAACGAAGAAGAACTTGCGCTGAAATAAAACGAAAGAATAAAAATTTGGGGTAAGCTTGTGAAATACTTTCTTACCGTAAAAATATATTTACAACCATTTTAGGTCGATGCTATTACAGAAACTAACTTATGGTACATGTTGACTCCACTTAACCAATTGTTCGGGCGGCATGTTTAATCAAAAACCTGCAAGCCCAAGATAATACTGGTCTACGGACTACATCTGATACCAAAATGGCTTATTCCACGAGGCAATCTTAGTTATACAAGCATGCGCCGGGAGGGAGGATATTGAAACAAGATACAAACAACTAGAAGTTCACTTTAAGTGTACTTTTACTATTCTAATGTAGATGGCATACTATGTATGAATTTATAATACAAGGTTTCAATAGAAATTTAACATTTATTGATTAGGTGTATTGAACAAAGTTGTATATTCAAATAACAGAAAATCGTAATTGTTACAACCCCTAAGTCTTCGCATTCTCCAGTTCAAGTTCTTAATTCTACTACCCCAATATCAGAAACGAGTGGAGTAGGTAACCCTTCTTTTAAACATAAATTGGTATGTTGGAATTGTTCACGTTATGGACATACATTCAGCGTTTGTAGATCCTTTAAAAGATTATTTTGTTATGGTTCTGGTCGTAAAGGAGTGACTCGTATCACTTGTCCGTCGTGTCCAAAAAACGAGTAAAGGAACAGAAGTTAAGTAGCGAATTTCCTGTTTCTAGACAAAAAGCTACAATTATGTTGTGTGATCAAAAAGGTCTATGTTGTAAGAAGGAGTGGTCGCAATGGCTCCAGGTAGTTAGAAACTTTTGCAAGACTCGAGTTCAACCTAAAGCTAATGCATTATTTGAGAAAAAGCCTTATGATAATCTCCCGTATGTGATGGTAAAGCTGTTTGATATAGATATTACAGGTTTGTTTGATTCTGGATGTACTACATCGATAGTAGGTTCTCTTGCCATTCCATTAATTGAAAAAATGAAGTTAAATGTTTTTAAATCTGAAAAGAAAGGAGTATCGACTGCAGATGGTTTGTTAAAATTAGTAGAAGGTTCAGTTGATTTACCTATCCATATTGGATCAGAATGTCGTATTTTGAACGCGTTAGTTGTACCTTCGTTGCTTCATGCATTTATCTTTGGAAGTGATTTTGCTAAATTGTTCGGTCTAATTGCTGATTTTAAAAACAATTCTTGGTATATTAGTGATGATGTGGGAAATCATATTTCTTATGTTGGACAATCGTCTCTGCCTTTAAGTTGTAAAGATAGTTTGCTTAGTTTGGAAGAATTGTCAATCGAGCAAAGAAAGCAAGCTCAAGCGGTTATTGATTAGTATAATGAAATAAGTAGTGAGAATAGATTGGGTCGTACTAATAAAATTGAAATGTTTATTGATACAGGTGACTCTAAACCAGTTCGTAGAAAGCTATATGTTATGTCGCCGTATATGAATGAAAAATTGAACAGAGAACTAGATGATATGCTAAAGTTAGGAGGTGTTGAACCTTGCGTTTGTCCGTATTCTTCCCCGGTATTATTGATTAAAAAGAAGTCCAGTAATGAGTATAGATTTTGCTTTGATGGCAGAATGTTAAATGATGTTACCAAGCATGACAGTTACCCTATGGCAAACATAGACAGGATTCTTAATTTATTGCGAGGTGCAAATTATATTTCTAGTTTAGATATGAGGAAAAGTTTTTGGCACATCCCCCTTTCAGAAAGTTCTAAAGATAAAACTGCTTTTAGCATTGTTTCTAGAGGTCAATATCGTTTCACTTGTGTACCTTTTGGACTTCGGAATGCAGCTCAAACCCAACAAAGGCTTGTTGATGCTATATTTGGACCACGTTATGAACCTCATGTTTTTTGTTATCTTGATGATGTAATACTAGTGTCTTCTACTTTTGAAGAACATCTAAAACTTCTTGCCGATGTTAAAGAACGTCTCAAGGAAGCAAATTTGACGATTAATTTAAAGAAGTGAGTTTTTTTAAAAATCTTTAAAGTTTCTTGGTTACATAGTTGGCTCTAACTCTCTTCGTGCTGATCCCGATAAAATATCAGCTATGGTAAACTTCCCGCGTCCAAAGACTACGACGGAAGTTAAACGATTTTTGGGTATGTGCAGTTGGTATCGTCGGTTTATTTGAAATTTCTCTTCGTTAGTGTCGTCTATTAATGACCTTATTAATAAGAAAAAGAAAGGACAAGAAGTTATTTGGAATCCAGAGGCTGAATCGTCATTTATACAGATTAAACAAGCTTTAGTTTCTGCTCCGTTATTATCGCAACCGGATTATTAGCTTCCATTCATTATTGAATGTGATGCCAGTGACACTGGATTAGGGGCCGTTTTGATTCAGAAAATTAATGATGTTGAACATGTGATTTCGTACGCGAGTAAAACTCTAAATCGAGCAGAAAGGAATTATTCGGTTACTGAAAGAGAATGTCTTGCAGTAATCTTTGCATTTGAAAAATTCAGACCATGGGTTGAAGGCACCTTTACAGTAGTAACAGATCATTTTTCTTTGTTATGGTTATATAATATTCAAAATCTGACTGATAATTAGCCAGGTGGGCTGTACGTTTGAAACAACAACGTTTGATGTAGTTCATAGAAAAGGTAAATTTAATGTTGTGCCCGATTGTCTTAGTCGTGCAACCCCTCCGGACAATCCTGTTGTCGACTTAATTGAAGTTAATTTAGAAAAATTAGATCCTTGGCACGTTTCTTTAAGGAATAAAATTTTGTCTTCTCCAGAAAATTACCCTCAATGGAAAGTAGAGAATAATTTTGTATTTAAATTTCTCCCCGCCACCTACCCTTATCTTCAAATCTAAGTGAGTGGAAATATTTAGTACCTATGGCTCAGCGAGAGGAAATTATTCGTTCTTGTCATGTTCCTTCTGTTGCAGGACACTTTGGTTTCGCAAAAACTAATTCTAGAATACAAGAACATTATTATTGGTCTAAAATGAATATAGATGTACTCCGATTTTGTAAGAAGTGTTTAACGTGTGGTGCTCAAAAGTCATCAAATGTTGGTCCTCTTGGTTTAATGGGTAAAGAGAAAGAAGTAAAGTTTCCTTTTCAGACAATAGCGTTAGATTTGATGGGTCCGTTTCCACGTTTGAAACTTGGACATAAATGGTTATTGGTAGTAGGTGATTGGTTTTCTAAGTATACTTTGTTACATCCACTACGTAGTGCAAAAGCACACAGCATACAACGTTTTATGGAAGAAAAAGTTTTTCTAGTATTTGGCGTTCCACAATTTGTTATGTGACAATGGACCTCAATTGTTAGGTAGAATTTTTAAAATCCTTTGTAATAAATATGATATTCAGAAGATATGGTATAATACGGTATATTCTCCGCAGTGTAATTTTGTGGAAAGGATTAATAAAACTGTGGGTACTGCTATTCGTTCATATATTGATTTGCACGATTCTTGGGATTCAGAATTGCCACAAATTCAGTATGCTATTAACTCCTCAAAACATCAATCTACAGGTTACACCCCTAATTTTTTAGGTTTTGGTCGTAGTGTTCCAGTTAGTGGAAGATTTTATAGTGATGGATTTATACCTAAAGAAGATATTGAATTTATTCCGGGTAGTCGACCATTATATGTATCAGATCGACAAGGCCTTTTCGATATTTTTAAAGAGGTACATGCTAATTTACATTCAGCTTATGAGCGAGCAAGTCGCCAATATAACTTAAGAAGAAGGAACGTGTGCTTTGAAGTTGGTGATAAGGTGTGGAGAGCAAACAAAGTTTTATCTAGTGCAGACGATAAATTTACTGCTAAACTTGCACCAAAGTTTGTTTTATGTGTAGTTAGGAAAAAGATTTCTAATCTAGTTTATGAGTTGAGTAATATAGATGGTTCTAAAGCAGGCCGATGGCATATCAAAGACTTGAAGCCATACTCAGCGTTAAGTGATAATGATGATGAAGATGGTCAAAATGTTTCAGATCATTAAGTATTTTCCGATTATAGTTGATGTCAGTAGAGATTTTTTTTGTTCATGTTTTGAATTCCTAAGTAGGATGAGATTAAACTTAGTTGAAATTCTTGATTTGCTTAAAGTGATTTTTAGCTTTGGTAGTGGTAGTGTATTATGATTCTTGGTATTGCATGTGTTTAATGATGTGATTAATAATGTGTTTAATAATGCAGCATGTGTTTAATGATGTTGCATGTATTTAATGATAAAGTAGGTATTTAATGATGCAGTATGTGTTAGATGATATAATGAATATTTAATGAGGTAATAAGCATTTAGTGATATAGTGAGTATGTGATGATATAGTGAGCATTGGATGAATGCTTAAATTTTTTGTTTAGTGATTGGAAATTAAGCTTGATGTGCTTATTCTAGTTGAGAGTTTTGATGAGCTATGGTAGCTCATGAGAAGTTTTTGGTGAGTTGCTGGTGGATATGTTCCAGTTGGCTTAAATTATGGTTTATTGGTGGTTATGAAGTCCTTTAGTGTTAAATTACTGAAGTGATAGAATTTTTGAGTGAAATAGTTGAGTCTGTATGATAGTTGTAATACAGCGGAAAACATTTTGTTGATGGATAGGTGTTGTTAATACTTTGTCTACTTCTCGATTATTAGTGATTTGTTTCGTAAATAGACTTGGTAGTCAACATGCTTTAGTACCTTAATAATTCATCAATTTGTGCAAATTTTGTAAGCACTTTAAAAAAATATGTACATAAATATTTATAATAAGTAGGATAGTGTTAGGAAAAGTATTTGTTGTACAAATTCTTCTTTAGTAGTGATTTTGTCATACTATCACTCTTGTTCATTTTTGTTTTGATTTATAGTTGGAACTTTTTTTTGTTTTGGTAAAATTTAAGATTTTGGTATGGTTATTGTACCTGAAGTTTTTTTATTATAACATGCATCTAGTGAGTGTTGGATTCCCCTAATTATTCTTAACTGATTAAATAATAATATTGATAATGACTTCTCGAATTTGTCCCTTTATAGGCGTGTAGTACGCATAGTTACTAATCACTCATTCCCATGCATTTATATTTCCCCATATCATTTAACGAATGATTCTTATTTTTTTGGTTAAACTTGTCGTTTGTTATAATTTAAAGATTGTGCTGTTTTGTATTGATTAGTTGTGTGTTTAAATAGTTAATATGAATATTTTGATTCTTCTGTCGTTGAAGTTTTGGTAGAAAAAATTCTTCGATTTTATAGGTACCTTGAATTTTTTCTCTTGGAAAGAGGCTGTGTAACGTATTTTATTATTCAGTTACACTTTCCTTATTAATCTAATATAATATCTTAATAAAATAAAAATATAATTTATAAATATCTGATCACTTAAAATAATTCATAAAATATATAATAGCATATGCGCTCCTTCGCTTTAGAGGTCTAAGTTTCTATAATAACAATCGTCAGTCTGTCAATTCGTGTTACTTTTCTATCAGCGTTTGAACAGGTAAGCTGCAATCCGCAGCGTAGAAAGGTCAAAATGGTATCCAGGCATGCAGTTTGGTCCGTAAGAAAGTTTTAACGAATTTAGCCTTCGTGTCGGAATGTGGTTCCTGGCAGCTGTTGAATGATGGTTTTATTTTGTATTCCACCTTTAGCAGCTCAGTTGATTCCTGCTGGCCGAAGAAATAGAAGTCCCCCCCATCATTAAAACATGCAATATCATCCATACCATAAATACTGCTGAAACGAAAATTTAGTTTGAGATTTAAAATACAAGAAAATAATAGGACGTACTTAATGAAGATTTGGTTTGGTTAAATAATATTTTGTTCAGAAGATCGTTTATAATTCCAGCGTTAAATTCATTCGTAATGGTATGTTTCCTGTTGCGTGCATCGCAGATGTATATGGAATAGTCCACATCTGGTGTCATATGATTATAGTCTAGAAGTTCAATTTTTTTGATTGCACTGTACTTCGACACGTGAGTGACATTTAATCTTTAATTCCAGTTATATTTATTTAAATGTTTTACGAATGATAGAAGGTTGAAATTTTTTTACATTGATTTAGATATCTTAAAATTGACTTAGAAAAAGAAAGATTTCGTACTAAACTTGTAACTTTGCAAAATTTTAAGGATGGCTATGTAGTTTGCTTATTGTAATTGTTTCACAAGCAGATAGCGTTAACTACACTGAATAAGTTGTTATTGACATATGATGTCAAAAAAAGATCTAGCTATCCAATATAAATATCACATGTTGTTCTGCGTTATTTTAAAAATATTTTTAGTTATTTTGAGGTCATGTAATTTGATTCTTAAAGAACATGATGAATTTTTTTATAAGATATTAAGTAAAACTAACCCTTTGTTGAATGATGCAATTTTATGACGTTAAATAATTAAATTTTTTGTGAAGTCGACGTAGTACTACAGATGACTATAATCGAAATATGAAATATGATTATTGAGAAAGTATAAACTTTATAGTAAATTTATATAGAAATATTCAATTTAGAGATCTTTATATTTTTTTGAAAACAGAGCCATACTAGTTTCTTTTTATGTAAATTTTTGTTGAAAAAGTTAATGTTAAAACAAACCAAGAGAATTTAATTGAATAGAGTCCATTTTTGCTTAACTCTTTTATTATTAAAAAATTCAAGTAAAATTTATGATAACAAATACCCTGGGTGTATATCTTCTTGGAACTTAAATTAAATTATATTATTTTTGATGAATATTTTAAAGGACACAAACGGTGTCCATGTTGTGCATTTGTTTGTTCACAGGTTAAATCGAGACATCTGTAACACATCTAGTAATTGAGATTTTGGTAAGGTTGCAAGGTTGATATACAGGTTTTGTGGCTATATAAGCGGAGTAGATTTAAGGTTTTCGCATTCCCCTAATACAAGTACATGTATCTTTGTATGTTGTTGTATTGAAAAATACGGTGGCGCTCTATATCTATATTTTTGGTCAACAGACATCCCATGACCCAAGCTCATGATCTACCCAGAACTAACACTCTACTAGCCATTTATCTCTAAAGAGTTTTTCTTTTCCTCAAGCCGTTTTCCATCCAACTTTACCTTGGGCTTCCATCATTAATAAGAAATTCTCGACCTTGTGATATCAGGTAAGGGTTTATGATATATGGTGGTCCAATTAGCTATCTGATATTCACGAGGGATTGTTAGAACCTTTCACAACAAAGGTTCAAGTGCTGGGGGAACTTGGCAGCCAAAGGTTGCTTAACTCCCTTCACACACCACTGAATATCGGGGAAATAGGGTATATAACTGCAAAGCAATAGAAGGTGACCGAACTGCATCAAACAAGAAAGAACAGCAGCTATGTTCAAAGACAACGAACATAGATACAAGAAGAAAACTGTTCTGAGCATAGTGTGGAGCACAGCACAGTACATCTATGTAATGGGGTCAGTAGGGAAAGCAGACAGAAAGAGATAGAAGCCGTCTGGAATGTTGTCCTTCAGATATATGAGGATGGTAGCATGGACAGACAAAGTTAATAACAAATTGGTTGTAGAAATAGCAGAGGAATAAAGATATCTGTGGAAAACGAAAAAATAGAACATGATACATTCTAAGGCATTTCTGGGGAATAATACGGGATATATTACAAGCAGAGATAGGAAATGATAGGTTAAGATAGACCAAGATCAGATTTTTGCACACAGATAGTGATAGACGCAGACTGTGCAAATGTCAGGGAAATGTGTAGGTTGGTTCAGACTAGGAAACGATGAGGGTACGCAACCAACCAGTTCTAGGACTGAAGACCTAATGATGATGATGAGATAGTTAGTATCTACTGGAATAAGATCAATTAAGCGCATCTATTAGTTTAAACAATAAATTAAACAGATAGATTAAGTCCCATTACCCCATTTCTGTTAAAAAAAAATAAGAAATTGGCAACTATTTGCTTTGAACTTTTTGCTATATTTTCCTTACACAATTATAAAAAAATGGCGTCTTTGCTATTGTACTAGTAGCTTGTCTTGGAATAGATTTGAAATCAAGCATAAGATAATCAAAATATATTAATGTTCAATACTTAATCTTTAAAGTTATTATTAAACATCAAAATTGATTTAAAAGTGCTCTAATAAGAACATAAAATTTACTAATCCAACTGATAACAGAACATTGGAGGAGAATCAGAAGCAGTACTGAGTTAATTTGATATTTATGCGACTTTTTTAATGACAAAATTCAATTTAGGTTCTACATACTATAAACATTTTATTTGTGTCTTGTGAGTCCTGTGTATTGATATTATTGGTAACTGCAATTTCAGGGTTCCTTAAATTAGTAA
The DNA here is from genome assembly GCA_036346225.1 of Platerodrilus igneus. Lineage (NCBI taxonomy): Eukaryota > Metazoa > Arthropoda > Insecta > Coleoptera > Lycidae > Platerodrilus > Platerodrilus igneus. The sequence continues at coordinate 2,251,694 of JARFIW010001092.1, forward strand.
TACAGTACATCAGATGTACAGACACATAGGACCAAACATTAGTAGGTTTGTCCAGATTTTTGAGTCTAATAAATAAATTATATAGACATACCAAAATATACACAAAATCATATTGAATGATTTTATTAATATAAAAAATTAGTAGGTTATGTGTGCCTATAGTTTTGAAGTGGAATTAGTAATAGTGGTAACTTGGTTTACTTTTCAATTTTTTTTGTATACATCAACATTATTTTTTTAACCCAATGAATGCAAACTGAAAATGATTTCACTGATTTATTTGTTGTTTTGGATTGTACTGTTGTTTATTTCTCGTTGCTTCTGGTAGCATTTTACATCTATTAATGAAAAGGCACTACAAATTAACGTTCTACCAATATTTAATTTGTAATTATGCAAGTTTGGAATAGAAGTTTTTCAAATAATATGCGAAACCTAACAACCATGGGATACCAAATTCACTAACATCAAATTTTTTATATGAAAAAGTTGTATGGTTGCTTAGATTTCGAATATCTTTGAGCAAGAAAATATGTTTAAACGCAGCTTTTATCTATAACATTATTTCAATTGCTTAGGACAGTGTTTCAAAAACGAAAACAATGAAGTGCATAAGTGGTCTTTCAAAAGGGAAAATGGTGGAGTGCAGCTTACGAAAAGGAAGAGTGTGGAACAAAAAGGATTGCTGCTTATATTGCAATAAAGATGTCACAAATTTTTCCAGGCACCTTCTAAGGAAACATATGGATGAGGATAGTGTTAGGAAAGTTGCAGCATTAAAAAAAGGAAACCGCGACCGAAAACATGTTTGATCTTTTAAGGAAACAAGGAAATTTCACTATTTTACAAAAAAAGAATATAATTAGACCTGTACAAAAACCCACGTCCACATCTACAAATAATACTGCATCTAATGTTTATTTGTCTTGTAAGTATTGCAAAGGTTTGTATAAAGTTAATTCATTACAACGCCATGGCAAAACCTGCTTTATAACAACGAAAAAATGTCTGGTATAAAATATGCAAGTGAAGGTCAGACTATGATAGCCTTTACAGAATCAAGACAACAGTTCCTTGACAAAATTAGGTTAAAATCTGAAGTGTTTCATACAATGCCTATAGGATTTCGTTCCTTGGCAAGAATGGCGTAGTAATATGTCAGTATGCAGACGATTATTTAATAAAACACAAAAGGCCACATATAAAAAATGCGGTGTCATATAGGATATGTGAATTGGGTAGATTCTTAGTACCATGACAAGATAGTTATGGAATAAATACTATGTTGAAAGCTTTAAATCCTGAGCATTATGATAAAGTAGTGATGGCTACTCGAATAATTTCTGGTTATGACGATGTGACACAAACATTTGGTATTGCATATGCAAACTACTTTGTTAGCAGTATGTGCTGCTGCAAAATCATTAATTCTAAGAAAAGATCCAACTTTACTAGTCAGTAATTGTGAACAGTCACTAAAAAATATTAAAAGATTTGCTAGTTTAGTAGATTCTAACTGGAAATTTGCCATGGAATCCCTTGCACTTAAAGATCTCAACGATAAATATAGTGCTAAGCCACAAACATTACCCATAACTGCAGATATTATTTTATTCAAACATTATACTGTTAAAATTGCTGAAGCATGCATGTACGATTTAAACCAAGATATTAATAACCTAGTGTCATTTAAGAAACTAACTGAAACTTCTCTTGCATTGACTATTGTGTTGAATAGAAAAAGAGTGGGTGATGTGCAGTATACTAAAGTGGAAGCTTATAACTGTCATTTAAAAGATACAAATCAAGAGGAATGTGTAGTAGCTCTTACTGAAGAGGAAGTTGCTCTGTTGAAACATTTTAAAAGAATAATAACTGTTGGTAAAGAAAGTAAACCTGTACAAATACTATTTTCACAAAATCTGCAACAATATGTGGATATGATGCTTTTAGTTAGGAAAATCACAAACTTTGTACCAAAAGAAAATCCATTTTTATTTGCCCTAACGGGAAGTAGTTCAAAATGTGTAGATGGTTCAAAAATATTGCGAAAATTTCCCATGGAATGTGGTGCTAAAAATCCTATTGCTCTAACCTCATCACGTTTACGAAAACAAATAGCAACTGTTTTATAAATTTTTAATTTAAGCGAACAGAGAAGGAACAAGTTGCTGGATGTATGGGCCATACAAAGAAAACACATGATGAGTTTTATAGATACTATTTTTATATTAATTTTGTTAGAATATTTGTTATTATCCCATGAAAAAATTATAATGAAGTTAAATCACATCTTAAAAATATCAACATTTTTTACTTTACATTTTTATTAAAAATAATAGATTAATTTTAATCAGTAAAAAAATGTTTCTACTAGGCAATATTTATTCTAGTAATCTCAAACGTTCTATTGGTTCTAGGCCAACTAGGCTGCACAATATTGTTAATACTTAATATCCATATTCGATTTATGAATATTAATTAAGAACTTCCGGTCAATTGCCTTTGATGTTGTGCACTTGTGTTAATATATTAATTTGAAAAATTAGATTACTTTGTATTGTAATTTTTTTTTATGCAACTTATGTGCTGTAAAACTAACGTCCAATAAATAACTATTATGTGCTATTTTTTGCCAATTTTACACTTTTTGAATAGAGATGTAGTTTATGACATTAGTATTTGATCTTCTTTGATCCTTAATTGCACGATTGCCAAACCTATGAACAAATTTTTCATAATTATGAATACATTTTGTCACAAACAAGAACTACATGTAAAAATGTTATGTTTAAAATAAAAACTCTTAAGTCGGGTAATAAGTTTGGAATTTGGAATAAATTTATAGTGAAATGAGATTCCTGGAAATTAATTATATGCATATAAATTTTTTTTATTTTTAACTTTTGTACTGTATTGTATTGTATTATTGCTTTGCAATTACTGCAATAATTTTTTTTTAGATTGCTACAAGCTGTATTTCAGACAGCTAAAATAGTGAAGTTACTTTTAATGATGGAAAGGGGGATGCAACCGATAATGTGGGAAAACCTTTAGATGAAATCGATATGGAACTACATGCATGGGGCAGTAAAAAAGATATAGAAGGAACAAGTTTAACTGAAGCAGAAAAGGATGAAGACGTTGAAGCTGAAATAGGTACATAAAATATGCTGTTATAAGAGTTGTTCAATTTATTATTTTTAATTCTAGCATCGAAAAAGAGCAAAACTGAGGATTCTATAGAAACCAGAAATGTTATGAACAATTTTCGAGGAACGTGGACTACAAAACAGAAATCTGTTATGTTATCATATTTTAAGGTGCATCTTAAAAGAAAGCAAACTCCAAAGAAAGCAGACTACCTAAAACTTATTAATGAAAAACCAGACTTATTTGGTAACAAAATGTGGGTTCAAATTAAGGTTTTTATCTACAATTGATATAACGCTCATCAACTTTTAATGGCTTATAATTATTGTAGTAAATTGTAAAATATTTATTATTCATTATACAGTTAATTAATTATAATTTCCTGACGTTAGCATTTGCAATTTTTTATTCAGGTACGATTTTGCGGCAGGTAGGAAAAAAGTTTTACTAGAAAGAAAGCAACATCATTTTTTCAATACAACAAAGATGTCATGGATTTGGGATGTTCTAACTTGCCTAGTGTATTCTACAAAGTAAAAAATTACGTTAAAGCTCAAATACAGAATATGCATTTATAGTGTGTTTAGATACAAAATATATGCCTGCTGATGGGTAGGTATTGATTAGAGAAAAACGCAAAGCAATGATTCATAAACTTGTTAAAATTTTATAAACAAAAACTGCATAGAAACGGTTGAAAAGAGAAATCTAGTATACGATACTGAAAGTCTTGTGTTTATTTTATATAGGCAACGATACAACATTGCCAGATTCCATTGTTCTCGCCTATCTTTAAAATGTATATTTCTGTTATATACAGGGATTCTACTTCTACGCCCTCTGGGTATACTTTCCATGAACTGTTGTAGTATAAATTTCAACAAATTGGGTAAAGATGAGCTTCAGGCTAAAATTTGAAATGCCTTCCCTTTTTGTGTTCCTGCACAAATGGCACAATTTCAACATCAATACAAGATGAGATCCAAAAACGGATCTCACCTTAAAAAAGGACCTCACCCTTATTGAATATAACACAAAAAGATCTCGACTTGTACTTAAGATATACACGCACACACGCGCACATGCGCGCACACACACGCACAACACACACACACACACACATATATATATATATATATATATATATATATATATATATATATTATTGTGGTTATACCTGTACGATCGTGCCCCACATTTTAAAATTTTGATCGCACCCTACCTTGTGATTCATTGATACTTAAAATTTAAAAAGTTTTTATGGAAAACAATCATTTTTTTTTAAAATTTTTATCGAAACTGAAAACTGATTTTTAAGTTTCATTAACCATTAAGTAATTTAAAACTGAAGAATATAAGTGTATTTAGGTTCAAAGTACTATAAAGAATGGAAAATAAGTCAATATATCGTATGTCCCCTTTCCGACCGCAACATAGGGAATTTCCATGTAAAATTCTTAATTTGTGGTTCTATCTCTATTATGGAACTTTCAAAGAAACTACTGGTATCATATTCGTGTTTTTTTTCTACAATGAAAACACTAAATCATTGGCGGCGGATCCAAAGGGGGTGTTGGGGCGATTGTTCCATGACGACAGCATTTACATCATCATCATTAAGTCTTCAGTCCTCAAACTGGTTAGACGCGTACCCTCATTGTTTCCTATTTTGAACTGACCTACAAATTTTTCTGAAATTTGCAGTCTGCATCTATCACTATCTGATCTAGTTATACATCTACCTCCTTTTTCCCATCTCTGCTTGAAATATATCCGATACTATTTCCCAAAAATGCCTTAAAACGTATTTTGCCCGTTTATTGCTCCCATTTTTTCCACATATATTTATTTCTCTTCTTTTTCTATAACCTATTTGTTATTAACTTTGTCTGTCCATGCTATCATCCTCATACATATGAAGCACAACATTTCAAAAGTCAGCTACCGTTTTTGTCTGTTTTTCCTACTGCCCGTATTTCATAGGCATACTGTGCTGTGATCCACACATATCCTTTCAACAATATTCTTCTTGTTTCTATGTTTGTTGTCTTTGATCATAGGCGCTGTTCTTTCTTGTTAGGTGCAGTTCGGTCTCCTTCTATTGTTTTACAATTATAAACCCTATTTCTCAGACATTCAGTGGTTGTGAAGGGGGGTGCCAAGTTCCTCCAGCAATTGAACTATTGCCGATTTAATATTTTTCCAAGATATCCTTTCGCACAGTCAACATTCGTTGCAGATATTTCACAACCAATAACTGTAGTTGTTTATAATAATTATCAGATTTATCTGCGCTTATAGGTTTTCCGTCTAACTGGTTGGACACGTACCTCCACTTATTTATATTCTAAGCTAGGTTACACAGTTCCCTGAAATTTCCACACAGCCTATATACAGCTCGGTTCCCCTTCTATTGTTTTCCAATTATATGCCGTATTTCGTGGAGATTCGGTGGTATGTGCGGTGGGGGGGGGTCACAAAAATACGCCCTCGTTCGGATGAGAGGTAAAATGGTAGTCCCGTGTGTATGAGTGTTGTCACGCACGTTAAAGATCCCTTGCTTGGAACAGCAGGGGTTTGGCAAAATTAAAAATTTTTCAGGTATAAAACTCGCTTCCTGGCCCATGTAGTACCTTTGGGTGGAGCATTAGAAAATCACATGCAGGTATGTGCAGGGGGTTAAGCAGCCTGCGGCTGCCAAGATCCTCCAACACTTAGACATTTGCCGAAATTAATAGTTTTCCAGTAAATCCTTTCACACAATTAATATTATTCGAGAATATTGCACAACCAAGACCTGTAGTTTATTATAATAATCATCATGTTTAAGTACAGTTATTTTTTCGTCATTAGTTTATCTATCTTGGGACTGGTTGGATGCGCACCTCCATTGATTTCTACTCTGAGCTAGCCTACACATTTCCCTGAAATTTCTACAGCCCTTATCTTTCACTATCTGTGTGCAATAGTCTAACCTAGGTCTACCTCTACCTCTATTTTTTCCTATCTCTGCTTCTAATATATTCCGCACTATTCCCTCATGCCGTAATGTGGCCTATCATCTTATCTCTCCTATTTTTTACCGTTTTCCACATATTTCTTTCTTACCCTACCATTTTTAGTACCTTTTTGTTCTTAACTTTGTCTGTCCATGATATCTTCATCATTCGTCTGTAGCACCGCATTTCAAAGGTTTCTATCTTTTTCTTGTCCACTTCTCGTACTGTCCAGGCTTCACAGCTGTACATTGCTATGCTCCACACATATGTATTAATCAATCTTTTCCTTGTTTCTGTTTGTTGTCTTTGAACACAGTGGTTGCTTTTTCTTGTTAAATGTAGCACGACCTTGTGCTAATCTTTGTTTTATATCTTTTGTGCTTTTCCCAACTTGCCTTATTTGGTTTCCTAGGTAGCAAAAATCCTTAACCTCTGGTAAGTTCTTGTTACCTATTTGTATTCTTGTTTTTGATTTATTTTCCCTTCCTTTGCATACTAGTACTTTAGTTTTATTTTTGTTAATTTTCATACCGTATCTCTCTGTTAGAACCGTTTCCATTTCATTAAGAGCAGCTTCTCACTCTTGCTTACTAGATGCTAATACCGCTATAGCATCTGCAAATCTAAGTATATCAATTTTTTGTCCTTGCATAGTAATTTGCAAATGCCTTCCTGCATTTGACAGTATTCATTGCCTCTTCTATGTACAAGTTAAAAATTAATGGGGATAGGGCACATGCCTGTCTCACCCCTTTTCTAATGTTTACTTCTCTATGCTTCTGCCCTAATTCTATTACGGCTGTTTGCTCTTTGTATAAGCTATGTACTATTCGTCTATTCCTATAACTCATTCCAATCTTTTTGAGTATTTCGAACATTTTCTCCATTTTACATTGTCGAATGCTTTTTCCAGATCTACAAACCCTATATACACGCTTCCCCTTTTCTATGGTTTTGTCCATTATCACTCTCAGAGCTAAAATAGCCTCCCGTGTTCCCCTATTTCGCCTAAACCCAAATTGATCTTCTAGTATTTTTCAGCTCGTTTTTCCATTTATCTTTGTAAATTTTAGTTAATATTTTTGACACGTGTTGTCAAACTTATTGTTACAAAATTTTTACATTATACGTGCCTTTCTTTTTTGGTATAGTTACTATGATGTTACGTTTGAAATCTTTGGGTATCTCACCTGTCTCATACAAATAGCTTACAAGTTGGAAGAGATGTTCTGTTACTGCTTGTCCAGCGGCTTTTAGAGTTTCTGTTTGCACCTTATCTGTACCCGGCGCCTTACCATTTTTCAGACCCTTTAATGCTAATTCAAACTCATCTCTAAGTATAAGATATCCCAAGTCATCATTTTCAAGACAGCATTTGCATATGTTCAAAAATAAATCATTTAGAATATTTAAATTTCAATTACCTAGTATCTACCAAAAAATTATTTCAACAGTTTGGGTCACATAAAACTTGTAGTGACAAATTTAACGCTACTTGTAGGCGTTGTGAGAGAATTGGTAGAAATGACATCAATTCATGTTCATATATATAATAATACCCATTAACGTTAGCACTCGCACTAAATGAATTAATCTGATCATTGCTATTTCTGCTTTGACAATTTTAGAATCTGTCGTTGCATCCAATAATGAAGAAAAATAAAACAATAAAGGAACTTGCGAAAATACCGAAAACTACTCAATATTTTTGTTAATGAATAACTATAGAAATTGTTTGAAAACCGCACGAAATGTGAGTACAAAATGTTTAACGTAATATCACGAAAATTGGTGTAGTTAAAACGAAAATACACTCACCTGAGGAACTGTTGCACTTTCAACACAAGCGACTTTCTGCAATTAGTCACCACATAGATTGAAAATTGCCGGCCGCATTCCCTGAAGTTTGCAAGGCAACACCTTTTATGTCCACCATGTTGTACACCGAAATAACAAGTGATAAGATGCACTTGGTTTTGACAAATATGTTGGTGGGAGTGATAACGTCCCAACACACCAATTTTATACACGAAAAAATATTTGAATTTGAATAATGAAATTAATCAATCCCGAACATACCGCTCACCAAAATAAGCAATGTTATTTTAATTAATTGAAAATAAATAAATGAATGTACATCAATATACTTGAACACATGAATACAAAATGTAACTTGAACAAAATTTGATTCTACACACATAAATAATTATAATTGTACATATGACTAATTACACAGTGGTAGTGGGCACAACTTAATTAATGGACGATCTAATTCGCCATTTTGAGTGCACACACGAGCAACCCTAACTACCCCGTCACGACCTGGAAAAAGAACAACTACTCGACCAAGTTTCCACTGTAGTGGGGGCGAATTGGAATCTTTGATTAACACCAAATCATGAATATTAACATGGGAAGAGGATTTTATCCATTTCTCACACTGTTGTAAAGAATGGAGATACTCTGAAGACCAACGTTTCCAGAAGTCTTGGTGCATTCTCTGCAACAGTTGCCACCGAGAAAGTCTATTAAGTTTCAGATTTGTAACGTCAGGATCCGGAGGACACGTCAACGGTTCCAAAGTAAGAAAATGTCCAGGTGTAAGGACCGATAGATCATTTGCATTACAACTGGGACTGTACAAAGGACGAGAATTTAAAACAGCCTCAATTTGAACAAGCACTGTTAAAAGTTCTTCGTACGTCAACACTTGATCGCCAATAACTCTATATAAGTGAGTCTTGATGGACCGAACACCTCCTTCCCAGATACCACCAAAATGGGGTGAGGCGGGAGGATTAAAATGCCAGTTGATGGCTAAAGATCCCGATACCTCTTGAGCATAAGCAATGAGCAACCTTGATGCTCCGACGAAATTGGTACCCTGGTTGCTATACAAATCGGAACAACGATCTCGTCGTGCTATAAAGCGCCGCAAGGCAGCAAGAAAAGCATCAGATGAAAGCTCAGAAACCAGTTCAATATGTAAAGCCTTTGTGGCCATACACACAATAATGCAAATGTAGACTTTGGTATGTTTTGCACCTCTACCACGCCTTGAAGTCATAGCAAGAGGACCAGCAAAATCTAGTCCAGCATGACTAAATGGTTTTATTTGAGAAATTCGAGGAGCAGGTAAGTCACCCATTAACGGAGACAATGAAGTAGGCTTGACTTTAAAACACTGAACACACTTTGAAAGAACACGATTAATAACACGTTTTAAACCCAACACCCAAAATTGTTGAGAAATCAAATAACCTAAAGTTTGAGGACCTGGATGTAGATATTTACGGTGTGTATATTCTACAATCAACTCACTGAGTCTATGATCTCGAGGAAGTAGTAGAGGATGCTTAGCATCATATAATAATTCAGAATGTCGTAAACGACCACCAACACGCACAAGGTTATCAGAATCGATAAACGGAGCCAATTTTTGAATTGATTTTGCACACACTTTCCTTTCTCAATACAATCTATTTCATTGAGAAAAACTTCATGCTGTACTATTTTCACAATCACTAGTAATGCTTTATGTAACTCGGTCATAACAAGCGAACCTGTTTTTCTTTGATGAACTTCACTTCGCAAATTATTACCAAAGCGTAAGCAATAAGCCACAACACCTTGTATTTTACGCAATGATGAAAATCTCTTCAATAAGACATTTATCTCATCAAAGGGAACAACATTTAACAAATTTAATTTCTTTGTTCACTTTCTACTACTGGGTCTATTTCCAGTGCATCAAATGAAGAATATTCATTCGAGTTGTAAAGAAAAGTTGAACCGAACCACCACATTGAATGATTTACAAGATCGGAAGCCATTAGTCCACGCGAAGCACAATCTGCGGGATTGTCCACTCCACTGACATGATGCCACTGATGAGGGGCAATCTTATCCTGAATATGACTGATGCGATTACTGACAAATGTCTTCCAACGATGAGGAGACGATTTGATCCATGATAACACCACTGTCGAGTCTGACCAAGCATATATCTGATCAGGAGTAATCAGGTTTTTGTAAACACAAGACACGTATTCCACTAAATTGGATAAAAGCACGGCTGCACATAACTCTAAACGCGGTAAAGAAATTCTCTTAAGAGGAGCAACCTTAGATTTAGCGTATACTAATTTTACGGAAATGTTTCCTTCGAGTGTAACACAACGAATATATATGGCAGCAGCATAACCTGCTTCAGAGGCATCACAAAACCCATGAAGCTGCACCGATTGTGCATTATCTATTTGAATATGTCGAGGAATGGTAAGATTGGCAAAACATGGTAATTGTAGGTTATAAGATAACCAACGATCAACTACTTCTGAAGGGGGTTTATCATCCCAATCTAAACCTTAACTCTAAAGTTGTTGCATCAAATGTTTAGTAAGAAAAATCACAGGAGTTAATAAACCAATCAGATCGAACACTCTAGCAATATCTGATAAAATACCTCGTTTGGTACAAATTTGAGCTGAAGGTTCTACCTTATATTGAAAACCGTCTGTTCGAGGATCCCACTGAAGGCCCAATACCTTCACTGATAATGAATCTGAATCATCAAAACATAACGGTTGAAGATCTTCCACAGGAAGCGACGATAATAATTCACAATGATTACTAGCCCACTTACGGAGCATAAATCCAGCACTGGATAACAAAGATATAAGTTGTTGTTGTAAGTTTAAAGCACTATCTATAGAATTACATCCTGTCACTACATCATCGATGTAGGTGTCAGACATAAGCACCTTAGCAGCTAAAGGATAATTTCTCCAATTATCTTCAGCAAGTTGCAAAAGAACACGAATTGCGAAAAAGGGTGACGAAGAAACACCGTAGGTTACAGTATTCAATTGGTATTCTCCAATAGAATCGCTTTTAGAAAATCTCCACAGAATGCGCTGAAAAGCACGATGTTGTTCACATATTTCAATTTGACGATACATTTGTTTTATGTCTGCGGTCAGAACAAATTGATGTAACCTAAAGTTCAAAAGAATACCTGTTAAATCTCTCTGTAACTTAGGACCAACTAATAATATATCATTTAAGGATGTACCATTTGAAGATTTCGCAGAAGCATCAAACACGACTCTCAACTTTGATGTAGCACTATCAGGTTTGATGACACAATGATGAGGAATGTAAAACCTGTCAATGGTTCACCACTAAATTTAGTCACTAACGACATATGACCTGAATCTAGATAATCTTTCATAAAGGCTTTATAGTTATCCGCAAGATCACAATCTCTAGCTAAACGTCTTTCTAAGAATTCGAAACGTCTTAGCGCCATAGAATAGGAATCACCTAATTCCACACTTGTTTCACGAAAAGGTAAATGCAAAACAAATCTACCTTCTTTATTACGTTTATAAGTTTCTTTGAAAATAGCCTCACATTGACTATCTTCGGGAGAAAGTAACACTGTTTCTGGAACTTGTTCGGTTTCCCAGAATTGTCGAAGAACTGTATCCAATGGAACACTCACAGTTGTACACAATGATTTCACTTTTGCATTAGAAGAGCAACCAGTTTTTCCACCAATTACCCAACCAAAAACTGTATTCACTGCAGTAGGTTCACCAACATGTCCATGCCGTAAACCAGGTAGCAACACAGAAGAATAAATATCTGCTCCTAATAACAAATCTACTTCACGGGGGCGACCATAATAAGGATCGGCCAAAGATAAATCCTTAAGATGATCCCAACGTTTCGAAACTGGGGCAGACGGTACGGAATTAGCGATTGAAGGCACAATAATCACGTCAATTTCAAATTGAATATTAGAATTTTGTATAGGTTTTATAAAACATGAAGCCACACCACAACTAGACATAGTCATTGTATTTAGACCATGAACATCTATTGAGGATGGAACTGCTTTTAGACCTAATCTTTTCACACATGTTCGAGTCATAAAACTTGCTTGACTTCCATTATCCAGTAACGCTCTACAAGTTTGAAAATTCCCGGCACTATCACGAATATGCAAAAGAACTGTGGACAGTAAGACCACGGAATGTTTGAACACTGTATTGGTTAGAACCGACAATTGTTCAGATGCACTAGATTGTTGAGAAACTTCCTTATCAGTAGAACTGCTAGGATGGGAAGATTCCGGTTTTGTAAAATGTAAGTATGTATGATGTCGCTGTTTACATATACGACATCGAAACTTTGACAAACACTTCGCCAAAGCATGTCCACCAGTTAAGCAATTGAAACACAGATTAGAATCCTTCGCCAATTTGTGGCGATCAAAAGGTTCTAATTGCAAGAAGCGATCACACTTTAGAAGTGAATGATCTTCTTTACAACACACGCACTTAAAATTGTAGAAAGTATTGCTATTAGAATTCTTTGCCCTGGTCACAAATGTAAAAGATTGATTAGCACGATTTGCATTTTGACCAAATTTCACTGATTGTTTTTGTTCTGGTTTTGATTTAAGAGATGATGTAGGCTGTCCTGTAATCACTAAATTAGTCTCTAATGCCTTACAATGTTTTAACAAAAAGGCATATAAATCTTCATACGTTGGTAGCTCCACATCATGAAGTTCAACTTCAAAACGCTTTCTAGTAACACTATCTAATTTTTGTAACAACAGATTTAATCGAGTAAAATTCCACATATCATAATTAAATTGCTCAAGTGCCAATGAATTTTCCGAGAAAATTGCTAGCAATGAACGCAAAGAAGTTGCAGAATCCATATTAGCTTTTGGAGCATTATATATGGACTGCCAATAACTAGTAAGCAGAAAACGTTTGTTCTGATACCTGTCCACCAATTGTTGAAAAGAAATTTTATAATTATCTGAAGTCAAAGGGAGTCCCTGAACCATCGCAAGGGCTTCTTTAGATAAAGAGGACACCATATACTGGTACTTCTCTATATCTGAAAGACTATTACTTTCATGAATTAAAGTACGAAACAAAGCATAGAATGTAGGCCAGTCTTTGAAATTGCCATCAAATTTTGGAATCACAATTTTCGGTAATTTAATTTTATTACAACTTGCATTAACACCACTTTTGTGCAAATTAGCATTTTCACAATTTGGATGAGAATGATTTGAACTTGCACGTGAACCTTTAGCACTAGATGGAACATCTACATGTCTCTGTAGAGTCAAATCCCTATAAATCACTTTTATAGAATATTGACAATCATCAAATTTTGTTTGAATAGCTTCCTGTTCCCCAATTTCCTTATCTTCCACTTGAGATACAATTTCAAAATGAACCTCTACAAATTGACCAAGTAATAAAGATAAATCTTCAAAACGAACCTCAAAATCATTTAACTTCGAAACAGGATCTTATTGAGCTACTTGCGCAATTTTTAACAAAGCTCGAACCTTGTAAAGTAACACCTTGCGTTTATTTGCTAATTTTTCAATTTCCATTTTCACCATCGTAAACACAAAACACTCTAATGAAAATTGTATGTGCACAATGCAAATACACAAACAAGAAAATCACGAATTATTCACAAAAATGTCCAATAAATGCTTTAAATAGCAATTAAATCAAAAATATATATAAATATTAATTTATACTTTCACCAAAAAACATCCCATCAATTCCCTTAAACAACCAATCACCTTTTAGCAAGAAATTCCTATACTCTTTGAAAGAATACCACAATCTGGCAACACAGCACCTAAAAGAGTTGGCAACACTGCACCGCTCACCATAAGGAAATATGAGAATGTCAAATTTATACCCAACTGTTAAAGTGTAAACCATGTGTAATCTTATCAAATAAATAGCATTAATTTGTTCAAATTATCCAAAGTATTCACAATTAATAATAAAAATAAGCTATTTGGAGAGTTTAATGTTTAGGTTAAACCGATTTTCAAACACGTGCAAAGCATAAAATTTTATCACTTGAAAAAACGCGTCAATTTTAATGAACTGTGAACTGTATATTTTAAGAACTAATTCAAAATTTGGATCGAAGAAACAAAATGTTAATGAATAACTATAGAAATTGTTTGAAAACCGCACGAAATGTGAGTACAAAATGTTTAACCTAATATCACGAAAATTGGTGTAGTTAAAACGAAAATACACTCACCTGAGGAACTGTTTCACTTTCAACACAAGCGACTTTCTGCAATTAGTCACCACATAGATTGAAAATTGCCGGCCGCATTCCCTGAAGTTTGCAAGGCAACACCTTTTATGTCCACCATGTTGTACACCGAAATAACAAGTGATAAGATGCACTTGGTTTTGACTCTCAGAGCTAAAATAGCCTCCCGTGTTCCCATATTTCGCCTAAACCCAAATTGATCTTCTAGTATTTCTTCAGCTCGTTTTTCCATTTGTCTTTGTAAATTTTAGTTAATATTTTTGACACGTGTTGTCAAACTTATTGTTACAAAATTTTTACATTATACATGCCTTTCTTTTTTGGTATAGTTACTATGATGTTACGTTTGAAATCTTTGGGTATCTCACCTGTCTCATACAAATAGCTTACAAGTTGGAAGAGATGTTCTGTTACTGCTTGTCCAGCGGCTTTTAGAGTTTCTGTTTGCACCTTATCTGTACCCGGCGCCTTACCATTTTTCAGACCCTTTAATGCTAATTCAAACTCATCTCTAAGTATAAGATATCCCAAGTCATCATTTTCAAGACAGCATTTGCATATGTTCAAAAATAAATCATTTAGAATATTTAAATTTCAATTACCTAGTATCTACCAAAAAATTATTTCAACAGTTTGGGTCACGTAAAACTTGTAGTAACAAATTTAACGCTACTTCTAGGCGTTGTGAGAGAATTGGTAGAAATGACATCAATTCATGTTCATATATATAATAATACCCATTAACGTTAGCACTCGCACTAAATGAATTAATCTGATCATCGCTATTTCTGCTTTGACAATTTTAGAATCTGTCGTTGCATCCAATAATGAAGAAAAATAAAACAATAAAGGAACTTGCGAAAATACCGAAAACTACTCAATATTTTAGTGGTTTAATTCATTGAATGTGCATTCAATTTCAGAAGTTTGTTCTAGAAATTTTAAACAGAATTTACCTGTGTTATTTATGATAGGATGTATTTTGGGTAGAAAGAACACTCACATACAATTCCACTAGTTTCCTTTTTCTAAATACCAAATAGAGGCAGAAGCATAAATAATCATTTGTAAAATTACTTGCAAAATTTTATATTCATGTTTCTATTCCAGTTATATCTAGAACTTACAAAAGGAAGACTGATTGAATAATATTTTGATTTTTCCCTGCAAACAATACACCCAATCATTAAATATCATTGCTAAAATAAAAAATAAGCAGTTGTCACTTTTATTGAAATTGTTATTGCAAGCATTTGAGTTGAGGTTCTTATTTTCAAAATCATATTGTATCCTACCTGTGCATGACAATATGATTATTTATACAACTGAAGAGAAAATCCAAGTTATTAAATGGTTTTACATTGGTTATTCCTAAAGATGTATTAGTGACATGTTTGCAGTAAATTTTGCAAATAGGTCAATTCCAAATGCATCTACAATTCTTAGAGTAATACGTAGTTTTGAGAAAAATGGATGTATTAATTCGGAACACAGTGCAAGACCTAAGAGAAAACTCTCAGAAGATGTGGAAGCTAATATTCTAGGGATGATTAAAATGCAACAAAAAATTAGTGTGGAATCGAAAAATCTCATATATACAGAATTTTAAAGCGAAACAAAACTCTGCGTTCAAAAGTCAAGGACATCAGGAATTGTTACAAACTGATATCAATAGCAGGAATACATTTTGTCAGATTGTTATGGAAATGTGCAATCGGCAGAAGAACCTTCCATATATTACTTGTTTTACAGACGAATGCACGTTCCATTTGGTATCAGGACATAACAAGCAAACGCATCGACACTGGACAAAAGAAAATCCACATATTGGTATTCAGTCAAACACCCAATACCCCCAAAAGTTAACGTTTGGAGGTATATTAAAAAACAAAATTGTAGGACGTGTGTTTATAGATGGTAATTTAAATTCTGAAAAGTATTTAGAATTACTACAAAATGAATTTGCCGACACAATTACAGATAGGTATTTAAATTAACTGTTAAAACTAAACTATCTATAAAAGTATCTTTTAATTTGAACGGTAACGGAATCTAACTGTTAAAATGTTTTTTCCACTTATATTTTATAGATCTGTACATAAAATGAAACATACTTTTCGCATAAATATTATAATTATAAAACATCATATAGGTTTTGAATTTCATTTTTAATTGTTTTAATTTTGCATAGAATTATTAGAATTAGGATTAGATAATAAGTTTTGTTAACAAGTATTATGGAAGAGGAAATTATTTGTGAAGAATGCAAAGGTTAACATTTATACGTCAAACATGACCTTGAAACAGCCAAAAATAATTGTGTCCCGAGACGCAACTTTGTGCCATATTTTATTATTTTTCATGTTCGATACAGCAATTTTATTAATAAAAGAATTTCTAGTGCTATACTGGAAGCGTTGAATGTCCAAGATAGAAGCCATGTTGTCTGCCCGAGAGCTGATTTATAAATGATAGATTGAACATATGTTAAATCTAATTGAGAAAAAAATGGAATAAAGTAAAAGATTATACTGACATACCATACTTCAAATAAAAAAGATGATTAAACTAATATTAAATTCAACATATTTTACATACAAAAATAAAGTATTTAAACAAATTAATGGGTGTGCTATGGGTATTGCACTGTCAAGTGTTATAGCACAATTGGTTTTAGAAGAACTAGAGACAACTATATTAAAAAGGTTGGAGTTTGATATCCTATTTCTTGTTAGATATATCCACGATTGCATTTGTATCGTACCTCTAGATAAAATTGAATACACACTAAGGGCTGGTTGTACAATCTTAAGTTGAGCTCAAGCTTAACTAAGCTTCTAAATTTACACCACAGCTTAAATCAGTAACCGTTGTACAATTCAAAATCACTATAATCTTAGCTAAGCTTTAGAGTAGATAATTTTTTCAACAGTTGGTAATATAACGCAAGCGCATAACAATGTTTGTACTTTCCGACAATTTGACAATCAAATAATTATAACCGTTTTTACTTATGGCGTTCCCGCTTGTTCTTTGTGCTTCAATAGTGTGTTTGCGGTTAATTGAAAATGTCTGAAACCAACTCTAAAAAGAGATATGCCAATTTTGATCAGGAAGAGTTGACCCAAAGCGCATAATTGCTTTTCTGAATCAACAATCCTTTTTTATTTCTTTAGAGAAAAGTTGGAGCCCTGGCATAACGTGTGAATCTCCTGCAACAGAACATCCCTCTCGTAGTAAGTTTTTTCTATGCCTGATCTGCAATTTTAATTTATATTGAAATTATGCTTTTCTTACACTTAATTGTTATATGTACTGAATTTTATGATTAGCTTTTTTGCTCAACCAGGATTCAAGTAACACTTGTAAATGATTTTTCAACGTTTTTATAAGAAATCGACTTCGAAGGTGTTGCTCTAAATATGTATAATGATCCAATTAGATGTTTTCAATTAGATTGTATGCGAAAAATTCCTTTTAAACGCTACATCATTTTGATAACTAAATCGTATGCGCTTTTGTTTAGTTTTAGTTATATTTTCCAATAAACTTGAGATGGCTGGGAGTGAATAAACGTAGGCATATCGATGCAACAAACTCGTTAACTTCATAAGGTTTTGGTGTTTCTTTAATTTTTAAACGCTATGGAATCCTTTGCATACATCATTTAGTACGTTTTAACAATAACTTTAATCTTGTCTCTGCATGTAAGTACGATTCCAGTATTTTAAATACTCATTGAGTATTTCGTGTGCCAATAAATAAGAATAGTTGTTAATGTTGGCACCAAACCTGTTATGTTATCAACTTCATTGCTAGCTTTTGTAGCCGTTATTACTTTGTATATGCTAGCATAACAAGTTAATAAATTTACTAAATTTACATCAATCAGAAAATGGGTAGTTATTTCAGTTCATCACTCGGATGCTCAAAAGTAATTTTTACACTACGATGAAATGTTTTGAGTCTAAATTGGAAGCAGTTCTTAACAAAAGTGACGACACAACTGTTCAAGTCGTTGAGATTAGCACCTTATATAAAGAATTTATCAAGTTTAAGTAACACGTTTTACACTGCTTAGGTGTTATAAAAACTATGTTGAATAAACTTGAAGAACAATCGGATAATTTAGAAGCATATTCACATCGCAATTGTTTGTTGGTGCATGGTCTCGCCTAATCGTCTAATGAGAACCTCGAGATTGTTCTAAATAAATTTTTTAATGATACGCTTAGAATACCTAATTTTGTGTTTTCAAATTGTGTGATTGATGATGCACACCGCATTGGGCTTGATCACAAGTCTAGTTCCAGATCCATTATAATAAAGTTTCTATAGGTATTATGACAAACAGAATGTTTGATACAATAAAAAATTGCTTAAAGGTTCTCGGTTTTTAATTACCAAGTCACTAACGCCTAAAAGGCAAACGTTATATGAGTAAGCTAAGCTGTTATTTGACAAGAGCAAGATCTGTACATTAGATGGTCAAATTCGAGTGGCTGTCCCTGATAAACATGTGGAAATTGTTTATAATTCTCGTCAATTGCAGGAAATGTCACAGTCAGTGAAAGCATCTGACAATGAGAAGCACAAACTGCAACCCGAAGATCTTTCCCAAAGTGAATTCAGTGTTGGAGTGAAAACTTGTAGCTGTGCTAAAAAATAATAATTATGCATATTGTCAGTCTTGTGTAAAAATGGCATTTATTTTTATTTCCTTTTAATATATACTGATTGTTTTACATACTGCACTGTAATTGAATTTATATTGTTTTATAAATTTCATTTTAGTTTGGTTTGTTGTGCCTGTCATTGCTGCTTTAAAAGCCTTAATTTTATAAATATAATTCATTTTTTTCCATAGTCATCTTACTAAGTTTTTCTATTATATTGGGTTAATGTAAGTGTGAATGTGTGTTCACTATTTTTTTGCTAACTCCCTTTTGTTTTTATACTTTTCTGATTATGACTGAAAATTTTGAAGATTTATGTAGGGTGCTTGAAGATGCCCCCGATTGGGATGACGGATATGTTATCTTAACGGCCTTACCTAGTGTTCCCTTGCTTCAAACCTTCTTCAAAATGCGTTAGCTTGTCATCCTAGAGCGTTTCACTGCTGCAATGTGAATGCACAATCGTTGCCTAGCAAAATTGATGACTTTCTGAATATTTTTGAGTCTAGCAGCTCATTGCGTGGCTGTTTCTGAAATCTGGCTTAAACCATCTCTAAATGGTATCCTACTTAATTTGCATGGATACCGTTTACTTCGGAACGATCGTACTAAACAACGAGCTGGTGATGTTGCTTTATTTGTCAGAGATACTTTGCATTATAGAATAATTGCCATTTAATAATCCGTATATCGTGCTTGGCCTTAGTATTTATTTGCTGAAATTTCTTTCAATCCTCACAACTTTCTGATTGGTGTAGTATATCGCCCTCCGAATACTGGATATTTGTATGACATTGCAAATGTATTGTATGAACTTTTTTTTGTATATAATGAAATTATTGTTAAGGGCGACTTCAACATTAATCTTTGCAATAGTATGTATGAAACATTACTGTTGCGAAATATTATCTTGTCTTGTAATTTGAATATATTGCCTCTTTAAGCAACACGCCATTCAATAACAATTAACATGGCAACACATTCGACTATAGACCATATTATTGTACCTAGTAATGGTAAAGTTATTAACTTTGGCCAGATTCCTGTTCTGGAACTTTCTAATCATGATCTTCTTTACGTTTCCTATTCTGCAAAAATTTGTAAGCGTACCACAAGACACGTAACATGTAGAATTTTAAAAAACATAGATATTGAGGATTTCGAATTTGATGCCCTACAGGTACCTTGGAGTGATATTGAATTGTTACCTGTTGTCGCCTCCAAAGTCAAGCAATTAAACTTGTTTATTACCAATTTATATAGTACACATGCACCCATCAAAAAAGTCCGTGTAAGAATACCTAAAGCCTCATGGATAACTGAGGAAATCCAAACAACTAGGCGATTAAGAGATACCACAGGACTTGATTATAAGCGTATACCTACCGAAGATAACTGTAGTCGCTACAGATTTTTTGTAATAAAACCAAACAGTTAATTAGAAATTCAAAACTTCATTATTTGTATTCATGAACAAGCATAAACTCTGCTAAAACTTGGAAAAACCTTCATTCACTTGGTATCGGCAAAGTGCCGACTACCGCTCACTCAAATCTATGTTTGGATGCCCTAAACACTTTCTTCGTATCAGTTAATTCTGCTGACCGATCCCAAATTGATGACTATATTCATACACTTATTAATTCAAGGTATCATTTCATACATGAGGTTCAGCATTTTTCTTTTAATATGATTACTGTAAATGATGTGCGGAAATCAGTAAAACGCATTAAATCTTGTATCACGGGTGTTGATGAAATATCTAATGCAATGCTGCTTCGTGTTCTCCCTTTTGTGTTAGATGTGCTTGTCATAATTATTAACAATTCCTTTGCAACAAATGTTTTCCAGAGTGCTGGAAATATGCCATGGTTCGGCCCTTTTAAAAGTTATTAACCCTATACTTATGTCCTATTACCGCCCCATCAGCATACTGCCAGTACTCTCAAAATCTCTTGAACACATTGCTTTAGATCAGTTGTCAGACTATCTCCATGGTCATGATCTCTTTGACCACTAGCAGTCTGGTTTTCGCAGAAATCACAGTACAACGACCGCACTTATTCATGTAGTGGATAATTTGCTTGAGGCTATGGACAGTACGCACATTACTATTATGGTTTTACTTTGCTAATGTCAATTTTGACATTTTACTTGCTAAGATATATAATAACTTTGCTGTGGGTTAGGTCTTATCTCTGTTCACGTCGACAATGTGTTAATGGTGAAGAGGGTGACCGATCCTCCCGTTGGGAAGATTTAAATGCTGGTGTTCCCCAAGACAGTGTATTGGGACTGATCTTATTCTCGCTGTACTTTCAAGATTTTCCTGAAATTTTATCATACTGCAAGTACCACTGTTATGCGGATTATGTTCAAATTTATTTGCATTGTTCACCCAATGAGATAGTGCATGCTCTAGATAAAATTAATTTAGAACTGTTCAATATTAAATCATGAGGAACAAAAATCAATTAACGTTAAACCCGGCTAAAGCCATTTTGGTTGGCACATCAGAATTATTACATTCCATTAATCATGTTTCCTTGTCACAGATACTTTTAAATGACACAGAAATCAAAATTATCCCAACTGTTGAAAACCTAGGTGTTGTTTACGATTCAAACTTAAAATGGGGGGACAATACATCGCAAATATGTAGAAAAGTTCGCTTCACAATTTAAACAGAGTAAAGCGCTTTTTACCTTTTCGCTTAAAGGTCCAATTCGTTCAGTCTTTGATTATGCCCTTATTCGATTATGGAGACTTTTATATCATCATCTGCCTAGTATACTTAATAACTGTTTGCAAAAGGCCCAAAACAGATGCATTAGATTTATATTTGTTATGAAGCATAGTGACCACGTGTTGCGTTACTATAAAAAGTTATGGCTAAAACTTGAGGATCGGTGGCAATTACATCAAGTCTTATTAATATATAAACTACATCACGGACGTGGTCCACCATACCTTGCCTCTAGAGTGTCACCTTTATTAAGGAGGCAGTATAATACCAGGAAGGAGAACCGTTTAGTTATTCCATCTCATCGCACTGAAATGTACCATTCCTCCTTTCTTATCTCTGGTTTAATCCTATGGAACTCCATACCAACAAATATCAGAATGTTGTTGTCGTTCGTTAAGTTCCATAAAGCGTATTGGGAGTATCTACTTGCAAGCTATTAATATGATTTAGGGCATGAGCAAAATAGGGCCAAATGTGTCTCAGTGTATGTATGGGTGAGAGTGGGTGTATGTTAAGGTGTGTACTGTTGAATTTGGTTAATTTACTATTTTGTATTTTTTTTTTATTTTTTGATGTATAATGGAGTGACCTTAGTTATGTGTAAGAGTGAGCTCAATAGCCTAAACTTCGCTAGGTTCAACTCTATTTGTATGTATAATAAAGACATTTAAAACAAACAACACTCTGAAAAGAAAAGTGAGGTTCGGTTGAGTTGCAAATTAATCGGCTGATAAATAACTGCCACTAAAATACAATGATTATTGACGAAATTATTCGATTGTATTTAAGGCCTTTTCTCATAGAGAACATACACTAAAAGAGTCGTCAATTACGTGTTAAAAAATGTGGACAACAGTGGTGCCTCCAGGGACTACTGCTGAAAACAAGAGATAATGGCGCGAAATTCAAAATATTAACTCACTAAGATTTACCTAAAACTTATTTTTAAAACTCAACCTGTTTCATACATACTGTTGAGTTTTGAAAATAAACTTTTAGATAAATTTATTGATGAGAGCTAAACAAAAAAATTTAAATAATGGTTTATTAATGTAAATATTCTTTATTATACACACAAATGACACGAATCAATAAATAACCTTAATGTATCATAAATATATTACAGATGTACTCATCATATTAAATTTAATTAAATAAATAATTAAATACAAATAATTGCAATACAAAGAAATTCGGTTCGTTAATTAATTAAATCTATTATAGACATGCATTAGTCAATATCTTTATTTTAGTTGTGAATTCTTTTGAGTTAATTTTGAAGTTTCAAAAATGTTACTATTATTACCATTCTTTGTATTCTTCTTAATGGACCACTATAAATATAATTATGTGTGGAGTTATATATTTTAAATACTTCATTTTTCCTAAATATCAGGTTTGTATTAAAATCCATTCTATGAAGCAGATATAAGTAATCCAAAATACCGTAAATCAAATTAAGGAAAAATACATATGATTATAAATGCTGACGTTTCCAAAGTTTTGAGATTTACAAGCGAAAGAACTTTTCTGTAACTGTAGTTTTTACTCCAAGTTTATATGCACATTGTATGACAAACTTCTTATGAATTTTTTTCTAATACATAACTATGTATATTATAATACAGCACCAAATTGGTGAACAATATTCAAGTCCAGGTCGAATCAGTGAGTCATTCATATAAAACTAAATTCATTCAAGCATTATTTTATTTATGCATAAAACCCACACACTAGTTACACTAAGTTTCTCAAAACCTGAACCCCAGATTACACATAAAGTTATTTTAAATGACAATAATGTCATAGTCATTTAGAATATTGGAGAGGGGCTCATATAAATTACTGTCATATATTATAAAAATCATCGCGACTAGCAGTACAACCTCTTGGCAATGAAGACATACGA
Source organism: Platerodrilus igneus (assembly GCA_036346225.1). Taxonomy (NCBI): domain Eukaryota; kingdom Metazoa; phylum Arthropoda; class Insecta; order Coleoptera; family Lycidae; genus Platerodrilus; species Platerodrilus igneus. Next base: position 2,275,304 of record JARFIW010001092.1, read on the forward strand.
ATCTACAATGGATTTGAATATAGCACGTTAACACAAAACAAAAATAAATTTAAGCAAAACTTTATGTAATCAATAAACAACTCTGTTTATGAGCATCTACATTTTTTTAATGGAATCAACCTCTTGGTAGAAACTGTTGATTAATATAACTCTCATATATAACAAATTTCTTCAGTATGTGATTTTAAGTAAAAAAAAATTTTCAACTTAAATCAATTCAAGGGTAGTTATGTGAACATTGTACTCAACTCGTACAATATAGAAGAAATATAGAGCAGAGAAATTAAAGTGGTAAAGAATTTTACAACTATTATACTACCGCTACATAAGCCTGATGTTTTTTAGTTTAATTTTAAATATCTTAATCCTGTTATGTTGCTGCTGATGTTTACGATGAATATAACAATACTTTCGTATAACTAGACTTATGCTATAGCCGAGAAAATCGCTTAACACTACATGTAAATGTTCTTTACATGAGTACCAGGTGAAATTAATATGACTCTTTAAAAATAGCTTTAGCTTTGTTAGTATATTTGACACATGATCTTACTGTGGCAAAATGTAGATAACTGAGTCATGAATATCTAGCAATACATTTAAAATTTCTTTTGTAACATACATTAATCTTTGTTTCAGATCACGGTTTTCTTTAAATGCAGTGAATACGGCGTGAAGCTCGGTTGTGTCTGATATTAAATTGACTGCACACTGTTCACAATTTAGTCTTTAACTTTTAACTAAAAAGCCGGTCACGTATGATGCTATCTGTATATCGTAAGTGTCACTATTATCATGAGTAGTAACCTTAATGTTACAAAATTTACTATTCTGAATTTCATACAATGGACTTATATTTATGGAGTCATCTGCTACAAAATCTTGTAAATTTTTCAAAATGCTACTCGAATCCTTTTTGCAATTACGTCAATCAGAATGTGGGTCAATCAAATTATTTATGACAAATGTTTTAAAATATGAAAATAAATTTAATAGCCGAGTTACCATTGCTCTACAAAAGCTTCCTTCACATAAATCAGCTTGAATAAGGTAGCGCTTCACTGGTCTAAGAATAGTATATCTACACAAAAAATTCTTCTATGATGATTTCCTTACTCATACCTGGTCAATACTGACTCTAGTCTGTTCTTTTTATCAAGTTTTCCACACTGCTAAGATTATATGTAAGAGCGTGTAATATTTCGAATGCAGAATTTTGGATATTAATGTTCGGCAAATATAAATTTTTGCTGCACTATTCGCATAGGAAAGTGATTTATATGCCTTTTATAATTCTTCAAGATTTTTTCATATTATATTATGCATACTCATGAATTTAACAATCACATCTTGAGTGCCTTTAAATAAGGGACTTGTCTATCGGTGGTTAATGAAAATCTTCGACCTGGAGGACCTTGTTGTATATCTCCATCTTTATGCTCCAGATGACCGAAACTGGACATTTTGAGACTGAATGATTATTGGTGCACTTATTCTATTATATTCTCTTCTATCAGCATTTGTATTATAGACACAACCTCTTTTATGTATTCTGCACTTGTATTTCCCGCTTGATTGAATGTGATCACTAATTTTAACCGGACAATTAATTCGTGAATGTTGTTTCAATAAACATACTCTACATGGTTTGAGTTTATCTTTTAAAAATCGGAAAACTGGTCTCTTTCTTTTTTTGATGGTGTCCATTTTGGAATTTTCAAGTAATTCTGCAAGATGTTTTATCACATATTTTTAAAATTTCTTGTTATTGGTTGAGAATCCTGTTAAATCTATTGACTTGAATGGCGTGTAATGTATTCTGTAAATCGAGACTAATTTTATCATATCCAAGTAATTTGGTAAATCCGCATGTAAATTGAAATCGTTGTCGTCGTCAGGGTAGATGTCTTTAAAGATTAGTAGATCGTATAGACCTCTAGTACCAGAATATATACTATTATTTAAGGTTATGTCGCTGTTTTCTGGATCAATTTGCAACACACTTTTTCCCAAACTCCATGTATCGATTTCAGAATTATGCTTTACTCCATAAATCGACTTGTCTGTTTTCATTTTCATCCTTCTTAAACACATCTGCATAATAAAGTTATAATGGTTCCTCGGAAACTGGTTGCTTAATTTTCTTTAAAGGTGTTTCCACGTTTTCATTTCTAAATTTTCTCACAGGTGACATCTTGTAAATGAGATGTTGTTACTTGCTATGGTTCAATCAATTGCTTAAGTGTTTCTTTGAATTCTTGGTAGGAAGTGGTATAACCCTTTCTATGCTTCACAAACTTTTTTCGTACAGCACTTCCGCTTATTTGCACCTATGCTTATTTGCGATAAAATCTTTTATAAAATATTTTACGTCCGCCATTGTCATATTCTCAAACACAACTGATCATTTATGTCATCTCTAATACTTATATATTGATCGAAATTCGTCCTTGTCGTCTTATATCAATATCAAAATCTTTGACAATAGTTATAAAATTACGCTTTGAATCATCCCTGTCCCAACAGTTTAAGCACATTTCTTTAAATTTTGAGTATGACATGTCACCATTTACATGGTTAGAAAATATTATCCAACAATGGTATCGTCTTGCTTCCACAATGCAATCACATTAGTGTCCATCCCTAAGACTGTGTTTTAACGCACCTGCACAGGTTTGACATAGGTAAAACAATCTATGCTCTTATGTCTCCTAAATGAGGAAAATTGCATGATCTTTTGTTCGCTTACAGGTATGTTATCAAACACCATAATCGAATTTTATTTAACATCCTCAGGTCCAATTACATCATAATAATTTTCAAACTCATGATAACCAATCTTTTTTAAAGGTTTAAAAACATTTCTTAGGAATTCATATTTTGGTTGATATAAACTTTTAGAAAATACATAGACATTTTGGAATCAAGTCTGTTTTCGTGTAGGATTAAAGATATTAAAGCATTTGTTTTATCGCAGCTGGATGGTTCTGCGAAACAGCCCTTAAATTGGATGGAAACAAAGGTCTATGTTTTCCGATTTTATCACAAGCAGAAGTGGAAATTGTCCAAGTTCTGAATGGGTGTAGTTCAATTGTTTGTTTTATCTTATCTGTTCCCAAACAGGTGTAGGGAAAAATAATACAAAATTTCTACTAAAAGAGTTACTAATTTATGTTAATTTTTTGTATCCTTGATTTTACTATTTTTGCTCTATTGCAAATGGAATTAATGTTCTTAATATAAGTATATAAAAAAAAAGTTCAAGATTATTCAATGTACATCTCAAATACATTGTGTTCAGCACAAAGAAATGGATTAAAAAGCTTTTGTTTAAAAAGTTTTTTAAATTCTGTTTAAGATTAGTATTTAAAATATATTTATGAATACTAGATATAAATAACTTTGCCATGTATGAAAACATTCGGCAAAACTGAGTTAATGATTCTGGCTTGTATTCAAATTCCTTTATCAATGTGTGTTCTTGTGAAGATGATGGAGACTGAAGTTGGTTGATACGAGTACGACAGCCTCCGATTTTCATTTTTAATTTTCGTGGTATATATCCTGCTATATATGCATGAGTATCAGTAATTCTAGTATCTTCTATATTTTCAATGTTGTTAATGTGGGTGTCATCTTTTCTAGAAGAAACTGAATCTACAAAATCACCATCGCTGTTTAGTAAGGATTTTAAACATTCTACTACAACATTATCATCTTCCTCACAAATTGCACCAGGTGAGTGGACCGATGTAAAATTATTAATTGTGAAAGTTTTAAAAGAAGAAATAAACGAATAACAAGATGGATTTATATTGCAAACCCTGTGGCTTTTTATACGGACAAAAACATTTTTCCATTGGATCTTGATTTATAATTTGTCAACAAAGGTATTTAATTCCTATACTATTTAACTTTCCACATACATGTTAAACCTTTAAGAGTTTTAATTCAATTTTTCACTGAAGGAGAATTTCTTTCTCCTTTAGAAGTTATAAATCGCATTGATTTATAAACTTTAATAGCTTTATCCCAAAATTATAAATGCGGAGATGCTTCTGTAATGGCACGATGAAGAATTTTACGATAGTCAGCTCCATAATGAGAACCACTGACACTGTCAAACACCTGATCCATGAATGAAATGAATTTTGATGTTTTCTCTGCTAACATTGGTAATGCTTATTCACGACCTAAAAAAATTATTAATTATAATGTGTGAAATTGTCATAATGTAATATTACCATGTTTAACAATCCATCGCATTGTTGAAGACACTAGATGTGAAAACATTTGTGCTGCATGCTTGACCTTCATCTTCTTCATTTTCTCCTTGTAGATGTGGGAATCTGTTAATTTATAACAGATTCTTGTATTAAAATCGCCTTCCAATTTATATAAACTAGCTGTCATTCCATCTAGCCACAGTTATTCATCATTAATTGTACACCGAGCATTGTTTACAAGTAAATTATTTCGTACGTCTTTCAATAAGTGGGGAGTATCATAAATTGAAACAATTTCTTGACAACCAATCGCAAAAATATCGGAAGGCACATCATTGTGCCTCGATGAAACAGCTTTCAATTTTCCTATTGAATTTGTATTAGTTGAATACTAGTCACAAACTACACAGATGAATATAATTTACCTTCTTGTAATGCTTATACTGTGCTCTTAATTAAAACATGTAGCTAATTTGAATTAATTGGACCCTGAGAAAAATGGAATAAAATTGATTGTTTCCATTTTTTCCGCAAACCCAAAGCATAAAAACTAAAGCATGATCAGCAAACCTTAATTTCCTATCACCATCTACATCTTCAAACCCAATACTTTAATCCCACTTTTTGGCATAAGCCAATGCTGGTGCAATAAACATTTCATCAAACATTAGGCAACAGTGTCTGTCTAGAAATTAAAGTTTTTCACAAGAATTACTAAGAACTTTCATTAATTTTACATTAATTCCAATTTGAAGATGAATTTGGTTGAGGATATTCAACAATGTTTTCCTAGAAGGCAGCGTAAATATAATCTTTAATGCTTTAGGGCTGTTTTAACAAGGAATGCAAAAACCTTAACAAAACTGAATCGTCTGTCTCTAGCACGTTTCTGTAGCATTCACAGTTGACAGTTAATAAACTGTAATGATATATCACTTATTCTTGCTTTTAAAAATTTCTGTGATTCTGTATAATGCAATGCTTCAAACAGTCGGTCTTTATTAGAAGTATTGTGGAAGTTCAACCTTCTAGCAACTCTTTAAATTTCTAGCTACTTCATACAGCCATCTAGCTATAGGTGTTAACTCCACAGCTCTAGTAACACCGACACTTTTTAAAAGTCCCTTTGAAGAGGCAATTTCTGGAAATACAAATATATTTAATAGCGGTTATAAAACCCAAGCATAAAATTTTTAAATACAACCTATATGGAAGATTGTGAAACGGCAATAGAATTTTCAAATAAATATCACTACTCATACTGCGAATATTATTTGGCAAGGCAATAGCCAAATGTGATATCATGGCAATTACCATAATGATTGTTATTATTCTGAATTAAAAACAAAACTTTATAAATAAAAGTAATACAATTTACTTAAATTACATTATACAAAAATTCAGCGGTAATTGCTGTGAAAATATAAAAAATGGCAATATTTTATAATCTAGAACTTCAAGATTGCTGTTTTCCCATCTACATTAAATTAATATTGCCACTTGACGAGTTTAAGACAGCGAATCAATGTTAAACTTTAATGGTGCAATATTGACAACTAATTTTGTTTTTAAAAAGGTGTTTCCCACAAAATATTATTATAAAATATTTGCAATGGTTTGTTATTCATTTAAGGCATATTGAAATGTTTAAGACTTTTTTAAACCTAGTGTTAGCCCTCTTTATCTAATACATAAAGCACACTTTTTTTGCATTATGATATGCTCAGTAGAACAGCGATTTCTGCCATGCGTATCTTTCCAGGAACTATATTTTATTTATTTATTAATAAGATACCCCTGTTTGCAGTATGAAATATTATTAGTTACATGTGTATTGGAAAAATTTCCAATTACACTTAAACAAACACTATTAGTAAAGTTCATTCGGGGTGTATCTATTTTTATAGGTATATATCATAAAGGTCTATCAACCCTTTTGTAAATATTAAAATATATACTTAACAAACCTTTGCAACTCCTTTGGGTAACAACTGAAGCAGTAGAAGGTGTATAAATTTCATCAACCTTACTGTTCATTGCTAGCACTTCTGGTACATGGCTTGTAGATGGTGCATTCAATGCCGTGGTACTAATAGAAGTCTGTGATGGTGCTATAAAAAAATGGCTTGTAAATATGCTGAAGCAAAACAAAATTACATACTAGTAGAAACTTTCTTAGCTGTTAGCCAACATACTGTGTGTCCAGAATGCAGTAAATTTCGAACAGCATTGTACTTCAAATTGGTTCGATTTCTATTATCGCAAAACATGTCGTCTTCAGAAAAGTGTTTATGACACTCTAATTGAATATCTAAGTTTGTTCTCCACGTTTAGCAAATCACTACGACAAAGTACTTCGCACCACTGTCTAAGAACCTGAAAAGAATTAAGTTTTCACAAGCATCCTTCATAGATATAGTTCGTTCATGTATGTATCTAATTACTTATTGAGTGAATAGATATTAAAATAACTTATACAAAATATATAGAATAGAAAAATCTCAAACAGGTTTTGTTATCGTCTAAAGCTACTACCGCGACCATATAGTCTACCAAGACTGAACACAATAGCTATTTATTGTTATTGGTTGGTAGAGTAGTATTATTATCGGAAGGTGGGTGAATTGTGATGTTATAAGTTTATTCATGCGCCATTCGATAATAATTCTACTCTAACATACAACTCGTTTCTACAATTATGCAAACTTTGTCAATGTAATTTATTATAACGAATTTTTACATGATCCTATATTGACAAATTTAGATACTACTTCACTTCCATACTATATACACTATGGATGTGTATTATATGAATCTGATTTCTGCAAATTAAATCTTAAAATCTACTTACCTCAGGATCATTCGGAAACAATGTAACGTAGCCTCGTTACTGGTATTATTACAACCAAGAACACAACACTTAGTTACCATTGTGTTAAAAATTATAATTACAAATAGAATCAATTAAAACTACACAAGATCATGCTAGACTTATAAAACTAAAACCAATATTATTAAAAAGATACAATAATTTAGAATTCAAAATGGCTACTTAAAGTTCAATGCATTAGAAAGAACGAACAACTCATAAATTAATATCTTGATATAATTGTAAACAAATCAATTACAGATGCATGTGCTAACTATTGTAGTGCCTTTGCGACATGGGGCAATACTACAATAGTATCAAATTATGGTTCTGCCAAACATCGAGAGTGTGCACCGCATGGTCGAGATAAAAGAGCTAAGAAATTGCTTAAGTATTTATTATTAAAACAATATTTTTATATAACTTTATTAAAAAATATAATATAGATACAATCAATTGTGAATAAATCTATTAACGACTTCTGCAAAGAAGTTATACTCAAACACAAAGTCGCATATATTAAAGCAGAAACCTTCGTCGGTTCAAAATTTCTTGAATGCTGCCAATTAATTACATTCTCACGTCCACTGTTGCATCTTTAAGATTTTCATATTGGTGACAAATACGGGTGAATCCTTGAACTTGCTATAGTAAGTAAGTGAGTAAGTTTGTTCATACCCATAATACAGTGGTAAAAATTCTTCTACAACACATTAAATAGCTTATTTACATTTGCCACCTTAAATATCCTAATATAACAACTCTGTGGAGTGCATATAAATGTCAGAGGAAGAAGATTTCTTATCCTCCCCTACCAATCTTAAAATTTATATCGTCAATAAAATAATAAACAGAAGATTTGATGTTAATAGGTAGTTTATTAAATAATGTTGGGACTATGTATATAAACGAGTTTTTGATGAGCATAGATGACGGTCTAGGTTTATATATATATATATATATATATATATATATATCCCCAGCTGATCGTGTAAAATGATTGTGAAAACTATTGTGAGCACTGAAGTTTGTTTGCTTTTTAAAAAACAGTATAAGGGTTTCATAAATAAAAATTTAGGCATAAGTTAGAACATTTAGTTTTATAAATAAAGGTCTGCAATGACAATCCCTTGCTGATTTGGCTATAATTCGTATGGCTCTCTTTTGTAATCTGAAAATTGTTGTTATATTTTCGCTAGTTGAATTACCCCAATAGGCGATATCATATCTTATCCTTGATTCGAATAGTGCATAATACACATTCAAAGCACATTCATTTGATACTGCGTTGAATACAGCCTTAATAGCAAAAGAAGCAGAGGACAACATTGTAGCTAAATCAGTAACGTGTTTCGACCAATTAAGCCCTATTTCAATAATTAGAGCTAAAAATTTATTTGCCACAACTGGATACAAAGATAAATTTTTCGATAATCTTTTGGTTCTTGAAAACCATTAAGCACGTTTTCTGGTCATTAACAACCAGCTTATTTATGATAAACCAATTATATGCAGATTTCAAGTCTGCACTAATATTATTTTCTAAAGTAGCTATGGAAGCGGCATCCCAACTAAGACTTATGTCGTCTTCAAAAACAGTGCAATTTGCAATGTCGTAGACCTGACAAAATCATTTATGAAGAACAAGAACAATAAAGGACCAAGGACAGAACCCTGCGGTACTCCCAGGTTTATATCTAATTTATTAGATAGTCTATTTCCGTCATTGATTCTAACTGACTGTAATCTTCCCTGTAAGAATGACTTAAACCAGTTGTTTGGAATTCCTCTGATGCCATAATATTCTAGTTTGGCTAAAAGTATATCATGATTAACCGATTCGAACGCTTTGCTAATGTCGATGAGCTGCCGCTACTAATGTATGTTTCTTATTTATTGCTTGGTAAATATTGTTTAGAAAATATGAATTGCATCGTTTGTGGATTTTTCGGCACAGAACCCATATTGAGCAGGAGTTATAATGTTATACTTATTAGTAAACCTAGTAATACGTGTTTTTACTAAGTATTCAATTAGTTTTGAGAACACTGAAAATAAACAAATCGGCCTATAATCGTTAACAGAGTGAGAACCTCCCTTATGTATAGGAATTACAATTGCATGCTTTAGACATGATGGAAATACAGCTATTTGGAATGATTCATTGATTAAGTCCGCAAGATATTTAATTAATTTTAGAGGTAGTAATGTTAATATTTTAGCAGGAATTTTGTCCTCGCCAGAGCAGTGCTTATTCTTAAATGAACTCAACACGTCTATAATTTCATAGTGGTTCGTAAGGAAGAACATAAAATTATTATGATATGCAAGAGAACTGTATTTTAAAAATCCAGGGATTTTGACATAGGTAAGTCATTGTCGATTAATAGATTCTCAGCAGCTGTAACAAAATGAGCATTTAGAATATCTGCGGTTTTTTCATATAAACAGTTTTGTATATAAACAGTCGTCATTTTTTCACGTTTCCTGACAGTTCCTTTACAACTTTCCACGGTTCTTTCGATTTGTTTTTAGAATGCCAAATACGATTTGATAAAAATTTAGCTTTAGCCAGTGAAATTGTAGCCTTAAATATTTTTTTGTATCTAACATAATGTCTTAACAAAAGCATTATTACTATAATGTTTATACATAATATGAAAAATTTTGTTGTTTTTTGCTGAAGTTTTTATTCCTTCAGTTAGTTTCGTGTCAATGGAAAGGAAGTATCGAATGCTTCTGATATGTTTTTTACTAAGAGCTGAAAATTACAGTCTAAGTCATTAGAAGTAGCCGGAAGATGTATTACTTCACATAAACACTTCAAATGACCTATGTTTTCCTTCGTAAACTTACGTGCCAAAGATGCCTCCGAACCTATTATTGATTTAAGATAGAGTTAAAAAAGGATAAAGCTGTGATCAGACAGGTCATTGCTTATTATCTCAGTTGAAATAATGGAGGTATTAGGGATATTTGTAATTATGTAGTCAATACAGGAACTTGTGGCACCAGTGACTCTAGTGGCTCCTTATATCTGCATTGTCATATTATGTAATTGTAGAATTTGTTTCAGTCTACTTCTGTGCTTGTCTGTAGTATTATTGAAATTAATGTTAAAATCCCCCACTACCACTACCTTACAATAACTTGTTAGTGAGTTTAATATAGTGTCCAGTGAATGTGGAAAATAGTCAATGCTACCAGCGGGTGAGCGATAAACTGATAAAATGTGCAGCTTACCTTCTCTATTATACACATGCGAAAATTCAAAATTTATTTCTTTTCTCAGATTATAGAAAGATGAGATGTCTTTCAATTTAAAGTTTACACTGCAGTAAATTGCCGTTCCCCCATGAGAAGAATTTTGTCTGCTGAAGTTACTTACAAGCGTATACCCATCAACATGCGCATATTCAAGTGGTTTAAGCCAATGCTACGTTATACAAATGATATTAGGGAAACATAAACTTTCTAATAGAATGAATAACTCATTAGTTTTGCTGTGCAAACTCCGCATGTTACACAGTATCAATTAAACTTTGTCTACTTTATTGCTAAAGAAATTTCTGTATCTATTTCCTCCCTTTTTTGTCGGGTTACTAAAAAATTGGCTGTATTTCTCGTGATATGCTGAATCTTTGTAGTAGAGTTGTTGGTTCTTAATAAGATGTCAGAGAGCTTTTTACTAACAATTCTTTTTCCCTTTTTTGAGATAAGAAAACCATGCTTGGTAAATAACAAATTATCTAAGTAGAAGTTACAATCAAATAGCCTAGTATGAGAATACCTATTTGTCACATCATACAGTACCCCATTTAAATAATAAACTTCACTATTAAACTTCTCATGATCATACCTATAAGATACTGCAAACAAGATTAAATTGAATTGCTGGCATTTTTCCATTATATTTTCAATGTTGTCAATAACCGAGCTGTGCTGTTTTCCATATCCCCAATGTCATTAGATCCTCCTATAATAATTACATAATCATTTAAGGTAAAATCCTTAGTAACTGATTTTAAGTTTTGTACTACGCCATCAAGCTTAGCATTTGGTTTAACTAGTGATGTAATATTGTATTGTTGCAGATGTTCTCTCATATAAGCACTTAGGTTTCTTCCATGTGAATCAGCTAGTATTAGGAGCTTTGGTTAATTTATAATAGCCTAGGGTTTCATTAGGCCGTTTCTCAATTTTGAGTCATTTCCAGCTTTTCCATGCTGTATTTTCAACGTTTTTATAGGGGTTTCAGGCAATCCTTCAGATGACTGATAAGCAGAGCTATAGGTTTGTACCAATTTATTTCGTACATCTCTACTGTACGTGTACTGCAGTTTCTGATGGTACAGGAACTCAAACAACTGATCACTAAAAGTTTCATCTTCATTTAAGAGAGATTCAACATTCTGGCTACTACTAGTTTGAGTACCAAACACCATCTTTCTTCCTTTACTTTTGAATCTGTATTCACAATTTGCGCAAACTTTTCTGGTTCACCATTTGCGGCTGCTATTACATTTAATGAATTTTGTAGTTCAATTTGCATTCTGAGATTTGCTTCTTAGCAGACAATAGTTCTGCATTCAGTTTTTCATTACAATTAGCATCCAATAATAGATTTTTAATTTCATGTTTTAACTTAATAATATGTTTACCTTTTTTATCATTATGAATTAAAGCCAGGTTCAGGTGTTCTTTATACTTGAGACATGAATTACGCTTGTCCTTATCTATTCCTTCAAATGTATTAAAGTCATTTATACAATTTCCACATACTATTTTATTATTTGAAATTAACTTGCCCATTTTAGTTCTAATAAAGCAGCTTTTATGAAACAAGGCAAAACATTTTGTGCAGACATAACTTTTTTAATCCTTCTTACAACGCCCAAATTTAAAATTATATGAATCATTACCAGCACTTTCATTATGTAGTTCACTTGCAGTCATTAAACATTTATTGGAAGTTTTGTCCAGGTAGTATTTTTCTATAAAGGTTGCATGTGAGAGGTAGGTATGCATGCAATTATTCATTCTGTTCGAAGTTCATCCAACCTTGAGGGAAGGTCTGTTGATTCAAAAACACTTTAATATTTGTTATATAAGCGTTCGTAAAGCTTGTAGCAGTTTCTTTTTTCCTATCATACTTCCTATTTTGTAGTGTTAATAAAAATTCATCAAGCCTTTTCTATTTCGTTCAATATCTTAATTCTCCACACCTGTGATTTTGATGGGGGTAGTGATGGTACTTCGTGTAGTTCCAGTTTCTGAATGCTATTATTATGATTGATTTTGCATTGCCAATAGCAGCAAACCTTGGCAAAGTCGCTTAATGTTATATGAGGTACCTCCCATGTAAAGCGTTGTATGGTGAATGTTGCAATATTTTCGATTGACTTGTAACAACTTACATCAGACTTGGATCTGATTAAAATCAATTCTTGTGGCATGTTGACAATACATTTCTCGTAATCTTCAAAAACTCAAAAAATGGTTTCAAGCGGTATAGCACAAATAAAACGACCATCTTTGAATATTGACCTATCCTCCCACCTAGTATGATTGATGGACTTTGTTTCTGATTCTTGTAGAGACGCCAATACTTTAATAGTTCAAGTAATCACAGGAATTTGGCACATGTCGACTGGTTGATTATTTTCCAACTTGTATTGTATTTCTTCAAACAGAAAATATTGTGCATTTCTAGTAACCTCGTATACTTTGGCTGGATCTTCTGTTGTGTTCACCCCCTTAATACATATGTAATTTTCGTGGGCATATGTGATATTATCGCTGCTTTGAATTTCCGTACAAATTCAATCATTGTTTTCTGTATTCAATGTAAATAGTAGATATGTATCATAGTCTCCTTTTATTATAGTTTCATCCAATTTATAGCTACGAAACACATCTAATTTAAGTACATCTTCGTATTGAAGTCTTAGTTTGATGTTGTTCTCTTCATGTGAGTCTAAACTGTGTTTATTTCTTCCAACCATTGTTTACAATTTTCAGTCCTAAGGATTGTAAAAAAAACCTATTTCCACAGTTGTAAGCCTCTTGATATCTTGAGACTTTGACGGTCTAGTCACTTCTGGTTCTCGAGGTTAATGGTAACGCGATTTATATACAAAGTCGATGGGCATTAAATTAGATGCTTTTTATCTCCAGTCTAACACAGGTATAGGTGTCTGGTGAAAAGTTTACCAATTTTCCTAAATAATCAACCAATGTGATTGTAATGTCGATTTCTGACACATCCAATGTGACATATGACGTGGTTAGGCTCTTTCTCCAGATTATACCCAACTGGTACAGAGAGGCTGAATTCGAATATAGTATTTGTAAGAAAATTATTTCTAAATGAGCCTGTGATGAAATTAGTTTCCGCAAAAATGTTTGAGACTAGGATTATGTTCACTTGTTGGTCTGAAGTCTGCAGACAGTTTGCGGTTGGTAAAGCCTAAAGTGCTTCTAATACTGTTTACATGATTCGCTCCAAAAACAATCGGTATACTGCTTCATATAGAACACTTTAGTATGTTATGGTTTGCACTTAGTATGAAAAATTTATCAATGTTCTCGTTAAAAAGATTTCATGTGTGTGTGTGTGTGTGTGTGTGTGTGTGTGTGTGTGTGTATGTATGTATGTATGTATGTATGTATGTATGTATGTATGTATGTATGTATGTATGTATGTATGTATGTATGTATGTATGTATGTATGTATATATATATATATATATATATATATATTTATATATAGTGAATAAGATGAAATAATAACTTACACTTTTATGCAAAGCCCAAATGATCATTTCAAGTCGAGCTAGTAATTGAAAGATGGAAAATATATGGTCTAAGTTATTATTTCATCTTATTCACTATAATACGATAGTATTTATCAACTTACCTTGTGTAATTAACTACCTAAAATATATATATATATATATATATATATATATATATATATATATATATGTATATAATTAGTTTTGGGTTTTAGGTCAGCAGAATTGAAGAGTTCTCTTTTATAAACTCAAGCTTTCGGAAATTTATTTTCCATTTTCAAGAGTACTAAAAGTAAATACAAATGAATTAGTTACGTGAACAAGGTTGACTAATAGCTAAAAATTATAATTAACTGATACTTACTAAAGTGGGATAAGATACAATTGGACGATCAATAATAATGTACAGTGTATAAGGGTATGGTATAATTAAATTTAAAAATAAAAATAATACTAATTATATCATCAAAAGGGTAAACAAATTTTGATTATGATGTATACTGTCTTTAAATTTAATTTTTGTAAATAGTTGTTTATATGAGAATTTTTTTGTTTGGGAAAGGTATCTTTATATGTATTAATTAAACACATTAATTGTAATCATAATCAAAATTTTTTTACCCTTTTGATGATATAATTAGTATTATTTTTATTTTTAAATTTAATTATACCATACCCTTATACACTGTACATTATTATAGATCGTCCAATTGTATCTTATCTCACTTTAGTAAGTATCAGTTAATTATAACTTTTAGCTATTAGTCAACCTTGTTCACGTAACTAATTCATTTGTATTTACTTTTAGTACTCTTGAAAATGGAAAAATAAATTTCCGAAAGCTTGAGTTTATAAAAAAGAGAACTCTTCAATTCTGCTGACCTAAAACCCAAAACTAATTATATACACTTAGATAGCAAGGTCGTTACCAAATTTAGTTTAGTATATATTACTCATATTTAGACCAGGGTAGAAAATTAATTAAGTGCATCAAATAATTTTAATCACCGTGTATAAGGAAGCTTTGGGAAAAAGTACGCATTATTAAAACCGTGAAGCATAAAAATTTATTCGTTTCATTAAAAATAAGGGATTTAAATTATTCACTAGACGTTTTCTATAAAAAGAAGCAGTATTAAAATGCTCAACTTGTATGTAATTTAATTATTCCAAGTAAAGAAACAAATGGAAATTACGTGCAAAATTTATATTAATTAATTCAAGTTTAAGTAACGAGTATTAAACAAAATGTACAAATAATAATTAATATTTAATTAGGATTCACTAAAAATTAAAGGGTAGAAGTCAATGCCATTCATTATTATTTTAATTGGAGTTAATTGAACGATTATTAAGGTATAATAAGCATAAAAGCTTGTGAAAATCCAAGGTTAAAATACCACGAAATAAAGCTCTGAGAATTATGTTAAAACGTTCACACACCTGCGTATTTTTAAAAGTCAATTTCAGTTTAATTTGTTTAGATAAACATGTAGATTCTACGTATATTGGAAACGGTCGGATGCTTTAGCACGAAATACAAAACAGCGTTTATTTAAAAGTCACGTCGCGAGTCCACGTGGATAGTAAAGAATATCGATTTGTACCACTCAGACCAAGGTAGAAAAGGAAAGAGAAAATGCGTCAAGCAGAGACACTAATAATTAAAGGCGTGATTTGTGAAGCGTCACGAGGGTCACGATTGGTTGAAAATAAGAGGCAAACATGAGAAGTGTAAAAATAACATTTCTGTATAAAATTTAATTAGTTGTTCTCAGACGTTGCGTGCCGTGTGGAAAATTTCTGAGATTTAACTGGCGCGACTGCAAATTTAGTAGAATAGCTGTGCCCGACTGTCGAAATGGGAACGTAGAATGCGAAATTCTAAAAACTGGCCGTTATGGGGACAAAACCGACGGACAGGCTAGCCATTATATATACCCGGACTTTAAACAGTTTCGCTCTCTTAGATTTTTGATTGTTCGATGCTTTAAACAGTGCTCCTAGATTTTCGATTTTGATTTAATACTTGAAACAGTTTGCTCTTATATTTTGTGATTATTGAATACTTTAAAACAGTTTGCTCTTGACGTGCTACGATACAAGTTGTTATGCATTAGTGCACTTAGAAAAGAAGATACTAAGTAATAAAGTCTAGTTATAGTTGCGAGTATTACTGTACCAATTATCGAAATTAGTACATGATAAATGAATAAACAAAAGTAGGCAGTTTTGGGGTATAGCGTGAAAGAAGTATGAATTTCTTTGCTATTTTTCGGGGGTGTTAATAGTCAGATGTTATTCGTAATCGTGATTGGATCCACAAAACAAGATTTTGGATATACTTAGATGAGTTCCGGAGAAGCTCTGAAACAACTTTAGATGAATGGTGGTGTAGAAAAGTTTAAAAGACGACCAGGAATCTGAGGACGGAAACATAACCCAGTTGGAATGGTAAAATTAGCAAGGATGATGTACATTGAAGCCACGAGTGCAGTAACCTTCAGGTAAATTATACAATTTTGTTCGAACTTTGATGTTTTTGGTGTGTGTTGAATAACTTTATAATTTGTTTGATAAAAAAAATGGACAGTAGTGAATTTGTACCAACAACAAATTTTTAATTTTAAGGTGAAATTTTCTTGTTTAAGTAGAAAGGAGTATTTAGCAGTTTAAGTTCTTGATTATGATGAAAATTTGGGTCTGTCTTTGAGCTCAATTAGACTAACCTGTTTGATTAACGTAAAGGGGTGGGAGATGCTTCCTTTATACTCAGACTCAGGTCTGCAAATATTGTTAAATTAATTAGTAGGCATTCTACAAGGACTTTAATTCTGGATGCAAATTAAAAATGATGACAAATTTAAACTTGAAATTTTATGATACTGAAATTTATGCTGAAATTTAATTTTGAAATTTTAATGTATTATGAATATTAATGTAAATAGAGTTAACGTTGATGTTTGTGGTAGGAATGTGTTTGTTTTTTTTATGAATGAGGATGAAAGTTATCTAGGGGAGCAGCCGAGGCGGAAAGAGTAAAGAGGCGATTATCAGAAGAGACTCAACAGGGCGAGAATCACAGCAAATCTTGGTGCCAAATTCGAGAGGCTCGAATATTTTTTTTTACTCAGGTGAGGCTTTTTTGTAGGATTCACAGCATCTATGGCGACCCAAAAGTGAGGCTCGAGTTCCAAATAAAATTTTTGTGATTTTATTCCAGGAAACTGGCGATCTGAGAGAGAGAGTTTCTGTTTGTGTATAAATTTAAGAGTATTTTAGAGTGTGTGTGTGAGTGATTTGAACGTATGCAGAGAAAGGAGTGGTTAAGGAGTCAAGGAGTGGAAATTAGAAGTGACGATAGTGCATTGTGTGAAAAAAAATTCGAAAATGGAAGAAGCTGGAGGCAGTAGAGATTAGTCGAGGACGGAATCAGGGGATCAAGGAAATGAGCTAATGATGAGAATGTTAGAGGAAATGCGATTAGCTAGGGAGGAATCCAATAAAAAAATTAGAACAGCTAAGCGATGAATCTAATATAGCTAGGGAAGAGTCCAACCGAAAATTAGAGCAGATAAGCGGGAAAATTGAGCAATCGACTAAAGAATTTACAGAGTTTAAAAATAGTCTTACCGTAAAAATGAGGGAAGTTGAAAATAGGGTTGATAAAAATGAGCGTGATATTACAGGTCTTCGACAGGAAATGGGACATTTAAGGTCCGAAGTACGCATTTTTTGTGAAGAAGAAATAAATATAAAAATGACTGAAGTAACGGACTCATGTAGAGATCAGTTAGGCAGGGTAGAACGCGAAGTTAGTAGTATCAAATACAACATGTCAAGTTTAACGGGGGATGGTCCCAGATTTTATACAGGTGGCGTATCATTGGACCAACATATGAAATTTTATGACGATAACAGGGTAAATCCACAAATTTTTATTAATAGTGTAAGAAATCTAGTGGGAAACTTATTTGACGAACAGACTAAACTGAATACGATAAAGGCTTTATTGAAGGACAATGCGGAAGCATAGTACAATTTAGTAGGACAGGACATAGAGACGTATCAGGACTTTGAAAACAAATTTTTACAACATTACTGGAGTTATCACAAACAGGATCAGATTAGGGACGACTTGATTACAGGAAAATTTAAGGGAGAGTTTGCAGGTTCTAGGGAGCAATATGCCATCCGAAAATACAGTGTGGCCAAACAACTTAATCCACCATTGACGGAAAGACAAATAATTAAGTACTTATCACAACATTTTGAACTGGAAATCAGACAACACGTGGCCTTACAAAACATCACAGAACGGGAGACATTTTTAGAGTATTTACAGAGATATGACAATGTATGTGTAGGACGGACAAGAGAGATACGAGAACGAAACATTAACACGGTTAGGTTTGACAACAGGACACCGAATTATCCGAGACGGCCTTACTATAATAGGAATTTTCGACCGAATTGGGAACGACGAGGACAGGAATATAGAAGCAATAGTGCAACTAGGGGACCGACGCCAAGACCTAGTTACACGAGACAGAATAGTTTACCGGAAGTAAACAGGACAGTGACGAGCACGCCGAATAGAGACAGGGACACGGATATTAATACAAGGAAAACGTACGCACAGGTTGTAGAAGGACAACCAGGACCAAGCACAGAAAACAGGACGAGACAGGATTTTTAGAACGCGACAGACCACTAGATTTCAGTGTAAATGTATATGAACATCCACGTGAATTTTTCAAAATTGAGGAAGAAGTAGAGCCAGAAACTGTAGAAAAATTATGCTTGCCAATTATTAATATAGGAATTTTTGAGAATAATGTAGAAGTATTACTTGATACAGGGGCAGAGGCGAGTTTAATATCGGAGGAATTCGTCAGCAAAATTAGGGATAAGGTCTGTGATAGAATTATGCCTATAAAGCGTAGCCATTTAGTAGCTCCAAATAAAAAGAAGTTTGCTGTAGTGAATAGCGTTGTGGTGCTTAGGATAGATATAGGAGGTTTAAGCTGTGAACAGGAGTTTGTAATTGTACCTGGACTGAAGTTTCAGAGCATTTTAGGTGTTGACTGTATGATAAAGTTAGGGGTTTTGATAGATATGGAAAGGAAGGTAGTAAGGATTAAGGATAGGGTAGTGCCATGGAAGGGCAGTTATGAAGTCACAGAGGATGACACGGGGTTGAATATTAATGTAGTAGAGGTAGAGGATGATGGAGATAAACAGATCAACACAATAAGATGTCCAGAGGATAGGAGAGTAGAGGTTCAAGCTTTATTACAAAAACATGCAGAATTAGTGGGGGTAGAAGCAAGCACAGCGTTAGGCTATGAGCACGTGTTAGAAGTGGATAATTCAGAACCGTTCAACGCAAAGGTTTATGCGATTCCAGCAGCATATCGGGAGCAGGTGAAGGCAGAATTAAATAAAATGCTGGAAGATGGCATAATGGAGGTCCCAAACACTCATTTCATAAATCCGTTGGTGGTGGTTAGGAAAAAGGATGATAGTATTCGTTTATGTTTAGATGCACGTAAAATTAACCAATGGACCAAACCGCAATTCCATTGTCCACCATCCATGGACACACTTTTGACGAGGTTAAGTGGCAAGTTTGTTTTTAGTAAATTAGATTTAAGGAATTCATTCTGGCTGATTCCATTACACAAGGATTCTAGAAGGTACATAGGATTTTCCGTAGAGGGAAAAATCGATAATTTTAAGGTAGTATCGTTTGGTTTGTCGGCAGAAAAGGAAATAATAATAAATAAGAAACAGACAAGTGTAGGGATTGAAGAAAAAGCAGTATTTAAGAGTCAGGATAATAGGAATGAGTTTATTTTATGTGAAATAATAGGGATGATAAGTATAGATATAAAAGGAGGAGAAATAGGGATGAAGAGTATTAGGATGGTGAGAAGAAAGACTTGGAGGGTCAAGAAGAGAGTCAGATTTAAATAAGAAATGAAGATTGAACGAACAAAATATAGGGATAGAATAGGTGTATATAGAACAGTAGAAGTAAATGTTTATAGAAAATAAAGCTAGGTATAGGATAAATATGGGAGATAGTTAGAAATAGGTGTATAGGGTGAGAAGAAAATAAGATAGGTTAAGTGTAGAGATTTCTTATAAGATTAGTGGAGAGTTAGGAATAGAATAAGAATAGGATAGGTATATAGGATTAGGTAGGGGGAAGTGAAGTATAGTGAAGATTAGTTAAAAGGTTAGGAATAGGATAGGTATATAGGATGTATATAGGATTAGATGGAGAAGTAGGATGAAGTTAGGGACAATTTCAGTTTATAAAATTAGGTGAGAGTTAGGAATAGGATAGGGATATAGGATAGGTGTAAATATTTTTTTTTGGATTGGATATAAGTTAGGTAAGTTAGATAGATAAGGGTAGAGAGAGATAGGCAATTTTTTTTGTAAATTTTTTTTTGCAGTCTAAATGTTTATATTTAATTTCAAATAAGTGGGATTATTTGTATTCAAATAGGGGGAAAATACTCATATTTAGACCAGGGTAGAAAATTATTAAGTGCATCAAATAATTTTAAACACCGTGTATAAGGAAGCTTTGGGGAAAAGTACGCATTATTAAAACCGTGAAGCATAAAAATTTATTCGTTTCATTAAAAATAAGGGATTTAATTTATTCACTAGACGTTTTCTATAAAAAGAAGCAGTATTAAAATGCTCAACTTGTATGTAATTTAATTATTCCAAGTAAAGAAACAAATGGAAATTACGTTCAAAATTTATATTAATTAATTCAAGTTTAAGTAACGAGTATTAAACAAAATGTACAAATAATAATTAATATTTAATTAGGATTCACTAAAAATTAAAGGGTAGAAGTCAATGCCATTAATTATTATTTTAATTGGAGTTAATTGAACGATTATTAAGGTATAATAAGCATAAAAGCCTGTGAAAATCCAAGGTTAAAATACCACGAAATAAAGCTCTGAGAATTATGTTAAAACGTTCGCACACCTGCGTATTTTTAAAAGTCAATTTCAGTTTAATTTGTTTATATAAACATGTAGATTCTACGTATATTGGAAACGGTCGGATGCTTTAGCACGAAATACAAAACAGCGTTTATTTAAAAGTCACGTCGCGAGTCCACGTGGATAGTAAAGAATATCGATTTGTACCACTCAGACCAAGGTAGAAAAGGAAAGAGAAAATGCGTCAAGCAGAGACGCTAATAATTAAAGGCGTGATTTGTGTAGCGTCACGAGGGTCACGATTGGTTGAAAATAAGAGGCAAACATGAGAGGTGTAAAAATAACATTTCTGTATAAAATTTAATTAGTTGTTCTCAGGCGTTGCGTGCCGTGTGGAAAATTTCTGAGATTTAACTGGCGCGAGTGCAAATTTAGTAGAATAGCTGTGCCCGACTGTCGAAATGGGAACGTAGAATGCGAAATTCTAAAAACTGGCCGTTATGGGGACAAAACCGACGGACAGGCTAGCCATTATATATACCCGGACTTTAAACAGTTTCGCTCTCTTAGATTTTTGATTGTTCGATGCTTTAAACAGTGCTCTTAGATTTTCGATTTTGATTTAATACTTGAAACAGTTTGCTCTTATATTTTGTGATTATTGAATACTTTAAAATAGTTTGCTCTTGACGTGCTACAATACAAGTTGTTATGCATTAGTGCACTTAGAAAAGAAGATACAAGGTAATAAAGTCTAGTTATAGTTGCGAGTATTACTGTACCAATTATCGAAATTAGTACATGATAAATGAATAAACAAAAGTAGGCAGTTTTGGGTATAGCCTGAAAGAAGTATGAATTTCTTTGCTATTTTTCGGGAATGTTAATAGTCAAATGTTATTCGTAATCGTGATTGGATCCACAAAACAAGATTTTGGATATACTTAAATGAGTTCCGGAGAATCTCTGAAACAACTTTAGATGAATGGTGGTATAGAAAAGTTTAAAAGGCGACCAGGAATCTGAGGACGGAAACATAACCCAGTTGGAATGGTAAAATTAGCAAGGACGATGTACATTGAAGCCACGAGTGCAGTAACCTTCAGGTAAATTATACAATTTTGTTTGAACTTTGATGTTTTTGGTGTGTGTTGAATAACTTTATAATTTGTTTGATAAAAAAAATGGACAGTAGTGAATTTGTACCAACAACAAATTTTTAATTTTAAGGTGAAATTTTCTTGTTTAAGTAGAAAGGAGTATTTAGCAGTTTAAGTTCTTGATTATGATGAAAATTTGGGTCTGTCTTTGAGCTCAATTAGACTAACCTGTTTGATTAACGTAAAGGGTGGGAGATGCTCCTTTGTACTCAGACTCAGGTCTGCAAATATTGTTAAATTAATTAGTAGGCATCCTACAAGGACTTTAATTCTGGATGCAAATTAAAAATGATGACAAATTTAAACTTGAAATTTTATGATACTGAAATTTATGCTGAAATTTAATTTTGAAATTTTAATGTATTATGAATATTAATGTAAATAGAGTTAACGTTGATGTTTGTGGTAGGAATGTGTTTGTTGTTTTTTTATGAATGGGGATGAAAGTTATCTAGGGGAGCAGCCGAGGCGGAAAGAGTAAAGAGGCGATTATCAGAAGAGACTCAACAGGGCGAGAATCACAGCAAATCTTGGTGCCAAATTCGAGAGGCTCGAATATTTTTTTTTACTCAGTTGAGGCTTTTTTGTAGGATTCACAGCAATATATATATATATATTTATATTTTTCTGCAAATTTTAATATTAAATAGTTTTTGATAAATTATTAATACATTTCGTTGAAGGGTAGTTTCTTAGTATGGCAGATTTGATCTTGACAATACTAACACTGGCATATTTTATAGTCCCTCGAAATGTAGATAGCAACGCAATTACAATGTTCATGTATACAATATTGACTATATTTTACCTTCCACAGGAAA
Source organism: Platerodrilus igneus (assembly GCA_036346225.1). NCBI lineage: Eukaryota > Metazoa > Arthropoda > Insecta > Coleoptera > Lycidae > Platerodrilus > Platerodrilus igneus. The sequence goes on from JARFIW010001092.1 coordinate 2,298,154, forward strand.
ATGAATGGTCTATGGGTATACTCTATATCATTAATCCCCCACTTCATAGCTTTCCGCTGGTATATAAGACACTGCTCACCATAACATTTTATTCGGTCTTGCATATAGCAAGTTCAAAGTGCTCTTTCTAAAATTCTATTTTGTTTGCAGAAAAAAAATAGAATCATCGAACAAGCTCATGTGTGATGTGTGTTTTCCTAGCTACATCCGAAGGACCAGTCTAAACCGTCACCATGCTAAAGTTCATGATTTGGAAACCCCTTCAGTACAAAGTGCTGTTTAATCTACAGCTATAGGGTGTAACAGGCTGATTTACATGTATTACTTATATATAAAAAAGTTGTTAGAATATTTAATTAATGTACGTAGGTTTTGGTTTAGAGACTTACAGTTAATAAAACGTCAAAGGAAGTCGCGTTTTAAATTCAGATTGATGTACTTAATTGTTATTTAGTAATATAAAATAATAATTATTTAAAAGTGTAAACAATCATTATTAGTAGTTTTGGGTGCGTTGGTGTTGTAGGTGATCGTAGCAGGAAAATTAATAGCTTAATTTCACGCTGCTGTTGAATCCTGTGGAGTAAAGATTGAAATCTACTTTATCTGAAGCTCACCGATAGTAGACCGAAATCGTGGACCGGCAGATATCAATGTAAGTGATGTTAAATGCTTTGGTTGCAATTTACTTGTGTTAAACTGTACTTTTAATGTGTTGTAGTTGTGTGCAATGCTCATGCTCTGGCTACTGGCATTATTGACATTGAGGTAAGAAATTGGTCTTGTATTTATTATGGCCCAGTTGTCCCTTAGTTGTGTTAACTATTGTAGTGATACATAATGATATTTTGGAGTTATTTAAGCCGCTTATAGACCCTTGTGCATCATTTGCGTTCAGTAATTAAGAAACTATTAGGCCAGTCAACTGTTTTCTTTGCTCTAACTCGCCCCTTGTGATAATTAATAGTGTCTCAGGGTTATTAACATCCAGACCCTTACATTATTTGGGGCCCAACCTTCAAGGGCAAGATAACAGTGTGATTGAGTGACCTTTAAAAAAAAATTATCATGCCTAGAAGTAAAAAGAAGGTGGTTAGTGATCTAAAAGAAGGGAATTTAAATGGTTCTCTTAAAAATATTATGAGCGAAATAAATAGCAATTTATCCAACATATTAGGTAGCTGTATAGAAAACACTTTCAAGAATTTAAATGTTAATCTGAATGAATGCTTTTCTCAACTTTCATCGGCCTTGCAAGAAAAAAGAGGGTAGTTTAAGGACTCGGGCGCATGTAGCTCCTATTGTGAGTCAAAACCGCAGTCATGTATCAGTTTGGAAAGATGTTGGCGGAATGAACCTACACTTTTCACCAAACGGTGTTTTACATCCAGTGTTATTTATTCGGAAATTAGAGGAAATGTTTGATGACGCAAGAGTACCCTATGAAAAGCGGGTATTTTTTTCAGTAAATTGTTTGAAGGGTTCAGCTCAAATCTGTGCAGATATAAAGAAATTTTCGTCATTCGAAGCTTTTAAACAGCAATTTTTAGCACGTTACTGGAGTGTAGAACAGGAAGGGGACACACTTTGTAAAGTTAAATATGGGTTTTATGTGTCATTAAGAAAGCATAATACTTAACACAACCGTTTTCCGAAAGGGAGCTAATTAATTTGGTGGTGAATCACTTTGATATAGACATAAAATGCAGTGTTTTAAATTCTGGGTTGCTTAGTATTGAAGAGGTAGAAATGCATTTACGCAGAATTGATGCTACTTACGACGAAACTCCTAATAATCAGGATAATTGTCAAGTTAATGTTAGTAATAGCCGACAAAATAATTTTCG